>OZ010786.1:503726516-504926516 GCA_963932465.1 Maratus speciosus | reverse complement strand
CCCGGGCCATGTTTTTTTTCTGAAGGCTTGGGCCGGGCCTAGTAACTACTCTTTACGGACCGGATCGGTTCGGGTCTTACCTTTTTCCGGAAGAATCGGGCCGGGACTGGTTTCTTTTCTATTCTTCACAGCCCAATTTTCAGTCCTAATTTTGAGCCAGCCCGCATGAAAATCATTGTCTCGGCGTGACCTGTCCGTTCAAAGGTTAGTAAAATTAAGCCTGGCCAGTGGTGTAATCGTAAAAAAAAACAGAGGGTATACGTTCTAAGTAGAGGGTATACGCTCAAGGCAGAGGGTATACCCTAGTATATATATACTATAGCTTTCTTGAGAAACAGAAGGTATACGGTGTCCCTTAAAAAAATCCAGAGGGTATACGGCGTATACCCCCGTATACCCTCCACTACATCCCTGAGCCTGGCCCAAAGATTTTTGCAAAATATGCATACATTTTTGAATCGCCATTATTCTACAATTAAACATTAACATTTATTCTTTTTGGAGAGTAGTAAATTTCTACACTAGTTAAAATATTGCTAAATTAAAATATAGTAAAACGTGTGAAAAGAAACCTGCCTATTACGGAATCCTGTTTTAAACTGATAAACGTGTTGATACGTGCAAAGTGGATATACTAATACGTAAGAAAAGAATATATAATGAATTTACATTTGCTAAAAAGGAAACTTATCTTTAACGCATTTTTTTTTCTATGTAATTGAGTCTTAGAAGATTTTACTGTATAGCATTTTTCAGATTTTTAACAATTCAATGCATGCAAAGGGCTGTGCATATATAACGTTATCACTTTAGGGGGGGGAGGGGGGGTCTGGCACTTGATATCGTAAGATATCGCTGGGGAAAAGGAGGGGGGGTTGCTTTTTGATATCGATATCATTTTTGATCCAACCAAACTTTTCTTTTTTCAGTAACCCTTTTTTTTTTTTTTTTTTTTTACATCCAAATAGTCTGTTACCTTTTTTATTATTACTATTTTAATATGTTTTTATGAAAATACAAAGCTGTTGTTAAAGCCGTTACATTTTTATAAAATCATTTCATTCCAAAATTTGGAATACTTCAACGTTTGCATTGCTGTTCTTCTGCTTTATGCACATATAATTCGCTGTTAGAGAAATCAGGAGCATAATTATGTAGGAAGTGATACTTGCGTTTAGCAGTAAAGAAAGACAAAGAGTGTTGTCCACTGTTTTGTTGATAAGTTCTGCCAGGGCAGGGGGCAAGTGCTAGAAGACAACATCACTTTTGAATGCATTATGTAACAATAAGCTGTTATTAAGTACCTTTAAATAGTAAGTAACTTTTTTAAATATTATTTGATATAAATTTATATCATGTATTGATATTTTATTGTCTTCTTGAATCCGTAAAGTATGCGACTAATAAATGTATAATTATATACGTGTATCATGTGTCGCAGCGTATAAAAAGAAAGGGAAAAATGTTAGACATTGATAACGATAACATCTTAAGGTGGGGGGGGATGGGTTGGACGAATGATAACTTATGATATCGTAAGGGGGGCAGGGGGTCTAAAATTAGCAAAATGTTGATAACGTTATATATGCATAGCCCCGAATATGGATTAACAATATTAATGATAACTGAAATATTTACATAGAAGTTTAAAAACATGAAAAAAAAGTTAAGAAAAATATTTTTTGTCAGGATTCCTCGTAAGAGTCAAATTTTTAACCAAATCGACGTAAAAATCAATATTTCGTAGCAATTCACTCGGACCGGGCAGGGCTGAAGCCAAACTTTTAGTTGTTATACCGGGCCGGGCCAAACTTTTAACTTTTCTACGGGCCGGGCCGAAATTTTTTTTATGAGTCGGGCCGAGCCCGGGCCTGGAAATTTCGGCCCGTGCAGACTTCTAAGAACCAGTTTGATTCCTCTGTACTCTGTAAACGCTGCTTGAGACTTCAAGGTCGTTTATACTCTGGAAAACAGAGAGATATTATCCTCGACCTCGGGCTCAGGGCGTCTCGCCACTCCTCGGTCTCGCCGTAGAGGAGCTTTTCCATTTCAGAAGTGTTGAATTCAGACACTTTTCTCCGGGAGGGATTTCTGTGGCTCCGAAGGGGGACAGTGTAGACCCCTCGGGAGAAATTGCAATTTTTGACTATTGAAAACACAAAATCTCAAATCTGCCGGGGGGGATGTTCCCCCCCGGGCCACCCCCTGAATTCAACACTGCGTTTCAGTTTCTCGCTAGCGCTTAGCGCTAGACTCAATATTTCCGGTAATTCTAGGAAAAGTCAGTCTTCTCACAAAATGAAAATTTTTAGGCAAATAAAGAAAAATTCACAGAATAGCGCCAGTTAATTTCAGGACATATTTTTACAGTGTTCGAATGTCATAATTCTTGAATGAAGATTAAAGATCGGTTTGACATAATTCAACATGTTAGACTGGAAGTTCCAACTAGTATTAAAGGCCGCCGAGAGTCGTGACGGGTCCAGGATGAACCACACAACCCTCCCCCTCCCCCACACACACAAACACACTCTCGAGAAACATAAAAAGCATGTGAATCTTTAATAATACCTAGCCGACTTCGGCGACCACTTGTTTCGTCTCTCATAAATTATATTATTTATTTTCCAGCATTTAAGGGTAATAATTAGACATTTATACTGCTTTACAAAAGTAAAATAAATTAGACATTTTTTCTTTGTTTTAAATTATGGTATACATAGAAAATAAATATAGAAAAAAGAAAAAAGAAAAGTCTTCATTTAAATACTGACAGCATTGAGCTCACAGGCTATTCACAATATATGTATATTATACTCTTATTTATGTCTATATTCATAAAATAGAACTCACTCTTTTTGAGAAAAACGGTAAATAATCAGGGAAGCGCCATATCAGAATAAACATTTATCGAAATAAAGGGGGGGGGAATGAGCCCCCTTCCTCCCCTATATACTTAACCAATGAACCTCCTAATCTAATCAGGGAAGCGCCTTATCAAAATAAACCGGTATGCAAATTTGAAGAAAATCAGATAATTCTGCATGAAAAAACCATTTATCTAAATTAAGAGGGATCCCCCCCCCGTTGCTCCCCTTTTATACTTAACCAATGAACCTCTAAATCTAATCAGGGAAGCGCCTTATCAGAATAAACCGGTATGGAAATTTGAAGAAAATCAGATAATTCAGCATGAAAAACACATTTATCTAAATTAAGGGGGGAATTAGCCACTCATTGCTCCCCTTTTATATTTAACCAATGAACCTCCAAATCTAATCAGGGAAGCGCCTTATCAGAATAAACCGGTATACCAAATTTGAATAAAATCGGATAATCCTGCAAGAAAAACCTATTTATCTAAATTAAAGGGGGGGGGGGAATTAGCACCCCGTTCTCCCCTTTTATACTTAATCAATGAACCTCCAAATTTTATTAGGGAAGTGCCTTATCAGAATAAACCGGTATACCAAATTTGAAGCGAATCGGATAATTCTGCATGAAAAACACATTTATCTAAATTAAGGGGGGATTAGCCACCCGTTGCTCCCCTTTTATACCTAACCAATGAACCTCCAAATCTAATCAGGGAAGTGCCTTATCAGAATAAACCGGTATACCAAATTTGAAGAGAATCGGATAATTCTGCATGAAAAACACATTTATCTAAATTAAGGGGGGATTAGCCACCCGTTGCTCCCCTTTTATACCTAACCAATGAACCTCCAAATCTAATCAGCGAAGCGCCTTATCAGAATAAACCGGTATACCAAATTTGAATAAAATCGGATAATTCTGCAAGAAAAAGCCATTTATCTAAATTAAAGGGAGGAGGATTAGCACCCATTCCTCCCCTTTTATACTTAATCAATGAACCTCCAAATCTTATCAGGGAATCGCCTTATCAGAATAAACCGGTATACCAAATTTAAATAAAATCTGATAATTCTGCATGAAAAACCCATTTATCTAAATTAAGGCAGGGATTAGCTCCCCTTCCTCCCTTTCATACTTAACCAATGAACCTCCAAATCTAATCAGGGAAGCGCCTTATCAGAATAAACTGGTATACCAAATTTGAAAGAAAATCGGATAATTTTGCATGAAAAACACATTTATCTAAATTAAGGGGGGGGGGGATAACCCCCGTTCCTACCCTTTTATACTTAATCAATGTACTTCCAAATCTAATTAAGGAAGCGTTATATCAGAATAAACCGGTATACCAAATTTGAATAAAGTCGGATAATTCTGCATGAAAACTAAGGGGGATTAGCTCCCGTTCCACCCCCTCCCCCATTTATACTTTATCAATGAACCCCCAAAACCAATGAGGGAAGCGCCTTATCGGAATGAAATTGGAAATTTTTTTAAGCAAATCGGATATTTCTATCAAGAGTTATCGCGCTACGTACATACATACTTACATACATACAGAACTTGCGGGCACATTAGCTCTCAGGCTTTGATAGCCCGTAAGCTAAAAAATATTATATACAGTGTGTATTTTAAGAGCTGTGCCCCTTTGAGCTCTTTGGGCCTTGAAACAATGTACCGGCTGCACCTCCCCTCTCCTCAGTGATACACGCATTACGAAACAAGAGCAAGAGCATCAATTCAGGGGTTTTACGATACACCGAGGCCGGGCTACCAGGTTTTTTCTTGCTGGAAAATAATCATTTTACGGTATAAATACCGAGTTTGTGCTGAAAAACAATCATTTTACGGTATAAATACCGTTTATAAGCGAAATGGCATATATACCATTTTTTTACGCTTAATATACCTTAGAATTACGGTACTCATACCATAAAGAGTGAAAACGGTACAAGTACCGTAAAATTTACGGTACATCTACCGAAATTTTACGAAAATTTTTTACAGTGTAGCCACATCAAATATAAGCAACGATAATCGAGGTAGGGAAAATATGGTTAATATCGACTGCGAAAATGGCGGAATGGATTTAACTCATATTACAAATTCAGCTAACAGAAAAGAAATACGAGGATTAATAAAATCCTGCAAAATGAGCAAAATGAAAGATAATGGATTAAATATGAAAATACTAACGGAAGATAAAAAACCTATCTGCGAACGTCCAAAAAGATTATCTTTAGTTGAGCGGGAAATCATCAATAAACAAGTACGACAGTATTTAGATAATGACATTATCAAATGGAGCACCTCAGATTTTACGGCTCCTGTGATCCCGAGTAAGGAAAAAGAAACCAATAAGAAATTCATCATCACTAGACAGGAGAGATCCGAAAGTAAAGACACTGAGAAGGAAACAGAAAATAAACACAAAAAGAGTAGAAAAAGACCTAAAAGAAAAACGGTTAGAAAGAAAAAGTCCAAAAACAATTCTGATAAAAAAAATAAAAGAAAATCCTATTGGAAATAATACAAAAAATGTTAAAGAAAAGGAAAATAATAAGGCCAAAAGAACTTTAGTTCAGCCTGTAGCATATAATGATGAATCCAAGTGGTATAAGTATGTACCAAAATTACAAAGAATTATCAATAGCACAGTAACACGAACCACCAAGTATAGTCCTTTTGAATTAATGACAGGAGTTAAAATGAAGGACAGTAACATGCAGAACATCAAGAAAATTTTGGAAGAAGAATTTACCGAATGTATGATGGAAGAACGCGAAGACATGAGAGAAGAAGCAAAGAAAAATATACTCAAAATACAAGAAGAAAACAAGGTGCAGTTTGATAAGAAAAGAAAACAGCCACGAAAATACAAAATAGGAGATATCGTCGCCATAAAGAGGACGCAATTTGGCAATACTATCAAACTTAAAGAAAAATATTTGGGGCCATATGAGATAACTGCAGCCAAGAATCATGATCGGTATGAAGTAAAGAAAGTAGGAGATCATGAAGGTCCAGGGAAGACGTCAACCGGGGCCGAATACATGAAGCCGTGGTCTATGGATTAAACTCCTGGACGAGTCGGATAGATTAAATATACATGTATGTGTATTGAACCTATAATCAAAATTTTATGTGAAAGAAAAATGTATAAAAGTCTCAAGAGTGTAGCTGTTTAAACATAAAAAAGAAATAATAAGCCAAGATGATGATGTCGGGACGCCATCATGTCAGGATGACCGATTTGTAGGATTTAAATTTAAACATACTTTATTTTCTTTATGACGTACATGATAAACAAATTAACTGATGCTCTGGTATTTTTATTATCCATAATTTGAAAGCACGAGTAATGAAAATTCACAATCACGAGATCAAGGTTTGGACATATTCAAAAATTAGAAAAGAGTCAGTCTAAAAAATAATGTTGTGCATGAAGCAGCGGCTCATTAGATGCCAAGGAAGGTATTGTTAAGCCTAATCAAATTATTCGTAAGAAATATGTTGTAAGTTTTAAGTAAGAAAGGTGCTGTATTTAGAAAAGTATCAACGAAGTGATGTAAAGTTACCCTTATAGAATTGTATTAAAGTGTACGTATTGTGATTCAAACGTCTACTTATTTAAATTATCTATATATTAACATTTTACAAACAATAACTTCTACAAATATAATATAAATATAAATACTATTATACATTGTATTATAATATTATATATTATAATATAAATATTATAATATAATGTTTATATAAATAATAAATTTAATTTGATTCGCAACTTTATATACCCTGTATTTATCTAAAGTGCGATTAAAAACTCAGTCTAACATTACGCAGGCGCTCAGCAGTTTTTATGCAAGCGAATCAAACGTACTATCAACACAGATTCGATTGCGCCTGACTAAGCAGACTACATTCCAGAAACACTCGAAACACGCGTATTTACAAATGCGAGATATATTTTTTCAGACCGAGCAGGACTAACCCACTGCCCTCCCTCCCTTTATCGCGATTACGTAATAACAGAAGCCTACGTCACGAATAAATCTTAAAAAAAAGTTTAAGTCCAGACCGGTCACGTGATCAGCAGGCTGAAAATTGGACGGGATACGCAGGCGTGACGTCAGAATCTGGACGGTGCAAAGGTCACTTGGACGTTGGACGTCTTCCAACTAAGATAATACTAATCTTACACTAGATTAATATTAACACAATTATTCCAATTGGTAAACAAATCATATTAGATGTAAATTTCCAACTGGGCGAAAAATGTCCGGACCAGGATTCGAACCCGGGACCTCCCTGGCTGAAGCCGCCAGTGCTCTGGACCGCCAGTGCTCTGGTCCGGACATTTTTCGCCCAGTTGGAAATTTACATCTAATAATACTAATCTTAGTTGGAAGAAAGGGTCCAAGCCACTTATCAGATTCTGTAAACGTCCAAGATGGCAGACGTCCAGGGATTATGCACTCCAAGATGGCGGACGTCCAAGATGGCGGCCATATAAAACATTGGTCGTCCGGGGGATAAAAAATCCAAGATGGCGGACGTCTAAGATACAAATTCCAACTATAAGTGTTTTTTTGATTTTAGCAAGCTGAAAAAAATTAATTATTGTTTTTTATTTTAAAACACAATAAATAAATACAAAATTTGAAGTTCAAAGTGCTAGAGCACGTATTTATTATAAAATAAAATTTAAAAATACAAAATACATCATAATATTTCATTTTTAAACATATTTAAAGCCTTTAAATGTAGGGGAGACTAGGGAGGGTTGACTCACTTTTTACAAAATGATTTTTTATTTTTTAAATATTGAACGTAGAATAAAGTTTTATGTATCATTTTATTCGTTATACAATCAGTTATCAAAATAAAATTGCTACATAAGTGTAATATATAAGAAATTTGAAAAATGAATGATTTTATTCATGACAAAATAATGGGTCAAGGCTCCCCACATACGGGAGGATTGACCCACTATATGGGAGGCTTGACCCACTTTGTATTATATTGAAATATTTGAGAAGAGAATAAAATCAGTTAAAAAAAAAAATAAATAAATAAAAAAAAAACAGAATAACTTTATGCTACATGCTTTAATTATTAAAAAAATATTTTTGAAAACATGACGCTTAAAAAAACCTGTTTTGACGCAATCGCAAGTCATAGGAGAAAACATTTGTTTTAAACATGATTTTGTCTGAGCATATATAATTGTACAGCAGGGAAAATGAAATTTTAACATTTAAGACAATATTCCGGTAGAGACAGGTTCCATTTTCATAGGGTTTCATGTATGAATATGTCTGGATTTAGGAAACACTGTCCCGCCTTTTTTTTTTGTCTCCTTGTCCTACTTTTTGTGACACTCGACCTAACAACATAGTTGTCACATAGTTTGGCTTCATCTAACTTTATTCATCCTGGTGAAATTTGTCTACATGCCTTCCTGAAGTTTTTCGATCAATGCTATTTTCTTTTGCAGCCGCATTGGGCACTTAACTTATTATTAACATCGTTTAGGCCTTTCGGGAGCAAAGTACTTTCAGTACTAAAATGTTGAAATAAATGACTGGCACCGGAATTTACGAACAAATTTATTTGGAAATAAGAAAAAGGCTATATTTCACATACATCTTAAATGGAAAACATTTTAGTAAAATTCTGGTGTCGTTCTGGCGTTTGGGAATTAAAATTAAGTGGTTTCAGAAACATGCCACTGTCCCTGAAATGGTTAAGACTGCTGTTTTCATACTTTCTATTCTTTTCCACTGTTTCTATTTACCTATTTTAAGTTTTATTTAGATGGAGAAAAGTTCCTATCAACTTTCCCATTTATATTTCATTAAGTATTTTCTTGCAGTGGGTACTACAGCAATTTTTCACATCTTTCTTTAAGCAGTTTCAAACACTTTCTTTTCCATCACCCCATATTACAGTAGCTTTACAGGATAAATATATATTCTTTTTTATATATAACCCTTTTCATTATGCACAGTGTATAATAAACAGATTGCCAAAACCACTTAATTAAGGGAGCCTTGAGCATCTGGTCAACCCACCCTCACATTGACTGGGTCAAACCTCCCCACATACCACTTTTCTAAATAATAGCATATTGTTATGTTAAGCCTAACTTACGGTACAATCTTTATGCCTGGAATGAAAGCTCGTTATTTCTGCATTACTTTAAACCTACTTACTTAAATTTGTATGATATATTTTATCTGAAAAAAGCCTACAAATTATTTCTAAAAAACGCACTTTTTAGGTTGAAAACGCTCCCCATTTGATTTTTTCACACCTATTTAGATTAGCTGTATATGAAACAAAGACTGTTGTTTGAGAATTCCAATAGCTTTGGTTGACACCTATTGGTAAAACTCTGAAATTATTTTAAATATGAAAACTGATGGGTGGGTCAAGCCTCCCGTATGGTCAACCCTCCCTAGTCTCCCCTACAGTCTACATGACATGTAACATATAAATTAAATTGCACAGGCAATTCTTCAGAAATCTGAGTAATTTGTTTCTTGTCCTCTTTCGTAAACAAATCACGTAAAGAGCCGAACCAGTTGTTCGGAGCTCTAAAATTGTCTTGGCCACAGCATTCCTCCAAGAATGCTCCTACGTCTTTGTCCGTAGATACATTAAGCACTTTAGCACTGTCAAGATAGCGGCTAGCCAAAGCAGGCACATTATAACGAAAAACTTTTGGTCTCTTGGAAGATACAATAATAGTGTTTGAATGATGATCACTAGATATGCGGTCATCACTAGGAGTTCCAGGCACGTATTTATTATCCAAATCCCAGTTCAGGAAGAACGGGGTCCCTTGAAAGCCTTGGATGAATCCTACAGGATAATGGTAAGGCTCGGTCCTTGTACCGACTTTATATTGGCCGGTGAGTGTCCAATTTAAACATTCGATGTAAACAGAATACGCGAAGGAATTGAATTTCACGTATCTGTAGCGATTCAGATTATTCCGAAAAAACGCATTCTTGCAAGCACTAGGAATAACTAAGCTAGAAAACTTCAGGACATTTTCAGCACCGAATGTCTGTTGGTCTTTGAAGCTGTATTTCAACTTAAAGATGTCCCAATCCTTCACACTTATACGAATGCAATTCATTCGACGAACCAATGGGTTATTTAAACCACTGCTCACTATGTTCGGACGAGGAGGTTCATTATATTATAATATAATATATTAACATTTTTTCTTAAAATTTACCAATATTTCTTTAATCGTTGCCAAGAAAATCAAAACCCGGAATAATATTTTTTCTTAAACAATTTTCAATTGAAAGATTTTCACGTGGAAAAGGAAAATGAAAAAAAAAAAAAATTAAGAATAGAAAAATGAATATGGCGTCATACTGGAAATTAAAAGGAAACTCTTAAGTATTTCTTAATATAATAAGGTGAAAGGTTTTGAGTAACTACGGATAGCAGGTGAATTAGACTTCATTTATCGAAAACAAAAATGTTGGAATAAAATGGTCTTGGGTAAAATAAAATTAACTATTATTCACGGAGGAAAGAGATAGATGGAGATGCAGTATGCCGTAAAAACAGTTTGCAATATGATGCGCGTTATCGCTCAGATTTAAATGGCCCCATTCGGCCCAAATAAAGCAAGAAATTCAGAATATATAACGAATAAACGAATATAATTCGTTTAACTTGCTATAGTTGATCCGCAATCGATCATAGTTCGAGTAGCATTTTCCCCTTTGAAATAATTGTTTTCTCGTAAATTTTCCCAGTCCATACTTATACAAATTCAATTTTGAAATAACAATAATCATAATAATTTTCAGAGTTAAACCATATTTTTCACCGGTTTAATCCTTTCAGGGGCAAGCTACTTGTATTCGTAAAATGTTGAAATAATTGAATGACACCAGTATTTACAAGAAAATTTATTTGTAAACAAGTAAAACTATAACTTCGCGTACTTAATAAAAGTGAAATTTTCATTAAAAAAGTCTGGTGCCAATGTGGCAATTATGGATTAAATTTAGATGATGCTATAACTGCATCACTGACCTTCAAGGGGTTAAGGCATTTTAAACGCTATAATCTAAAGTTAAAAGAAACTTAAAGAACGTTATTAAATATTTTAAAACGACCCGTAAAAATCAGTCAAACAGCAAAACTAACGTGCTTCGATTGAAAATAAATTTATCCGTAAATGTATGATGATGTAGAATAAAATTTGTTCGCTTAAAAACAAATATATGAAACAATCTCGTAGAAAAAGAAATTCCGATTTTGGTAAATAGAATCTTTTTTAAAAGTGCGTTTTTTCATAATTTAAATTTTAAATGTGGACTTTTTGACACCAGATTGCGTCTTTTGGGCATTTAATCATTTCTGATGGCACTAATAAAAATCACTTTAGTAGGCGAATGTCTCTCAAATAAGACATTAACATTAAAAAAAAAAAAGATCAGTTCTGAAGGTACATTTTTATTTATTTATTTATTTTTATTTATTCGTTTTATTTTATTTATTTTTATTTATTTTTTGCCTATTTTTATGGAAAAAAGGCAAATTTCTTAATAAGTTTTAGATGCGAAATATATGATGTCATTATATTTTTCAACATTTGTTCACTATCAAATTTATTTGAATGTTTACAATGACGTTATATTTACCGAATCCTTAGCCAGTTATTCCGACTATCGGTAAAGAGTGAGTCCACTATTTTATCCTTTTCTAAATCCCTTTGCATCCACATGTAATAATTCTACTTAGCATACACTGAGGCAAAGGGGTTAATAATTGCAATACATCGTCACGAAAAATACAGTCGAACCCGGTTAAGACGCGATTCCGCTGAATACGCGATTTTTTCCCGATTACTTGAACATCGTCCATAAGACTAATGCAAAAATATCACGTTTAACCTTTTGCCCTCGAGAGATGACTCTCGCTCACCACTGGTGTTGCCAGGTGTCACGCGTAAATCAGGACTCCAGATTCTCTTGACACCACTTATTTCTTATACTTTATTTCGCCGTCTTTAATCGCAAATAATTCTTCCAGTATATAACACTAAGAAAATTTCTTTAAAATACTGGTGGCCAGAGCATTTGGTGCTCGAATTTACGCAAGACAGCTGGCAGTACTAGTGGTGAGTGAGAATCACCTCTCGAGTGGAAAGGGTTAATAAAAAACGGTCATTATACGATTCCGCTTAGTATGACATAAATTTTCGGTCCTTTGAGGAAAAAAAATCACGCTTAACCTCTTGTGCTCTATGACGTACGTGGCGTACGCCATGCTATATTGGACATTTCTGACAATGACGTACGCACTGTACGTCATGACATATGGCTGCTTTTTTAATTAGACATTCCGAATTCTCACCAGAAAATTTTAACTCTTATTTTTGCTTTAAAAGATGATCTATTTTCCCATAATAAACAAGAAGTAAAAGAAAATTACCAATTACATTTTCATGGGGTGAATTCAAAATTTCTAAAAAAAGAAAAAAAAAAAATCTGCCAGATGCGGCAACACTGGTGAATAGTGACATACATCCGCTAACAGCGCCAGCGCGCAAGGGGTTAAGACGCGAATTCATCGATAAGATGTGAATTCCTTCTCTCTTTTCGAGTGTTGTCAATTTAGTGGATTTTTTTAATTCAGATAAAAAAACACTGTTTCCGAATAGTATTATTTACTTTATTTTATAACAGATTAATTAAGGTGAAAATTACTAGTCGAAAATAGTGGCAGATATATGAAAAAAAAAAACCGCGAAATTAGCAAAACTGCAATTCTTCTTTGATCCTGCCTCCTAACATTCTTGGTCTCTCGCGTCGTGTATGTTGTTACTATAGTACAGAGGCATAGACGAATTCAGGTTTCTCAGATACATGAGTAAAAATTATTAGTATGTTAAAGATGATCATACCTATTATTAGTGAGGTTTTAAATGTACGTTATATCACTACTATGTTTTATAATGCATATTATAGCCAACAAAAAATGAAACTCGTAAAGATTAAATAAATACGACTGCGGTTGAATTTTATGTTTGCTATGTTTTGTTTCCTTTTTGCTATGCTAACAATATGTTTTACGCAAAGATTTACTGTGAATTTATTCTTATATTAAAAGAAGGACAGGTTATAATGGTACTCATTATTACAAGTACTAAATATGATTTTAAAAATTGTGTTGGGCTTTAAAGATTTAATTTTTTTCTTTCTGTTAAAAAACTTAGTCTATAAGGAAAATTATTTTTGTTGTTTTGTTTTTGGTTGCAACATAGTAATAGGCAATAAAGTTATATTGGAATCCATATTTATTTTCCGTTATTATTCCAGTCGGTTCTATATAAAAAGAAATGAGTTAAAGTGGCATACAATTAAATTTTAATCTAAATATACGTAAAAGACGCAATTTTCGACAGTAAACATATAAAGGAAATCTCTAACGTTCATTTAGACGATTAAATGTGTAAATAAGCCCAGTTCCTGCAACATTATGCAAATCCCGTTTAATACGCGACTTTTGTCCACTCCCTTGAAACGCATCTTAACCGGGTTCGACGGTATTTTGACTTATTGATTCAAAACATCTTTTCTGGACCTCGTATGGTAACCAGTAGTGGTCATGTACACGTATCCAACCGTCTTACTATCTAATCTTATCTTATACTTAAAATCTTATCTTTAAAACATCGATCTACACTTTTTTAAACAAAAAAAAGTAGGAAACAGTACGAAGTAAAGCAACTTAAAGAAAAAGTAACAAAAAAGAAAAAGAAGAAAAAAATCGAAAGTGAAAACATGTCAATACTTTGACAGCATGATTGTTTTCTTCGTCAATTTGATATTTTTTACAATAAAAAAACAAAACTAAACGGTGACTTTAAATATAGCTATGGCGCCATGAATGTAACTGTTGTTGATTGCGTTATAAGGTGAGAGACCTGTAAAAAATCCAATGCTGTATGTAAATATACTAATGCTAGAGGCCACCGACTCATAAAAGTGAATCAAAGCAAGTGAACAAATTAGCGTAAATTTTGACATTCTCACTTCATACAGCTATTCACGGTTCACAGTGAAGGCTTTCACGGTCTATTTCGAAACAGTTAACTGTTGACAGGAGAACATTGTTTGTAATTGTTAGAAGCACAGTGATTTTATACTCAGTGCAACTAAAATTTCAACCAAAATAAATACAGAAAAGAATCAAAGAAAGGATAGGATAGATAAGGAACGTTTAGTAAGCGTATTACATTTTAATCCAAGAAAATTAGAACTCAAAAGTGTAATAATTTTTATTATCACGAATTGAATGTTTTGATTTATTTTGCTAGTTTACTTGTTTATTTATTTAACGAATGGGGTAAAATCAAGTAATTTAATAATTTAATAACGCAATGTAAAGTAAAAAAAAAAAAAAAAAAAGAATATATTTTACAAAGATTTTTTCTAAAATCCCTATGAACCAAAATAATTTATCTCTATTTTAGCAATGAACATAGTTTACAGGAGTTTCATTTGTTACAGTATATTTTGATTGCTCTACACTCCTTCCGATTGTCTCACGAATAAACAATCAATTATGAACGATACACGCAATGCAAGAATCTAATACATCAGTATCCAGGCTACAAGAAACAATAAATAATTTTTGATTTTTAAGAAGCAAATATCTACAGTTCTCGTTAGTTTTTAACAAAACTCTTTTCAAAAATGTATAAAAAATGAATGACCGGGTTTTTAAAATTTATATTTTCAAAACTAGTGCACATATTATAATCAGTGACATATAAAATAAAGATTTTAAAAAAATCAAATACCAACAAAATGTATATGGAATAATATAATAACTTCTTCAATCTGAATGCGATTTAATGATTCAATAAACGTAAAACCAGGAAAAGATATTTCTCAAAGATTTTTCTAAAATCCCTTTTAACCAAAATAATTTACTTCTATTTTAATAATTATCGTTGTCTCTTAACATAGTTTATAGAAGTTTCATTTTTTACAATATTTTGGTTTTTCCAAGTGTCTCAGGGACGCTCTACATTCCTTCCGATTGTCTCACGAATGGACAATCAATTATACACGATACACGCAATGTGAGGATCTAATCCATCAGTATCCAGGATACAAAGAAACAATAAAGAATTTTTGATTTTTAAGAATACAAATATCTACTGTTCTCGTTAGTTTTTAACATAACTCTTTGAAAAAATGTATAAAAAATCAATGACCGAGTTTTTAAAATTTATATTTTCAAAACTAGTGCACATATTATAATCAGTGACATATAAAATAAAGATTTAAAAAAATCAAATGCCAAAAAAATGTATAAATAATATAATAACTTCTTCAATCTGAATGCGACTTAATGATTCAATAAACGTAAAGCCAGGAAAAAATATTTCTCAAAGATTTTTCTAAAATCCCTTTTAACCAAAATAATTTACCTCTATTTTAATAATTATCGTCGTCTCTTAACATAGTTTATAGGAGTTTCATTTTTTACAATATTTTGATTTTCCCAAGTATCTCAGGGACGCTCTACATACGAATGGACAATCAATTATACACGATACACCTAATGTGAGGATCTAATCCATCAGTATCCAGGATACAAAGAAACAATAAATAATTTTTAATTTTTAAGAATACAAATATCTACTGTTCTCGTTAGTTTTTAACGTAACTCTTTCAAAGAATGTATAAAAAATGAATGACCGGGTTTGTAAAATTTATACTTTCAAAACTAGTGCACATATTATAATCAGTGACATATAAAATAAAGATAAAAAAAAATCAAATGCCAACAAAATGTATATAGAATAATATAATAACTTCTTCAATCTGAATGTGATTTAATGATTCAATAAACGTAAAGCCAGGAAAAGATATTTCTCAAAGATTTTTCTAAAATCCCTTTTAACCAAAATAATTTACCTCTATTTTAATAATTATCGTTGTCTCTTAACATAGTTTATAGAAGTTTCATTTTTTGCAATATTTTGATTTTCCCAAGTGTCTCAGGGACGCTCTACATTCCTTCCGATTGTCTCACGAATGGACAATCAATTATACACGATACACGCAATGTGAGGATCTAATCCATCAGTATCCAGGATACAAAGAAACAATAAATAATTTTTGATTTTTAAGAATACAAATATCTACTGTTCACGTTAGTTTTAAACATAACTCTTTGAAAAAATGTATAAAAAATGAATGACCGGGTGTGTAAAATTTATATTTTCAAAACTAGTGCACATATTATAATCAGTGACATATAAAATAAAGATTAAAAAAATCAAATGCCAACAAAATGTATATAGAATAATATAATAACTTCTTCAATCTGAATGCGATTTAAAGATTCAATAAACGTAAAGCCAGGAAAAGATATTTCTCAAAGATTTTCTAAAATCCCTTTTAACCAAAATAATTTACCTCTATTTTAATAATTATCGTTGTCTCTTAACATAGTTTATAGGAGTTTCATTTTTTACAATATTTTGATTTTCCCAAGTATCTCAGGGACGCTCTACATTCCTTCCAATTGTCTCACGAATGGACAATCAATTATACACGATACACGTAATGTGAGGATCTAATCCATCAGTATCCAGGATACAAAGAAACAATAAATAATTTTTGATTTTTTAAGAATACAAATATGTACTGTTCTGGTTAGTTTTTAACATAACTCTTTGAAAAAATGTATAAAAAATAAATGACCGGGTTTGTAAAATTTATATTTTCAAATCTAGTGCACATATTATAATCAGTGACATATAAAATAAAGATTTAAAAAAAAATCAAATATCAACAAAATGTATATGGAATAATATAATAAATTCTTCAATCTGAATGCGATTTAATGATTCAATAAACATAAAGCAAGGAAAAGATATTTCTCAAAGATATTTCTAAAATCCCCTTTAACCAAAATAATTTACCTCTATTTTAATAATTATCGTTGTCTCTTAACATTATACGTTATACGTTAGTTTTAGTAATTATACGTTAGATAACAACGTTAGTTTTTAACATAACTCTTTGAAAAAAATGTATAAAAAATGAATGACCGGGTTTGTAAAATTTATATTTTCAAAACTAGTGCACATATTATAATCAGTGACATATAAAATAAATTAAAAAAAAATCAAATGCCAAAAAAATGTATGTAGAATAATATATTAACTTCTTCAATCTTAATGCGATTTAATGATTCAATAAACGTAAAGTCAGAAAATATTTTTCTAAAATCCCTTTCGACCAAAATAATTTACCTCTATTTTAATAATTATCGTTGTCTCTTACCATAGTTTATAGGGGTTTTCTTTATTACAATATTTTGATTTTTCCCAGTCTCTCAGGGGTGCTCTACATTCAGTCCGATTGTCTCACGAATGAGCAATAAATTATACACGCTACACGCAATATACGGATCTAATCCATGAGCAGTGAGCACCCAGGCTATAATCATTTTCAATCATTTAAGAATACAAATATCTAATATTTACATTAGTTTTTAACATATCCTTTGCAAAAATATATACAGAGTTAGCATAAATGAATGACAATATTTTAAAAAATTATATTTTCAAAACTACTACACATATTATAATCAGTGACATATGAAATAAAGATTTTTAAAAATTGTCAAATGCCAACGAAATGTTCATAGAATAGCATTTTAACTTCTTCAAGCTGAATGTGATGTAACGATTCTTTAAACGTAATGTAAACTAAAAAAGACAAAAAAAAAACAAAAAAAAATCAAAAAGCTTTTTCTAAAATTCCTATTAACCAAAATAATTTACCTCTATTTTAATAATTATCTTTGTCCATTAACGTAGTTTAAAGGAGTTTCATTTATTACAATATTTTGATTTTCCCACTCTCTCGGGGACGCTGTACATTCATTCCGATTGTTTCATGAATGACCAATCAATTACACACGATACACGCAATGTAAGAATCTAATCCACCAGCACACAGGCTACAAGTAACAATGTATCATTTTTAATCGTTTAAGAATACAAATATCTACTGTTTTCATTAGTCTTTAGCATAACTCTTTGCAAAACTATATACAGGATTAGCGTAAATGAATGACACGATTTAAAAAAAATATATATATTTCCAAAACTACTACACATATTATAATCAGGGACATATGAAAATAAAGATTAAAAAAATGTGAAATGTCGGCAAAATGTTCATAGAAAAATATCTTAACTTCTTCAACCTGAATGCGATTTAATGATCCCTTAACACTATTTCTTCTGATGTCAAATGACAATGTTTAAAATACTTCGATTTATTGTTTTTCATTTGTAATTTTTTGATTAAAACAATTACAAATAATTTTTAATACATTGGAGATTTTTTTATGCTTATTACATTAAAAAAGTATGAGCAAAATAAACATAAATCAAAGCTTTTAAAAAGGTGCGACACCTGTAGAAATAGTGTTAAACATAATGTGAAGTAAAAAAAAAAAAAAAAAAAGATATTTCACAATTTTTTTTCTAAAATCCCTTCTAACCAAAATAATTTACATCTGTTTTAATAATTATCGTTGTCTCTTAACATAGTTTATAGAAGTTTCATGCCGCCACCATGGCAAAGGTGGCAAAATGCAAAAAGGAAAAGCCACTCTAAAATATTAACGGGAAATCCAATGCAGGAAGAGTTAGAAAAATTAGTCGCTAAAAGGGAGGAAAATAAATAAAAATTAAATAAAAAATCAAAGCTAAAATCTGCATCAAAATTTTTAGGCATTAATCCATTAAAAAGACCAAAAACAGTTATAAAAAAGGATAAAGTGATGCCGAAAAATAAAAGCAAAGGTTCAGCTAAGAGAAGAAGCCTTGAAAGAATTTCGTCGTCTTCTGATGATGCTAACGGCGACCAAAATATTTGTGATGACAACGAAGATGATGATAAGTTTGACATTCGTTCAAAAGACGTTGAGTGGTGTATTATTTGTGGGAAATATAGTTTAAATGAACTTTGGTTTAGATGCAAATCGTGTTAGAAATAGGCTTATTTGAATGTAGTGGAGCTGATTCAGCAGAAATTTATACTTGTGACTTTTGCACTATCTAGTTTTTATTATTCATTATTCTGCTAAATTACATTGCTTTCTAAATATTTTCAGTAGGTTATCTGTTGCCTAATATCTATTTGATGTATTTACTAGGTCATTAAAGATTGGCGTCATTGCCCCGATACAGTGGCGGAATAACCCTAGTATCCTGGGTAATCCCGCCACTGTGCAGAGGTTGAAAGAAATTTTTTTATGCGTGCTTATGTTACAGTTATAATTACGGTTAAATTTATACAGATACTAAAGATCTTGTTTCAACTTTAGAAATTTTGCTGTTTAAAAATAAATATTTTTTAGAGGTGAAAAAAATTCAATTCCCTTAAGGTGGCGGTATTCCCCCGGTCTACCCTACTCATTCCGATTGTTTCACGAATGACCAATCAATTACACACGCTATACGCAATGTAAGGATCTAATCCATAAGCACCCAGGCTATTGTTTAAAAATGCAAATACCTAGTCTTTTCATTCGTTTTTAACACAGCCCTTTGCAAAAGTGCATACACGGAGAGCATACATGAATGACCGGATTTTAAAAAATTATGCTTTCAAAACTATTACACATATTATAATAAGTGTAGTATGAAAATAAAGAAAAACTTTCCAAGTTTTTTTCTTCAGTTGCAACTGTTCAATGTGTAAATCTTTCGTAACACGACAAACATCTAATCTATAATCAAGTTTGTTCCACACATTTTGCAGTTTTACGATGTCAAAGCTTCTTAATGAAACGCTGATGCTTTCTTTAAGTTCTTTGAGCGTTTTTGGCAATGGTGGCTCATAAAAAAGATCTTTGATGTATCCCCACGAGCAGAAATCACATGGCGTAAAATCCGGGGATCTTTGTGGCCAACTGATCTTTTCATCTTTTAGTTAACCGTACGATCAATCCAGAATTAAACAACTGTTACAAAAATAGAATAAAATGGAAAAAAAACCTTGGATTTTTTTAATATATAACTTCTTATAATAGTATGTGTAATAGTTTTGAAAATATAAATTTTTAAAATGCAGTCGTTCATTTACGCTCATTCTGTATTTCACTCCTCCCCTCCTCTCGTTAGTAAGTTATACGTTTTTCTCTTTCCTTTTCCTTTTTTGTAGGGAGGAGGGGGAAGGAAAGGAAAAGGAATGGAAAGATCCCAATAATATAAGAAAAAGAGCTCTGACGTAAATTAAGAGTAAAAGGAAACCATCAAATGCCAAAAAAAAAAAAAAAATCTATCTAGAATTTTTACTTCCTTTATAATTATCTAGTGTCTTCAATTTGAATAGAAAATGTAACTGTAAATGTAAACTGTTTAAACGTAACGTAAAGCCCCAAAATTATATTTCGTAATCATTTTTCTGGAATTATCATTATTTGGTTTAATTAACGCTCCATTTTGAAATAATAATTGTTCATGAGTGGGTGAATTTTGTTACAGTATTTTGATTTTCCCAGTTTCTCAGGGACGCTCTACACCCATTACGATTTTCTCACGAATTCACTATCAATTATATACAGAACGCTGAACATAAAGAAGCAATCCATCAGCACCCAGGCTATAAGAAACAATATATCATTTTTAATCCATTAATTCCGATGTTCTCGTCAGAAAGTAGATAAGATATCTAAGATAAGATAAGTGTTTTAATCAATATGTATTAGAAATCTCACACACACAGTTGCGAACAAAGATCAATCAATCACAGAGAAAGTAAATGCTTAACACTAATTTGAAGGACTCACCCAATTCATAAAAAACTGTCCTTCTTTAGAAGTTTCTTGCTATTTCTCATGAACTGATCGTGTTCTCAAGAACTGCAACATTTTTTTTTCTTTTAAATAAGAATATTGAAAGTAAAGAGTATATGTTAGAAAAAGAGCAGAAAGTATGAAAGAGTATTCGAAACAAACATCAATCAATCCCAAAGTAAATGAGTGTTTAATGGTAATTTAGAGGACTCACCCAGTTCATTAAAAATGTCCTTCTTTAGAATTTTTTTTTCTATTTCTCAAGAAAATATTGTGTTAAAACTGCACCATTTTTATTTCTTTTGAATTAAATTTGTCATTCTTTATAAGCGGCATTTGAAATTTTATTTTCAAAAAACAGCAACATCAGTAAATAAATAAATAGAAATGTTTAATTCATCTTTAAAAAGTTAAACTTACACTATGTGCAAAAACTACTTAAAAGATGAGACAATATTCAAAAAAGATGTTAAATTATTTTAATACCTTAGAACTTTCAACTATAAAAACATAGTCTTCGTCAGAGAAATATAAGAAATTGACTAAATTGAAAAATAAGAAAATTGAAAAAAAAAATTGACTTCCACTTTCACTGCTTTTGTCACCATCTACGTGTTTTGAAAATTAGACGTTAATAACAATTGTATTTCTTATATTGCTCTGACGAAGACTATGTTTTTATAGTTGAAAGTACTAAGGTATTAAAATAATTTAATATCTTTTTGAATATTGTCTCATCTTTTAAGTAGTTTTTGCACATAGTGTAAGTTTAAGTTTAACAGCAACATGTTTTAGATTTTGACTAGAAAAAATTAAATTTTAAAATACCACAATGATATGACGTTTCATAGCTGAATACATTCAGAAAAATAATTAAATTAACGATCGATGCGTAAATGGTTAATTTATTAATGTTAATAGGTTAATGCGTAAGAAATTCCGAAATTAGAATCGCGCTCAGAGGCCCCGATAGTTTTAAGATGACACTACCGAAAAATCTTTTCCCCCACTGTAAATTGCAAATTTTATTAAAAATTAAGATATTCTAACATTGTTCTTATTGCATTAATACCAAGTCACAATACTAATTCACAATTTAAAATTGTTAAAAAAATTGGAGAATGATTAAGAAATTAAGAAAAAATTAAGAAAAGTCAGCCGACTAAAATATTTTCATTTATTATGTCATATAAAACGGGTATCACGCCGAAATGATCTGAAATCAGTGTTATGCAAACTAACCAAAAATAAAGCAAAATAAAATTATTTTCCTGAAAAATGAGTTAACTTGGCGCTCATATTCAAAATTTATAAAACGAATCCACTCAATTTAAACCCATTTTTTAAAAGAGCTAAACTCATCATTTAAAAAAAAAAAGTAAAGAAAAATGAAAACGAAAATCACGAAAAAAAAAAAAGAAACTTTCAACGAGCCTATAATTAATTTAGGATTGAAACAAGATTTAAAATATTCCAGTGTAAATAAAATATTGTAATTATTATAATTAATTTTTATTAATTATTATTAAATTGTTAAATTACTTGAGTGGCTTTAATGTCAAGTTCTCAGGGTGATTTTCTCAGCAAAACGTGACTTACCATTAACAACATTCAAAAAGTAGGTACATTGTATTTATTTATAGTGTAAGTGCAATCATGTCTTTCTTATTTTGAGACTAATGAATTTACAAATCGTCCACAGGAAAAACCCTCTTAAACAGTTTTAAGAAGTTATAAGAAAATATGTATCTTTAAAAGTTATCACATACAAATTTACTACACATGTTTTCATGGAATTCTACACCGGCGTTACGCTATTGTTTGAAAACTAGCATTAAAGAAGGAGGGGGGAGAGATTGTTTTTTAATTGGCGCGCAATATTTTTTTTTTTTTTTTAAGAAATTAAAAAAAAAATAATAATAACATTGACTCGAACATGCGGATGTTTTCAGCATAATTCAATTCATGATTGCTTTTCCGAAAGTTAATTTAACTCATAAAAAACGAGTCAAACACACGAGTTTCAATGAGTTCGCTTCTGCATAGCACTATCTGAAATTCAAATCTTCGATGATGGGATACGATGTGGCGTGGGTGTATAGTTGTTTGAGTAGTAATTGAAGAGCGCAGTTGATAAGGGGGTATGTGGAAAAATAAAATAAAAAAGTTAATCTTATGATTGAAGATAATCAATGATCCTCTACCATATGTTAAATTACTATCTGAAAAAACTCAATACTCACAGAGATTTTAAGTGATAAAGGAGGCATTTGCCAATAAACGCAAATTTATATTTGGAACACTCAAAAAGATAATTGAGTCACGTACCAGCTTTATCATCAAACTCGCGGATTGTTTAGTCTAATTCAACTCGCTTTCTCTCCTCAAAAAGCTATTTAACTACTAAAAGCTAACTATAAGCTACTCAACTCATAGACAGTCAAACTCGCGAGTTTCAACGTATTCGCTTCTGCAATACACTGTCCGCAATTCAAATAGTCTGTGTTGGTATGTGATGTGACTGAACGGTTGTTTGAGTTGTAGTTTTGACAAAAACTCACGGATTTTTTTAATCTAATTCAACTCATACTCGCTTTTCAGAAAGTTAATTAAACTCGGCTGATAAAAAGTGATTCAAACTCGTTAATTTCAATGAGTTCACTCCTGCATGACACTCTCTAAAATTCAAATCTTTGATGATGGGATGCTGTGTGGGGTGGGTGTGTAGATGTTTGACTAGAAATTTTGACTAAAACGCGCGAAATTTTCAATTCCAATTTAACTCACGTTCGTTTCTCAAGCAGTTAATCAATCTTAACTAAAAGAAAATGAGTCAAATTCACGATTTTGATGAATTTGCTCCTGCATAACAATGTCTGCAATTCAAAACTTCGGTGATGGGGGGCAGTATGGCTGTGCAGTTGTTTGAGTAGTAATTTTGACTCATATTCGCGAATTTTTTTTGCCTAATTCAACTCACGTTCGCTTCGCAAAACGTTAATAAAACTCAAAACTCAACTCATAGAAAGTAAGTCAAACTCACGAGTTTTAACAGATTCGCTCCTGCACAACACTGTCTACAATGTAAATCGTCTGTGGAGGTGTGCTATGTGTCTCTACGGTTGTTTGAGTTGTAATTTTAACTCAAATTCACGGGTATTTTTTAGTTTAGTTCAACTTACGCACGCTTTTTAAAAAGTCAAACTCAACTCAAAACCTATAGAAAGTGAGTCAGACTCACGAGTTTCAACGGGATCTCTCCTACACAACATTGTCTGAAATTATATTCATCTGTAGCGGTGTACGGATCGGCGATATATGTCACCACGCATCATAAAGAACTAATCCATGAGAACCTAGGGGCAAAAAACAAATGTATCATTTTTTAATCATTAGTTCCGAGCTTCTCGTCAGAAATCAGATAAGATATCTGTTTCAATCAATGTGTAATCTCACTTTCGAACAAATATCAATCCATCAAAAAGACAGTAAGTAATTAAACGTTAATTTAGAGGACTCACCTACTTTATAAACAAAATGTCCTTTAGAAAGTTTCATACTATACGTACATATAAAATTATTGTGTTCACAAAAATTACACCATTTTTTTTTTTCTTTTGAATAAAGTATATCATTTTTTACAACTTGTATTTGAAAATTTTCTTTCAAAGACGGTTCCTTTCACTTCATTAACAATTGTTTATGGGTAATTTACTATGATAAATTAGAATTCACTTTACTAAATCCCGATACTTAGAATTTATTTTACAAGCTTAGCTTTTCTAAGCGTTATAGTACGTTTATGAAAAGAAACACAATAATTATCGCAGTAATCAATGGTAATATTAATGATTATTCATCATTAATTCTTTGTTAATGGTAATTCAGTGGATGGAAGTTCCGTGGTACAAGTAGACTACAGTAGTCCCCAATTTTTCTGGCAGTTCGCAGTGCAGCGCGCTAAATTTTGAGAAATGTAATAAGGAGAATAGTGCAATACAAAAAATCCGTAATTTGTAGCGAACATTAAATGCTACTTGGGGGTGGGGGTGGATGCAATTCTTCTTGTCACGTGATCACAACTTGCTTCTTTTGTGAAAAATTTGTTCTCCGCAACAATTTACAAAAGTCAGCAACTCAGCTCTAGCGTTTAGCAATGGATGCTGTTATGGCATGGATTTTTTTCACTGATACTTGCTGGTAGATCTACGTGCCGAAATGCAAATCAAAGAAATTATCACTTATTATTTTTTTTTCTGAAAACACTTGTCTACTTATTCATTATTAGATCTTCATGTTTTAATACCGCGTTTCTCCTTTTGAAATTACTTTATTTACAGATTTATTATTTTTTAATATTATGGCACAAAAAATAATATTGAATTATCCTGGTCGGCACATAACGAGTAACAAGTGACGGTTATCGTATTTTAAATAATTAAACAAAATATTTCTTTGTGTGGTATCATTGTTAATTGTTGGTGCCATCAGTTTTATCGCATTTACTTGAATGTATCTCTGCAAACGCCTTATAACAAGGGGCCATTATATTATTTAATCCGTGTCGTTGATATCAAGTATAGATTGAATCGTATGGCAAAATCTGAATAAAGCGCTACTTTTTAAAACAAGTATTTGTATTACTTAACTAAATTTTCGATTAAGCAGTTGTAGTTTAGTTTTAGTTCGCCAAAGAAATAAAGTAGTTTTTTCGATACTGATAATTACAGTAGACTCCCTCAAATCCGCACAGCTTGGGAATAGAGGTTGTGCGGATTTTAGAATTTTGCGGATTTCTGGTCATTGCTTTGTTTCCATTTTTTAAACAGTAATTTGAATGTAATAATGCAATCAAAATTATACTGAATGCTTTCAGTGTAATAAAATATTGAAATAATTAAGTAAAGTAATAAACTAAAGTGATAAAAAGTAAGATAATTTTAGAAATGATTAAATTATTAAAAGTAAAGGTCAAGTAAATACTTAATAAGATATAATTAAATATGCATTATAAAGATGAGATACATTTACCTTAACTTATTCAATGAAACTTTCCTCATAAAGTACCTTATTAATCACATCAAAATCATGAAGAAAGGAAATTTTATTTTAGGTTTAGCCAGTCTTAATAACCAAAAAAGCTTGATTAATACATTAATATAGTTAGTAAAAAAGATTGTGATTACCAGTGATATTAGCAATATCTTGATTTTTTTTTTCAGAAATAAATTTATACTTCTTTCATGAAAAACCATGAGTTCAGCCATATTATCGAAAATTACATATTAAAATACATACGGAATTATATAAATCTAAAAAATTCTGTAATTTTGTCCCTACATCTGAACTGAAAGTTTCATTGTTTACATCTGCGATGGTGTGCATATTTTAGGCGTTTGCAGATTTTATGGTTGCGAATTTGAGGGAGTCTACTATATTATATTTATCACATTTTGATTCATGTGATGCATTTCTTGGGGGTAAAAAAGTATCGTAAATATATTACAGAAGAATTTACAGTGCTTTTATAGTCAAACAATTCCCTTAATTGTTTCTTAAAAGGAATGATCCGATTAAATTAACAATTTTTACTTAAATCCAAAATAATGTGGTGATATCATGTCTTTTAAAAGTAGGAATTACATGTAGGGAGATTTTACTATTTTAGGAGCTGTTTAATTTCCTGTATGATCTTCAAGTTATGAACAATAAGCGCATTTTTGCTTCGCCTGGATCAAATGAACAACAAGAAGTTGAATTCTAATTTATGTCGCTTTAATATGTTCCTTAATCTTCGAGTTAATGTCATTTTGAGAACACGGAAATTCATGAAAACTTGAGAATACTTAATAAAATAATAATTTTATTTCCATTTTCTCATCTTTGAAAATAATTTGCACCGAAAATTTATGTGTTACTAATACTAAAACTGAAGAATTAAAAGAAATATAATTGTTTTCTTTTTTCGCTGTTAGGTGTCTTATAATTCTTTGGATTAAATTCCCTAATTTATGTATTCGAAAATTCCACTCAAATGTTTTGTATTTCTTTCAAGCTGCAGAGATTATGATAATGGAATATTATTAGCACTGATACATTGTTTTTCTTAAGGCTGTTCTGAACTGCTCTGTTCAACAAATGCAAAACGTTTTGACACATTTACAAATTCATTTTTTAACCGAAAGATATAAAATTGGAAAGCCTGACCATGGAAACAATTTGGAATCGAACTGTGTTTTCCATTTTTTGATCAATAAATTACTTATTGAGTTATAAGCGATTTTGATCACGTGAAAGACTTTTTCGCCCTTTCTTGAGTGGTTATTCTACTTTCGCGCGGAAATTCGGTTCAAAACGCCCACTTTGACACTATTTTCTGAAAGATCTATTGAGTTTGCAAAAAAAAAAAACAGCTTGATTACATAGTTTCTGAAGAACAACACCTGCTAGTTTCATGCATTTCCGAACAAAAATAAATTCAAACTTATATCATAAAGTTATCCGCTTGGATTTGAGAACAGTCTGAAGGAAACAATAGACTTTGAAATTAAAGAAAACCGACCGAAAATATGAATATTTGTTTTTGTGTTATTAACTTTTTAAAATCAATATGTATATATATATATATAACAGCGCAAGTCATGTGACTATGCTAAACAGATTTGAAACTGACCGCTTCACGTTTCATATGGCTGTCGGTCAGATAGACTCAAAATGATTTTTTAGAACGAAACTACATAAAAGTTACATTTTTTGACAGATGAATTAATTTTTGAGAGATGGGCCACCTTCGAAAGTAGTTAGATATATTTAGAGTTATCGGCATTCAAAATTTCATTTCAAACGTAAAAAAACCACTGCAAAAAGAAAAAAATGGTTGTGATGTTTATAGTTCCGAAAACCAGGGTGAATAATACAAAGAGGGTGTGGGGAATCAGAAAAGACGTTTGAAGTCATTTGCTCGTGAACCAATGAAGTCCGATTTTAGTTTTAGGAATGACGTATTAGACATTTCAGTCAACATTTTGTGTATTGATTTCTAAAAGGGGAAAAAATTGCTTGTTGATAATGATAAGGTCGCCAAATCTGTTTTATTTCTAAATTTTCTAGACCGGCTATACTCAATCTTTTTTCCTTGGGGGCAGTTTATATGTTTGCGACGTTCAGCGGGCGCAAGATACTTATGTAATAACGCAAAAAGAGAATAATTAGTAAGATAACAAAAGTAGAATAAGAAAGAAATGTATTAAAGTTAATATTATAAGTAAGGGTGAACGCTTGTTGTGAAAGAAATGTCACCAAAAATTGTATCACTACTAAAACTTGCAAACAATATATTTCGTGGTAGATTTCTATTTCAAATGCTGTAGAAATATGTCATGAAGATTGTTGTTTAAAGATAGTTGTATAAAACGTTGTTTGGTGCCAGTTTTATCAAAACTAAATGTTCAAACCTAATAAGCACTATTAGCTATATACTAGATTAATTTTAACACAATTATTCTAATTGGTAAATAAACCATATCAGATGTAAATTTCCAACTGGGCGAAAAATGCCCGGGCTAGGATTCGAACAAGGGATCTCTTGGCCGAAGCCGCCAATGCTCTACCATCTGAGCTATCCCGGACGAATCTGGTGGAACGTTTTCATCCAGATAACCAACCAAGAGATCCCTGGTTCGAATCCTGGTCCGGACATTTTTCGCCCAGTTGAAAATTTACATCTGATATTATCTAAGTATAAATTGTAATAATGTAACATTGCGGATTTCCAAAGTTCTAAAAAAAAATTAGTAGACTTTGTTTAACAAATCAGTCTTTTTCTCGATGCAAAACTTTTAATTGCCTTTTAATATAGAAAGTACATGTCTTTTAATATAGGTATTCTATTACGGAAAAAAATATATTTTAATGTATTTATTACGAATCTATTTTAGAATAAAATGAATTATTTTTTGAAAGTTTGTTTTTAATCAAATTGAACTAGTTTGTTTCTTAATCTTTTGGTGAGCATAGACCAAGCTTCGCCCGTCTGTTCAACTATTTAATCACCATTAAACTTGCCTATAATGGAAACCTACGTAAAACAAAATATGATTATCGTAGAACCGGGCTTCGATCATATTTTCATATGGAACTTTGAGGTAGAGGGTCGAAGTCCAGTTAGCTATGCATAACATGACAGATTTTGTCTTCCCATGAAAATATATAAAACAGTGAATGCCTTAAAAACTTTTTATGCACATCTCTATTAGTTTTTAAATATGTATTAATGATTATGTGCGTCGAGCAGAAAATAGAAAGTCGTTGGGCCGAATGCGGCCCATGGATCCGCAGGTTCAGTGTGGCTGTTCTACAGCAATAACGTTTTACTGTCTGCATATAGCTACCCTGATAAATTCAGGTACTCTGTCTATATACTCTGGCCACAATGTTGGCCAGTGATTTTGTATGAGTTCGAGAAGCTATAGATAACGAAAGTAGCTAACAGATGCAAATGGTGAAGAAAACGCATTACTGAATGGGAAATTATTTTCTACAAGTTTCTAGTTACGCTTTTCACCTTAATAAAAGAATAAATTTATCTAAATTTACATTACTCATCTCCCAACTTATCTTGGGCAGGTAGTTGTTGATTTACATTGTACAGGTTAACTGGGTTCAGCCATTACATTACAGAATTATATGACATAATACTTGAGAGATGATAATAAAGAAATAAGCTCTACCACTGACATTTTTTTCGACAGCGAATCTCTTTATGATAAAATCCCAAACTAGTAAACTCTCCCTAAGAAGCACGCTGTATAAGACAGAAATATGTCTAATGTGGAAATATTCTAAAATTCCGCAGAATGATTTTCTGTACAGTAAACTCTGTCTAAAGCGAAATTCTGTCTAAGGCAGGAATTTTCTGGCCGTGGTCGATTCCGCATTAGACAGACTTTACTGTATCATATCTTTGATCATATACACTGGTGCGCAAAATTTAAGCAACAAGCACAAAATGCTAACTTCTAAACACGAGTGCTGAAAAGAAAGTTCTATAAACAGCAAATGTAAAAAGTAGGTACTACTCTAACAGCACAGGCAGTGGACATGAAGTCTCCTTGACGTCACAAATGTCAAAATCACTACAATGAACTGAAATGTGATATTTTTCATTCGTCTTATTCTTACTCTCATTTGGTCACTCCACTGAGAAGTCATCATGACTGTTGCTTTATGACGAGTCATCAGGTGACTTTATAATGAAGTCATTTTGTGATACTCATGTGACGTCATTTGGAGACTCCATTGTAAAGTCATCATGATAGCTGTTTTGTGACTAGTTCTCTAGTGTTAGAAAAGGAAATCAGCTGATGACTTTTCAGAAAGGAGCGCAATGGTGACTTTGCAGTAGAGTCTCATTCACCTGAAATTCATCATGTGACTTCATTGGGACTTATTTGGTGACTCATCACAATGCATTGTTCAGAATGACTTCAAAATTGAGTCTTCAAAGGATAGTCACGTGAGAATAACAAGGTGACTTCATTGTAATGACACCTGGTGAGTCATCATAAAGCAAAGTCACGGTGGCATCTCAGTGGAGTCAATATATGACGGTCATTTTAGAGTAATAATGAGGCAAATGAAACAGCCCATATTTTGTTTCACCGTAGTGACTGTGAAACTTGTGACCATGTGTGACATGAAGGATATGTCACTTCAACTAGCTGTGCTGCAGAGGTAGTACCTATTTTCTACATCTGATGTTTTCGTCATTTTCTTTTGAGTACTCACATGTCCGAAATTTAGCTTTTTATGTTTGTCGCTTAAGTATAGCATATTAGTGTACTTAAAAGAAAAAAAATGAAATCATCTGATGACTTTTCAGACAGAATCGCAATGGTGACTTCACAGTAGAGTCTCGTTCACCTGGAATGTGACTTCATTGAGACATTATTTGCTGACTCATCACAATACAATGCTGAGGATGACTTCAAAATTGAGTATTCAAATGACAGTCACGTGAGAATCACAAAGTACCTTCCTGGTAATGTCACTTGGTGATATCATAAAGCAACAGTCACAGTGACTTTCCAGTGGAGTCACCATATGACGATCATTTTAGAGTAATAATGAGACAAATGAATCATCCCATATTTTGTTTCACCGTGGTGATATTTCACATGATACGAAACAGAAGAAATACAGACTTTCTGTTTTTTTATCTCTCAGCTGCAAGGCGTTCTTTCACTTTGAGCTTTTAATGATGTTAGGAGGGAAAAAAAGAATTCGGATCTTTATTAGGGGATTATATGATTGAAATATCTTCCATCAATATCATTTCCTTTTGAGTACACAAATGTTCGAACATTACTTTTTTATGTTTGTTGCTTTGGTTTGGCACATGTTGCTTAACCTCTTGGGGACGAGCGACCGGTATTCGTGATGCGTAAGGTGCTCAGAATCAGTGATTATTCTCACCAGTAAATCTTTATTGTAAATTTTGCCTTATTTAATCCGAGCAATTTTCCCAATTCAATAAGGCAAAAATTTCTGTTTTGAAAACCGGTGATAAAAGATTAAAAATTCTGTAAAAGACGTTCGTCCCGAAGGGGAAAAAGAGTTAATTAAGACAAAATTTATTTAAAATCACATGTTACTATTGGGGCATGCTGTACATGTATATCCTGTCGTTCATAGAAAATTTCTCTTATACAGGGCTCGTACGGGTTCTGGAATTTCCAGACCAGGAAATTCTTCGGTATACCAGTATTTTCTCATAAAAAATCTCTGCTTAAGGCTGTTCTCAAGTTCATTGCTCAACAAGCACGAAACTCCCTGATACAATGAGATACACTTTTTTAAACATAAATTATAAAATTTATAGACCTGACTATGGAAGTGATTTGGAATCGAAATGATTTTTCTATTTTTGGATAAACAAATTACCTATCGGGTTATAATCGTTTTCCATTACTTGATAAGGCGTTTCTCCCTTCGGTGATTGGTTTTTCTGTTTTCGGCGGGAAATTCCATTCAAAACGCCAAGTTTGACAGTGTTTCCTCAAAGCTTTATTGTGTTTAAAAAAAAAAAAAAACGGAAAACGTCTTTTATTTCATAGTTTCTTAATAACAACACATGCCAGTTTTATGCGTTTCCGAACAAAAATGAATTAGAACTTATATCATGGAGTTGACCCTTTAAATTTGAGAACAGTCTTAAGGCTGTTCTCAAATCCAAAACGGCAACTTTCTGACATAAGTTTTAATTTATTTTTGTTCGAAAAGGCATGAAACTAGCTGGTGTTGTTGTTCAGAAACTAGATCATTGAGCTATTTTTTCCATTTCTTTGCAAACGCAACAGATCTTTCAGAAAAGAGCGTCTAAGTGGGCGTTTTGAACCAAATTTCCGCGCGAAGGAAGAAAGAGCACACAAGAGCGGTTGAAAAACGTGTTTGTCACGTGATCAAATTCGCTTATAACTCAATAGGTAATTGATTAATCAAAATATGGAAAAAACAGTTAAATTCCAAATCACTTCCATGGCCAGGCTTTCCAATTTTATACCTTTCCGTTCAAAAACGAGTTTGTAAATGTGTCAAAACGTTTTGCGCTTGTTGAGCAGAGCAGTTAAGAACAGCCTTAAAAAACTTTGAACTAGATTTATTTTTTTATAAAAAAAATATTGATATTTCACCTGGAAAATAACGGGATCCGTACGAACCCTGTTAAAGGAAAAATAGATTTTAAAGGCATAAATTATTACACTACTATATTTTTATGGTAATCTTTCACCTCTAGTACAGAGATCAAAGGCGTAATAAGTGCATTTTACATGGAGACTGTGACCTTGACACAACCACCTGCAAAAAATCGAGTTTATCTTATATAATCTTTGACTCTGAGGGCATTAAAAAGCGTGAAAGCAAGTTGTAAAAAGAATTTATGGCTACTTTTAATTTCGAAATTCCTTAAAAGAATTTTACATCGATCGAAGTTTAAAACAGAAGCAAATATACTGAAAGGCTTTTTCACTGTCATATTTATAGGATAGGAAAAAAAAATATATATATACAAGAATGGAAAAAAACTGCATTATTGCATTACTTAGACTCCAGATTGGTTCAGATAAGCGTTTTTACAGCTATGGATAGCGGAAAAATTGGTCTGTTTTTTCCAAAAAATATTTTTATCTGATGTAAAATTATAACAAACGACATGTTATATCCTTAAGCTTTATTGCCCAAATTATATGAATCAAGAAATTACTCTACATCAGTAATTATCTTCCTTAATTATCCTCTGAAGATATATTAAAAAAATTATATAACAATAATACGAAATTTAGTCGGATTTTTTTCATTAAAACTCATTTTTCAAGTCGGTAGTTATATAGCTCTTTTTTGTAAAATATTTACAAGAACAATCTGATCAATAAACAATAATTACTATTATGGAAATCTCGAAATTGTTATAAAAGCTATGTAAATAAATGTATTATGATCCTATCTGTAAATGGAAAGTTTGTCTTGTAGTTTCAAAATTTTCATATAACATTTTTTAATAAAAGAAAAACTGCACTTATGTAAATGGTTGAGAAGATAACCAGTTTAAAAATGCATAGCTTCGACTTTTTAGCAGTGTTTCCTAAATATGATGGAAAGCATTTTCATGAAAATTTAAATATACTTATACTAATAGACGGACTAAATAAATTTTATATTAAATTTTCTTTACTGTTACTTAAAAGTACCGTCGAGACATAAAGGGTTAAAGTAAAATGTCTTGAAGGATTATAGATAAGCAATTTCGTGAAAAGACAGTGTTTTATTAAGCATTGTACAGCGAGTGACTTGATATTAGAATTAACATGCATCAACTTTGATACACAGTCTATCGTCGTTGAAACATAATGTTTATAAATTGCATTGATCTTTAAAACTTTTTTTAACGCATTAATAAACACATTTTTCCATAAATGGTTAAAAAAGATTATGCTTTAAAATTGTAAAGCATCTATATATATATATATATATATATATAAAGCATCTCTCTCTCTCTCTATATATATATATATATATATTACGCTATCGTACATGGCACAGAAATCGCGATTATTTGTTAATTGTTGAATGGCAACGCCCAAATGAAACGCATCTCATTGGTTATTGAACAGCATTTAATGCATCCCCATACCTATAAGGGGGGGTTACCATAGAGGGGCACCCTTTTCTGTTGCCAAATGCGCTAAGTTTGTCGCCAACTTGGCGATACATCCAATAGTGACGCCAACTTGGCGATATCTCTAATATTTCGCCAAATTCCCATGGACTTGCATTGTATACCAATAGGGTTCACTTGCTTACAGAAATCTACAAATTGAGATATTTTAAGGCAACAAAAACTAATATTAGCTTAAGGGATTATATTAATTACATTTAAGGGAATCCAAGTACATTAAATCATGAATAAAAGTAACATGATACAATGCTTAGCATGCTTTCCCAAACATAAATTTCAAGGGAGACCAAACTGGTCGCCAAGGGTGGCGTTTATGTTTGTGATGTACGTGTACTGTTTTCGTATATAAATGGGAGTTTTTATGAAAACTTGGCTTTTTTTGCATGACAGATTACGCAAAACCCTCTACATACCGCCATATTAGGTAGGACACAAAAATGTTTCAAACTTTAAAGGGGGATTTGCCTCTAGAAAGCCGAAAAAAGGGTGTTTTTTAGTTGTTGTTTTTTCTGGAAAAGGAATAAAGTTTTTAGCTCCGGGTGTTTTCCATATTATTTATTATCATTTTAAGAACATTTTAAAAAAATAATAAAAAATTGATGATGTTGCTCACATTATGCGGGTGGATGTCTTAGCGTGCATGTCGTGCACTTCCAAACTGACGATAGTTCACCAGAGTCATTTGCCATGAATTTTCGTTAAGTGTTATGAAAATAGATAATATTGTCTGAAGCTTCACTGACTTTGAAGTCAAAAAGTTGAAAATCAACAAAGTGGCAGCCATGTGAAAAAAGGTCTATTTCTAACCCCCCCCCCCTTTTTTGGTCCTTTGGCGTGCTTCTAGAATTTATTTTTATTTTTATTTTTTATAAAAATGGCTGAAAGTGGTCAAAGCTCTAATAAATTTTATTTATTTTAATTACAAAAATAGGAATATCGGTTTAATAGTTTTTGCGTTCTAATCTCGCCCAGTTTGAAAAAAGTCATTTTGCGTAAAATGGGCTTTTAGTGCTGCAAAACAGTATAACCCTACGGACTATAAGAGACAGAAAAATCTAAAAAAAAAATCAATTTTTTTCAACAGAAAAAAATCAAATTCCCCCTTAAGGTCAGTCGCATAACATTAAAGGATAGAAACCTCTGGTTCAGATAAGTAAATACGTTTTGTTTTAAAATTGCCTTTATTTTGAATATTCTTCAAAAATTTCTCTTTTGTGAATACCAACTTAAGAAAAATGAAAAAAAAAATGTCGTCCTAAAAATATATCATAGTTTTTGGATCGGTGGTTGAGGATGGCTACGGGTAGTAACATGTCTCTTATTGTCATAGTTACTACAGCCCGTGATACGTTTTTACTGTTCAACTTTCAAACACCTCCTTCACAAAATTATCATCATACCTTAGAAATTATACCTCATAGGTTATACATTATACCTTAGAAATCCCTTATTGTCAGTTAATAACTTTTTTATTGCCTCACAAATATCGCCGTAGCTCTATAACTAATCATCATATAAGGATTTTCAACTTATTAAAATATTACACGTAAAATTGCCTAATTAAAAGAGCAGCTGCTTCAAATTCACCGATTGGAAGTTAATGTGTAAGGTGTCCCATTCTACTATCTAGGTGCAATAGCTGGAATAGACATAACAAGAATTTTCCTAACAAATCAAACAATAACAACAACTAATAACAAATTCTATAACCCTGAACGCAACAATTATCACAATAATTGTTTTTTATTCGATCATCGAGATTTTTTTTAAATTATCCTTAATGACATAACGTTTTCCAAGGATTCAAAACTACGAGCAACTCCGTCTCTTTAAAAAAATTTTGAATGACTTAGAAATACCCAAATTTATCAAAAATCCATCTAGAGACAAAATGCTAACACTTCTCAATGCTTTGTTTTATCTTATGCAATGAGAAAGTATCAACTATAAAATATCTGATTGTAAACAACAATATCATGACTCGTGTCTTTTTAGGCTTACGTCATATCATTCTAGAATCATTCTCATTGCTGTGACGGTCAAGATATCGTAACTCTTTAAATGTTAACCTGACGCCATGGCGTTTTAAAGTTTCATAACCATAAAAGTAACGATTGATGAACTATTGGAAATTTGAAACTTCAACTATTACAACAGGTAGCGAGGAACCCTGCATCAGCGGTGATGACGATAATTCGAAATTTGATCGAGCACTGACTCACTGAAGTTGATCCGCCGATTGTCAGAGTTACTACAGACAGCAAGAACAAAAAAAAAAAAAAAAAAAAAAAAAAAGAAAAAGAAACTTATTGCGACATCTTAAAAAGTTGTAAAAAGTATATAGTTATTCTCTGGTGAAATTTTAAAGTCTATAAACTTTGAGATAAGTGCCTTTCGAGTTCGAAAGCTAGAAGAGAAATAGCTTTAACTAGCTATCTAACTAGGTATCCCATGTAAGCTTGTATAGTTGGATTATAAACAGAATTCGATTCTTCTATAATTTTTATGTAATATTAATAATAACTTTTTCTGTTATTATAAATACAGGGTGTTTCAAAATTCGACCGACAAATTCAGAGGAGTGATAGTAGGCATCAAGACAATGAAAAATTGCCATAGAGCATGGAGTCGCAAACCACTTACTAAGTCACAAATGCAGGGTATTTCACCGTAACTGAAGTCAGCTTGATTTTAATAATTTTGCGAAAAATAAAATTATTGTAATAAAAATGTGACGATATGTGCCTCGTTTTGTATGAAATCTGATAAGATCACAAAAAGTCCTGGGAAAACAGGGTGCTTAATTAATCGATAATATCGTATGAACTGATAATCACAGTCCAAAATGTGGAGAGTCAAGTGGATATTGCTGGTGCAAATAATGGAAACATCTACCACCTTTTTTTTGGTTTTATCATATTTACAACAAAGGTGAACCTGTCTATTAAAAGTTTAATTATAACATACTCCAGTTTTCTGAAAGTTATTACCGTCAACCAAAGTGGGGTTAGAATAGAACACCCTGTATTGTTGATCAAATGGGTAATTTGCGACCACGAGTTCTATGGTAATTTTTTATCCTCTTGATACCTTCTATCAACCCTCTAAATTAGGTCGAATCTCAGTTGGTCGAATTTTTGAACACCATATATACTAATTTTAATAGTGTTACCCATTTCTGGAAAGTTGACTCCACGTACTTGCGGGTTATCTTTAATAAAAGACTTATCTTCAGAGATAATATTCTAAGCATAAGATGTAAATTCGCCGAAGCTTCCAAATCTCTTGACCTTTCCTTAAAAGTCCTTTTATCAACGATCTAAATTTGTCGGTCGAACTTTGGAACACCCTGTATACTAATTTTAACAGTACTACCCTTTCCTAGAAAGTTGTCACCACGCACCTGTGGGTTATCTTTAATAAAAGACTTATCTTCCCATAATATATTCTCAGCATAAGAGGCAAAGTCGCCGAAGCTTCCAAATCTCTTGACCTTTCCTTAAAAGTCCTTCTATCAACCCTCTAAATTTGTCAGTCGAATTTTGGAACACCCTGTATACTAATTTAAACAGTACTACCTTTTCCTGGAAAGTTGGCACCACGTACCTGTGGTTTATCTTTAATAAAAGACTTATCTCCCCAGAACATATTCTCAGCATAAGAGGCAAATTCGCCGAAGCTTCCAAATCTCTTGACCTTTCCTTAAAAGTCCTTCTATCAAACCTGTAAATTTGTCGGTCAAATTTTGGAACATCCTGTATACTAATTTTAACAGTACTACTCTTTCTTGGAAAGTTGTCACCACGTACCTGAGGTTATCTTCAATAAAAGACTTATTTTCAGAAATAATATTCTCAGCATAAGAGGTAAAGTCGCCGAAGCTTCCAAATCTCTTGACCTTTCCTTAAAAGTCTTGCTCTCCCTGTTCGTAATAAAACACTGATTATATAAACTTTGCATTCTATCTGTCATGACTTGTACCTCTTAAATGTGGGTTTCATATGCAAACCTGATATGGAAAACCTGTCTAAAACCCATTATAGAAAGAGATCATCAGAAATGGGTGCAGGCACACTGCCGTAATACCACTATTACACGTGATTTAAATATATTCTCCTTTGTTCAACGGGTTGCAAGGGATCTCGAAACTCATTTTTTCCCCTTTAAATACAGTTCAAGGGCACACTATATGCATTATGGCATATAATTATCACACAAGAAATTAAAAAAAAAATCGATAAAAATAAGGAATTTTCCTGAATATTTTAAGCGTTATGAAAAACTTTTCAAAATGATATCCCACGCGCATTCCATATCAATAAAAAACCCCAATATTTGTAATGCAAGTTTGGTTTATATATACAAATAGAACTGTGCATAATATTTTGAAAGTAAATATAATTGAAAAAGTTAAATGTAGTTAATTGCAGAAATAGGTTCGAAAATTGCATAAAATTTAGCAATTTTTTTTTCCTTACCTCAATGTTCAAATATAGAAAATTCGATGCACAGTTTTATTTGTACATATTAACGAAACGTGCATAAAGATATTGAGGATTTTAATTAATATGGAATGTGTAGCATGTGTTATTTTGTTACTAATGTTTGATAATAATAATATTACCCTTTTTTAATCGCAGAATGCTTGGGGGTAATTACACCGCACAACTAATTTGAACTTCTGATCTGTTACATTATATGTTTATTATTATTATTTTGAATATTTAGAGCTCGCTGATTTCAGATTTCCAGTTTCCTTCCACCAGCTCGAGTTTTTGAGATATTGCAGCATAATACTTTTTGGGGGATATTTGAATATTATAGTCAATTATTTTACAGTTAGTGAGTTTCTGTTAGTATAGCGAAATGACATGGTCATGCAGAAACTGTGTAAATAGACCGGAGTTTTGTTTGTTTCTTTGGTTTGTTGGTTACATTTGAGGTGAATACATGTTTTTAAAAAAACTATTTCAAGATATTGGAATCTATAAAAAAGTATTTTGGCTAATTTTTATTTTCATTACAGGCAGAAAAAGACGGTGTGTAAAATTTGTGTTGACTCTTTACGTTTATGGTCAACTAAAACGAAGAAACTTCTTTAAGTACTCCAATAATGTGACGCGAGCCAGAAAAACATAACAATTGATAGTTTTGAGTTAGAAATACCACTGAACATAATCTAAAGCCGTTCTCAATTGTCTATCCTACCCTAAATTACCATCGGTGATAATGGCAGTTCCAAATTTTAACGAATATTTTGCAACCGTACCAGCCATTTCTATGTAACTATGCAGCAACCGGAGCACAGTGACAAATTTATAATGAAGGTAGTGATTTTGTCAAAACATTCCTTCATTGCAACTAAATCAATCGGCCAAAGTGTTATAAAAGATTAATCTAAACCGTTTTCTCGAAAAGTCTGGTTATTTAAGCCAGGAACAGCGAAAAAGATTTCATGAAGATATTCGTACTATGGAAGAATGCTATCAAAGAAGGTGGGATGCTTTATATAATGACTGATTATAATTACAATGTTCAGAGGATTGCAATCTTCAGAGGTAATAATTTTATTTTAATAACATAAATATTCAAAATATTGCATTTTTGTAAAAGTACAATCTTTTGAAATTTCCAAAAACTGGAGCTACTGATGCTGTAGTAAGAACAAAGGAACAAACAAAAGTTATTTTTATTTTATAAGCGGGGGGGGGGGGGGTTACATTGATAATTAAAACCTTAAATAATATTGAATACAATAGACATACTGTTGGACAGTGTTATTTACTTTGGGTCAAATGAAAAATAAATTAAAGCATCATATTTTTCGGGGAAAAGTGTGTTGGAGATGAAAATTCACGCTTTTTTTCAAATTTCACACGTCAACCCATGAACTTGAGTTAATGATTAAACCTAATAGGAACCTAATCTTTTATTACAATACATTAAATTTTGTACTCTTTTCAACAAAATTTGTACAGATTTCGTGCAGCGATTTTTGGATTTTTCGCTCGATTTCTTAAAACGATTTCGCTATCTAATCTTTGTCATCGAATGTCATGTATGACATCCCTGTACTGACGCAACCCTCAGGAAACATTTTCTTTAAAAAATATATAAAATAGATTTCTTTTCTTCTTTTCTTTTTCGCAATTAAAAAAAAAAATTGCGAAAGTATTGGCGATTCCATTATTTTGAAAATGCAATTGAAGATAAACGTAAGTTTTTCTCCCTCGGTGAAAGTCTTAAACCAGTTGTTTCATTATATCTTATATCAATTGTAATTACAGTGCACCACAACTAAAAAGCATATTCCTTTTTTTTTTTTTTTTTTTTTTGCTACTGACTTCTCTTAGAGTATAATGACGTTTTTTATTACTGTTCGTAAAGCCATCTCTTCCTCTCTGTCATTTTTTAAATATTATTTATTTATAAATTAAATTTTATTTATTTTGCGCCATTCGTTTTCCTATGTGCTTAAATGCCTACATCCCAGACGTAGAGACTATTTGCTTTTTCAAATCTCGCGTGGTAATATGAGACGCTTTCAACCCCAACCGTCTTTAAATCCCATTAATTTTCAAACCATCATGGATTATGCTATGTTCTTTCATGTATTTTCTTGTAATACTTCCCTAACACTGTTACAAACATGAACAATTTAGTTATAGTTTTAGCTTTGTATTTAACATTTTGAAATTCGGTGTGATATTGGATCCATTGTACATTATATGAAATTGGGGCTTTCTTTTTGGGTTTTTTTTTTTCCAGGTTTTGTGAAGTGCAGAGCGTTAAAAATGTACATCACTGCTTTTTATTACATAGAAATCAGTATGACCTAAAAAATGCTTCAACCATATATAATAAAAGTAGAAATAAATTGTTCATATGTTTAATAGTGTTAGGAGGTATTAGAAAAAAAGCACACGGAAAGATATATTTTAATTCGTAAATTAAAAATTACCTGGCTTTAAAGATGGTTATTGTTAAATACGCACCATCGTGCTATACGAGAGTTAAACCAAGTAGGTCAGCTGCCTAGAGAGGTGCTATGCATTATCTTTTCTGAAATGCATGCTATCCAGATTTGGCATTCTCATGACCATTGGTTTTGTAATGGAGACATTATTTATGTCAGACTGGACACTGCAATAGTTCTAAACGAGGAAATGGCGAAACAATTTTTGTAGTGGTTGGTGGTGAAGAAAAGGATTAAAGAAGGACATGAGATGCACGGGAACGAATTATGTTTATCTGCTTATTTCCAAAGCTATTTGTTAGGTTTATAAATGTATACCGCATAGAGTACATCCATCCTTTTTTTGTACACAAAAAATTATCTTCCCTTCCTTCTGTTAAAATTTGCATACCTTCTGCTAATATTCGCTACTTTCTGCTAAAATATCTGACAAGAAGAAATCTGAATCTGCTCAAAATGAACCACCTAAGTAAATAAAATACTAAATATTGGAAAAAATCATTATTTCAATCGGGTGAACTTAATGTTTTTAAAAATTTTCATGACAATTTAGTCATTTTCAAAACAAATAAATAATGATGTTCTGAAATTGCACTGTCTATGATGTAATGAACTGAAACGCTATCATTCAGTTTTTCATGTAACGCACGTTACTTTTTTTAATTTTTACTTGGATATTTATTTCTATATTCTACACCACGATATTTAACGATACAGCATCATTCAACTTGTCAAAAATATGGCTCGAGGTACCCAATGGTTTAGAAAATAGAAATAAACATCCAAGTAAAAATAAAAAAAAGTAACGTACGTTACATGAAAAACTGAATGATGGCATTTCAGTTCATTGCATCATAGACCGTGCAATTTCAGAAATATCATTACCTATTTGTTTTGAAAATGACTCCGGAAGAGTTGAAACATGTCAAGTCAAATAAAACTATTTTACTGTTTTTAAAGTTTTAATCTTACACCTTTTTAGCAATTAGAAATAATTTATTATTACAAGATGTTAAATTGTTATACATTTACCAATTTATGTTAACAAATTTTCATACAAAATGTCGTAATCAACATTTTTCCCCTTACTCAAAAATGTCATCGTCAACATCTATGTTTTAGTATCGATTCCTACTTGAAAAAAAATAAAGTATGACTCCTTACAAAAATGCTAGAGCCTTTGTTATTACGTATTAAAATATAAAATATATTCTTAGAATTTTATTTCCTACATAATATGATCTCTTGATTGCTCACTTATACTTCTTTAATCCTGATAAGCTAGACCTTGGTGCACTGCATTTCATTATCCTTGATAATATTATACCTGATAGTCTTCAAATTTCTTTAAAGACAGTTAGCAACCGTTTAACCATTTTTTTCGAGATCATGAGTCATGTTCGATTTCAATGTTGTTCAGTGACTAATTTGTGTTTATGAAACTCAATATATCTTCAGGCCGTTGAACGGATATGAATATGTAATTTTATATTAAGGCAAATGAAATAAGATCATTTTTGATTAAAAAATAAAATTAAAACTGAGTGGGTTTTCACAAGAAATTTTTTTTGTGATGAAATATTGGAATTCTGATTAATCTTTGGTGAATCAATAATTAGCAGAAGACAAATCGAATGGAAACGTTATTAGTAACATAATATTCAAGGAAAATTGGGAAACGTGTTTATAGTTGTAGCATCAGTTGTTAAAGATAATTCTGAATTTGTTCAAATGTGGCTATACAAGTTTCGGTTTTAATATTTTTTTCTCATACTAATGATTTGTACTAATTATATGATTCTTTTCAAATCTGTTACATGAAGAAAAAATGTATAGTTCTGTCTGCTGATGTCATGATATTAACCTTCTCGTTTATCAATTACATTAAAAAAATGTTTTATGAATTCGTATAATTAAAATGATATTTTAGATTGTGTAGAAAAACATAATTCGTACCTCATATGAATCCTTGACATTTAACCCATTTTTGGCCAAGGTTAGAAAATAAAAAACTCATTTTTTATTAGTTAGCTCCTACATTTTATTTGATGTATTTTTATGAGTATAGTCGAGATTTTTGTAAATTATAGTCAGTACTACTAATCAAAATATGGTATGAATCGTATACGACTCTCTGGCCCGATTCATTAAAACATTTTAGGTGGAGATGTCCTCAACATTTTTTACACAAATACAGGGTCTTCATGTGAAACGTCCCTAATTTCAAATGTTAATTGTACGGAAACTATAGAGTGATCGATCTGTTGCTTCTTTTCTTATTTTATGAGTGAAAATCTAAATTCTTTATTGAACATGGGTCTATGCCATTTATGTATGGAATACAATATCGCACATGTGGCCACCACGGCTCCGCTTACATGCCATAATCCGAACATCAAAATTTTCGATGACTTTTCCCAGAATGAGTGGATCCATGACCAAACTTTCAGCTCGGGTGTTACGTTTGAGGTCTTGGATTGTGCGCGGGGCATTGGCGTACACTTTACTTTTCGGAAAAACCCAAAGAAAATATTCCATTGGGGTTAAATCGTAAGATCTTGGCGACCAATTCACATCAGAATTTCTTGGAATTACGCGATATTGAAATTTCTCATTCAATAAGTTGATTGTTTGGCGAGTAGTGTGTGCCGTTGCACCTTTGTTGTGTTGTCAACGTGTCCATAATTACAAACGGCATACATTTGACAGTTCATACATGCATGACATAGGACAGCTGACACAAATAACCTGTGAAATATTCATAGTTCAAAAAAGAACCGACAGATGGACCGCCCTTTATAAGTCCTAGACATTTGCGGTTTGCAGTATCATGAATAGCAACACAACAAGTTTAATTTGCTGCAAAATTAGGTGCACCTGTACGTGATGTTTGTGATTTCCGCCACAAATTGCGGAAGCTATCGATTCAATTCACACTTGACATGTTGCTCAACACGTGGATTGAGATTGAATATCGACTGGTCATTCCGAGAGCTACGTACGGAACATTGAAGTACATAGACAGAAATTGAGAAAACTTTTTCAAACAAATAAACATTTGTAGCAAAATAAACTTGTTGTCATGACATATCAATAATGCATACAACAAAAATTAACTGTTTCGGTAAAAAAAATTGCAGAAAAATAAGCTTGCTGTGTTGCTAGTCAGGATACCAGAAACCGCAAATCTCTAGGACTCATAGTTTCCGTACAATTAACATTTGAAATCAGGTAGGTTTCATGTGGACACCTTGTTTTGACATACTTACAGCGATTTCGTTTGTCAGAATCGTGTCTAATAATTAAGTGGCCAATGTTGTCAAATCTTGCTGTATGTAAATCCGAAAAAAACGCTTTATTTGTTACATTCCTGTCCATTGTGTTCTGTAGTAATATTTATGAAGAAGTTTTTCTCGCTTTTCTCAATATGCCTTTAAAAGACAGACCCATATAACCCAAATAAAACAATGCAACGAAGAAAAACAAAGTCATGGGTCATATGCGACCCCACCACCTCCAGCCTAAAATGGGTTTACAGGTGTCACTCAAGATAAATTTAGACGAAAACTGTCTTTAAAACATAGATTCATATATATATATAACTTAAGCTAAGGAGCTTCATATGAAGTTCAATTGAGCGAGAGAATTAAAACAAAAATATCTGGAGTAACTCTAATCGACTTTCCGACAGGGTCTGACTATTGCAGGGGCAAACAGGACGGTTGCCCGGGTCCCTACTTCTAAAAGGGGACCCAAACTAAATAACACGTATTTTTCGTAAAATTACTGCAAATTATGCTTACCAAAATGTCATAATTGCCCCAACGAAATCTTTACCCCAGTAAGGTTAGTTGGGCTCTCCTTTCCAAACATTTTGAAGAATACTATACTTTCAAAACAAGTATACTTAAACTTGAGAAATCCTCGTAAAGTGGGTTGGGAGAAAGAAAATGCTTAAGAGAAATCCTCGTAAAGTGGGTTGGGAGAAAGAAAATGCTTAAATCAAGTTTAACAAAAAATATTGCTGATTTTTATTGCTCAAAATTCTTCGAAAGTATCGTATAAACTTAATGAAAATAATGTACGCAAGTAATTTTTTAGAAAATAATAAAATCGACTTCAAAGAATTGTTTCTTGCCTTATTGCACCAAGAGGTACTTATTGTACAAAAGTTGGTGTATTTTAACAAAAGTTTTCTTTTTTTTTTTGTCACAACAAACTGTTTTGTAGCAGCTCCTTATTAAAAGTAGCATTCAATTTAAATGACAATGTTGCTAGTATCATTCATTTTGACGAACAACAGACAATAAAACATTACAATTTCCGATGTGTCCCATTCAAAAAACAATACACGATGTGGAAATTTTCCGGTCATGTTTTTTCTATGTTTTCATATTAAAAAAGTCTGCAATTGTAATATTTTTAATATAACACATTTTTAGAAATGTATACCGTTTTGCGACAATTAATCACCATCTTTTGGTTAATCTGGAATCTTATAAATCTACAAATATTTCCAAAATAGCTGTTTCAATTCAAACATTAGGATTATTCTGGGCATAACTTGGAGTGGAAACGTATGCTTTAATAAGCGACTTAACCCTTGTTCAACATAATCGAGAAATAGTATTTTAAATTCCAGCTTAGAAGTTTTAGTGAATATGTTTACTGAATCAATTTTATAAATTTTCTTTGGAGAATTTTATTTACATTTTCGAATGCATTTTATGTTTCGGTTTTTAGAAATTTTGTTGCTCTAATGAGATAATTTTACTTTTCGTAATTAAGTTTGAAAAAATTTTATGTGTTAGAAAAGGCTTTATTATTTTTTGTCATGTTTCTTTATAAGAACGTTTTTTAGTCATGATATTTCCAAGTATGTATGGTTAGTTTTCACAAATGATTTTATTTAAAGTACGGTTTTTTATAAATTTTGGACATCCAAAAAAGTTCTTTGAACATGCTATAAGTTGCATAAGTGAGTTATAAAGAAGTCTCAAAATTTCAGATTTGCAATGCCTATTAACCGAGAATCTCGATCTTTTCGATAGGAATAGACTATTCCCGAACTTTTCCCTACTGAACTATATTGATATTTTGCTTTATACATCGATTAATTATAAAACGTATTTTATAACTGTACCTTTTTCTGAGTAAAAGATAGTGTAGTGATAATTCTCATTAGGTACGTTTCGTAAATATTCTTAATTAAATTAGTTGTAATATTTTCTTTTTTCGAATTCCTTATGTTACAATAATGCATCGAACGCGTATTTAGATTTACAGAATTTAGAAAATATTTACTAATTGCTCACAAGAATCTTCTTATGTTTTTCCCATGTTTCCATATTCAATCCTTCTAACTCTTTCTACAGTTTTAATCCCCTTAATATAAATGTAAACACATTTAGCAATGAGAATAATTTTGAGATGCATAACAGCCTTCTGTTTCATGTAGAATCCTACAAGTCATGAAGTATAACCAAAACAGCAATTTCATATCAAATATTATGATGATTCTGAACATTACTTAGAGTGCAAACTCAGAAGTTATCCCTTGTCTGAACGTTTGAAAAGAATCATGAAATAAAATTTTAAATTCCTGATCAGAAAGTTTATTGAATATGTTTAATGAAATAATTTTTCTTATTTTCTCTGAAGGACATCAATTAAGTTTGAGAAGTCCTTTAATGTTTAATACTTTTGGAAATTTAGCTGAATCTTTTTTATAATTAAATGATTTTACTTTATTTTCTTGAACGTTTATAATTAAGTTTGAGGAGGATTTTTATGTGTTGGCCGTGGTTGTTGTTTTATGTTCAATTGCTTAGAAATTTACAAAAAAAACTTTTTAATTAAATAATTTTATTCATTTTCTATGAAGATTTTCAATTAAGCTTGAAAATAATTTATGTATTAGAAAATGTTCATAGTTTTCTATGCAAGCTATCGGAAGATATAATTTTAAACTCCTGATCAAAGTTCTAATGAATATATTTAACGAATAATTTTACATATTTTCTCTGGAGTACACAATATAAGTTTCAGAAGGCTTTTTATGTTTAATTATTTGGAAATTTAGTTGAGTTATTACATAATTATACAATTTTACTTTTTCTTTTGCGTTTTAAATTAAGTTTGAGGAGGATTTTTATGTGTTAGATAATGTTTGTAGTTTTATGTTGAATTGCTTAGAAATTTAGATGATTTTTTTTTTTATTTAATAATTTTATTCACTTTTTATGAAGGTTTCCAATTAAATTTAAAAATAATTTATGCATTAGAAAATGTGAATAACTTTTATTCCGTTTCTTTTCGCAAATATTTTCCGAGAAGTTTAAAAATTATATTACAAAGTACGTCCGATTTGTTTCCACAAAATTATTTTTTTCCTTTTTTAATAATAGCTTTTTTATAATCTTTTGACATCGACAAAAGTTCTTTAATGTGCTATAAGCTGCACAAGTGAATTATGAACAAGTCTAAAAAAAATCAGACTTCTAAATATTAAACAAGAATTACAGTTCTTTTCGATTAGGAATGTGTCATTCCCGAACTTTTTCTTACTTTGTAAAACGACAGGAATTTCAGTTCTTTTTTTTTAGGAGAGCATCATCCCCTAACTTTTCCCTATTTTGTAAAACTGTATTGGTACCGGTTGTCCCAAAAATAACTGATGGATTTTAAAATTCAATAACTTCCAAACGGTGACAGATATTAAAAAAAATTCTTGCAGGAGAGTTATGTATGATGAGTTTCTGTACTGTGATTCTTACTTTTAGTTCGAATTTCAAGCAATAGATGGCGCTGAGAGCAATAAGCGCTCAGTCCAAACCCGATGTTTGGTACTTCAGGATCCATTCAATACATTTTAATCTCCTTTTTTTGCATGGAAGAAGAGAGAGTCCAAAAAATCGAGCCTGAAATTAGCGGTTATTGCTTGCAGTGCCATCTATCGATGCTATTTGTAACTAAAACTGAGAATCGCAGCATAAAAACTCCTGACATCTTACATAACACTCCTGCAAGAATTTTTAAATATCTGTCACCGTTTGCAAGTTATGGAATTTTAAAATCCGTCAGTCATTTTTTGAACACCCAGTATCTATTCAATATATTGATTTATTATAAAAGATTTCTTATGGCTAAATATATATATCCTTTTATATAGACGATAGTGTAAAAACTTTCAAATTCAGCTCATTAGCTACACTTTATAAAATTTCAATATGAACTAAGTAGTTATATCTTTGCTTTTTCAGATTATTTGTGTCGTAGTGCATCTAACGGCTATTAACATTTGAAAAATATTTATTATTGAAACACCAGTCTTGCAATGTTTTTACTTTTTTTTTTATCTTTAGAAGAAGAAAGCATTGGATTCGTGAAAATTTTCAACTTCCCGTTTTCAAAGGTATTATACATTTTAAAAGGTCTTGAACATGATTTGATTATTTTTAGAAACTGTCTGTCTGTGTGTCTGTCTGTCTGTATGTCACACAGATTTTGTGAGCGCTCTGTCTCAAGATCTAATGTATGAAATTTAACCAGATTTCAGATTCAGTTAGACCTTTATATAAATTGGGACTTATTATGTTTTGGTGTAGATCGCCCAACAGGTGGCGCTGCTATGCTGAATTTTTCACTATTTCCGCGATAGCTATATATCAAGAATGAGTAGATTGTCACTAATGTTGCCAGGCGTCCCGCATTAGTCGGGGCATGAAATGCTCTGGACACCAGTATTTTAAAGTAATATTCTTCGCCTTATCTAATGGCAGAATTATCTGCAAGCAAGATAGCAAAATAAACTGTAAGAAATTAGTGGTGTCCAGAGCATTTGGACCCCCGATTTACATGAGACACCTGGCAATACTAATTGTCGCTTAATTTTGGTTGCAGACGATTTGATTTACAGTAGTGGCCAAAATTGTGGACACTTTTAGGTAGCTTTTATTACAAAAAGTAAAAAGCTACCTATTGTAGCCGGACGAAGGAAAACACTTCGGAAAATTTTGCTATATTTTAGTCTATAATGACCCCCAGATACCAAAACTACCCTTCGGTGAAATGCTGACTCATATAAATATATACTATATATGCATATGCATATATATATATTAGGGTGGAGCGAAAAAAAAATTTTTTTTTTTAATCAAAAACGGGTAGGTGCCAAAAGATGCCTTTATACTAGTACATCATCTGCGTGCAATATTACCGCTGAAAAAAAAATGGCTTGAGTCTGCGCTTTTGGTCCAAATATCGACATTTTGGGTAAAATTTGACATTTTTTCAAGAAATTAAAAAATATTCTATAGAGATGATTATTAGTTAAAAGTGTTATTTAAACCTTTATTATTAATGACTTAACATATTTAAACGATAAAACGATATCTTTTTTTCTGTATAACTGGAACAAAACTGACAACTTTTGGTGAAAAAAAGGCGTTGCCACTCTGTTGTCATACAACTAATTGTTGTTTAGAATACAGCTCTTACCTGGTTGCTTTCAAAACTACCACGTGGAGGTGACTGCATTTCATGTCACAACAGTGCATAGATCGACCACCCTACCATCTGATCTCAGTGTTTTATTTATACATTGAATTGTGATTTTTTTATCAAAGACTGGCATGAGTTTTCTATGTATCAACCATTACATCTCTTCTTTGGATCCACAGACTTTGGATGCTGCTGCTGTAATCTCCTTTACGTATTTTTCTACTGTTTGTGTAAGAGAAGACAAACCGTGTAACGCAGTGCGGAGGACATTAATGTAATCTATTCAGCCGTTTATTATCTTCACCAACATTGCACCCGATAAATTCATATTGATTAGAGGTTCTGTTACCACAGCACTTTTCCAATGAATTAAATTTTTATAATTATCCGCTTCAAAGTTGATTGTCAATATTTCAGATTTGCGTATGCCATCATTTACTCTCATTTTTCAACTATTATGTGCTGAGCAGCTAGCTGTTTAATATGATGGCAATTGTCAGAGAGCATAGAAATAAGAATTTCTCCTGCGTATGCAAAGCGACCATTGTCCTAAATAACCTTTTTAGGTGCGTTCGTATTTATATAAATACGTAGCACCTATAGTCGTCGTTCAGTCCGTCCGTCTGTCCGTCCGTCTGTCCGTCTGTCCGTCCGTCTGTCCGTCTGTCCGTCCGTCCGTCCGTCTGTCCGCATGTAACAGAGCAAAAACTACCCAACCGAATGGTCTGAAATTTCAAATATATGATTGTTGCAAAATTTTGTCGAGCCATTTCAAATTTTAGGAAAATCGGATGTATAGTTTAATTACAGGGACAGTCAAAAGTTTTTCTTTACATTACGGCCAATGGGAAAAATTATTGCAAGTGCATTTTAATGATATTAGAGCCTTCCGAATGATCTGAAATTTTAAAGATATAATTGTTGCAAAATTTTGTCGAGCCATTTCAAATTTTAGGAAAATCGGATGTATAGTTTAATTACAGGGACAGTCAAAAGTGTTTCTTTACATTACGGCCAATGGGAAAAATTATTCAAGTGCATTTTAATGATATTACAGCCTTCCGAATGGTCTGAAATTTTAAAGATATAGTTGTTGCAAAATTTTGTTGAGCTATTTCAAATTTTAGGAAAATCGGATGTATAGTTTAATTACAGGGACAGTCAAAAGTTTTTCTTTACATTACGGCCAAAGGGAAAAATTATTGCAAGTGCATTTTAATGATATTAGAGCCTTCCGAATGATCTGAAATTTTAAAGATATAATTGTTGCAAAATTTTGTCGAGCCATTTCAAATTTTAGGAAAATCGGATGTATAGTTTAATTACAGGGACAGTCAAAAGTTTTTCTTTACATTACGGCCAATGGGAAAAATTATTGCAAGTGCATTTTAATGATATTACAGCCTTCCGAATGGTCTGAAATTTTAAAGATATAGTTGTTGCAAAATTTTGTTGAGCTATTTCAAATTTTAGGAAAATCGGATGTATAGTTTAATTACAGGGACAGTCAAAAGTTTTTCTTTACATTACGGCCAATGGGAAAAATTATTGCAAGTGCATTTTAATGATATTACAGCCTTCCGAATGATCTGAAATTTTAAAGATATAATTGTTGCAAAATTTTGTCGAGCCATTTCAAATTTTAGGAAAATCGGATGTATAGTTTAATTACAGGGACAGTCAAAAGTTTTTCTTTACATTACGGCCAATGGGAAAAATTATTGCAAGTGCATTTTAATGATATTAGAGCCTTCCGAATGATCTGAAATTTTAAAGATATAATTGTTGCAAAATTTTGTCGAGCCATTTCAAATTTTAGGAAAATCGGATGTATAGTTTAATTACAGGGACAGTCAAAAGTTTTTCTTTACATTACGGCCAATGGGAAAAATTATTGCAAGTGCATTTTAATGATATTACAGCCTTCCGAATGGTCTGAAATTTTAAAGATATAGTTGTTGCAAAATTTTGTTGAGCTATTTCAAATTTTAGGAAAATCGAATTTATAGTTTAATTACAGGGACAGTCAAAAGTTTTCCGTTACATTACGGGGAATGGGGAAAAATTATTGTGAGTGCATTTTAATGATGTTACAGACTATGCACTTATGAAGCGCAAAAAAATATACATTCAGTACAATATGGGGTGCAAAAAATAATTATAAAACTAGTTATAGTACGAACGCACCTCATTTGCCACGTTTGACGAGCAATTTCCAACTTGTTTTAGTATTTGTTTTATTCCGTTTGTGTGTTGTTTAGTAGCCGAGTAATTTACCATGAGTTTTTAGATCCCTTCTTTAGCTGTGGATTACATTTAATTGTAAACTATCCTGGGGCCAAACTTGGATAACATAGTACTTTTTGAGTGAACGTAGAGACTCTGATGGGTGGTGAATGCCCATCGAAGGTGGATAAATCTGTTAGTCGTTGTCATCCATTCTGCGAGGGACATGTTTAAAATGAACCATTACAATTGATCATATGCCACCTCCAAGTCCAGTGAATTTCCTCTGCATCATTTATTAGACAAGATCGTTGGCAAAAATTAGATTCTAACCCACGGGGATTCGCCGCACCAATAGGAAAATCTTTGTCCACGTGCTTATTCCCTTTTTATTTCAATTTTTGAAGCCATAGACAGTAATTTTCAAACATTATTTCCTGAATTCGAGAAAGGGGTACGCAACACATACCAGAAATACCTGTTAGACATTTGCAAAGCTATTTCATCAAGATATTTCTCAGAAGAACTAGCGAATAGGAACCCAAGAAACTTGTCCTACGCAAGATGGCTCACAAAGGCGCATAAAATTATTCGCCTTCATATAAGCACTGATTGATCATCAGAGTCTGGTTCACTCACAAAGTATGTAATCCAAGTTTATGCCGCAGGATGGTTTACACCAAATATTATAATCCACATCTACAAAATTGATCTAAAAACTTATGGGAAATTACTCAGCTACTAAACATCACAGAAAATGGCAAAAAATAAATACTAAAAAAATTTATTTAGGACAATGGTAGCTTTTCACATCGAGAGCAAATTGTTATTGCAATTTTGATGACAATCGCCATCACATTAAACAACAAGCTTATCAGCATATAAAAAATGCAAGAGGTAAAGTAAATGCTGGCATACTCAAAGATGAAATACCTTAATGTTGTAAAATGTTGTCGGAACAGAACCCCAATCACTATGCAGTAACTGGGTGCAATTTTGGTGAAGATACTAGAGGGCTGGATAGATTCCATTAATTACTCTGCATTATTCTGATTATCTTATCATACACAAGCAGTAGAAATATACGTGAAGGAGTGTCACAGCAGCATCACCCAACGTCTGTGGATGCAGAGAAGAGATGGACTAGGTTGATACATAGAAAACTTATGCCAGTCTTTGATAAAAAATCACAATTCTATATATAAAACATTGTGCTCAGATGGAAGGGTGGTCGAGCTATGCACTGTTATGTTATGAAATGCAGCCACCTCCACGTGATACCTCCTGGGTAGATTTGAAAGCAACTACGTTTTCCAAACAACAATTAGTTGTATGACACAACAGAGTGGAAACGCCTTTTTCTCCAAAAGCTGTCAGTTTGGCTCCCGTTATACAAAACAAAGATATCGTTTTATCGTTTAAATATGTTAAGTCATTAATAATAAAGGTTTAAATAACACTTTTAAATAACAGCCAATTCTATAAAAAAAATTTTAATTTTTTTGAAAAAATGTCAAATTTTACCAAAAATTTCGACTTTTGGACTAAAAGCGCAGACTCAAGCCATTTTTTTTCAGCGGTAATATTGCACGCAGATGATGTGCTTGTACAAAGGCAACTTTTGGCACCTACCCGTTTTTGATAAAAAAAAAATAATTTTTTTTCGCTCCACCCTAATATATATATTATCTGAATTTTGTCATGCTGTAACTCTCGAATTGTTGAACCGATTTGGATGAAATTTTTCATATGCATATTACATACTAATGTTTCGCCGAGTTCGTTGGCCAGCTTCAACCGCCATCTTGTTTCCTAATGGCGGCCATTTGAATTTTGTGGACACTGTTGGAAATTTTTAGGTTTCCTAACTTTCTCTTTAAAAGGACCTATGTTGTTAACTTACACTGTGTGACTCTTTAAAATATCTTTTAATGATTCTAACATTTCGTTTAAAATGATACATAAGAGTTTGCATTTAGTGAAACGTAACATTTTCTATAAGTATACAATGTTAGAAAACAAAAAAAATTCAAAATTTCAAATGGCCGCCATTTTGAAATAAGATGGCAGATGAAGCTGGCCAACGAACTCGGTCGAGACATTGGTATGTGCTATGCATATGAAAAATTTCATCCAAATCGGTTCAAAAATTCGAGAGTTACAGCATGACAAAATTCAGATATAAATATAAATATAGATATAATTTTTCATAATTTTTATCAATCATTTACTTTTGATAGAGCTAAATATATATATATATATATAGCATTTCAACGGAGGGTGGTGTTGGTATCTGGGGGTCATGATAGGCGACAATATAGCAAAATTTCCCGAAGTGTTTTCCTTCGGACGCCTGCAATATGTAGCTTTTTACTTTTTGTAATGAAAGCTACCTAAAAGTGTCCACAATTTTGGTCACCACTGTATACAGAATAAAGTTTTGTGATGGACACAACATACTAGTTTCATGTTTTTACGTTAAAAAAAATCCAACCCTTTTTACAACTGTAATCCGCTTAACATAAAATGTAAACACGTTTTCAGCAATACAAATCGTTTTGAGACTCATAATCGCTTTCTTCTTGCTTAATGTGCAATCCTATAAATCTACAAATCTTGCCAAAATAGCCGTTTCAACTCAAACATTATGATTATTCTGAACGCTGCTTACAGAGTAAACGCATGAGTTAACACGATTTAGAGAGTTGAAAAAAAGAACCATCATACTGGTGAGATAATTTATTGTGGTTACTCACGTTTTTAGAAAAGGAAAGTATATAGAGCGATTTGACATGGTTTGATTTTGTTTGATACACTCGGAAAAGTCAAAGCGGAAAAACTTTCAAGGCGTTCGTTATGTTCATAATATGAAATCTATATTTAGAGTGCATGTATTGGAAACTATCCGAACACCTTGAAATAATTTTATACGTGGGTGCACTCATACAAAAGGAAATTAATTGAAAGTTTTAACAACAACAACAACAAAAACAGAAACAAATCATTGACATGCTATTAAAGCCATGATTTAAAAATCCTCATATTGCTTTAAAAATAAAATTTATGTAATTAGGCATGTGTTTATTTTTTTTTTCTGTATTCAACACGCAGAATGTCTTCAAAATTTATAAATTATTTTGCTTTAAAAAATCATGTCATGCTATATACAGTTTCTTATATAAAATATTTTAACAAGAAAAGTACCATGGGGGGGGGGGGGACATTTTAGTTCGCTTATTTATGAAATTTAATTTTTATATCTCATGTTATTACTCATGAGAGAAATCTTAACCTTATGCTACCATTTTCGGTGCAAAAGAACGTCATTTTACATCATATAAATGAAAAAGCAGTTAGTGGTTTACCAATAGACAGGGTAGGCTATCGACTAAGGGGTCAGATTTCTGCATTATATCGTACATAGTGGTGTCATAACTTCATATATTGTACATAATGCAATTAAAAAATATCTTTATTCAAGTTTATTATTATTATTATTATTATTATTATTACTATTTACTTATATTAAAATAAGTTGACTGCTATCTTCACTTTAAAAATAACACATATACAGGCATCCCTCGACTTCCGTAAGTAATGCGTTCCGTAAACTTTTGCGTAAATCGAATTTGCAAATTGCTTAGGTAAAATTTCGTCAGAAACTGCAATATTTATTATATATATATATATATATATATATATATATATATAATATATACATTATTTACACAATATTATAAAGTACAATAATAAAGTATAAGCAACAATAAAAAGTAGCATGCAGCAGTATTTACTTGGATATAAATTATAAAAGTATGAAAAAATATAAAAACAAATTGAAAGAACACTTTTCACATAAAAAGTATCTTGTGGAATATGGGATTTATAAATTTAACGTTGATGAATTAATTCATAACAATTTTGAATCTACATCAAACGAACAGCTCTGAAGCTGGAAGAAAAAATACACTTGTTCCTCTTTAAAATTAGGTTTCGTTATGATTTGAATTCAGCTAACAAAATTGTAACGGTGAAACAGTCTTTTTTTGGCTCATTTTAATCAGATTTGTGTTTGTTTTGTTAAAGATTTGACTGTATATCCCAATAAGAATATAGTATATCTAATATATAAAACTATATTATTGTTGTGATTTTTATCTGCATATTTTATTCATAAAACAATTATCAAAAGTAAGCAAACACGTATCAAATGCGCTAGTATGTTCTTAAATGTAATTTTCGAAATTTCTTACGTAAGTGCGAATTTACGTAAGTCGAGGGATGCCTGTATACAATATGTACACCTACATTGTGTAGGCGGCAAAACAAACTTTTAATTCCACCGCTGGCCAGAAGTAAAGCGTTGACACTGAAAAATTACGTCAATCCCCATCCCAAAATTGATTTGAATTTACCTCTACGTTGATTAAAATGAACTGAAGTGTTTTTCCCCCTGGAAGCTTCAAGTGACTTCAGTATCTTAATCCCCTGTTTAGGTTATTTCTTTTCTTTCAGAAAATGCAAATTCTTAATGTGATACAATAATTAGAATCTCTTCTATCTTCAATAGAAGAAAGTATTGTAATCAAAATTTTTTTCTACTTCCGGTTTTCGACGGATTTACACGTTTTAGGGTTCAGAGATCACAAAAAACATGTTTATACAAAATGTCTATCTGCCCGTGTGTCCGTCTGTCCATGTGTCCGTGTGTCGCCATTGTATCATCAAAAATTGTATGAAGTTATGCATAGAATTGAACCAAATTTTTTTTTGGCTATGGCAAGCAGGTCCTTCCTGAATTTGGAAAAAATCCGCCAGTAGGGAGCGCTGTAATAGCGATTTTTGTGCATTTTGAATATTGTACCATCGAAAAGTGTATGAAGTTATGCATAGAATTGAACAAAATTTTTTGTGTATATTTCTGGACATGGCAAGAAGGCTCTCTCTGAATTTGGAAAATTTCCGCCGGTAGGGGGCGCTGTAATGGCGAATTTTGTGCAATTTTCAATATTGTACCATAGAAAAGTCTATGAAGTTATGCATAATTCTAATAAAAATATTAATAAAACTAATTAAAAGGAAATATTGACATGAGATAGAAGAAAGTTTTGGGATTGGCCCATCCAACTAGTGTCTTGTACTGCGGATTTGAATTTCTCTAACCCTTTCGGGTCCGATTTTTTTTAAAGTTTGAGAACAAAATTACTTTTGCTTTAATAATGTTAATCGCAGCTATCCAAATAGATTTATTGAAGTTTAAAGATTATCTCGTTGTCTGAAATCAAACGAATATACTTATTTTGTGTACTATTCAATTCATATTTATATGATAATAGGTTAAAGAAGAGTTTTTGGAGATGTTTGGAAAATGTCATATTACAACAGGGTTTAACAGAAATTACACCTTTCTGATGTTTTTTTGCGTTTTATCATACGTAATTAGTTCAGAAAAGTAACCTATATTTTAAATTTAAAGAGCGAAATATATGTATAAAATAAAGGAATCGCCAACAGTGCAAAGAGAATTAAACAAACTTTCATTATTATTGCTATTACTAAATGTCAAAACATAAATGAAGTCATAATAAGAAAGACATAGCAATAAACTATCATTACTATACGTAGATAGTAACAAAAGTAATTGCTCAGACAAAATAATACTTGATGAAAAGACATGTACTATTAATAGTACACCAGACCTGAAAGGGCTAAATTAGAAAAAGAAAACATAGAAACTCACATAAGTCTTAAATCTTTTTGATACCACGTAAAAATTATGTTTTGTAATAATGGTTTATAACCTCTTGAGAAATTCAAGAATGGAACATCATAGTATAAAACGGATTCTAAAATCGCGGGACCTTAAGTGTTTACACTTTCAAACAAAAAATATGCAGCACAACGTCAAATATTAAAAAATAAAATAAAATAAAATAATTGTATAATCTTATGTACACTCATGCATGCTAATAATCTAATTTTAAGTTAATCTACCAGGGCTGTTTGTTTTTCAACCTACAATGGGCCATAACATAAAGACTAGTGCGATTAATAAAATTCTTTGATAGCCTGGAGTCATGTACATTCAAAGTTACTTTTCGACATAGTCGTAGTGAAGATTGAGTCATTTGTCATACTGGTGGGCGAGAGGGAAGGGGGGGGGGGCATACCGTCTTCAAAGTGGCCACCAGCGTATTGAGATAGGTCTCCAAAGCATTTTGAAGATTTTTGTTGGAATGAAAAGTGAAATGGAGTGCTGTTCACCCAGACCTATCTTCAGATCTCGAAAAAGATGACAATCACTCAGTGCTAGAGAACTGATGGCCCAACAGCTTCTTTCACTAATCGAACACATCCCATCGAATCACTCCTTCTCAGATTCGAGAAAGAAACTGTTGGGTCATCAATTCGGCTGACACCGAGTGATTGTCACCTTTTTCGATATCTGAAGATAGGTTTGGGTGGACAACACTTCATTTCACTTTTCATTCCAACAAAAATCTTCAAGACGCCTTGGAGACCTACTTCGATACACTGGCGGCAATCTTCTTTGAAGAGGGTATGCCCCCCCCCCCCCCTCTCGCCCACCCGTATGACAAATGACTCAATCTTCTCTATGAGTATGTCGAAAAGTAGCTTTGAGTGTACTTGACTCCAGGCGATCAAACAATTTTATTATCCACACTAGTCTTTATTTTACACTGTATCGGAAGTTGAAAAAAAAAATAGCCCTCGTAATTAAAAGTATTTCAGTAATTAATTTTTTTATTCAAACAGCATGATATATTATTACAAATGAATATAAAAATATAACTATAAAGTATCGTGCAAACCTCGAAGTTGTCAATTACTGGAGTAACAAAGAACATTTTTCCAAAAGCTTTCTCATCTTCAATATTTAATAGATGATTCTCATAATGTCAACAATAACGGTTTTAAAATAACTCTTTTAGATTTCTCCAGCATATTGCCTGAAAAATTCCATATTATTTGATAAAAACAAATATTGTCTATTTTAAGAATTAATAAAAAATTTCATATGCTCATGTGCTTTCTCTATGAGTATGTCGAAAAGTAGCTTTGAGTGTACTTGACTCCAGGCGATGAAACAATTTTATTATCCACACTAGTCTTTATTTTACGCTCCATCGGAGATTGAAAAAAAAATAGCCCTCGTAATTAAAAGTATTTCAGTAATTAATTTTTTTATTCAAACAGCATGATATATTATTACAAATGAATATAAAAATATAACTATAAAGTATCGTGCAAACCTCGAAGTTGTCAATTACTGGAGTAACAAAGAACATTTTTCCAAAAGCTTTCTCATCTTCAATACTTAATAGATGATTCTCATAATGTCAACAATAACGGTTTTAAAATAACTCTTTTAGATTTCTCCAGCATATTGCCTGAAAAATTCCATATGATTTGATAAAAACAAATATTGTCTATTTTAAGAAGTAATAAAAAATTTCAAATGCTCATGTGCTTTCCTCAAAATCAGATTTTTCAGATTGATGATGAGATATCCATAGTACTGCTGCAACGACGTATTTCAAATACTTAATGTAAAGTTTGCATAAGAAAAACTATTCCCTGATCCCTGATGTGTTGTTTATTTTTTGCAAGCAAAACAATTAGACTTTTTATTTAAAAAAAAAAAAATCGAACTTTTTGGTCTAAAAGGACGCTACTTAGCCAAAACCAAAAGTCTCTATTTAAAAGAATCATCTTTTCAACGGCTAAACAATGTTAATGCATAACATTAATCAAATGTGCTTCTTGTTTTCAGAAGAACCAGATTAGAACAGGAGTAATTAATTAAAGAAAACTTTTTTTTTTTTTTTTTAAAGAATTCATGCAGTTTTTATATATCCATATTATTTATTTATTTTGTCAGCAAAATAGATTGAAACTTTTTAAAACATAAATTCTAAAGCACGCGAAGTTTTGTTTATCATCAGCTTACTGTTTAGATTTCTTTTCCGCATTACTGAGATTACCTTTTATTTTACTCGTACCTCAAAACAGTAAAGGAGTCTTTTGAATCTTTTTTATGTATTTAATCATTTATCTTCATATATCAGTGCAAGAAAAGTGCAAAAAAATGACATATTTGTTACAGATTTCGTATTTTAATAAAATATGTGGAACATATGCATATACTCATGCTTCATCGCTTTCTTCCACATATTATGCACCTTTTTAGACACGCGGCTTTTAAATCATTGTCAATTCATGCAGAATGTCACATTGTCAATTCAAGTGAGAAGTTTATGCAGTAATTTTAGAATTCTTTATAAAAACCAAATCGGATGCTGCCGGATACAGAGAATGCGGAAGAATACTGGGATATCTTAACTGTTCCATGTTTAATTTAGGGCAAAAATAGCATGTTTATGTGCCAGTTGCCATCAAGGAGAATGTGACAAGTTGTAATAAGACTTTGAATACAATAGAAACATCTTAAGTCGGTACGATAGATCTAAGAATTTATTTCAGAAAAAACCTTCTTGTTATTTTACCGCAAAAAATATACGTTCCTTTAAAGTTAGGGACATTTTGAAGGATATAGTCACATTTAATCTGAGTTGTTTCCTCTCTTAAATATAAACTTAAATTTTCTTAATTTTTTTTAAAATTTTTATCGTTTTTATTTTAAAATATACTGTTAAAACATACACATACGAGGGCAATCCAGAAAGAAAGTTCCGTTGAGCAATTACACAATAGGAAACGATTATTATATATTTTTTTTTAAATTGAAGAATGAAGTACGATGCTTAGCTTATTTTTAAACACAGTTTCCACCGTTGTTTAAGCACTTATCATAGCGGTGCACGAGCTTTTGTATGCCTTCGTCGTAGAAAGATACCGCCTCTGATGCAGTTTTCTGGTCACAATTTCATGAAGAAGTGAACAGGAAATTTGAGAAAAATACATTGACAGTGTCATGTAATGGTGAATCTTCGGTTCTCCTTAATCATCTCTTCAACTTCTGTAAACAAATAATCATCGAGACAATAATCAGAGACGGCCGCCCACTTTCTTCTTCATCGTGAATGTTTTCATGTCTTTCAGTGAAACTTAGCACCCAAACCACCTCCTTACCATCGAATCACTCATCGCGTTTTGTTCGTAAACTTCACAAATTTGTCTGTGTATTTCAATTGGTTTACTGCTTCTAGCATTTACAAAGCAGATGACAGACCGTAATTCGCTTCCATGTTTAAATAACTTCAATTGCTTTCCAATGAGTCAGCAAAGTGAATACGCATGCCTGGAATCACAAAAGACATTCTAGATGGGCGAAGACCGGCTAGTAGCCGTTAAATGTAATTGTTGAAAGTTTATATTGTTATCTTGCACAAAAATATCAGCCTTATACCAACCAATCCTTTCATATAACAAGCAGCATACGTTGTCAGTTATGTTTATCGAAATAATTGTTGAATGCACATTTTCTTTCACTTTCAGCGCGCTTTTATGAGACAAATTTATTATCTTACCACAAAAATAGCTATTCTTTTGAGCTTAAAGATAATAATATGGATATAGCCACGCTTGAATAAACTTGCACCATATTAATGGACACGAACTTTGCAGGATAACTGAGTGTTTATATGGTTTATAAATTTTAATGCATAAAATACTTCCAGAAACAATTTACATACAAATCTTATGCATATTTGCATTTTTATTTTTATTTAATTTTTTTTAGTTTGTGTATTTGGATTAGGGTATTGTGAATGGGGAAACTCTTTTCTTATGCATTCTGTGTGGTTAAGTATTTAGAAGACCACAATTTTAAGAATTTTAAGGAAGCAAAAATGAAATTTTAAACGAAATATGTTATCGCTGTATGTGTCATTTCACATCAACAAACATTTAGATTATTTTTTTCAATTGAGGTGTCTATTGATTCTTATTACAATATATTATTTTGAACTTAGAAATGCCACTTTGGAAGATATAATCATATTTTAGCAATTACTTTAGCATCATTTTGAAACAAATTGAACAATGCTATTTTAGCAAGCTTTACAGGAGCAGAAAGGATTATAATCTTGGAATTATTAAAGTGGAAACAGGAATTGTAGTACTAGCTGTCTATTTTATACATCCGATAAAAAATATATGGTTAACTAGAGGAGCATGTGTCATCTTCGTATAACATGATCACCCCCGTTTCAATGCTGGCATGGACTTAAAGGTCATATAGAGAACAATTTTCAATTTTATTTCAAATATTCGCAACAAATCGAAAAATGTACAATTCTAAAACTAAAAAAAAAATTATATACACAATCTGTAAAAATAACATAATTAGGAATCAAAATAAAGATGAAATATGTTTATTATAAAGCAGAAACATTACCTAGAGTAACGCAAGCATCATATTATTTGTGGCAACATATCACCAATAAATTTCGCTTTTACTGCAAATTTTTTAACTTCTAAACACCGCACAATTTTATTTTACTTTTATTCACCGTTAGCCCAGTGGTTAGGGGGTTGAATTCGCAATTAATTAGGGGAAAGCTGGAAATTGTTTTAATCCCTTCAGTTTAGGTCTAGAATGAATGTGCTATGTTTTCCCCCTCGTACTAGGTGAGCGTTAGGAAGTATGTATAGATTTATAGTTAAAAAACACGATTTTTTACATACCATAACAGTATCTCCAAACAGCTAACTCTGTCAAAAACATTGCAGCACAAATGTTGTAGCGCTTAAAATTTTGAGTAAAATGAGTACCTACACTTAATATTTTTGTTGAACACTAAGGTCACAATTCCAGTTTAAAGTTTTAGACCCGTGGTCAAGGGGTTGAACTCAGAATTAATTAGGAGAAAACTGGAAATTGTTTTAATCCCTCCAGTTTAGGTCTAAAATGAACATACGATCTTTTCTTCCTCGTGCTTGGGTGAATGTTAGAAATTATGTACATATTTATTTTCGAAAAACACGTTTTTTTTAAATTACCTTAACAATATCTCAAAACAGCTAACTCTATAAAAAGCATTGTCAATACAAATGTTGTAGAGCTTAAAATTCTGAATAAAATGAGTACCATCGTTAATATTTTTGTTCAACATTAAGGTCGCAATTCTACTTCAAAATTTTTCAAATCAAGAGCTTGAAGCCAGGAGAGACCAAGTTAACAATATCTCAAAACTGCGGCCTTAATATTAAACAAAAATATTAAGTGTAGGTACTCATTTTACTCAGAATTTTAGGCTCTACAACTTTTGTATTGATAATGTTTTTGATAGAGTTTTGAGATATTGTTAAGTTAACTTGGTCTCTCCTGGCTTCAAGCTCTTGATTAGCGAATAAGACAAAATTTTGAAATAGAATTGCGACCTTAATGTTGAACAAAAATATTAATGATGGTACTCATTTTATTCAGAATTTTAAGCTCTACAACATTTCTATTGACAATGTTTTTTATAGAGTTAGTTGTTTTGAGATTTTGTGAAGGTAATTAAAAAAAACGTGTTTTTCGAAAATAAATATGTACATATTTACTAACATTCGCCCAAGTACGAGGAAGAAAACATAGTACGTTCATTTTAGACCTAAACTGAAGGAATTAAAACAATTTCCAGTTTTATCCTAATTAATTCTGAGTTCAACCCCCTGACCATGGGTCTAAAACTTTAATCTGGAATTGTGACCTTAATGTTCAACAAAAATGTTAAGTGTAGGTACTCATTTTACTCAGAATTTTAAGCTCTACAACATTTGTACTGAGAAAGTTTTTGACAGAGTTAGCTTTTTGGAGATACTGTTATGGTATGTAAAAAAACGTGTTTTTACTTTCTTCTATCTTTACAAGAAGAAAGTATTGGATTCGTGAAAATTTTCGACTTCCGGTTTTCGACGGATTTATACGTTTTAGAATGCCCAGAACACGATTTGATGGTTTTTAGAAAATGTCTGTCTGTGAGTCTGTCTGTCACTCTGTGAGTCTGTATGTGACAAAAATTTTGTGGGCGCTCTATCTGAAGAACTAATGCACGGAATCTCACAAAACTTTATATTTAGTTAGACCTTGATATAAACTGGACCTGATTAGTTTTTGGTGAAAATCGCTCAACAGGTGGCGCTGCTATGCGGCATTTTTCACGATTTCTGCAATAGCTATATCTCAAGAATTACTGCACGGATTTTCATAAAACTTCAGATTTAGTTAGGTGCTGATTACTTTTTTGTGAAAATCGCCCAATAGGTGGCACTGCTATGCTGCATTAACATGATTATCGTAATAGCTCTAACTCAAGAAAAAATGCACGAATTTTTATCAAACTTCAGATTCAGTTAGTCCCTGATATAAATTAGTGCTGTTTAATTTTTGGTGTAAATCGCCCAACAGGTGGCGCTGCTGTGCTGCATTTTTCATGATTTCCGCAAGAGCTGTATCTCAAGAACTATTGCACGGATTTTCATCAAACTTCAGATTTAGTTAGTCCTTGACATGAATTCACGTATAAATTAATGCTGTTTAATTTTTGGTGTAAATTGCTCAACAGGTGGCGCTGCTATGGTATATTTTTTGCGTTTTCCGCAATAGCTTTATCTCAAGAACTAATGCTTGGATTTTCAACAAACTTCAGATTCAGGTATACCTTGATATCATTTAGTGCTGTTTATTTTTGGTGGAAATCGCTCAACAGATGGCGCTGCTATGCTACATTTTTCAGAATTTATGCTACAGCTCTATCTCAAGAACTAATGCACGGATTTTCATCCAACTTCAAATTCAGATATACTTTGATATGAATTGGTGCTAAATCGTTGTTATTTCTTGTACTATTTAAATGATTTAATTGACGTGATTTAAATAGAAGAAATTTTTGTGATGGCCACAACATACTAGTTTTACTATAAATCTACACATATTTCCTAACGCTCTCCTAGTACGAGGGGGGAAAACATGGTATATTCCTTCTACACATAATCTGAAGGGATTAAAACAATTTCCCCTAAATAATTCCGAATTCGGCCTTTTTTTGCTCCCCTACCACTGGACTACGTCGAATAAGGATAAAAATGTTCTTTCAAATGCAGTTTGTTTAAAAGCTGTATCTAAATATACTGATTTTTTTTTTATAGTTTCTGAAGCAATTTTCAAGTATGATTTAAAAAAAAAATCGATCTCTATCGCGTGCAGCTCGGTTAAGAAAAACTTAACACTTACTCCTTTACACTTAAAACAACATAAATAGTTGAGCATTTGTTTACGACTAATATTCTATGACGAAATAAAAACTTTATACATAAATAAACAAATAATAAATAAAATAATATTAATAAATGAAAACGCAACAGATATACACAGTGTCCATAAAAGTCCCAGTTTCAATGGTATATTATTATAGTTTAATTTGACTATTTACAAGAAATCATGCATTAAATTGAAGGTAAATTAACCTAGGTTTTCTTACAAATGTTCAATAGGTGCACCTTTAGTTATACGGCACACATCCAACCTAAAATCCAATTCTTCCTACACTTCGGTTAACAAGTATGGAGTAATGGAAGCAATAGCCTCTTCAATTCTGTGTGTCAACTCTGGCAAATAATTAGCGACGTAGACACAGTCTTTTATAAAGCACCAAAGGAAAAAATTGCATGGCTCTAACGGCTTTTAAATCTGCAGCCCGGCAATGTCACTTTACGCTCAGGAATCACCCTTTTGCGTGCGTGACACTGCAGGCGAGTCAATAACAAACTCATGCATTCTCTTATCTAAAACTGTTTGAGACACTCTTTATTTGCGACCTTCAAGTTTCTCTCACACTATATAACTTAACACCCTACACCACCTACTTCTTAATAGGACATGGCCCTTTCATGGCATATCTGGACCGCCTAAGATAATATCCACTGCCACTTGCGAATGCGGTGAACTTGGCACTGTAAATCACCCGTATTATAGTTGTAGTCTCACGCAACGCTGACACTTGAGGCGTCCGGAGATACTTCCAGTCAATTGGCTCCAAAATGTCCTTTCACGCACCCTCCTACTCAACAAATTAAAACACATTCACAATTTCCTTACATACCTATCAAGCTTAACGTAAGTCTTGGTTCTGCTTATCCAGTCTCACTATCACTACATCGAGATTCAAACAACACCATCATCCAGCCCTCTTTGGAGGTTTGAGCATCCTCCTATCCATCGTGTAGTTTCCTAGGGACGCAAGAGCTCGTGCTTCCCACCATTGTATCTGGTGTTACATTTCCAATGGACGCTTGAGTGTCTGCTCGTGCCATCTTACTAACCTAACCCAGAACCTACCCTCTCATGGACGCTTGAGTAATTGCTGGTGCCATGCAAATCATTCTTTTCCCTTCCTGCCACCCCTTGTCGCGAGAAGGGTCTGTTCCTTGGCGGACAGGAGCAGTGATGTAATTTTTTTAATTATTATTCTTCAATGTTCTGTACTCCCGTCCTTTGTCGCGAGTAGGAGTTTTCCTGGCGGGCTGGAGCATTTGCCTTTTTTTTTTTTTTTTTTTTTTTTTTTTTTTTTTTTTTTTAAGCTTCTATATTGCTTCATCAAATAAATTCTGGGTTCTGTGGTCGGTGGTACGTGGCCGCACTTGGCGGCTGAACGTAGCCCCGTGCGCTTCTTATGTATGTGCGTCTGCATTCGGCCAGACAGGGTTGGACTGACGAGCCCCAACGTGTCAAGGAACATGCCGGGAGAGGCGTTAAGCTCTAAGGGCAGACCTAGCCGGCCCTGAGCAGTCTCTCTTAGGCTGCCTAACACTCTCCAACGCTTACAGGTAATACTATAAAAATTTATAATTGGGAAATTCTTTTATAGACAAACTGTATAATCGAACTAAGCGTTTAATCACTTAAATAATCAGAATCATAAAAGCTCTTGAAAGTAGAGAAATATTTGGCAATTTCTTATCGACTATAGACTTCTAATATGCTTTTAATACGAATGTATGGCTTTTAACAAATAAAAAAAATATTTGAACGCACAATTTTTATTTTTCATATAAAAGTTCTCTTTGGTGTTTTTATTGGACAATCTAAATTTGCAAAAAATCTATTAGAGTGTTCAATTAAAAAAAAATTGCTTTTGCATATGTTCTATACACAAGAAAGTATGTTCTGTAACCTTGGAAGCCCGGTTTGGATACCCCAGTAATAATAGTACAGAATCATTTTTGTCAATATTTTAATGGAAAACCTACAGTAAAAAAACTGTCTCCTATCGGAATAACCAGAAATAATATCAGTGCGTGGAACTTTTGATAATAGCGCAATTTATCTTTATATTTCCACTTTTATATATTTGAATACTAATTATTCTTCAGAGGATGATGTAAATTTTAGAAAACAATCTTATTGTTGTTGAAAACCTTATGAAGAATAATGACAATAGATTCATTAGTGAAATTTATTTACTGCATTTTTCTTTTTTCTCGTACAAATCGCTAGCAAAGATAGTAACTTAAAGGTGCAAAATTTATCGTGAGACATTTCATGAATTTGAGATATCACTCTGGATAGACTTCCTTATTTTTTATTACTTGAAAACTAGTATTTATTCTAAAATTCTACTAAAATAAGAAAGGAAAATTACTTCCAAAGAAAATTTATCCTTAAATCAAAATCACAGAAATTTGCGTTTATTTTTGGATTGGCCCATACACTTAAATATTCGTATATTCTTTATTATTGCTATAAAACACCACGGCTCATATTCAGTTTTAGCTTTGATATTTTAATTTTGTTCCTCTATGTTACCAAGGTTAGTGTTACAGCATTATGAATGTATAGGATCGTGTTAAGACAGTCGGTGATCTGAGCCTGTCTGATTTTTGGGAATCCCTTACACGTGAATCTACATTTGCTTGTTAATTTTATTAGAAATATTAAACTAAGAAAATAACTACTACGATGGAATTTAAATTTAATAGGTTTATGTTCTTAACCTAAATAGATTTTATTGACACATAGCTAATTTATCCTTATCCTTAACACGTTGAGTGCCACGTCAATCACCGGTGGCTGACACTGAACTTTCCGTTTAGGCAGCGTCAGTTATCGCTGACTAACACTTATAGATTGTGTAGTGTAACGGGAATCTTATTTTGTGGGCCAAACGGAAAGACAGACAAAATAGACTTGGCATTCAACGTGTTAAATACTTGTCTTAGAAAGCTCAGGCATAGCAAAGCTCTTTCTGTGAACCCTGAGACTAATCATGAGGCCCGACTCTCCTATGAGTGTTTGGTTCCCTCGCGGCCTTTGGAAGTGATTCCAAGATCCGCGGAAGTTTCCTCCGGTACATGGGAATTAACCTCGTGATGCCAGACTTCGTCTTCTTGGGTGCAAAAAGAGTATGCGCGAGAGGAGGTGCTCTTATGTCTGGAATGCGCTAACTGCGGTGTCCGGGATAACCCGGCCAACCTGATTATGTGTAAAAGGGTTCTGTGAATCTAGGACCGGGAAGTGGTGGCTCCATTTTATCCTTAAATACTAATATTTTGCATTATGAGATAGAGAATAGTCTAAAAATACTGGAGCATACCGTTAAAAAGAGCTTCGGTTATGATAATTCATTATGGATGACCACATTTATTTTTTATTTCTAAAGTTTATTTTCTAATCCGACATTTGTGAAATCCGGGTCCTTAGCAGAGCTGAGCTTTTGGGCCGGGTCCACAATAACCTATGCGACTTGAAGGTATATACAAATATTATACAGACATACTTACAATAAATACAATACCCAACTGGAGTGAAAAATTAGCCAGAGCCAGGAATCGAACTTGGAACCACAGCTTACTAGGCTGTTTCTCTAACCATTGAGACCTGGGTCTACATATAATCTCTATATTATCTCTATCCTGGGTAGATTTTCAGTGGTTAGAGCAACAGCATAGTGCGTTGTGGTCCCAGGTTCGATTCCTGGCTCTGGCTAATTTTTCACTCCAGTTTGGTAAATTGAATTTTTGGTGTGTATGTCTGTATAATATTTGTATGCACCTTTAAGTGTTGAATGCAGGTGTTATTTATGTGTGTATGTGTGTTTTAATATGTGTCTTTTGGCTCCCAAATTAGTTCAAAATCTTTTGAAAAATACAGATCTATTTTCAAACAAAATACCTGTTTCAAATATAAATATCAGCTTACATGAAATAACGATAATCAGTTTACTTTTTCAATTCAGATGTCTATTGATTCTTACTATCAGTAAATACGATCTAATTGTTTGTACGGAGATTTGGGTTTGATTAATAACCAGATTAAGGATGAATAAGACCACAGACATGAGTCACGCAATCATCTATCATATCAAAATTCTTTTTATATTATTTTTTATAACTGATATCAATATGCGTAACTCAGGCTTGAGTGTTCCATCAAATCCATTTTTTCATATTAAGTTCATGAGATAATCTGAACAGCTTCATATTACTCCCAATATGATCGTGATAGGTGTGATGCAATACAAAATGTCTGCTTCTCACATTTCTTAATATGAATTCACGGAAAAGCAGCATTAAAATTTAAGAAAACTCACTTTCACTATCAATAACTGTTATATTATAAATTTTGGAAGAATATGATATCGTATTTTTTCGGGTATATTGACCGTTTTTTACCCTCAGAATTTATTTAACACGTGAACTCTACACTAGTACGAATTCGTTCCGACCGAATTTTCAAATGTCGGCGTTTTTTAAGAACAAGCTTTCATTAATTTACTCCTTCGATTAAAAAAATGAAATATTTCATAAAAATAAATTCTTCATTAAATCTTCTATAAAAATCATATGTTAGAATTCATTATCGCTATATTACTAACAAAGTAGTTGAAAGTAAAGGAAGTGCTGAACCAAATGGAGTCATGCACAGGTTAAAAATTTGCATGCATGTCACATATGAATATTTGGGATTTGAATAACCTTTGTACATATAACTATTTTGCATTTTAACTTACGAAATCATGAAGCAATACATTGGGAATATTATGCGTAATTTTAGTATTGACTGCTAAGATTTTAATAGAATAAAAGCTGTTTGAAATGGTTTTTCTATTTTTGTACCGATTTTTTTTTCATATGACGCATTTAAATTGCGGTTCCACGTATTATACAAGGCGGCATTCTCAACAAAATATGCAATACTTCCAAAGTAATTTCCGTAAAGCTTTATAATAATTAAGTTACTTAAATTAAGCTGCTTTTCTAAACTATAAAATTTTGCATATTAACAAAAAAAAAGGGGGGGGGGAGGAGCAGGAGGGAGAAAAGGAAAGAAAAAGAAAGAAAAAGAAGGAAGGAAAACATTGATGTTACAGTGACATGCGATATAAAGAAATTATTAAATACTGCTCGAAACAGTGATGCATGAGAAAGAAGATTTTTTTACTTTGATTTTTCGTACACATAAACATTATCAAAGACAAAACAAGCTTTTTTCCTAATACAATAATAAAATTATTAGAGAAAATTATTAGTAAAATATTTTAAAGTAAAAATAAAAATGTTTTATAAATTTTTTAGTGTCAAACTATCTTTTTCATGAAAATTTTGTAACCATTTTCAGTGAAGCAAAATAATTTTAATTTTCCATGTATACTGTTCAAATGAAAGATGAGTTCTTTTTAGTAATTTGTTACTAAATATGCTCTAAGATAAAGTCTAAAAAGTCATATTTCTCTAAATTATTAAATTCCAAAATTCTTGTCTTAATGGAGGTGTTTACTTGTAATAGTATTTCAAAAGATTAAAATTATCTTAATTTTAATGTAAGTATTTTTTTTTTTTTTTTTTTGGTCGAACATTATGAATTAAATTCGTGACTTATTGATTACAAAACCAAAATGCATAAGCTGCCTTTTCGATTAAAGTAAGGGTTGGTCCTCTATAGAAAAATGCCCTACATTTAACCTGCTGAGAGGTGGATAAATAGTATCCTTGACCGACTAAGTTTGATACTAAAATCTCACAAAAGCCGGATTCCCATTGAAGGAACTGGGGCATTTTTGCAATTTTTCATACTTATAAGATTTTTTAAAACTCAGGTAATCCGTTTTAAAACAAATATCCCTAATTCTCCTCGCGCAGCAGAAAAAAATTCACATGTAATGCATAAATGTTCATTCTGTGATGCATATTGTCTCGAATTCAGAGAACATACTGATTAAAAAAAATAAAGAAAAGAAAGAAAGAAAAGAAAAGAAAGAAATAAAAGAAAAGAAACGGGAGATTACACTCAAAATAATCATCGATTTTGATTAACTCAATTTAGATATTTTAGCAGAAAAAATTCTATAATCATTGATTTTATCATGACCTAATTCCATCGCTTAATCAGTCTGGCAGATCGTAATACTTTGAAAATCACCAAAGTCTTCAATTTAAACCTAGTTTTCAAATGCATTGAATGATTGTTAAAAAGACAGATAAAATAAAAAGATTTATTTATTTTTATTTTTATTATTTTTTTTATTTCGAGATCCTTTTGTTTTAAATCTAAATGCTTAAAGTTTTTCACTTTGCTATAATGTTGTTAATCAACAATTGCGTCATAAGAAATGTCTGAAAGTCTTTAAATTAAAGTAATTTTGCTATTATTCCAGTAGAAAACATTTCTTACGCACAGAGGATTTTAAAACATTCTCAATATCCCATTTAGTTTTAAAAACAAAAATAAAATAAGAAAAGTAAATTTATATTGTTAAAATCAACGTTTAGTAATTGAGTAATTAATACTTTTTTTTTTCTTATAGAAGTGCAAATTCGTCCGAACAGCCGTTACAAATTAAATTATTTTTACTTTCATCTAATGAAAAATTTTGCGTAAAATTTATCTATACATTTAAGTTAACTAAAAATGCTTCATTCTGTTTCCAAAAAGAGAAACTAAAAGGTTATTTTAAATATTTAATGTCAATATAGGCAATTATTTTAAAATTTCAACCAAACTTTATTTCTGACACAAAGGCAAATTTATGTTAATTTTTACTGTAATTGAAACCAAAAATGTGCCCTAATATTAATTTTTGAACACAAAATATATCAAGATATAGCAATTATTAAAAAATAGTAATAATAATTAATTTTGCTATCATTCTAATGGGAAATTTTTCTTACGCTTTACCTTTACACAACAGAACAATTTAAATTATGCTAAATTGGCCCAGTCAGTTTATACAAAAAGAAACGAATTAAAAAATTATTTTAAATGTTTAAAGTCAGACATTTTTCTTACACAAGGGCAAATTTATATTAACTTTCACTATAATTCAAACAGAAAATGTGTCCCACTCTTAATCTTTAGGCACAAAATATATAAAGTTATGTTTCAAAGGTTCATTCAGTTTACAAAAATGAAAATGAACTATATACAAATTTATGCATTACTAGCCCAACCGAATTTTCCTTCAAACATTTACGATTAAATAACTCTCAGGCTTTCACACATAACCGATAAATAATTTATTGTAACTTATACATCAGGATAAAATATCAAATATTTGAAAAGCTTAGAGGAGGAAGGAAGGATACTAAAGGTAGAAATCTCTAACTACCACTTGGGCTAAATATTTTTTTAGTAATCAAAAGTGTGAACATAGGCTTGAACACGCTTAACTAATCAAGCTTCTTCCGATTTTATGAGTTCGAACTAACAATGAACGAAACAAGGAAAAGAACTCTCGTTTTGTGATAATTACTTCATAAAATAATCAGGCGTGTTCTGCAAATAGGTGATTCCGGTTGAATTAATGTTCCCGCGTCTCTAAAAAAATGTTAGTATTGCAGATTAAGTCCTGCTATTAAAAAAAAGATGTAGCAAAAGGATTTAAAAACCCGTTTGTTTTATGCTTTTTTTTTATAATCCGTTTTAAAGGCAGTAGTATGAATTAGTTTGGATTAATATTTTGGAAATGATATTTTCACAAATAACATTAAATTCAGACCATTTTTCTTACACAAAGGTAAATTTACAGTATTTTTTACTATAATTCAAACAGAAAATGTGTCCTACTCTTAATTTTTAGATACAAAATATATAAAGTTATAATATATATATATATATATATATATATATATATATATATCCAAAAACCAAACCAAAAACTCGAAACAACGGAACTGATCCGAAGATAAAGATACTAAACCAAATGACAACGACAAAATAACTAAAAACAACTAATTTCAAAAACAAGATACCTTAAAAACGGCAAACTTTAAAATTATTCAAACTAAAACCAGAAGAAATTGAATCAATGGAGACAGGCGGCAAGCACTTGCGACTTGCACTGAGGGGTTAAAACCAGTTTTATGTGCACAACGCTCCCCCAACAACCTGTCAAGACCGAATGGAAAAAACTAACAATTCGAATGAGCTGCCAAGAACCCATCGAAAACCAACAACTAGACGTGAAACTTCAAACACACGTGCACGCAAACCCTAAACGGTCAAAATTACAGTTACTCCTCTCTTCGCATCCACATTACCTCTAAATCTCTGCGATAAGTCTTACACTTTACGAAATTTCGCAGCAGACTCTTCAAAAATTTCTCAGGATAGCCATGGTGCAATGCCAGAATATACCATTTGTAAAGTTCTTCAATTTTTTCCCCAGTTTTTGATGTCAGTCTATCTATACGGTTTAACCCGTTAACAAAAATATTTCTAAATATTGAGATATGTACATTTGAACCAAAATTATATATATATACAGGGTGAATCATAAAAGATGGGCAGAACTTTAAGGGGTTATAGTACACTTAAAGACAAATAATATTAAATAGGAGACTAAGGGTCCCAGACGTATTCCCAAGGAGATAGGGGGCATTAAAGTTTAGGGTCCGAAATTTCAAATGATTATAAAACATGGAAAAATTGGTCGATTCGTTTGCGGTTTTTGCAAAAAATTTTCTTTATGCCAGTATTTTCTTGAAATAAAATTTTAAAGTTCAATTTTAAAAAATGCCGATAGGGGGCGCTTTAGACTTTGGAGTAACAAACAACTATTTTTTAACGTTATTTTTTGTATTTCTTTAAATGATTTCGAAAGCTTAGACTTAAACTTAAATTTTGATCTAAAAATCTGAGTCCTAACAAGTAGTTAAGTAGCATAAACTGAAATTTGAAATTTGAAACCCTTTTCCCCCCAGAACAAAAATCAGTTATTCCCGATCTTTGTGTCGTAGATTAGGCTCTAACTACTGCCGCGTTTTGCTAAAATTATTCTTTATGTCAGTATTTTCTTGAAAATAAATTTTAAAGAAAATTTTCAAAAAATTCCGATAGAGGGCGCTTTAGACTTTGGAGTAACGAACAACTATTTTATACCGTTATTTTTTGTGTCTCATTAAATGCTTTCTAAAGCTTAGACTTAAACTTAAATTTTCAGCTCAAAATCTGAATCGCTGAGCGTGGTTCAGTAGCGAGGGGAGGGGGTTCAAATTTCAACTTCTGAACATAGTTCAGTTTGCACTACTTAACCATGCCCAACGATTCTGTGCTGTGATACGAGGCAAAAATACAACTTTCGTCAAGGACTGCATAGTCGGAATTCACTCATAAAGGCACTGGCACAGTTGGAAACGTCGCTCATGCAAACGTTAAAGCTCCATTCCTGACGCTAGTCACCGGGTGAAGAAGGAAACAGAAAGTATGCAAATGTCAAATGGGGAAGAAGAACACGTATGCAAAATTTCGACACGATTCAGGCATAAAAACCACTGAACGGTGAGTCAAGTGTAAGTCGCTGTAGTAATGAATCGGAAGATGGTGCCCTTCACGAATAAGGAAAAGGCTGAGATGCATTTAATTTACGGAGCGGCAGATGGAAATGGTGCAGAGGCACAACGAATGTACGGAGAGCGATTTCCCAACAGGCGGTTGCCTAACCGCAAAACTTTCGAGCGCTTGCACAGACAGTTGTGTGAGACGGGATCATTTCTCGCTTCCCGGTCGAATGCAGGTCGTGCAAAAAAGGACGAATCAGTAGTTGTTGCAGAAGCCATTCTGGATGTAGTAGCGGCGCAGCCAAGTACAAGTACACGAACAGTGGCTAGGCAGGTGGATACCTCACAGTCCATGACTTGGAGGGTACTGAAGGATGAACATTTGCTCCCGTTTCATGTGCAACGAGTCCAGAAACTGTCTCCAGGGGATTATCCAAATCGTATTGAATTCGCCCGCTGGTTTCTGCAGCAGAACGCGCTAAATCCACATTTTGGACGAACTGTGCTTTTCACCGATGAATGTACCTTCACACGTGAAGGTACATTTAACACACACAATGCACATGTATGGGCGGATGTCAATCCACATGCTACGTATCCACATGCTCATCAGAGACGCTTTTCCATCAATGTTTGGGCAGGAATCCTCGGAGACCACCTAATCGGACCGTACCTTCTTCCTGAACGCCTCAACGGTAAAACATACCTCACATTTCTGCAACATGTGCTGCCAGACCTGTTAAACGTTGTTCCTCCACGCATCCGGCGGGTCATGTGGTTCCAGCACGATGGAGCGCCAGCCCATTACTTACGAGACGTCCGCAACTATCTGGACATCACATTTCCGAACAGATGGATTGGTCGAGGTGGTCCTGTTGCTTGGCCTGCTCGCTCGCCAGATCTTTCACCCCTCGATTTCTTTTTTTTGGGGACGATTGGAGGCTCTTATGTATGAGACACCCATTGAATCCCCCGAGGAACTGGTCGCCAGACTTTCCGCCGCTGTAGGGGAAGTGCTCGAAAAGCCTGATGTTTTCGCGAATGTTCGCCGTTCCATTCTTCGCCGTTGTTCTGCGTGCATAACCTCTGGTGGTCACAATTTTGAACATTTATTGTAATTACATGTTAATAAATATGCTTTGGTAACATAATCCTAATTTGTGTCTTTTTACCTCGTATCACAGCACACAATGTGTGGACATGGTAAACTGAACTGTGCTCAGGAGTAGAAATTTCAAACCCCTCTCCCCAGAAACTTAACCACGTCTAACGATTCAGATTTTGGGCTGAAAATTTAAGTCTAAGCTTTAGAAAGCATTTAATGAGACACAAAAAATAACGGTATAAAATAGTTGTTCGTTACTCCAAAGTCTAAAGCGCCCTCTATCGGAATTTTTTGAAAATTTTCTTTAAAATTTATTTTCAAGAAAATACTGACATAAAGAATAATTTTAGCAAAACGCGGCAGTAGTTAGAGCCTAATCTACGACACAAAGATCGGGAATAACTGATTTTTGTTCTGGGGGAGAGAAGGGTTTCAAATTTCAAATTTCAGTTTACGCTACTTAACTACTCGTTAGGACTCAGATTTTTAGATCAAAATTTAAGTTTAAGTCTAAGCTTTCGAAATCATTTAAAGAAATACAAAAAATAACGTTAAAAAATAGTTGTTTGTTACTCCAAAGTCTAAAGCGCCCCCTATCGGCATTTTTTGAAATCGAACTTTAAAATTTTATTTCAAGAAAATACTGGCATAAAGAAAATTTTTTGCAAAAACCGCAAACGAATCGACCAATTTTTCCATGTTTTATAATCATTTGAAATTTCGGACCCTAAACTTTAATGCCCCCTATCTCCTTGGGAATACGTCTGGGACCCTTAGTCTGCTATTTAATATTATTTGTCTTTAAGTGTACTATAACCCCTTAAAGTTCTGCCCATCTTTTATGAATCACCCTGTATATATATATATATATATATATATATATACAATTATGTTTCAGCGGTTCATTTAATTTGCAAAAATGAAAAAGAACTAAATACAAATTTATGCATCACTAGCCAAACCGAATTTTCCTTCAAACATTTACGGTTAAATAACTGAATGTCTTTCACACATAACCGATATATAATTTATTGTAACTTATGCATCAGGATAAAACATCAAATATTTGAAATGCTTAGAGGAGGAAGGAAGAATACTAAAGGTGGAAATCTCTAATTACCTCTTGGGCTATTTTTTTTTTTATCGATCAAAAGTGTAAACATAGGATTAAACACGCTTAACTAATCAAACTTCTTCCGATTTTATGAGTTAGAACTAATAGTGACGAACGAAACAAGGAAAAAAAAGTATCCTTTTGTGATAATTACTTGATAAATAATGCGGCGTGTTCAACAAATAGGAGATTCAGGTTAAATTAATTTTCATGCGTCTCTAAAAAAATTTTAGTTTTGCAGATTAAGTCCTAAAAAAAGCTGTCCCAGAGAATTTTAAAGCCCGTTTGTTTTTGTGCTTTTCTCTATAATCCGTTTTAACCCTTTAAAACCGGAAGAATTTTGGTAGAAATGAAAAGTTTTGGTGATTTTCTCTAATTCATAGGATCATATTTGATTAAAGAAAATATTTAAAAAATACCCGATGTCAGGTTATGCCAAGAGAGAATCCACGCAATTCTGAGGGTGCTCTCTCGACTTTAAATTGCACAAAAAGAGGAAAATGTTTTTTCTTTTTCTTTGGGTTCACCTACACAATTGTGTAGATCAGGTCTTAAAGGGTTAAAAACGGATTTAGATTTCAAATTTTTTGCCTAATATAGTAAATTTTATGATTACAATGTTTTGCTCTTTAATAATAAATTTTTACGGTATCGATATTTTAATATTTGGCAATTTTTAATGCGATTTTCGATGCAATTTTTAGCGGGTTTTAGTTTTCGAGTTCCGTGTTGAATTTTTGAGGTATGGAAAAGGAATTCGGTTTAAAAATGTTAGTCTAATATATTTAAGAGCAGAAGGATTATTGGATTAGTTTGGATTAATATTTTGAAAATGATATTTTCACAAATGACGTTTTTTCTCACAACATTTGAAACACGTGCATCTTCTTAAAATTATTATCTGTACAATATGAACAAACTTGTATCTTTTTATAATAACTATAAAATACAACACTGAAAAAAAAATTTAATCTACGAAAATATAATATAACTACAAACTAAAATATAGAATACCCCCTTCGAGTTGTCTATGATTTCGAAATGCGTTCTTTATCATAATAAATTTCAGAAACAAATATATTTTCGAGATTTAAAAAATAATTTATAAAAACAAAGTTTCTTTTGCTGCCACTGATTTTTGGAAACGTTTCCGAGTAGTTTTTATAGTGTATTAATCAGTTTTCTGAAATCGGAATATCGGTATTTAGGATGCTATTAATTCTCAATTCAACATTTTCAGCTGTATAATTGCATTTATACATGGCAGAGTAATAAAATAAGATGAATTTTAATGTTAATGTTATTGCTGTTATTTTATCATGTTTGTCTATATATTTGTTTGCCTAAAATAAGTTTCTTTAACATGTCAATGTTTACTTTAGAATTGATACCATTAAAAAAATATATATATTCTGTGTTGAGAAAACTGATTAATGCAGAATAAAAACTTCTCGGAAACGTTTTCGAAAATCATTGGCAACAAAATAAACTTTGTTTTTATAAATGTTTCTTTATATCTCGAAAATATATTAGCGTCTAAGGTTTCTAAAGATAAAGAGCAATTTTTAGAATCATGTTTGTCTGTGTACATGTTTGTCGAAAATAAGTTTCTTTAACATGCCAATGTTTACTTTAGAATTGATAGCATTAAAAAACTTATATTCTGTGTTGAGAAAACTGATTAATGCAGAATAAAAACTTCTCGAAAACGTTTTCGAAAATCATTGGCAACAAAATAAACTTTGTTTTTATAAATGCTTCTTTATATCTCGAAAATATATTAGCGTCTAAGGTTTCTAAAGATAAAGAGCGATTTTTAGAGTCATGTTTGTCTGTGTACATGTTTGTCTAAAATAAGTTTCTTTAACATGTCAATGTTTACTTTAGAATTGATAGCATTAAAAAACTTACATTCTGTGTTGAGAAAACTGATTAATGCAGAATAAAAACTTCTCGAAAACGTTTTCAAAAATCATTGACAACAAAATAAACTTTGTTTTTATAAATGCTTCTTTATATCTCGAATATATATTAGCGTCTAAGGTTTCTAAAGATAAAGAGCGATTTTTAGAATCATGTTTGTCTGTGTACATGTTTGTCTAAAATAAGTTCCTTTAACATGCCAATGTTTACTTTAGAATTGATAGCATTAAAAAACTTATATTCTGTGTTGAGAAAACTGATTAATGCAGAATAAAAAAATCTCGAAAGCGTTTTCGAAAATCATTGGCAACAAAATAAACTTTGTTTTTATAAATGCTTCTTTATATCTCGAAAATATATTAGCGTCTAAGGTTTCTAAAGATAAAGAGCGATTTTTATAATCATGTTCATCTGTGTACATGTTTGTCTAAAATAAGTTTCTTTAACATGCCAATGTTTACTTTAGAATTAAGAGCATTAAAAAAACTTATATTCTGTGTTGAGAAATCTGATTAATGCAGAATAAAAACTTCTCGAAAACGTTTTAGAAAATCATTGGCAACAAAATAAACTTTGTTTTTATCAATGCTTCTTTATATCTCTAAAATATATTAGCGTCTAAGGTTTCTAAAGATAAAGAGCGATTTTTATAATCATGTTCATCTGTGTACATGTTTGTCTAAAATAAGTTTCTTTAACATGCCAATGTTTACTTTAGAATTAAGAGCATTAAAAAAACTTATATTCTGTGTTGAGAAATCTGATTAATGCAGAATAAAAACTTCTCGAAAACGTTTTCGAAAATCATTGGCAACAAAATAAACTTTGTTTTTATCAATGCTTCTTTATATCTCTAAAATATATCAGCGTTTAACGTTTCTAAAGATAAAGAACGATTTTTAGAATCATGTTTGTCTGTGTACATGTTTGTCCAAAATAAGTTTCTTTAGCATGTCAATGTTTACTTTAGAATTGATACCATTAAAAAATATATATATTCTGTCTTGAGAAAACTGAATAATGCAGAATAAAAACTTCTCGGAAACGTTTTCGAAAATCATTGGTAACAAAATAAACTTTGTTTTTATAAACTAGGGGGCTCGGCCCCCTACGAGCTACGCTCGCCAACCCCCCTTTCAGACACTGCAGTCTCTAAAAGCACGCTAATTTGATCGGCTTTATAAAGATTTTGGAAGATTGAATTATAATTAAAAAAACAAAGGCGATCTCCCTATAAACGGGTTTCTATTCATTTCTCTTTGATTGGGGAATTTTACGGAAAAATCAGCTGCTGTTAAAAGATACAATGGCATTTCAAAATCCTCTCATATAAAATGAATTAAGTAAACAGAGTCTTTGTCTCCCGGTATTTTTTAACAAAGCGAAAAGAAAGTCCTTTTAAATAAGACATTTTAAATATATCGTTTTTAATCTGACGTAATTTTCACCAAACTTTTCTTTCCCTTTTTAATATTCACGTGAAAATACTTTTATTAGAAATGAAATATTATTTGCGCTGTCCAAAAAAAAAAAAAAAAAAAAAAAAAATAGTTGAAAAGTTCATGTCAAAATATCAAGTAAATGTCTCGCGCTATTTTTAAATTTAAACTGTTTTGCAATATTATTTTTTGTTCATTTTACGTAATAAGTATAATGTGACGTAAATGTGATGTAATTTCTCCTATTTAAGACTTCTAACGCATGTTAATGAATTTATTATTTTACAATATCCTTTTTCTGTTAAAATTCACTTGTAATTATAGATGAAGTAATTTTCAGTAAGTTCCTGCTTTTTATACGTAATTATTTAATTCTAATTTGAAAGTTTTTTTCTGTTTATAATAGTCACGTGTAAATAAATTTTTAATTTGAAGCAAACATTATTGTTTCCGTTGTTTATACAGTTGGCAACAGGTTAAATTAGTACAATTTTCTGAAATAAGTAAAAAATATCTCTCGAAATGCTGAAAATTTGAATTTAAAATGGAAATGAAACCTCGAAAAATGAGTCAAATTAAAAAAATAAATTAATTCTGCACACCGAGAAATTATAAATGGAATAGTTATAATAAATAATTAACGTATAAAATGATCTAAAAATTATTAAATTCCGATGTATACTTTTTGCTCCTATAAAACTTTTTTAGTGGAACGATTTTGTCCAACTTTAGCATTAAATATCTCTTAAAATAATTCTTCTATTTGAAAACTGTCTGCATCAGCGTGTTTATCAAAAATTTCTGTATAATACTACCAATTTTCATATTTTTGTATGCATTATTTTTCTTAATATTACGAAGAAAGACCTCCGGTCACAAAAAATTCAAAACCGGCGGCGGCGGCGGTGACAGTGGTAGTTACTTTTTTTTAGAATAGAGAGATGCTTCTTTATATCTCGAAAATATATTAGCGTCTAAGGTTTCTAAAGATAAAGAACGATTTTTAAAATCGTTAGTTACTGAAAAGAGGTTTTTTTTACTTTTTTAATTAATTTTCAGCAGTGAAATTACGCCTGAAATAAATTATTGAATATTTAATACGGGATTTATCACATTGCTAACTAAACGTAAAACCAACAGAGTGAAAAATGTCCAAGCCGGGAATCGAACTCGGGGACCTTGGAAGAGCGCTCCAAGTGCTCTACCATTTAAGCTACAATGGTGATACCCAGCTCTGTTGGTTTTACGCTTAGTTAGCAATGTGATAAATCACGTATTAAATGTTCAATAATTTCAAGAGGAAAATTAATTGAAAATTAATTAAAAAATTATATGTGTTCACCGATGCTGTGTTTATTTGTATCTCATGTTTCGCCGAAGGATTGTGTGCTTATGAAGACTGTTCATCTTGTGCTGCAGTTACAGCATTACCAACATATTTCAGTGAGATATGCTAAGTTGGGTATCGTCCTCGTAGCTCAAATGGTAGAGCACTTGGAGCGCTTTTAAACCAGTGTAATTTTTTGTTCATTTCTTATGGATTTTTAATTGTAACTCTAACACACGTATAACGGCATTGTTATGGCATAATCTAAAAGGGTATAAATTTAAGGCAAGAAAAAACAAAGAAGAGGGTTGGGGGCTATAAAAAAAGGTATATAATAAATAGAAATTAACGTTTCCTATAAATGAATGATTATGCCCCCAGATATCATTCTTTTATTTATTTATATTTTAAAATAATCCTAATATGAGTAATTTACAAAAAAAAAAAAAAAAAAAAAAAACAATCAGTAATTTTAGGATTTTTTTCTATATTTCATGTACTTTGCCTAAACTAAAGCATGTGATCTTTCACAAATAAGACCTAGCCATACGTTAAAGTCGTAAAAAATTAATACAATCCACCAAAAATAAATACTTGAGAAGTTATTTTACTCATATTTTTTTAACAATACCTTATGATATTGATATTCTGTATAATTATTACACAAAATAGTCTTTCTAAAATACTTTAATTATTAAGAATTTCGAAAACTGGAAGCTTGCAACATCACATGAATATGATCATGAAAAAACTTTCAAAAGAAGAGGAAAAAAACAACAACAACACGTTACATTTCTAACAACCTTTTAACAAACGACGAACTGGCATTTCTCAAGAACTAGTATAACCTCCAAAAATAGTATTTTAAAAAGTTATTTTTCTCATTGACATATATTGTTCAATTGGTTGAAAAGGACGTTGTCCCTTTCTGGTTTTGTTTATTCTCTTAACACTTTTCTTTTCTCCTGCCCAGACTTCAGGAGGAAGAAAAGTTGCTTCTTTTACATTTTTTTCTCTATTGTGTTACTGCATCTGTTATTATGTTAAAGGATTAAACCTACTTGAAAACAAAGGCTTATATTGGAATTATAGATTATCGAAAAATATTCCGTTTTAAGTAAGATGATTGATTGTAAATAAATATACGACCCTTTTATATATATATATATATATATATTGTGTTTTAAAAAATTTGTAAATAGTCTCTAAATAATATTTAAATTTGTCTGAATATTTTATGCATTAGGTGTACAAATAATCATAAAGTTGTTTTAGACGAACTATTTTATATAATAATCTATACAGAATACCAATATCATAAAACATTGTTAAAAAAATATTAGTAAAATAACTTCTCAAATATTTATTTTTGGTGGATTAATGTTTTGTGGCTTTACCGTGTGGCTAGGTCGTATTTGTAAGATCACAAGCTTTACAAAATTCTTACCAATTGCAAACCATAAACGGTCAATATTCTTTTCAACCAGTTGAACAATATATGTCAAAGAGAAATACAACTTTTTAAAATACTACTTTTGGAGGTTATACTAGTTCTTGAGAAATGCCATCTCGTCGTTTATTAAAAGGTTGTTAGAAATGTAACGTGACGTTGATTTTTTCTTCTTTATTAAAAGTTTTTTATGATCATACTCATGTGATGTTGCAAGCTTGTAGTTTTCGAAATTCTTAATAATTAAAGTATTTTAGACGAACTATTTTATATAATAATTATACAGAATATCAATATCATAAAGCATTGTTAAAAAAAGTATTACGTAGTAAAATAACTTCTCAAATATTTATTTTTAATGGATTGAATTAATTTTTTATGGCTTTACGGTGTGGCTAGGTCATATTTGAGTAAGATAGCAAGCTTCAGTTTGTAAAATTCTTATCAATTACAAACCAGAAACGGACAACGTTCTTTTCAACCAATTGACCAATATATGGCAATGAGAAATACAACTTTTTAAAATACTATTTTCGAAACTTATACTAGTACTTGAGGAATGCAAGCTCGTCGTGTGTGAAAAGTTTGTTGGAAATATCACGTGTTTGTTTGTTTTAGTTGTTGCTGTTTTCCGTTGAAGCTTTTTTATTTTTAACCACACTCATGTGAAGTTGCAAGTTTATAGTTTTCGAAATTCTTAATAAAGTATTTTAGACGAACTATTTTATGTAATAATCTATAGAGAATATCAATATCATAAAGTACTGTCAGAAAAAAATATAAGTAAAATAATTTTTGTAATAAATGGAAGTTAAATTTTCAGCGCTCAATTCACCTTGAGTTAAATAATTAAATTCATATAAACAGTACAAATACCTGTACAAAGATTACTTTCAGGTGCATATATATAATTTATATTTAAAATGCATCAAAATATCTTAAAATACATTAGAATTTAACATAATTTTTTAAAATGTATTTTAAGATATTTTGATGTATTTTAAATACTTATAAATTGTATATATGCGCCTGAAAGTAATTCTTGTGCAGGCATTTGTACTGTTTATATGAATTTAATTTTGAAACCTTTGTAATATTTATTTTAGGTGGGTTACATTCATTTTTTTTGTTGTTGTTGTTTCGTATTTCTAAGCCGCATTTGTGTAAGATCATAAGTTTTATTTTGCAAAATTCTTATATAAACCAGAAAGGGACAACGTTTTTTCTACTAACGGAACAATATATGTCAATCAGAAAAACAACTTTTTTAAATACTATTTTTGGAGGTTATACTAGTTCAAGAAAAATACCTATTCATAGATTGTTGAAAGCTTTTTCGAAATTTGACGTATTTGTTTGAGTTTTTTCATATCGAAAGATTTTGATGGCCGTATTTATGTGATGTTGCAAGCTTATATATTTCCAAATTCTTAATAATTATAAAGTATTTTAGATGAAGTATTATATATAATAATCTATACAGAGTTTCAATTTCAATATCATAAAGCATTGTTAAACAATATGAGTAAAAAAAAAAAAAAACTTTTGAAATATTTATTTTTGGTGGGTATATTATTTTACCGTATGGCTGAGCAATATGTAAGATCACAAACTTTAGTTTGAAAATTTCTTAACAAGTATTTTATACGCATTATTATATATGATAATCAATCGTATTCAATATACTGAATATAACTATCGAAATATGTATTTAAAAAAACTTGAAAAATAACTTTTGAAATATTATTTATTATGAAGGGTTATGTTAACTTTTTATGAGTGTGTAAATGACCGTATATGCATTACGTTGCAAACTTTAGTTTGTCACTTTTCAACAATTATAATTTATATATTTTTTAACAATTATAAAGTATTTTATGAGCTAATCAATACTGAATATAATTATTGAAATGTATTTTTAAAGAAATATGAGAAAAAATAATTTTATAAATTTTATTTTGAAGGGTCATATTAATTTTTTATCATTGTACAAATGACTATGCTCGCATGACGTTTCAAACTTTAGTTAGTAACATTTATAAAGTCACTTAAATCGAATGTTTTACACGATAACCTGTAATTATTAATATCGAAATGTATTATTAAACAATTATAAAAAAATTAACTTTAAAAGCATTATCTATTTTTAGGGATTTTACTAGAATATAATTATTGAAATGCATTTTTAAAGAAATACGATAATAATTAATTTTATAAATATTTATTTTGAAGGGTTATACTAATTTTTATCAGCGTATGCTGGTATGCTGGTATGACGTTTCAAGCATTACTTAGTAACATTTTAAACAATTATAAAGTCTCTTAAATGCAACATGTTGCACGAAAATCTGTATTTATAATATTATCGAAATTCATTATTAAAAAATTATAAGAAAATTAACTTTAAAACTATTATTTATTTTTAGGGATTTTACTAGAACTAGACGTACAGATAGACATATTCATTTTTTATTCGTTTAATGGCCACTGTAATTGTAGTGCATTTATTTGATATTGTTGAATATATCCCCCAGAAAATTAATATATTTAACATCTTCATGTGTTCTGTTTTTAAAAGACGTCTCTTATTTTATTTATTTATTTATTTATTTATTTTAGTCGGGAAAATATTTCTAATGCATACACTGTAAAAAAAAATCTGTAGTTCTACAGATGTAAAGTTACATGCTTACTAAACTTTCATCTGTAACTGTACAAAAAAAAAAGCTGCAAATATACAAAACTAGTTTTTGTAAAGCTACAGAAATCTGTAACTTTACAAATGAATCTGCTAAAATTACAGTAATCTTACTAAAATTTTATCTGTAACACTGGCTGCAATTACATGAAAAGTTCTAGGCATCCCAGTTTCCTGAAAAATCCTTAGTAATCTTACAGATTGTTTGATTTTCGGCGCGAAAGTGTGTCTGTTACATGAATTTTGGTTGTTGCCGTTACATAAAAAGTTCTAGGAACCCCAGTTTCCTAAAAAAACTTTAGTAACTTTACAGATTTTTTTTTTTACAGTGTATGAAGACGTGAGTTTCAAAACTTATCCAGAAAATAAAATTTGGGGAAATCACGAAAAACTTCTGACTGCGTTTATTGGTTTTCATTGTAAACCAAGATTTTACAATGGCAGAAATACAGGATAAAAACTAGTTTATTTATTTTTTTTTTTCAGATTGTTGTGTTTTTCGGTGCAGGTTTACCAATAGAAAAACATAGCTATGCTGATAGAAAAAACACGATTTTTTAAAATTTTGGATAAGGCGAGTTTTGAAACTCTGGTCCTCATGTGTTTAATTTAATATTTTATACGATAAAATCTCAGCAAAGCTGACAAGTTATGAGTGAGATTTTAATATTTCAAATTAAATTAAACATATATTTTAGAAATATTTTGCAAACTAAAATAGAAAGACGTCGTTTAAAAAGAAATACAGCAAAAATGAGTTCAAAATATTAATTTCTTGTTGAGATATTTTAAAAATACGAATGCATCCCAAGTCCTCAGGTTTAACACTAGCGAGAGGAATTTAAGAATAATCTATTGGGGTTTTGGCAGTTGAATACAAAGGAGTCATAACACGCAATGGGATTTTTCGTCATTTGAGAACATTCTCAGTTTTCTCGATACAGTGTTTCTTTCATGTAATGCACATCAATGGGACCTGAAATAATAATAATAATAATAATAATAATAATAATAATAATAATAATAATAATAATAATAATAATAATTTACCAAGAGAAAATCTAAGTCAGATTTACCAATAGAAAAAGATATATCAGTTGATAGAAAAAACACGATTTTAAAACATTTTCGATAAAGCGAGATTTGAAATTCAGGTTCTCATGTGATTAATTTAATATTTTATGTGATAAAATCTCAGCAAAGCTGACGAGCTATGAGTAAGATTTTAATATTTCAAATTAAATTAAATACTATATATTTTAGAAATGTTTTGCAAACTAAAATATACAGAAGTCCTTTAAAAAGAAATACAGTAAAATGTGTTAAAAATATTAATTTCCTGAAGTCCACAGGTTTAACACTAGGGAGAGGAATTTGAGAATTATCTATTGGGATTTTGACAGTTGAATACAAAGGAGCCATGCACGCAAATGGATTTTTCCTCATTTGAGAACATTCTCAGTTTCCCCGATACAGTTTTTCTTTCATATATGCACATCAATGGGATCTGAAATAATAATAATAATAATAATAATAATAATAATAATAATAATAATAAAATTGTCTGTTTTACCTTCTTTTTGGCGTATAAAAAATAAATTAAAGAACAGCTAATAGTATATTTAAAAATTTCCATATAAGCAAATTTACTTTTCACGAAAAATGAAGGTTACGTTCTTATTTTAACAGTTATGCACCAGTTTCGTTCACTTTTACAAGATGCAATTCTCAGTATCAAAACAATTCCTACAAACACATTTTTTATTATATTCAGTTTGTTTGTTTTTTAAGATCCAAAAGGGATTTTTCTTTCGTATTTTGTGCAAACGTAACCTAATGAAATAGCAATAAATAAAACATTAGAAGGTTCTAATCAAATTTCGAACAAAAATAAGTATGTCTAGGCAACTTTATGTAACGAAGGTGTTACAGTAATATAGTAAATTATAAAAAAGCTACTTAGTTGAACACTGATTCCATCCGAGACCTTAAGCTCTTGACTAAATTTTGTATTACTTTAGTTACTTAAGTGAATAAGTCTTATACAAAGTGTCTCGAAAAGGTAAAAACGCATTCTAATGTTTTACCTGTTTGATATAAGTATTCAGAATAAGCAGGAGATAAAATTATGTCATTAATTTTGACATTATGTCATTAATTTTGTAAAAATGTTACACTTTTAAAATTTTTATATGAGCCTGGTAGACAAAATTGGTCGATTAGAATAGTTTTATTTTTGCTGAAACAAGATCATTAAAAAATACTGCATACTTGCATCTTTAAAATTAATCAAAGCATCAATTGCCCTTTATTTAAACTAGACTGCATACGTATAATCATCGGTGTATCCTCTTTTTTACAATACTTCAAAAATTTACATTCTTCATTTGATATATGGTCCTCATATCTCATTCAATATTAAAGATACAGGTTTGCAGTTTTTTGTATATAATGAAAATGCTTTCTAAAAAGACCAATTTTGTCTGTTGGGTCATATAAAAATTTAAAAAGCTTAACCTTTTAGAAATTATTGATCGCTCTATTTCGTTAAAATAATTTTATTTCCTACCTTATTTTGTGCATTTTTCTAATTTGCATTGTCTGCTTATCTTCGAGAAGTAAAAAATTAAGCACTTCTCAATCTTTTTCGGAGTGCATATTTCCAATGTGGCGTGTACTTACATAATGAAAGCTTCGCTCCACATGTGAAGCAAACAGATATATTAAATGTCGCGAATTTAGTCTACTTGATACATTTTGTTTTACAAAACATGTGAATACTCACTCCTGGGAAGTGAATATTCACTCTAAAAAAGGGTGAATAATCACTCTTTCCGAGGAGTGACTATTTACTCTTGCTAAAGGAGTGCGTTTTTTCACCCCTTTTAGGAGTGAATAGTCACTTTTTCATAGGAGTGAATGTTCGTTTTTTTTGGAGTGAATTCTTTTTATATGTTGCTTTTATGGGCATTTTAAAAGAATCATATCTTTTAGAGCATGCAATGAAAATAGATACAAGCGTGGTAAAGATTGGTATAAAATACTTTATTGACAATATTTATTTAATTTATAGTTTGTAACACTAATTGAACTTTTGAGAAAAAACTCAATTAAAGTTACATATGAATTAAATTAAATTACTGACAGAAATAAACTAAAATATTTTATTACAATCTTATCCCCTGTGTTTGTTTTCATTGCATGGCCTGTAAATATAGAATAATTTTAAAATGCCCATATAAATGCCCTCTGTGTCAGCATTTTGTTTTCGAGCGACTGGAAAGTGAGATATTTTACATCACAGTATCAAATAGGAAAAAATCGCTTCTGAAATCAGAAACACAATTCCAGATCAATCTATTTGTACATAAAATAAAACTATTTAACTCATAATATTAACATACAAAATCTACAGGAATGAAAGATTAAAATTAAATAAGACTTACCTTTACGTTCCTTAAATGACCACTTTAATAATATCAACATATTTTAATCCTAAAATTGCGAAAGTCTTTCTCTTATCTTAAAAAAAAGTGTTATAGACTTGCTGTTCTGTTTGTCTGATGAATGATACCAATACATACAATACTCACTCTTTCTTAGAGTGAACATTTACTTTAAGCAGTAGTGACTAGCGACTCTTTCAAAGGAGCGACTGTTCACTCCTGAAAAGAAGTGCGTTTTAGTACCAAATCAGCATAATTTCCAAGGTTACACTATGAAATGGAGTTTTTGAAAATTAAGCAGTGACATATATTGGTGCATTTCATTATTTTACTCCATATATTGGTTCAAAGTTGAACGGAAATTTTTTGAAGTGTATAATGTCAGGATAATGTCAGGCTTCTACTCTTGTATGCGGAGTGAAATATTTCACTCTCGAAAACGGAGTGAGATATGTCACTCTCGACAATGCAGTGAAATATTTCATTTCTTTGTAGGAAGTGGAAAATTCCACTCTTTAAGGAGTGAATTTTCAAAAAGAGTGAAAATGCCTGTCATTCTTTCAAAGAATGAACTTTCCACTCCTTCCAATTTTAGTGTGTAACTTATCTATTACAAGACTTCAAATAGATGTAAACTGCTTTTTATTACACTGTAAAAAAAGACAAATGTTGCTTAATCTACAAAAATATAATATAACCACAGACGAAAATAAACAACAACTTCTTCCAAGTTACCTATGACTCCAAAAAGTATTCCTTTTTTTTTTTTTAGAAACTTCAGAATCTAATACATTTAAAAAATTCAAAGAAGCATTAATAAAAACAGAGTTTGTTTTGCTTGCACTATTTTTTCAAATGTTTCCGAGTAGTTTTTATTGAGTATTAACAAGTTTTCAGAAATTGGAACACTGTAAAAAGAAAAACGGACTAAAAAACGAAAATACTACTGGCAATCTAGACGGCCAGTACTATTTCCGTTTTTTTACGGGAATTTTTAGCCATAAATTACAGAAAAATTTCAGTTTTTAATCAGAAAAACGGAAAATTTTCGGAAAGTATGCATTGAAGAAGCTATTGTATATATTTTTTCGTGGTTATATTAAGTTTTCCTATATTGAGAAACATTCGTCTTTTTTATAGTATGCGCTAATGTCAGATAAAATTAAAATTTTTAACTGAACATTCGTAGTAAAATTTTAAATATATCCCCCCCCCCCTATTTTGAACACTATTTCTACTGTTGTCAAATGACACAGCATTAAAGTTTTGATTTATGTTTATTTTGCTCGTAGTTTATGAAAGTAATAAGCTTAAAAAGAGTCTTTAATTTATTAAAAATGATTTGTAATTGTTCAATCTAAAAATTACAAATGAAAAACCATAAATCGAAATCTGTTAAAAGATATCATTTGACACCGGTAGAAATAGAGTTAAAACATGTGAAATATATATTGTACAGATTAAAAAAAAAAAAACATACAGCGATGGATTAGAATGCGGAGTTAACTGGTATTTTAATTACGTTGTATTTTTTCTAGTATTTTGTCACTCTGTCTTTACTTTTCGACTAATAATTTCTTCTTTCAGTTTGAACCACATTTGAAAATAACATGAACGGAAATTTTTAGGCCACCCAGCAATTGCATCAAGTTTCATAGAAGCAAATACGTTACTCCTTAAACCTTTAATTACAAAGAAAACAAGCATTTTCCCGCTTTTCCCTTTTTCACGGAAAATTAATTGTTTAAAATTTTCGTTTCCTTTTTAAGTAAAGTAGAGTATCATTAAAGTTTCGCAAAGTAGAATTAACTATTATTTAATGCTATGTTTTAAAACAAACATTACTTGAAGTTTATGTAACACTGAGTATTTCTAGTAAAGCGTGTAATCCACATCAATTAAATTTAGATAATTGTTAAATCTAAACCTGCAAGGAAGGTTTTACGCCCTTATACAGTACTTGAAAAAATATTTTGACTTTTTTCGAGAAAGGAAGTATAATTTTAGTTTTTTCCCGCTGCAGTTTTGATAATTACAACTACTTTGTTCAAACTTTTCTAAATATATATACAAATTACATATCATTACTACTGAAAATTTGTATAGTATAAATCATGCATTTACAATTTTTAATAGAAGATAAAAGAATTCTGCGTTAACATTATGCAATTTATTCCACAATTATGCATTTAAAACATAGTCATGTTACCATAAATGAATCATTCAATTTGCATGCAACAATTACCGGACAAATATAATAATTTATAAATTTTGTAATTACCTAATTTAAAACTTTCTTCCTCTAAAACTCAAGACTAATTTATATTTATATCTGCTTATACTTTCAGTACTATTCCAGAGGTTTCGAGAAATTTTCAATAAAAACGTAGCTAACTTTTCCCATTTTTAGCAATACAGTCAACAAAAATCGATGCAATGAAATATATTTAAAGGTAATGACTGTGTGATTAATTTGGGACGCATTTCTAGCAATGCTTTTAAAATTTCAATTTCCTCCCTTTTTTTCTACTTACCAACGTTTTTAAAATAATCATATCGGATACTTAGAGCACTTTTTCTGTTAAAATATAATTTTCTACAACGTTTTAAATATAGGGTCAAAAGACCGTTTGAGCATTACATTCCAACAATTTTCGTTTTTCCATCGTCATTTCTACATATCAGTGAAAAGTTTCCACTGAAAGCATTGCATTTAAAAAGAAAGAATACTGTCGCACGCACACACAAACATCAGTGAAACAACAAACAGTACATTTTGATCATAAAGCTCCTGTAATAAATGTCATTCATTTAATTAATTAGATATTCTTAAAAAATTGACAACCGTCAATGATTCTACCTTTGATTTCACCCTTTTTGTTTCGGCATGCTCTTGGAATCAAAGAATATTTCCACTATAATGCAAAAACCTATATACCACTGTAATGCAAACAAAGAACATATTCAATGACTCCTTTTTTAAACAGCATCAACGATAACAAAAAACAAGAATCTACGTAATAAACCTAAATTTTGTTTAGCACACCGTCATAAAATATACCCCTCCCACTTTACATTCCCTCTTTTTCACATTGTCTGTTTAAATAAACCTGATGGATAAACTCTTGCAAAAGCATTTAGTTTCAAAAGATCAAATAGAGTCACACCAATAAAAACCTCCAAATTATAAACTTCATGTAAGAAATTTCATTCATTTTAAATGATTAGATGTTCTTAAAAATGTAACCATTGATAGTTGCTAACACCCTTTATTTTAATTACTCTTGGTTAAAATAAGTACTTGCGTTATAAGTACAATAATTTTCTTAAAATTAACAATGGATTGTATTCAATAATTATGCTTTTAAAACCAACAAAATAAAAAAAATTGCAATTAAAAATGACAAAAGCTTTTGAAGTATAGAACAGATTTAATATCCTGAAACATAATTTCCAACACTCTTTTCAACATAGTTAGTAAAATACTTTACCATAATACAGTCCTACTGTCCTTATGTTTCCATAGTCTGTTTCAACACATTTGATAAATAGTTTCCCGCAAAAGCATATATATTTGGAAAGAACGAATATAGTCATATCAGTAAAAGCATTTTAAGGGGGTCCCACACACATTTAAAAATAATTTTTATTTATTGAGTTAAAATTCTGAATTTTTTTGTGACGGTTAACCTTATCATTTGTAAACAAAATTACATGACAAAACTTCTCAGAAATTTTTTTATTTAAATTTAAAATTTATTTAAAAAGTGGGGTAATTTAAAATCGTTATAACTCGTATTATTATTTATAGAATTTCAATTTTTTTTCATTTAAATAAACAGAAATATATAAGTTTCAATTTCGATTCAGCATTTTAAAAAATATTAATTTATAAAAAAATTACAAAAAAAGTGGTGCAACTTTTTTTAAAATCATATTTTAAAAAGTAAATATTTTTTTCGAATATGCTGAATCAAAATTAAAGTAAAATAATTGAGAAAGATATGTTCCAAGTTTGAACCCTGTATCTTTAACGGTTCTCGAGTTATAAGAATTTAAATATGAGAAATGGTGAAAAAACCTATCATGAAGAAAAACGCATTTTTACAAGTCATTTCTCTAACAGCCATTGCTTGAAAGCAAGATTTTGAAAAGAAACCAAAACGAAAAAATTAATATTTTTTGTTCTAATTCAGATAAAAACATGATTTAAATGTCATTTTAAGCAAGAAAAAACAGAGAATCTTTTTATGAAATAAAATATTTTTCCAAAATTTGAAGATTTTTGTGTCCTGTACCCCCTTAAATTAAATTTCCTGTAAACAATGTAATTTACATAATTATTAGATATTCTTAAAAAGTGAAACATTGGACAGTTGATCCCATACGATGCATTGATAGTACATTCCAGCATTCTATTGGAGAAAAAAAGCTATCTTCCTATCTGGATAATTTTTTAAAAAATTAATAAAGAATATTATTGTGTTCAATACTTTCTTTTTAAAATTCACAAAATATATTTCGGCAAATTATACAGTCTTTATATGTATAAAAATGACTTAATACCTCGAAAAGACATTTTCTTACAATATTTTTAGAATTCTAATCGTAAAATATTTTACTAAAATACTTGAACAACCATCTTTTTTCCATTGTTAATTTTTATATATCCTATGAAACGTTTATTACAAAAGCATTTAATTTCAAAAGAAAGAACATGGTCACATTGGTAAAAGCATTTAAATTACAAAGTTTCTGTAATAAATGCCATTCATTCAATCAGTTAGATTTTCGTAAAAATTCTAAAAATTGATAATTAATTTCACTCCCTTTCTTTCATCATACACTTGGAAGAAAAAAAAATAGTTCTTCAAATTATACAATAATTTTCTTAAAACTAATAAAGAACATTACTGCCTTTAATGATTTCCCTTTTATATCAAGAAAACAAATATTTTACAAATAAAAATTATACAATTTTTGATTCATAGAAAATACTTAATACCCTAAAATATAGTTTTCTGCAACATTATCAGCTTAGTGATGAATTATACTTCTCATATTACAATAGAAAAACTCTTCTGTTTGCATTTTTATTATATACGATGAAAAATATTCTATAAAAAACATTTTAGAAGAAATACTACTATCGCATAAGTAAAAATATTTAAATTAATCAATTGTTGTGATAAATGTCATTCATTTAATTAATTATTCTTTTGACTGGTAACCACTGATAGTTGATTCCATCTTAGTTTCAACATACTACTGGAAGAAAATACCATTTCTTTTATAAATGTAATAACCTTCTTCAAATTAACAAAGAATGTTAACATTATTGACGTTAACATTGATTATTTTTTTAAATCAAGAAAACCAAAATTTTGCATATAAAAAGTATGTATGCTTTTCACTTAAAAACACATAAAAAACACTCAATATCGGCCGACAGAGAATCCAATTATATTTACAACAATGCTTTTCATAATAGCTTTCAAGTACTCCCCGTTTTACTTAATTTCAAAAGTAAGAACTCAGTCACATTAGTAAAAACATATAAATGATAAAGTTATTGTAATAAATGTCATTCATTTAACAAATTAGTTATTCTTTCGAAATGCAATCATTGGCATCCATTCTCATTTTTTTCAGATAACTCTTGAAAGAAAAGTATACTTCAACTATAATGTAATAGATAATAATAATAATAATAATAATAATAATAATAATAATAATAATAATAATAAAGAACATAATCGTATTCGATGATTTTTCATTTAAATTAATAAAAGGAAAATTTTGCAAAAAAATGTCATAGTCTGTTGACGTATAGAACATAATTAATACCCTGCAGTATATTTTCTTAAAGCGTTTTCAGCATAGGGATAAAATGTTTTACAATAATATTTTCTAAATATTTTCCCCCTTTCTATTATCATTCTTAATATATACGATAAAAATTGTAATATATATGTATATGTATATATATATATATATATATATATATATATATATATATATATATAAAACGATTTCACTCGTATCATATAAACATGTAGATTTTAAGCACCAGCATACCCACATTATGTACTCAATGAAGAAATCATGGTTTTTTGCAGTCGAACAATCGTGATGGAAGAGTGGAAGGTAGGCTGCCGTCCATTGGAATGTTTCCCGAAGCATAAATAATCGAAGCCAATAGATGCATCAAAACGTTTATTAATCGACCATATAATACACCAAATTCCACTTGTGATCCATGTTCGGGCAGTCGCTACGTAGTAAAATGTACCACTAGATGTTACTTATTAGAACAAATGATGAAGATTCAGGAACAAACACTCCAGGGGGCGTGGTTTAATTAAGCAACTCAATAACGCCCAAATTCTACCTCTCCTAGCCCATGCAACGGGTTATATATTTGCGAAAACTGCATGCGTATGAATACAATACACGATAAATGACAAATCACGTAAAAAGTAGGACGAGATGAGAGCAGAATACGATAGGACATAGTTCCGGGTGGTGGTGAAGGGGGGGGGGGGGAAGCGCGAGTGACGACGATACGAACTATATAGTTTCGGCGTCAGAATTATTGCGCAAACAATGGCTAGCGGGATTTGGAAGGAATGACGGGAATAGAACACCAAAGAACAAATGATATTAAAAAACATTCGAAAGAAAAAGAATTTATTTTTAGAATCAAATGAAAAAGTAATTTAATGGGTTTTATGAGATGAGGCGAATGGATTAAGGTTTTTAGACTAATAAAAGAATACGCAGTTTTAAATGTATGAAATAAAAGACAAAAGATATTAAGATATTATTAAAGATAGGTAAAAAAGGAAAAATGTTAAGAATTTGGAATAGTTTGACTAAGATAAAAGGGCGAAAATGTTTATTATTACATATCCCCCCTCTCAAAAAACACTGGATGAACTGGTAGGTCCTTCGACCTGCAAGTTCATAGAAGGGAAATGTTACATTGACCTGTATTACAATTTTGCCACCTGGAGTAGGCTTAAAATAAAGTTTCTAAAATATTAATAATGTCTATTAAATTTAAATTTTGACGTTATAACGCGAACTAGTGGAATTGGTATTGAAAATACAAGGACAAGAGGTTAATCTTGTTTACAATTTACAAAGATAGTTTTAGTAATATGAATATAGAATAAAGTAAATATAAAACTTAAGAGTAATCATTCTGTAGGTTATTACAGAAGAATGTTTTAATGGAACATTCATGATTCATTTTCACGAGCAAGCATTAGATCACGGACTGTAGTTCGTTCATAATAGTTCAGTAATAAAGTTTTTACTGCCTACCTCACTATGAGGAAGGAGTTGAATCGAGCTATTTCAATATGAGTTGGCTAGTGAAATTAATTATGACAAATGTCCCCAAAAGTAAATTTCAAATTGGGATTTAAAAGTATAATGTTCGTCTAAAAACTTATCCCTACTAGCAACTCAATCTTTAAAAGTCCCTTTCAGTTACCTTTCAGTTTATATAAATAAATTAAATATATCACAATAATAATAAAAATATTAATAACATCAAATGTAACAATAATAATAACAATAAAAATACAAAACAATTATTTAAGCAAACCTATTTACAGCATACTTTATTGTATGACCTTTAATGCTATGATATCTTTGTCTGAAATGCCAGAAAAATCTTTGATATGATATATCTAATGTGACTGTATGATATATCTAATGTGACTATATAATATATCTAATGTCATACAGTACTGTTGGTATGGTATTATTCACCATATGGCCATCATAAGATTTCTAAAACTCTTGAAAAATTCTGAACTCAGATTTTTTGAAATTTCAGAATTGTAACTCTTAAACTAGTAGTTACTAGTTATCATTTAATAAAATTCTTAAAATTAATCTCTATAATCTACATATCCATCCCTTCTCTCTCTCTCTCTTTTTCTTTTTTTCTTTTGTCATGTTATGTTTATAGGATTTAGCTACAGATCAGCTAGCTAAAGTAATTATCTTTCAATTACCTAATCATAGTCATACTCATATCGTCTTAAGTGGGTCTAGAAAACTCTATGCTGTATCATAACTTTATGTATGAGTTAACTCAAATAATGTTCAAGGTCAATTTTTGATGTGTTGCATTTATCACAATAATCTATAATATTTTTTATACTAAATTTCCACTAAATATCACATAATAATAATATAAATAATAATAATTATCAACAATAAATTCAAAATGAACAATCTATAAATTTCAAAAATACCAAAGAAATCATCTTAACATAATTCTTCGAGCATCTATTTAATATCTCATCTATATGACAAATGAGGTATGAATTTATGCTGAAATGTTAAATATGAAAGAAGATAATAAATAAATAAAACGTACAAAATGTTTGTGAAAGAACTATCATGGCATCAACGTTTTGCGCAATTTCTTGCTTTCGATCGAACAAGAAACACAGTTACTGAATGAAAAAGGAAAATCATTTTATTTCAGATAATTTAAGCTAGCTCCTTTTATGAATATTAATTGTGTTTTTATTTATTTTTTTTTTTAAGTTCTTTTTTATTTTAAGTCTTCATAGTATTAAAAGGATTTTCTATCTACAATTATAGTTTTAAACATTTTTTAACATTAAAAATACAAGTCCTAATGGGTTTTTACATCCAATTGCTTACTACTCTAGAGGATTGAAAAGTTATGAACAGAATTATTTTATAACTGAACTAGAGTGTCTTGCCATCATTGACACATTAGACAAATTTTATCACTACTTCCATGGTGTAAAATTCACCATTCACACGGATCATGCATCTCTTGTTTGGTTAAAAAATGTCAAGCATTTGAGAGGTAGATTATTTAAATGATCGTTGAAGTTAAGCATGTTTGATTACAATATAGTGTACGAAAAGGGATCCACAAATGTCGAAGCTGACATGTTTTCAAGAAACCCTGTTTCGCACTTTTACCAACCGTTAACTTCTCTTCTCGATGTACAGGAAATTAAAGAGATGCAGGAGAAAGATAATGTCTGTGATAAAAACTATCTAAATGAAAATGGAATTATAATTGTTAGAAAGAAAAAGAATTTATTTTTAGAATAAAATGAAAAAGTAATTTAATGGGTTTTATGAGATGAGGCGAATGGATTAAGGTTTTTAGACTAATAAAAGAATACGCAGTTTTAAATGCATGAAATAAAAGACAAAATATATTAAGATATTATTAAAGATAGGTAAAAAAGGAAAAATGTTAAAAATTTGGAATAGTTTTACTAAGATAAAAGGGCGAAAATTTTTATTATTACATATGTATATATCAGAAGAAAGAATACAACCACATTATTACGTTGCTGTAATAAATGTTATTCGTTTAACCAATTATCTTTAAGTATGTAACAATTAACATTAAGAACATTATCGTATTCAATAACTTCTTTTTTAAATAAACAAAGCCAAAATTTTGAAATCAACATCATATTCTTTTCAAGTATAGAAAAACATTAATACAATTTTAACATAATTTCCAACAACACTTTCATCATTAGTAGTAAAAAAAAAAAAAACCTTCTCATACTTTCCGAGCAGTTTATTTCACTCAAGAAAGAATACAGTTACACCAATAAAGACTAAATTATAAAGTTCCTGCACTAAATGCAATTCACTTTTCTTATATGAAAGGTTATGTCCTCATTCATCAAATGATCATCTTTGTGAGACCAGTTTCTTTATTATTTGTGAACACACAACTGGGTCGTTTTTTACTGCATGTCTCGTATTGGAGTAGTAATTTTTGTTTTAATTATATGAAGATTTATAACAAAACGAAAGTGTCGGACGGAAGTACAGAATTTCAAATAGGAATAAAAAGAAAATAAAGAAGTTGTTTTCTTTTCTTAAGTGTGTCAGAGATGCACGTGAAGATGCGTAAAGTCACTGAAACATTAAAGCAATTATTTATGAAAAGAAACGATTTATTTTAAATTTAACCATCGTAGTATTAAGATCAAAATATTACTTAAATGCATAAGATGGGGTCGTTTTGACTCCATATGTAATTATAATGTTTAGGCCGGAAAACTTATCAAAAGATAAAATATCGACATAATACTGGCAACTGGCGAAACTTACTAAGTAAACAAAATTATAAGAGACCTTTATATAAGAATTCCTAGAAAATAATTTTAGTATACATATTCTAAATTAAACTAGTCGGATATGCCAATCCCAAAACTTTCTTCTATCTCATACATGTCAATATTTCAAAATTCTCTAGTACAGAGCCAAAATTAAATGGCAATCTATGCCCATCATGAGGATTCTAAAGACATGAAATTTTGTGCATTAGTTCTTGAGATAGGACTATCGCTAAAATCGCGTAAATCATGCAAAATGCAGCATATCAGCGCTACCGGATAGGTGGATTTACACCAAAATCTAATAATCAACAACTTATGTTAACGTCTAACTGAATTTGAAGTTTGATGAAAATCAGTTCATTAGTTTTTAAGATAGAGCTATTGCAGAAATGGTAAAAAATTCCACATAGCAGCGCCACCAGTTGACCGATTTACACCAAAAACTAATTAGCACCAGTTTATATTAGGGACTAACTGAATCTGAAGCTTGATGAAAATTCCTGTATTTCTTCTTGAGATACAGCTTTTGTGGGAATCGTGAAAAGGCAGCACAGCAGCGCCACCTATTGGGAGATTTACACCAAAAATTAAACAGCATTAATTTATATCAGGGACTATACAAATCTGAAGTTAGATGCAAATTCGTGCATTTTTTCTTGAGTTAGAACTATTGCGATAATCATTAATAATGCGGCACAGCAGCTCCACCTGTTGGGCAATTTTCGCCAAAAATTAATCAGCAGCTAACTATATCCTAGACTAACTGTATCTGAAGTTTTATGAAAATCCGTGCAGTAGTTCTTGAGATATAGCTATTGCTGAAATCGAGAAAAATGCCGCATAGCAGCGCCACCTGTTGGGCGATTTTCACCAAAAGCTAATCAGGACTAGTTTATATTAAGGTCTAACAGAATCTAAAGTTTTGTAAAATTCCGTGCATTAGTTCTTGAGATAGAGCGCCCACAAAATTTTTGTCACATACAAACTCACAGAGTGACAGGGTGACAGAGTGACAGAGTGACAGACAGACATTTTCTAAAAACCATCAAATCGTGTTCAGGACATTCTAAAACGTATAAATCCGTCGAAAACCGGATGTCGAAAATTTTCACGAATCCAATACTTTCTTCTTGTAAAGATAGAAGAAAGTAAAAAAAAAAACTGGTTTAAAGCACTGTTATTTGTATTTCTTGATGTATTTACCACTCTATTGATTTCGAAGTAATTAAAACTACAATTTACAAAAATTGACAGAATTGCGCATTTGTCTGAAATTAAGAAAAAAAAAACCCTACATGTTTGGTCTGGTTTAATTTAAGAAGATTAGGTGTAAATTAAATTCATGGGTTCGTTAGTTAGTTAGTTTTTTTCTTAAAAAATGCCCTGACAGAATCTTCTTTTCTTCATTTGAATATTCTATTGGAAGAAAAAATTCTGCTATAATGCTATGACTTTCTTAAAATGTACAAATAATATTCACGTATTCAATGATTTCTGTTTAAAATTAACAGAACTAAAACTCTGAAATTAGAATTACACATTCTTTTCATACATGTAAAATTAATATGTAAGTTATCTTCAATAGCATTTTCAACATTGTGGTAAAATGCTTTCCTATCAGGGATATAGTGAATGATATATACAATGATACACACCATATATCCTCTGGATTTTTTAAAGGAGCTTAGTATACCCTATGTTTCTGAAGTAAATCTATACAGCATATACTCTCTAGCATATTCCCTCTGACTATTGCGTAAACCTTCTATTGTTATTTTTTCCTTGTACAGCACTGCTTCTTTTAATACTTTCCACGAGATTTTCCTTTTACCAATGTCCATTTAAACCTATCCGAAGAGAAGTCTCATGGAAAAGCATTTAATTTCAGAAAAAAAATAACACTGTCGCATTTGTGAAAGCATTTAAATTATAATGATCCAGTAATAAATGTCATTAATTTTTCTTATATGAAAGGTTATGTCCTCATTCATCAAATGAGATTGTAAGAGCAGTTTCTTTTTGTGAACACACAACTGGGTCGTATTTTACTGCACGTCTTGTATTGCAATAGTAGTTTTTGTTTTAATTATATGAAGATTTGTAACAAAATGAAAGTGTCGGAAGTACAGAATTTCAAATAACTATAAAAGAATAAAGTTGTTTTCTTTTCTAACGTGTGTCATCGATGCATAAAAAGATGTCTAAAACCACTGAAACATTAAAAGAAATTATTTTTGAAAAGAAACTGTTTTTTGTATTGTTTATTTTTTGTTGTCGTTGCTTATTTGTTTTTGTAATACTTGATATAATTCCCCCCATCTTGCTTTCTAAATAATTAAAATTGCAATGTACAAAAACTAAGAGCATTTTTAATTTTTTCTTATATTTTACATCTATGTTCGTTCGGTTCGATTTAAGAAGATAAGGTATGAACTATCCTGTAAGTTATATAACTATGAGTTCCTTAGTTAGTTAAATATTCTTAAAAGTTCCCTGGCAGAATATTCTACTCTTCATTTGAATATTTTATTGGAAGAAAAAATACTGCTATAATGCAGTAACTTTCTTAAAATAATATTGTTATTGACGTGCTGGTTGATTTATTTTTTAAATTGACAAAACTGAAATTTTGCATATAAGAATTACATATTCTTTTGATACATAGAAAAATTAACATATAAGTAATTTTCAATAGCATTTTCAGCATTGTGGATAATACCTTTCCATCAAGTTGATTTAATTTAAATCATATGCCGTGATATATGCTTAATCCCTCTAAATTTTTAGAAAAAGCTCTGTATACTCCCAGTTCATCAATTAAAGCTATAACGTATACTCCCTAGTGTTTATTATCTGCCTACATCATGTACCTTCTATTTTTTTCCCAAAAAATATTTTTTTAGCCTATTTTTTTACAAAAACATTTTTAAAAGGATGATTTCTTTTGTCTTTGCATCTTTTCAGCTTTCTTGACGGTAGGGGGAGACGGGAGGGTGATTTTTCAATTCGGAAATATTTCTATATTTCTATTGTAAGAACATTACATTTGTACATTTCCTAATTCTACAAAATATTAAGAAAACTATTTAAAATAAAAGATTTGAGTGGGGTTATAAATGCTGCAGAAAATCCCTATAAATTCAAATTTAATTAATCCTTCTAAAATTTATTAAATGATTATGTAAATCCTCTAAATAAAATTCGAAATTCTTCTTCTTTCACGAAAAATGCTTTAGAAGATAAAATTTTCATGAATTCATAATTAAGTACATAAAGGTTTAAATCACCTAATAAAGTATACTGTAATCTATAAAATTTTCACGAATTCATAATTCAGTATATAAAGGGTTAAGGCTGTTCTAAAATCCAAAAGTTTGTGGAGCTCCCGGATGTAAAAATTCTCTGTGTTGTAAATTTCATTGTGCTATCTCGTCCCTGCATATCGACGATGACTTATAAGCGGGCCTTGTTGTCAAGCACACAAGTCTGATGTATGTGTCCAATAAAACAAAACAAACAAAATCCAAAAGGGCAGCTTTATGACATAAGTTTTAATTTATTTTTGATCGGAAATGCATGAAACTAGTACTAGAAGTAGTAGAAGTAATAGTAGCAGAAAGCTTTGTGTTCATCTCAAAATTTAAACACAAACACAAAAATAGTTTAAAATTAATTAACGTAATTGGAATAAAAATTTTCTTCCTTCCAAACGCCCTCCGATGGATCCAGAAAAAACATCACTCTTCTGATTTTTGTATGTTTCTTTAGACTGCATCGAAATACGATATAATATTCAAGTTTCTCATAGCATGTTCCTTATTGTAAATCATGTGTGATACTCAAAACATAGTAATATGTTAATAAACTATGAGCAATAAAAGCTTTAACATTTTAATGATGTTACACTATATCAAACATTACGAAATAGATATGGATTATTGATATGAATTGTACTATTCTCTCAATAGGAAAATGGTGTGTGTAGTTCTGTATTTAAATCAATTGTGTTAATGAAAGTACTTTATGATATTTAACAAAAAAAAACCTTTCATGCTTTTCAAAGAAACGTTACCAAAATTGGGTCGTTTGTCTGATTCACATAACAAGCAGAAAGCTTTGTATTCATCTCAAAATATAAAACAGGAAACCTAAATATAGGTTCAAATTAATTACCGTAAATGAGGTATAAATTTTCTTCCTTCCAAATGCCGATACCGCTCGATGCATCCAGGAAATCGCAGGAAAATTTCCGTCAAAAACGAGAAATAATGTTGTTAACGAAACCGAAAGTTCCTCCGGGTTTCCTTTTTTTCTTCTCACTCCGTTCCGCTCCAGAGTGCAAAAATGAATCACGTGATCCAATGTCCGAAGGAAATTATTTACTTTTTTAAATGTACGTAGTTTATTGTGCTTGAAGCTTTATGGAAGCCAATATAAGACAAAAAGCCTATTTCATTTTTTTTTCTTTTCATGTCACTAACAAGATTTACCAATATGATAATTTATTGAATAATTGAATATTTAAATTAAAACAAAGTCCTAAAACAATATTTGGATAGAGAATTTGGCTTACTTGATCTTGTTCTCATTAACTCCCATTTATTTCGCTTTAATTAAGTTTTAATCAATTTCTAAATCTTACAAGGAAGGTCTTTCAACAAAAACTCTCAACATTTCTTGTAAAAAATACAGTGAGTTGTATTATATTACTAGCAGTTACCCGCGACTCTGTTCGCATGAAAATGAATTTGTATTAATTTTTTATAATATTGTATAAAAAATGTGAAATAGTTTTACGATATAATGAAAATACTATAATAAGCGAGGTTTTTAAACCATCTTTAAAAAAAGTATGTAGAAGCTTTTCATAATGTATGTGCTTCAATACACTATATGGCCAAAGGTGACCGGTCACTTGCGATTTTAGACGTTTTGTTAAATATCTAGAAAAATACATGAGGAATTTACCTAAAACTGCAGTTGTGTAAACAGTCATATATTTCCGTGAAGACTTTTTCCCGAAACAGCATAGGGGACCGTCAATAAATTGAAAAAGAACGAATATCTTTTGGATAACCCTGTAAAAACTAATGTAGCAAAAGCGTTCAAACTGGAGATTATTAATAAGTGGCATATTGTAATATACTGTGTTTATTTTTATGAGGATAGAATATTTTTATGAGGACGACTCGTAGAGAAATTAAGGTTTTTATAAAAAGAGCCCGAAATTTCGCCGAGTTTTTTGCTCATAATTTGCAGAGTTCTTAATATAAAAAAAAGTTCTTTTCAGAAAATATAACAAATAACATTGTACACAATACTCTGCAATCAGAATTAAGAAATAATAAAAATTGGATGAAAAATGAGCTGGTTTACTAAAAAATGTTTCACTGCGCATGTGCGAATGCAATCAAAATATAATATGCATAATGTATTAGCTAAGTATATAGAGCAGCTTTTAAAAAAGTCTCAAAATCATAGCTTGAAAATTCTGAAAATTATCGAAGATAGAATAAGCTCGAAATCCGGTGTTCCCAAAACTAAGCAAAAATATGAGGGGTTGTATCAAATATCTGTTGATTAGTGCCAAGATAGCGTACACAATATTGGACGTACTACTATATCTGGATACAACCCCTCATCTTTTTGCTTACTTTTGAGATCACCGGATTTCGAGCTTATTCCATCGACGATAATTTTCAGAATTTGCAAGCTATGATCTTGACACTTTCACAAACGTTGCTATATATACTTAGCTAGTACATTATGTACATTATATTTTGATTGCATTCGCGCATGCGCAATGAAGCATTTTTTTTGTAAACCTGCTCATTTTTCATCCAAATTTTATTATTTTTTTATTCTGATTGCAGAGTGTTGTGTACAATGTTGTTTGTCATTTTTTCTGAAAAGAACTTTCTTTTATATTAAGAACTGTGCATATTGTAAGCAAAAAACTTGGCGAAATTTGAGCCTGTTTTTATAAAAACCTTAATTTCTGTACGAGTATACATGCTATCCTCATAAAAATGAACACATTATATTACAATAAGCCACTTATTAATAATCTCGAGTTTGAACGCTTTTGCTATGTTAGTTTTTACAGGGTTATCCGAAAGATATTCGTTCTTTTTCAATTTGTCAACGGTCCCCTATGGGGTTTCGGGAAAAAATCTTCCCGGAAATATTTGACCTATACTATACAGTTTACACACCTGCAGTTTCAGGTTAATTCCTCAGGTATTTTTCGAGATATTTTACAAAACGATTAAAATCGCAAGTGACCGGTCACCTTTGGCGATATAGTGTATCAGTACCAATGGAATGAAGCTTTTCGAAATTGATGTCATTATGATGCAATGATAGTAAACTGTTTTCTTCATGAATAAAAATACATGTTTTAGTGATGTTTGTTTGTTTACTTTTGTTTTTCACCGATGTGATTTTACTTGCAGGAGTATTTAACGAGATTAATGTTCTACACATCTTATTTTATGACTGAGTGCTAAAATGCATTAGATTGTGTTCGGGGAATGAACTTTTGACAATGAGAAAAGCAGTGAATGTTTAAATTTCCTCCAGGAATCTTTAATGTTTAGCCTCAGATAAAAGTTAATTTTCTTAATTTTTTTATTAAGTCTGAGGACAAAATTAAATACTTTGGACATCGTCCATAAATAACATGTTAGATGATTATAAATATTTTTAAACTCATATTTTTTCGCATTAATTGGTCTTTGACAACCCATATATATGTACTCAGTGCGGTATCAAAAGAGTATTGTCCATTGAGATGAATGCAACTGCAATTTTTTCTCCTTTTTTTCAAATTAATGTCTGTTCTTTTAAATTGCTGTTCTTTTTTAAAAATATTGTGACGAACCGGTTGGACACTAACTTGTATTCACGTGAAACTATATATGTTAATTTTGAACAGAGATTGTTAGCATGTAAAGTATTAATAGCAACCCAAAAAGCATTTTCAAAATTTGATTTTCGATTGTAAAGACTATTGAAAAAGGTTTATTTTCCTATTAAACACGTATGATTTCATTAAACGTTTGCCACACACATAGAAAAGGTTACTGCAATGTATTACATTTCGCACCAAATCATTATTTTTTTAATTATTAATTTAATGCTAATTTTAGGATGTTTGTTGGGATCCATGACAGTACTCTTATCAAACTTATTTTTTTCAGTGTACTATATTATTCTAATTTAACCTTTCTCTTCTAAAGAGAGAAAAAAAATGCAATGTACTCTGAAACCTGTGAATTGAAAACCTGTAGTTATACTTTAAGACAGCAGAACAGTAACCAAACCAAATAACCAATAAGTTTAGACCTCTTGAAAAGACTAACATTCCCATCCTTTTTAGTCCGAGAGGCAGCGTCACATTTTTTCAACTGATTGTAGCGTCGATGATTTTTGATGTATGACAGATTAGATGATGCAGATAATGAATCTGACAATCAGTTGTTGTAGCAGCGGGGATGTTGCCATAGCTTCATCGGGCACAGGAAGCGATGTTACATGAATGGCTCCAAGATGATGCCTCCTGATTACTGATGATGCCTCCAAGTCGTAGTCAGTAATCGGGTTGTCATTCATTTTATATTGCAAAGGAGTGTAAGATTTCGTTATTGTCAATTCCTCACCCCCACCTTTTCCGCAAGTGCGTGAGCTGACTTGAAGTTTCGTTATTTGCACTATCTAATCTCTCATTATGTACGCTGAAATTGTTTAAAAAATGTTAGGCTGCCTCCCGGACTATTCCACTTATGACCTACAGTATGGGCCTACGCAGTATTTTCTTTAGGGGAAGGGCAGGAAATAAAAAGCAATTGGTAAATAAGGTGAAAAAAAATATCCAAACGAGGATTACGCTCAGAATCATAATTATACGTTTTTGTAAAATGTACTAGAAAGAATTATCCTGTGACCATTGTGCTAATTATATGCAAGCATCTACATTGCTCAAAGCAATTAGGGGCGCACGTGGTTTTTAACAAAATTACGCAATATTTACACCGATAAATAACGTAAAATGAAACACCCATAGATTAAAGCGCAGTAAAAAACAGATGAAGAAAACTTTACATGCAAATCAAAGTTTATAACGTCAAAAACCAGGAAAAGGAGATAAGTGCAGAAATTGGGATTTTGCAGAAACGTCTGTTTCACACTCTCAGTTGTAAAATTCAATTGCTCAGCTTGTGTTTTGACAAAAGGTGACTTGAAAGTGACACAACAATGTGAATTTACCGAAATCTATGGCTTGGCGTGTTATCTGAATAGTTAAATCTGGGGAAACGCAGTGAAGTGTAGCGGACGCTGTTGGAGTCGCAAGAAGTGTTAATGCAATGTTGTGGAATCGATTTCAAGACACATGGAATGGTAGAAATCGATAAGGGCAAGGTCGACAATGTGCTACCCCAGAAACTGATGACCGATATATCCTGTTAACAGCTCGCCGAGATGGAACGGGCAATGCTACTCAGCTGCAACACATTTGTTCTTGGCCACACGACGAAGGGTGTCCAGCCAAACACTTCGAAATAGGCTTCATCAGGGTGGTCTCTATGCACGTAAGCCAATGATCTGTATGCCGTTGATCTCAAGCAACTGTGCGGCCCAAAGAAGGTGGGCAACTGAACATCGAGTTTGGAGATAACGTTGTTGGAGCCAAGTTCTCTTTACAGACGAGTCCCGATTCAGTCTGGATGTGATATCCGATGTGTTTTGGCATGGAGAGAAAGGGGCACTCAAAATAATCGCACATTCGTTTGTGAAAGATCACATTACAGACGAGCTGGGTTGATGCTATGGGCTGGAATCAGAACAGGTGGACCTACGGGCCTGCATATCATTCGGAATGGCATTTTGAAGGTCTAAACTTATACAGACGAGATACTGAGACCTCATGTCGTATTTTATGTTGCAGCTATTGTGATTCCTTTTTTTTCAAGCATGACAATACCCCACCGCATATAGCTCGTCTTGTGGATACATTCTTAAATTTGAAATAATACAGCATATGGAATTGACAACATACATACTCTCCGGACATGAATCCGATCGAGCATGTTTCGGACACACTCGGACGAAGCATTGAAGCCAGACTGAAGCTTCCTTTTACTGTACGGGACTTGGAGATTGTAATTCCTGAGGAGTGGAACAGTACACCCCGAAAACTTACCGATAATGTCACCGAATCCATGGAAAACAGGTATGCGACAGTTTTATCTAATCGAAGGGACCACACACCATATTAAATACCTTGCATCATTCCTAAACAGTTCTTTTTTTGTCATTTACATGTAACTAAATTGTTGCTCTAAACCATCTTTTCACGTTCTACCCATCGATTCAGAGAACTAAAGCTCTCTTGCAAATTTTTTTTTGCAACTTTTTTTCTATATTTCGCATTGATACACATGTCACTCTCCATTTTATGCCCATGCATGGCTGTCTCGCACTGTTCTCTTCACTTTTTTGCTTTCTTCCCTAATTTTTTTGAGCAGTGTAGATCTAAATAACTTGTTGACGTACTATTTTGCATAATAAATATACTAGTAAATGACATACTTAAAAAATGTATAAATTTTACACTAATTTATTGATTTATAATTATAAATATACCTGAAGTATTATTTCAATTTTTTATGCAAATTTCATAACTGCAGATCTAAACCGGTTGCGACAACGGCAAAATGATTGGTTCCACTCACTATTTTCAAAATGCCTCGCGGCAAAGAACTCAATGAATTTGAAGTGAGAAAAATATGGAATTCCGGAGGGAGAGGTATGTTATTTCGAAATATTTCTGTAACTATTAAGAGGTCTAGAGGTGCTTTGGAAAATGCTGCCAAACGAGGCATTGGTGGCTCTCTGAAAAGGAGAATTGGCACTAAACCGAAGCTGCTCCAAAGAGATCGGAGACAAATTGTATGCATGGAAACTTTAAAAAAGATGTCAGTTAAAGTAATAGCACGTGTTTTAAACAAGAAAATTTCATTCTCAACTGTGACGAATGTTTCGGATAACTGCTGCATACAGGGCCGGCGCTAGATATTTTGCCGCCTGAGGCGAACATTATTTTGCCGCCCTTATGACGTAGTAGTTTTTCACTAGGGACGCACCGAATAGTGATTTTAGCCAAATTTCGATTGCCGAATATTCGGTAAACCGAATACCGAATATTCGGCCTGCCGAATAGTGACTATTAGTGACTATTCGGCAGAATACCGAATGTTCGGCATGCCGATTACTTTTAAATTTTAGAATTTGAAAGTATGCATTAAAAAGCTAAATTTTGAAAGAATTTTACATAATATTTAACACACATACTTCCCTATTGATAAACAAGATCTTTTTACATGTAAATTCTACATAAAAAAAAATTATCCTTTGAATTGCTATTTAAGAAGAGGATAGTTTTAAAGCTTAATTGATAAAATTTTAAGTTTCATGGGTTCTTCTCTGAATTAAAACAAATGAATAAAATTTTCTTATATTCTAAAACAAATATTTTTTAAAAAAAAGGGAAATTTTGAAGGAATTGGATGAATAATTGTACAGTCATATACTGTTTATTTGTCAGGAAGGGACTGAAATCGTCATTATTGTTTAATTTTCTTACGTGATACCTTTCAAATAGCAAATAAAAAATGTAAAAGCCTTCCCTTTTAAATATAATTCTATTTCTAATTATTAAATATCTTTATTAATTGACAGTTAAAAATAGTAGTTGTTTTAAGGTCTTTAAAAAGATTTTTTTTAAATGTCTTTTAAGTGTTTTTAAGCTTTTTAAAAAGATCTGGCCGAATATTTCGATATTCGGAAAAACCGATTATTCGGCATACCGAATATTTTGATATTCGGACAAGCTTAATATTCGGCATACCGAATAGTTTGATATTTGGCCTACCCGAATATTCGGTAGTATGGCCGAATACCGAATATTCGGGGCATTCCTTTTTTTCACCACTACTCAAATGTTTTTTAGAATAGTAAATTAATATGCTAACTATAATTTATTTTGAAAACAAGTATATATCAAATTAATTTACATTTTTAAAATAATCAAATTACTTAAGAAATTTTGCATCTCGTAAAAAATAACAGCTAGCTTGAAACTGAATTAATAAAAATGTAATCGCATCCTAATAATATTTACAAGAAAGTATCGTATCAAGAATAAAACTGACTCTTGAAAAAAACTCATTCTCCTTTGGGAAAAAACATTTATTAAATCGACGTTATGAATACTACATAAAATCTCAGTTACAGCTGGCAAAGAAATTACGTTTAAAATAAGCATTATTGAGCCATAATATGTCAAACAATTAATAAAAATCAAATTACGTATAAAATTTGTATATGAATTACAAAATAGAAAATAATGATATCAGTAATATATATCTTTTTAAAATCATATACGCCTAAATAAAATCCCACTTTGAATAATCCTTCTATATATAAAAAAAAGTTTTGATTTGGAAATGGACCAATGAAAATCTGCGTAGATATTCCGGGTAGAACTCATCCAATTCAAATGCTTAAGCCAAGGCCTCCTTATCGAAATAACAGGCCTCGCGATCGCTAAGTTTCCTTTGTCCGCTGTACACGTGGTTAGAAACCACATGGTTTCCCGTGACTAGCGCCATCTAACGCGAGAAACAGAAATATTTTTTAATTTGTTTTCCATTTGTCTTTTACCATTTTTCTTTACGATGTGCTTTGTAGTTTGCAAATGATAGTTGTTAATCTTAAAATTTTCATATGTTCTAGACATTTTATTTAAAAAATGAACTTATTTTACTGTTAAAGAAAAAATGTTTCTGCTGTATTCCGTTATGTAAAAATATGATGATAATAATAATAATAATAATAATAATCAGGAAAGAAAATTATTTTACCATGAATTTCTCAGTGATATTTGTTATTGAAATAAATGGATAGCATCTAGATCCGGAAAATGTAAAATATTTCATTTTCTCTTTTATATTTTCAAATATGCGATTTATTTTATTTCTGCTATTTCTTTTCTTTTCACAATTAATTTCACCTTACAGTATTAATTTAACATCGCTCCTTCAATTTGTTTCAATGCACAGTCTCATTTATTTATTTATTGGCCTATCATTTGTTATATTTTTGAAGGTATGGGGGATCATTTCAGTTTAACATACTTTAGATGAAAGCTTCACTGTTTTTTCATATAAAGTTTGTATGTATTAATCTATGGAAAGTTTCATAATTGGCTCCACAGCCAATTGGCATATCTTGGCGGGCATAGTTTGGTGCGTAATTAATTTCCTTGTTTTAACTCACATATGTTATGTAAGTTTTACTAAAATGTATCAAAATATTTTAGGAAAGTTAAAACACGCATAGATACACACACAAAAAAAAAAAAAAAAAAAAAAAAAAACAGACTGAAGTCATAAACAGTTAAAAAATTGGAAAAATAAAGTTTAATAATCACTTAAATTTATACATGTTCCTCAACTTTCCGCAAATACCGTATTCTTGTCATGCTACGATTTTGGTGTTTGTAAATCTTAATTTGAGTATTCTTCCTTAATCAGACCTAGAGCTAACTGGCGTAAGTGTAGTTTGGCGCAAAATTAATTTTATTTTTAAACCGTATACTTGATACCACATTATTCCAGCATCGCGTTTTTGCAGTCAACTTTGACTGTGGAACAGATTACAGAACATTAGCTAATACTACATTATATAATAATAAATCGGTATTTTTCAAGTATAGGGGCCTTGGCGAGAGAAGAAAATTTGGCAACGTAATTTCTGGAAGCATATTCACTGTTTCACATAAAGAAGCAATATTTTCCAATATTTGTACAATTTATTTAACATAAAAAAGGCATTTATCTATTTTATATACAAATATAAACAAATCGTATATAAAAAACAATAATAATATCTAGAAACTAAATTTATACATGTAAATTCGGCACAGATGTCATATTGGCGCGATTTTTTTCTGACGCCAATGTCATATACGCACCGGATACTTAACTAGCACCAAAGTGTCGTTATTTTGCTTGATATGGTTATCCGGATATAGATGATATGGTAACGAGGTTTTCGCAAAATTGGCGTCGGAAAAAAATCGCGCCAGTATGGGGCGTATATAACATCTGTACCGTAAATTCTTATAAAACAAGCTGACATTTCATAAGTTTTGTTTTCATAACTGTTTATATCAATAGGCAACAAATCGCTCTTTCCGAAGCCCAAATTGTGCCAAGATTTAAAAAAAATAACCCGCGAAGTCCTATATACTGAAAATGGTACTTGTCAGTTATCCCGTCGACCAAATTACTGTCGCCAAATTGTAAGATTAAATGCCAATAATGGTTTGCCATAAATTAATTAATTTTAAGATTAATTGCCAATAATGGCCAATAAAACTAATATTTCGACGTTTTATTTGTATTTTTATTAATGTTATACTAATTTATTTGTTTTTTTCGTTATTTAAAATAAAAAATTGTATCAATTTGTAGAACTTGGCGAGTAGTTTGGCGATTTATATAATTTGGGCGAAATTGGTCGACGGGATAACTAACAAGTACCCTGAAAATCTTATATTTAAATCGTAACTTACGGGACAAAGTCAGCTAATAAGTTGGCAATTATCGGGGACATTTTCACCCATAGACTTTCTCCGGATTGTCATGTCTGTTTTATGATAAGGGAGTCTTGGCTTAAGCATGGCCATAACCTACTATGATATATAACGGCCCGCGCATTTCGCCGAAAAAGTGAAGTCGGATCCAACTTCAAACCCTGAAACAAAACTTCACAACGTGCTCTTTGTTTACATTTATACCCTGCCCAGATAGAAGCTTGTTTCTCATCGTCGAGGTTTCAGAATCAGTGGTCGTATTTTCATGTAATAAATTAAATATTTATATTCTTCAATTTCCTTCGATTTAAAAGGCTATTTTACACAAATTGTAGCATTTTAGTGTTACACATACTTTTAAGATTAGCTAAATTATTTATTGTTTACCTTGATCGTTTGGTTCATTCATGAAAAATGCCGGTTCTGTTATTCTTTTTTGAATGTCCCGTATTTATGTAAAAATAGCTTGGTTTCATATACACGTTTTAAAATTAAAATTTGATTTTTATCAAACTACAGTTCTCATAACTGACTTGAAGCAGCTATTTTTGATTAATTTACTGTTACCGGTAAAATATTTGTTTTTAATATCGCCCGAACCAAGAAGAAGAAGAAAAAAAAAGCCGATCTTCCTTAAACATTAAATATTCTTATTTTTAATCAGAGAAAGAAATGGTGAATATGGATTTAAATATCGTTGCAATATTCTATGTTATCCAAGCAATTTTGATTAAATCATGTAAGGGTATTTGTTACTTAATAAATTACATTTATTAATTATTACAAGGAATTTTATGAGTATTTTAATATATTTAAAAAAATTTACATCAGTTTTATTGTTTCAGCAGTGAAAATAGTAAATAAATGGTACTTAGTTATCCCGTCGACCAAAAATCTATCGCCAAACTATAAGATTAAATGCCAATAATGCTTGATCGTAAATGTCACATTCACTTGACTGTAAGCAAGTTACACGTGTTTATGTCATCAAGTGATTTTTATTTCGACGTTTTATTTGTATATTTATTAATGTTATACTAATTTATTTGTTCTTTCGTTATTTAAAATAAAAATTATGTCAATTTGTATAATTTGACGAGTGGTTTGGCGATTTATATAATTTGGCGAAATTGGTCGACGGGATAACTAAGTGGTACCAAATAAATTTGTGACATTGATGTTTTAGACTAAGCATGTGTTTTTTTATTTATATATTTTTATGTGTGTTAGTTTAACAGTTTTAAAGAGAAACACATTATATTAGTCACTTAAATAAATAGAACTTTACATTTACATTGATATGGACAGTTTATAATAACCCTTAACAGCTGTATTCGAATTAGCTGTCATTTCTAAGTTTGATTGGAATGTCAGCAGAATTGTAAACGCAACCCTGGCGGCATGACGTAATTTTGGTGTTTGTTTACATATCTACCCTTCCAAGGTTGTTTCAGTTACGGTCAGAGTCAAATTTCAATTTTGGGCAGGGTATCAGAGTCCTCTGGCGAGCGACTTCATACATTTAACGCAAATCAGTCTGCCTGTAGTAGTATCTAAGTATGCCTTAAGCATAGCCTTTCTTCGTTAATATTAAAAAAATTGTATACAAAAATATGGAAATCGGTCGTATTATAAAGAAATATTTGATAAACTCGCTGATGCAGACAGTTTTCAAATCGAAGAATTACTTTCAAAGATATTTAATGCTAAAGTTGGACAAAATCGTTCCATTAAAAAAGTTTTATTGGAGCAAAAACTATACATGAGAATTTAATCATTTTTAGATCATTTTATCGATTATAAGTTCCCGGTGTGCAGATTGCATTTATTTATTTTTTATTTGACTATTTTTTGAGGTTTTATTTCTATTTTAAATTCAAATTTTCAGTAATTCGAGAGATATTTTTTACAAATTTAAAAAATGTTATTAATTTAAACTGTTGCCAACTTTATAAACAGCGCAAACAATAATGTTTACTTCAAATTAAAAATTTATTTACACGGGACTATTGTAAACAGAAAAAAAAATTAGATTAGAATTAAATGATTACATGTTAAAAACAGGAAAACTGCGTCATAAGAACCATATTTACACTGGAATTTTAAAAGAGAAACAAAATGTTAAAATAAAAAAATCATTACTATACGTTAAAACCTGTAAATGGAGAAAATTACGTCATATTTAAACTGGTCAAAAAATATGGCAAAACAATTTAAATTAAAAAATATATCTGCGCGAGACATTTACTTGATATTTTGAGATAATATTTTCAACTATTATCGTGAATTCGAAGACAGCGCAAATAATATTTCCTTCTAACAACAAAAGTATTTTCACGTGAATATTAATAAGAGAAATAAAACTTTTGTGTAAATTACGTCAGATTTAAAACGAACATTTAAAATGAATTATTTAAAAGAACTATCTTATAGTGCTGTTAAAAAATACCGGGAGACAATGACACTGTTTACTTAATTCATTTTACATTAGCTTATTTTCGAATGTTTAACTAATTTTTATAATTAAATACGAAAACAGACATTGTATCTTTTGAGAGCAGCAGATATGGTCTTAAAAATCCCCAATCCAAGAAAAACGAATGGAAACCCGTTTACAGAGAGATCGCTACTGTTTTTTTTTTTTTTTTTTTTTTTTAATTCAATATTTTTAAAGCCGATCAAATTAGTGTGCTTTTTGGATTTTGGTGTCCCTGAACGGGGGTTGGCGAGCGTAGCTCGTAGGGGGCAGAGCCCCCTAGTATTTATAAAAAAAACTAAAAAAAAATAAGATACAACTTCCATATCTAATTTGTATTGATTTTTTTTAGCAAAATCATTTGTTATAATATCGAAATCAATATTATAAAATTATCACACTTTCGGGCCAAAAAAAGAAACACACAAAAAGAAATCACACATGAAATTCTTGCTTAAATTAGAAATTATGATATGATGAGATATTTACATGAAATTACATTATACATGAATTTACATTAATCATATGAAATATGATACACGACAATTTGATTTCACGTTAGTGATATTTACAAAAAATACAACTATCAACAGTGAAATAATTCAATATAATTAGCTCTTTATCAAAATCATTTATTATATCTTCCTAATAAAAATAATTGCATTTTCATCTGCTAGAATAATTTAAATTTAATACCAATTCTCGATCCGAAAAGTGATTAAAAAAAAGTATTTAAACAATTAAACAGTACATGAATATCTTGCATAAAAGTAAAAGGAAAAAATAATTGTATCAATAACAAATTAATTTCGTGCTTTTTTCAAAATATACAATGTTGCCTGTACTTAAAAATAATTAAACATCCAATTATACACACGCACGTTAAAAATATAATTATATACAATGGCACTACTACTTACAGAAAATAAAAATTAAAACGACTAGCATAAATAAAACACAAATTTTAAAACTTAAATTGACTTCTTTGCAAAATTGTTTATTCTGATGGCGTAATATTTTAAGCAGTCGTATTTTCAGATTCTAGAATAGCAAAATATGAAGCTTTCTTGATGTTTAATAAAATTTTTAAATCGGAAAATGAACAAACAATTTTATCACAATCAAACAACGCACTCAATTAAATAAAAATAGACCAAAGAATATGAAGCTTTCTTGATGTTTAATCAAATTTTTAAATCGGAAAATGAACAAACAATTTTATCACAACCAAACAACGCACTCAATTAAATAAAAATAGAACAAAGAATAAAGACAGCAGGAACAAATTACTAAGGTGCATACTGCATACACGCCTTGAAATTTCCAAGGTGTGCGGCACCACTATTTCTGTATGGATATTTCTATTCAATATTTAAATGGCAGAATTCTAAAAAATAGCATTAATTACAATTATATTTTAAGTAAAATAAAAATATACGGTACTTTTCGGTTAGCCGGGCGCCAGTGTTTATATACATAAATATATACATATATATAGACATATATTTACATATATATATGTATACACACATACATATATATATACATACATACGTATATATATATGTAAATATATGTGTATATATATGTATATATATATGCATATATAACACTGGCGCCCGGCTAACCGAAAAGTACCAAATATACTTAATTGCAATCACCTTATTTAATAATAGAAGTCGTAATATTTTCTTGATATTAAATAGGATGAAAAATTTTATTTAAAAATTGCGGTAAAACTGTACGTACCCGGAAATTAAACATCCATTTGAAATTAAATAATAAAAATGCAATCATATATTGTTTACAATAACATATAAAAAATATTAAAGAAGCAAACTTTTATGCATTAACTCTTTCATAAATTTAAACGAAAAATACAATTACATCTTAAAATCACATAGACATTTAAATAAAATTAAAATATAATTAAATGCAATCAAGTATTAGTAATAACTGCTTGAACTTAGGCATGAAGAATTAAGCAAACATTTTAAAATCTAACACGCCTTGCCTTTTCTATCGCAAAATCTTTAATTATGTCATCATAATCAATGTTAGAAGCAATTACATTTTCAATTGCCAGTATTGCTAAATTGGATAGGCGCTCTTGAGTCATTGTAGATCTCAAGTAATTTTTTATAATTTTTAATTTTGAAAATGAGCGTTCACTACTAGCAACCGTTATTGGCAAAGTTAAAAGAATTCTAATACAAATAAAGATATTTGGAAATACTTCGATTAATTTGTTTTTCTGAATGAGATTTAAAATGTCAATAGCTGTCATCCCCTTTTTTACGATATTCCTAAAAACGAGCAATTCGTTATATAAATTATCTAACTCTATATCATCGGTTAAATGCGTGTGTAATATTTTGCAGTTATTGAAAATATCGGTCGAGTTTACATCGGTTAATGAAGGAATATCATATAAAAATTGGAAAATGCTACTATGGTCGTTGAGCCGTTACATGAATGATGCCGTTACATTATTTGTTTGCGGTTTGGTAAGTGTCACTTAAAAAAAAAAATAACCATTAGGATAATGTCAGACGTACGTCTTTTTATCACTACACAATGCTTGCGGCATTGTGTAGGGATAATACGTAAATAAAAAAGAGTGCAAAAAGACGTCCGTCTGACATTAGCCTTAATCATGACCTTCATAGAAATAAATGATGCACAAATGGAAGTTTCTGAACAATGTCTTGTAAATAATCTGTCTTTTGCTTTTTCGCTAAAAGAGTGCTTCTAAAGAAAATGGGAAATAAAGAAAATAAGGGGGGGGGGCACGCCCCCCTCAAATGGCGCCCCTGTTTTTTATTGAAAAAGATTTAAGTTAAACACTTATGAAAATTTCTCACTTTCTTGATCATACTGTCTTTTGGGCATTTTTAAGCATTTTGAAAACTCAGAGGAAAATAACATTTATTTTATGTGGGAATCAGCTTAGAGGCTGCCATTTATTCGTTTGCTTTGAACGCAAAACACATTAAGCTATTAAGAAGTAATGTGAAAACGTAAAAAAATCGGACCTTTCAGTTTTTATAAGGAAAAGAACAGAGGTCCAGGGACCGAAGAGGTTAAAGAATACTTTTTCAAAATTATCTGCAATCATGATCTTAAATTAAAAAAATATATACATTAACGTAATATTTACCTGAAGTATGAAATGTTATTACCACTCGTACTACTCTTTAACCATACTACTCAAGATCTGATTTTTTACAGTCAATTAATGAAAAGAATTACACCATCGAATGACTGACTGACTCACAAGTAAAATAATGAAATACTAAATACATGACGCTGCATGAATTTGTTTTGATTTGTGTTCTCTGGCACCGTCTACCCTTTGTGAATTCTGCTGAGCTGATTTCAGTATAAGGCTTTTCTTTGAAAAGAAAAAAAAAAAGCATGAAATTGTTTTAGCTACAATATATTATGTCTTAGTTTAGATTTAATCCATGTTCCATAATAAAGATTATGAACTCTTCGATTATTACTTGGCTGTAATTATATGAAATGTACTCTGTATTTTTATTCAAAAATAAGAAAAAAAATTTATCATTTTTTTTTTTTTTTGGCAAATATAATGGTAAAGGATTATATGTTCAATATATGCCAGGCAAATGCCGCCCTTTAAGCGTGCGCCCTGAGGCGGCCGCCTAGCCTGCCTCATGCCTGGCGCCGGCCCTGGCTGCATACAGTACGTGAAAATGAACAAGAAACTGCCTTTTTCGAAACGACATCAAACTATGCTTCGAGAAGGCGTACCCAGCTGGATGAAAAGCAACTGTAATTGGCATAATGTGATATTTCCGATGAGAAAAGATTTATTTTAGATGGATCTGATGGTCTAAATGGCTATTGACATGGCATACGAAAAGATAAAAATCAGATGCTTTAAATGTTGTTCATTTATGTGTTGGAAGCAGTTGCTGTCAGAGGAAAAATTGATCTCTAGTCATCGTTCCAAATAGCATGGACTCCCATTGTCTATGTTCGGATCTTACTCAGATAGCATGAACATTAGCAGCAAGTTTGTTTTTTCTGATATTATCTTGCCGTGACAAATTCGAATTGAGAAATTCGCAGCAAATCTCCCACAAGGTATTACCATCACCTACTTGCATGAGTAGTTTGTTGTGAAATTGATGACAAGACTGTCTTTAATTCACGAAAGTGACGAAAGCAAAAAATCCATCTGTTGAGAGAATAGACAATCAGCAGATACGCAGAAATTGCAGAAATTTTATTCGGTTGCACCGCTTTTTCTAAACGCTATACTTTCTAAAACTTTAATATTTTTCTAAGAGAATACCAAAAAATGCTCGAACTGAAAAGTACAAATATTACCTTAACTTGTTTATGGTGAAAAAAAGATGCATGTACCTACTGACGGTGCGTTCGTATCAATAAACCTGATCAGGTCTATGAACCCCTTCAAAGGAGTAAAACTTATAGTGTAACATTTGTAAACAGATAGTGTGGCATGGAAAGATTTGTACTTTGCATTAAGTTTGCAGTATTTTTGATTACTTGTTTGTAGTTAATTTGCAATAAATTTGATACAGCATGAATTTAACTTGCACGACAAGTTAGCTGCAAGCTCAAAGTGTGGTGACTTCAACATTTGAGTTATCTTTCTGCAGTCTTGTCATGAACTTTCTGTCTTGTCATGCTGAGCTTACTGCAACTTTGCAGGTTTTCAAAGCAAGACTGTTGCAAATTTCCTGCAAACTAAAAATGCTATGTGGGTACATTAGATAAACAGCTTTGAGCATATTGTTGGCCGCTAGGCGGTGACAATTTCATCTTCCAGTCAGATGCAGCGTCCTTTCACACGTCCAGTCTAACAAAAACATTGTTTGAAGAACGGAAAATCAAACTTTTGAAATAGCCAGCAAACTCACTAGACTTAAATCTAATTGAGAATATTTAGGGAATTTTAGAGAGAAAAGTTTATGCAAATGGAGAACAGTTTCCACATTGACAGGATTGATAGTGTGTGTTCTCAAGGAATGGAGAAATCTTGAGCCAAAATATTTGAAAAAAGAAAGTATGCTAGACAGAATGGCAGAATGTATTGAACAGAATGGCTGCACAACGAATTATTAATTTTGTGAATAACTTAATTTTTTTTAATATCAAAGTGTCCTTATAAATAAGAATCAGTTAAAAAATTACTATTTTATTTAAATGTATTGCACTTTCAAGTGCTATATGCCATAAATATGTATTATGATATTGTTACTCCTAAGTCGATTCATATAAATTATTTGAATATCATACGGTTTCGTTATTGTATGATTGCAATGAAATTTCTTGTATCGTTTTAACTATGATTTTGGGTCTATAATTTCAATTATAATTAATGCAGTAAAAAAGTATCGAGTTAATTCGTACTACAAAGTTCTTTACGATTACACGTTGTTTATTTTGTCAGAGGCGAAGGTCTCTATTTCCCGGAATAAGTGGGAAAGAAGTTATGCACCCTCTTCTAATAATAATAATAATAAAATGCGTTATAGCTGATAACCTATAATTTCCTCTTCTCTTCCTCCAAAAATTAAAACCTGGCTTTGGAAAACATTTACATTTTTAAATTGTTTTATTGTTTAGTATCAATCGCATTGAAAACTGATGTCATTGGACATGTAAGCATCTTTAATCGATGGAAAGGGTCAATCTAAAAGGAAATTACGATTTATACTTATCTATACTAATATTATAAAGAAGTAAAGTTTGCTTGTTTGTTTGTTTGTAGGAGGTAATCTCTAGAACTACCAAACCGATTTCAAAAGTAATGGTATCAAAATGAAGGTATTAGTCCCTGTTCCAACATAGGATTATATCTTATGTCCATGTCACTATCCCAAAGGAATCTTTAAGAAAAAATCTTTCTAAAAATGCAATTTTTGTGTTACTGAAGGGCCTAGAAATATGAAATTTGGAATGGTAGCTGCTTATAAGATATAAATGATGTCTCAGATTTCTTAAAAAAAATTCTAAATTTAAAAGGTGTGAAAATGCACTAAAAGGGTTCTAAATGGCGATTTCTACGCAATCTCTGGAAGTATCAAACCGATTTCAAAAGTAATGGTTGGAAATTGATGGTGACAGCTCTTGCTCTAACATAGGCTCTATTTAATGTCGGTGTAATTACCACCTGGAGAGTTGCGGGAGAAAAAAACGTTCTTAATTGCCGTTTAATGTGATACTGCAGGTGCTAGCAACTTGAAATTAGGTATGGTAGTTAGTTATAAGTTATAAACTATCTCTAAGAACATTGTCTAAAAAGTTCTAATTTTAAAAGGGATGAAAATGCGCGATAAGCGTTCTAAAAACGTTCTAAATGGCTATTTCTACGCAATCTCAAGAAATATCAAGCCAATATCAATAGTAATGGTTGCAAATTAATGGTAATAGTCCCTGCTCCAAGATAGACTAATAATTTTTGAATTATTACAAAAAGTATAATTTCTTATATTAAACTTAGACATACAAATATCACTTGGCATATTTCAACTATACTGGTGTCCAAAATTAAGGACCAATCACAAACTGCTAATTTTCAAGTACGTGAATACTCAAAAGGAAATAATATAATTCGAATAATTACTGTCTCTACAGCACAGCTAGTCCATATAACATCTCATTCATGTCATACACAGTCACAAGTGTCACAGTCACGACAGTGAAGCAAAAAAATAGGAAATTCCATACATATCATCATGAGTCTCAAATGATCACTATATGTGACTCCACTGAAACGTCACTGTGACTGATGCTTTGTGACGAGTCACTATGTGACTTTACAATTATAGTTACAATTAATAATTTCATTGTGACTCTCATGTGACTGTCATCTTTAGACTCAAGTTCAAAGTCATCGTGAACGCTGTATTGTGATAAGCTACCAAATAATGTCACATTAAAGTCACATGATGACTTTCAAGTGACAGAGAGACTACTGTGAAGTCACCATTGTGCTATTTTGTGAAAAGCCACAATGTGACTAAAATGTGATATTATTTGGTGACTTATCATATTGCAACGTTCATGATGACTTTGAAATAGAGTCTAAAAATGACAATCACGTGAGAGTCAGAATGTAAAGTCACCTGGTGGCTCGTCACAAAGCAGCAGTCACATTGACATCTCAGTGAAGTCACATATAGTGATCATTTGAGAGTCATAATGGGACGTGTGGAATTTCCTATTTTTTATTTCACCGTAGTGACTGTAACACTTGTGACCATGTGTGACATGAATGAGATGCTATATGGACTAGCTGTGCTGTAGGGATAATAATTATTTGAATTATATTATTTCCTTTGGAGTATTCACTTACTTAAAAATTAGCGTTTTGTGACTGGTCCTTAATTTTAGACGCCAGTGTATTACGGGAGTAAAGCCGCGGGTTTTGCTACTAATTAAATAAACTTTTAAAAACAAACAATCATTCAATAAAATTTAAATCAGGCAATAATAAGTTCAATCGCAATCATAAACATCTTCATATATTTAGATTCTTTCCAGTGCCTCTAAAAAAAGATTTAGAAGTAGCAGCCTTCCGCTGCCCCTCGCTCCTTCCTGAGTCCGCCCGCGTTCCACATTACCGAAAATAGATTGAATAAGATAAGACCGACGCGTTCCGGACAAACTCATGAATAATTCTTGCAAGTAATACACTAGAATTTTTAATATTGGGTGAGTGCAAAAGTTCTAACCGTTTTTCAGCGAAAACAGAAAGGTGGAGAACACAAAAAGTTAAGCACCTATGAATCCACGCATGCACCATCATTATGTATGACTTCTTTCCATCTGGCTGGCAATAAGTTAATACCACACCGATAAAACCCCTCTGTTTTACAGTCAAAAAACTGCTGTAACACCGTTTTTACAGTCTCCACATCATTAATGGTTCGGTGAGCAAAGGCGTTGTGTAACCATAAAAATAGGTGATAAATCGAAGGTGCAAGGTCGGGGATATAAGCCGGCAGAGGAAAAAGTTCCCAACCAAGGCCCAGTTATTTTTGCAGAGTCCTTAAAGCAACATGAGGGCTTGCGTCATCGCGTTGAAAGAGAACCCCTCTGCGATTGATGAATGCTAGCCACTTAGACGCAGGTTTTGCTGACAATTTGTCCAATTGTTGGCAGTAGAGGTCTGCCTTGATCATTTGGTTTGGTGCGAGGACCTCCTAGTTCGTTATTCTCCTGGCATTAAACCATACACTGAGCAAAACATTTTTGGAATGGAGTCCTCCTGTTTAGGTCGATGGAGTACCCTCTTCAACATTAGCACGTGGTCCTTTGACGTTTCACATTACGGTACAGTACCCGCTTCTCATCACTCGTTACAATTCGGTTCAAAAAAGATTCCCTACAGTTACAGGAAAGCAAAGAAACACAGGTGCTGATCCTTTCTTATCGTTGCCTTGCTGTAAGCTGGTGTGGTACCCACTTATCAAACTTGGTGATGAAGTCAAGCGCATGCATTCGTCTCTTGACTGTTGTTCTGCGTAGCTAGAACGTTTCCGCTAATTCTCTGAGTGTTGGATGTGAGGAATTTGCTATGGTTGTGTCCAGATCCTCGTCAGAAACCACTGATAGGCGTCCAAAATGGGCATGATCTTTACAGCTCCTGTTTCGTCCCGGAATTTCCTAAACCAACGGTAGCAGGTGCTATCGTTCACGGCATCTTCACCATACACGTGAAAAATGCTGCGGCAAACTCCAGCTGCTGTATCGGCTTTAACATACTCGTACCGTAAACAATGTCTGACGGGGTCTTGCTTTCTTGCTATGTTGTTTCCCGTTCCGCATGAGCAACTGACAAATGTTGTGCCTATACATACTCTAGTGCTCCACGTGTTATTATACATTTTCCTGTCCTCGGAGCTTAAGTTGTAACGACTGTATCCCACTTGACATTTACATATGCTCAAAACGGGTAGAACTTTTGCACTCACCCAATAATTCTATACTGATGATAGAAAATTACACAATTGACTACATTTGATAAAGCTATACATTTACTAGTAATCTACTGTTATTTTCCGAGCCGTAAATGTTAATCTGACGTTTTTTGAAACAGGAAATCTGATAAGTTGCTCCTTTCTTTTTAGGATGGGAGAGGAAAAAAATAACCAGAAACTCCACAAAAATATCGAATTTCGTGTATTTTGAAGACTTCAAGCACAAATATAAATGATCCCGAATGTCCAAGGGAAAACCAGTACCCATTCGTTTCCCCTTACAGTGGTTTTGATCCTAACCACAACCCTATGCTATAATATAATAATGGCTGTTGTTTCCACAAAATGAAACATTCTATGCTTATTAAAATCGGCGAAATTCAAGACATAAAATTAATCAGTTGGCGCTAAAGAATCATTTCAAGAAAACGGGTATAGTTTTGAACTTTGGTTTGTGAACTTCCAGTTTAATTTTAGCAGCTATTTTACATTTTTGGCTATATTTAGACATGTTCTCATGCTTGTAAAATTTTGTTTGAAATTCAAAAGTTCACGTTGAAAAACCTTCTTTGTTGGATCAAAAACTACTCTAAAGCACATAGTTCAAGTTTTTTCTCTCTCTGAATTGAATTCAAAAAGCATGTAGCAGTTTCTAACTTCTTTCCAAAATAGACTTGTCTGGAAGTTTTTTTAAGCGACAAAGTTGCTTATTCCTTTGAGTTGATGGAGAAATGTTATGTCATTGACGATTATGGCACCCGATCATAGAAAAGAAAATATAGCAATTGTGTTACGAATTAGGACGATGGAAGTTGTCTTATTGGTCACTAATATTTTCATTTGTTGTAAAAATGTTGCTATCTCTTATATGCATCGTGAGATGTTGTATGCATGCATATATGTTATAAAATATGCGTGTTGTGCTGGTTCTCTTCGCTGTTTAGCACATGGCCTAGCAACAACCTCGTAAAAAGGCTACAATTACTCCAGCCATAGAAGATAAAGGGCTCTTTCTAAAGTATGACGTAAAGGTTGTAACCAGATGGAAATGCCAATCTGATAAAGTGTGAGGAAACCATATGCCTATATTAATTAAAATTCCTGACATGTGGAAAAACTAGCGTCTTTTCGAGCAGAGATCTTTTGACGAAGGCAGATGGTCGTGGCCTGAGCTCTATATTTTCTAACTCCTAAGTACACCTGTAAATATAGCCATGTATCTATTTTACTGTAAATATTTTTAACTGCTGTAGCCTAGAACTGGCCTTGAATTAAACGTAACTTAATTGGAAGATCACCCTAATCATTTAAGTAACCTTTAATTATATATATGTTATGAGTATATAAGATGTGTGTTAGTATTTAAAATGTGTAAGCCTATAAGAAAAGGTGATGCAAGAATAGAGATAATGTGTTAAATATGATGTATTCAGCATTAAGATAATTTCATAAAATAAACTAGTTGAGAAGGCTAAAATTCATCTTAATAATATAATATAAAATTAGGTAAATGATTCATTATTCAAAAGATGATTAAATAATTAAAAAGATGTTAAAAATCGAGTACTTTCGGTTAATACTTACTCATCATCAGGATTTAAAAATTTAAACAGTTCTAGTGAACGTTACTTGTCCATATCTCACTCATAAAACCCTCGCTTGAAACAGTTGTTCATCCGGGCTCCATGGTTTACATCACTAACACTGCGAAAACAGAAAAGAAATGGGGGAGGGGGGAAGTTTTAATACAAATCACTGCTCTCTGATCAAACCCATGTATATGTTTGGAACATTGTAGGATAAAATGTGATTGCATGCTCTTCCTCTCCTGTTTACAATTTCAATAGATTCACCGATCGTTTCTTCTTGATAATTCTTCATAGGGCATATAATTCTTGTAATATTGAAATGAATTTTAATGTTCTACTTTTGGTAAAGTCTGGAAAAAGCGGTAACAGGTCTATTGAATCGTAGGTCACTTTTATGTTATTTTATCCGATCTTTTAACTTTCGAGATAATTCCCGACTATCCCAAATACATCAGCTCGAATATTTCGGGATGACGACTCGAAAGTTAAAAGATCGAATAAAGGAATATAATAAAAGTGATCTACGATTCAATTGCTCAGCTACCGCTCTTTCCAGACTTTTACCAAAAGCAGACAATTTAAATTGATTTCAATAATGCAAGAATTATATATGCTCTATGAAGAACTATTACGGACAATCCGTGAATCTATTGAAATTGTAAACAGGAGTGGAAAAGCATACAATCACATTTTATCCTACAACATTCTAAATATACGGATGGATTTCATGTGAGAGCAGTGATTTTGCAATTAAAAAACCCTCCCTCCTCCTCCACTTCTCTTCTGTTTTTTGCCGTTTTAGTAAAATCGACCATGGAACCCAGATGTATGGTGTGAAGCGGGGGTTTTATGAGCGAGATATGGACAAGTAGCGTTCGTAACAACTGTTTAAATTTTAAATCCTGATAATGGCTAAGTATTAACCAAAAGTACTCAATTTTCAACATATTTTTAATTGTTTAATCATCTTTTAAGGAATGAATCATTTATGTAATTTTATATTAATAAGTTAATTTATTATATAATGTAATTATTAATTTTAACCCCTCAGGCAACTAAATAATATTTGCCAATAAGGCTACTAGTCACTCAGCTTCCGAATTCCCCTCGCTAATGCTAAGTCTATGGGGTAGAAAGCATTCGTATATTTAAAATATCTCCTCAGGAAATCAACGTTTTTTATTGTTTTTTTCTTTGTACCCTTCTTAAAAGGTATTAATTTTTTTCTTAGTTCTCAAAATATTTCTAAAATCTATGCTTAATTTAATATTTTATGTGTTAAAAGCTGACGAATTGTAAGAAAAATTTCAACACTTCACATAAAATTAAGTATGTATTTTAGAAATATTTTGAGAACTAAGTAAAAAAAGAGACATTCTTTCAGAAGACTACACAGAAAGAAAGGAGTTAAAAATATTAATTTTCCGAGGAGATATTTTAAATATACGAATGCATCAAACGGCCATAGACTTAAAGGGGCTAGTCACTCAGCTTCGGTATTCTCCTCCGTAATAGACTTCTGATGCATTCGTATATTTAAAATATCTTCTCGTTAAAATCATATTTTTAACATCTTTTTTCTATGTTCACTTCTTAAAGGATGTCTCTTTTTTTCGTAGTTTTCAAAATATTTCTAAAATCTATGCTGAATTTAATATTTTATGTGTTAAAAGCGGGCGAACTGTGAGTAAGATTTTAGCACTTCATATAAAATTAAGTCTATACTTTAGAAATATTTTGAGAACTAAGAAAAAAAGAGAGAGATCTTTTAGTAAGTGCACACAAAAAATAGGGGATATTTTAAATATACGAACATACACTTTACATTAGTGAAGGGAAATCGGCAGCTGAGTGACCAGCCCCCTTAACATTAGTGAGGGGAACTTAGAAGCTGAGTGACGAGCAGCCTTAAGGAAGTTTGTTTCCTAATTTGCTTTCTTTTTCTGCTATTTTTCTTGATTTTTAATATAATTATCTTCTGCTGCCTATTTTTTGTCTGCTATTACTCAGGTTTACTCTTTGAGTTTATGTGTTACGTAGTAGAAGGCAGTGCAATTGTATTGATTGCGTGCAGGAAGACCTCACCTCAGTTTAAAATAATCTGTCATCATTACCTCTTTTTTTTTTTCGATTCTTCCCTTTTGCATTACGGAGTTATCTGGACACGGAAGTTTCTCTTCCTTCCTATACAAAATTAGAATAAAAGAATCCGTTGTAGCTGTTTATGACAGACAGGATTCGCATCATTACCTATTGTCAGCACATGCGTTATCGTTTCACCTGTAATCACCACAAAAACAAATCTTTACGTCAATATCCTATACATAATACTTTCAGATTCGATAACTAATTACTCTTTGAATGAGATCTTTAATTGCTTTCAAATTTTTGTATGTTAGAAATGACTTTAATTACGCATTTTATCCTGTTATATGACGAATTGTTTCGTAATTATACATTTCCTTTAGTCATTTTTTTATTATTATTTTTTTTTAAACTCTGGATTAATATTTATTAACAGGTGTGTTGTGAATATGGTTCAGACGAAAACTGGAAAAAAAAAAATTAATACTTTTATTGGCTCTTTGTTTAGTTTATGTTTTAATATTTTTACTTTACTTTTTTTTTCAATTTTTCCCCTTTGCATTACGGAGTTATCTGGACACGGTAGTTTCTTTTCCTTCCTATACAATATTAGAATAAAAGAATCCGTTCTAGCTGTTTATGACAAACGGGATTCGCATTATTACCTATTGTCAGCACATGCGCTATCGTTTCACTCTAATCACCACAAAAACAAGTTTTTACGCCAATAATCTATACATAATATTTTCAGATTTTATAACTAATTACTCTTTGAATAAGATCGTTAATTGCTTTCAAATTTTTGTATGTTGGAAATGACTTTAATTACGCATTTTATCCTGTTATATGACGAATTGTTTCGTAATTATATATTTCCTTTAGTTAATTTTCTGTTTCACTCTGGATTAATGCTTATTAACAGGTGTGACGTGAATATGGTTCAGACGAAAACTGGAAATTTGTTTTAATACTTTTATTGGCTCTTTGTTTAGTTTATGTTTTAATATTTTTACCACTGACCATTCATATCCAATAATACATATATCGATTGGAAGAACTCTGAAAGTGATAAATTAACCCTTTATTTACGTAATTCTTTATCAAGAAATTGATGCGCATCTGTAATGATCTTCTTTAATATCTGAAGATGTACTGGAATTTTTAAATAATAATAATGTGAAATTTGGATATGATTTTTCATTAAAACTGATTAAATAAATCGATAATTATAACTTTTTTTTTGTAAGCTATTTACAAACATAATCAGATTAATTAACCAAAAATATTCTTATGGAAATATCGCAATTCTTATAAAAGCAATGTATTTAAATGTGCGGGATGTTTCTAAATGAATATCGGGGTTTTAACGCTTGGTAGTATTTATTACATAAAACTTAAAATTATAATTAATACATAAAATGAAAGAGCAACTCAAACAGTTTTACCTACAAGCTTACAAGTGTTCAATGTGAGCACCTTTCGTCACACGGCACACATCAAGTTGACAGCTCAGTTCTTCCCAAACGTTGATTAGCAAAGAAGTTCTGTTCAGACGCTTACCCGATCTGACGCCATGTGATTCCTACCTATGGGCATTCATAAAGGATCGTGTGTATGTGCCTACACTACCAGCTGACCATTGCAGCTGTTGCAACAATGACAAGACTCATCAACGTTTCGGAAGAACTGAGCTATCGACTTGATGTGTGCCGTGTGACGAAAGGTGCTCATATTGAACACTTGTAAGCTTGTAGGTAAAACTGTTTGAGTTGCTCTTTCATTTTATGTATTAATTATAATTTTAAGCTTTATGTAATAAATACTACCAAGCGTCAAAACACCGATATTCATTTAGAAACACCCCGTATTATGATCCTCTCTATAAATGGGAAGGCTTTATCAGTTGAAAATGTTTTATATAACTTTTTTTTTTTTTTTATAAAGAAAAGCTATTCCTTCGTAAATGATTAAAAAAATTACCACTTTTTAAAAGCATTTAGCTTTGGCTGTTTCTCTACGCTTTCTAAATTTGATCGAACAGAGTATTTTATGTGCAAAGAAAAATGAACTTTTATTAACAGACAGAGTAAATAAATTTTATATTCAATTTTCTTCAATGATTCTTAAAATTACCGTCAGTGCATAAAGGATTAATTGGAAATTTCGGCATATATTTGTTCGGAAAAACTTAGCTTTCTTCCAGTTTTCTATTTATTTTAGCTATTAATAGAATTATTTTTTTTCCTTAATTTTTTTTTCAGACTTTTCTTGAATTTAATATAACTTTCAGCTTATCCTGCCTATATTTTGTCTGCCATTGATCAGGTTTACGTATTGAGTTTATATTCTAGAGTAGGCGTTCTGTAATTCATTTCTTTCTTTTTTCGGGAAATTATCTCTTTTGAGTTAGAGTTATCTGGACACGGAAGCTTCATTTCCTTCCTATACGAAATTAGAAAAAAAAAAGAATCTGTTGTAGTTGTTTATGACAAATGGGGTTCGCATCATTACCTGTTTCGGCACATGCCTTATCGCTTCGTTTGTTATCACCACAAAAAACAAATCTTTAAGACAGTAACCTGCACATAATACTTTCGAATTCGACAGTTGTGATGATATAATTATCTAATCATCACATATCATTGACTATCCCCTAATTAAAATTTAAAACTTCCTTTCTCTTTTAAAAAAATAATTTCTTCATGTCTTTACTGGTTAACCCTTTATGTACTAAATTATAAGTTCATGAAAATTTTATCTTCTAAAGCATTTTTCGTAAATTTTTGAAACTACATTAGATGATTTACATAATCATTTAATAAATTTTAGAAGGATTTTAGAAGGATTGAAGGATTCAGAAGGATTAATTAAATTTGAATTTATAGGGATTTTGTGCAATATTTATAACCCCACTCAAATCTTTTATTTTAAATATTTTCCTTAGTATTTTGTAGAATTAGGAAATAAACAAATATAATGTTCTTGCAATAGAAATATAGAAATATTTCCGGATTGAAAAATCCCACCCTCCACCCCCCAACGCTAAGAAAGCACAAAAGATGCAAAGGCAAAAGAAATCATCCTTTTAAAAATATTTTTGTTTTGTGTAACCAATAATGATTTTGGAACTTGATAAAGTAACGCATCTATAACTCGTTCTGAACTGTATTACTTCTAATCGATGTATTAAATAAATTTTATAACAAGTTATGGTACTTATAAGCACTGCCAGTAGATAAATGGTTAATATATGCTATTCCTTTTAAAATTCAACAGTTTTTTCCAGCCGTTAATAAAGTAAAAAGAAAATCACCTTTCTAATCCTGAAACTTTAACGATGCTGATGCATTTTTTTTCTGGCCGTTAAAATGAATAAATGAAAAGAAAATCTTTTACCACATGCATTTCCTCGTGCGTTGATCTAAAAGCTTATTGTTGCTCAGAAACTATACAAGTACACCTATACCAATGATTACTTCACTCATAATTATATAAATTGTTTAGTGTAAAAATTGCCTCGTATTCAGAGTTGCATTATTTATGTCTCTCATTCTGCTTATCTTCTTAAACTTTCCCAAGCCCTGCATTTGGAATTCTAATATGTACGTTGTAATTTCAGTTACGCCAATTAATAAATTGGTTGTCTGGATTTCAATTGAAAACTGATATTAAATGAGTTACCTTTTATATTTATTATAGGTGAGGGTTACCACTTTTGGCTTGGTACGCAACAATCGAATCTCACAGCTGCTCATGACTCCAGAGATGATCGTCAGAAAATTCACTCTCCGACTCTGGTGTAATTAACTGATCGCGCGGTTTGGGCCTTCTCTGTTAATTCGATATTATTCGTTTATTCTCAATGTCTGCTTTTGAAAATACAACCAATTTGATTTTCACATGCTGTATACTTATTTCTTTTCGGATTCTATAAAAGGTATCAAAGAGTTTGCTAAATAACTTGTATTTTGATTTAACGTTACTCCACTATATAAAATCAATGGATCAAGTAAAAACTATACTACAACAGTTAATTATCTTCGAATGGGATCTTTAAATAGTTATAATGGTTACGTTTGTAAACATAATGACGTTTAAATTTGATCGCTTATTTTATTCTGCTATGTTAGAATTTCTTCGCAATTATACTCGCAAATTCTATTTGATCTATTGCTCTGGATCAATGTTTCTCAGCCGATGCCACAACTGTACATTAAACGTCATGAAAATATGAAAAAAAAAAATAGTAATATTTTTATCGGCTCTTTAGTTTATGTTCACATCTTTTTACTACTTAACAACCGAGAGTCGAGCAGGTAGCATTTGAAGACCGTTGGAAACTACTATAATACATCAGTCGAATAGTATTTTTTATTTATTCTATCGATAATTGATGAAAAGTATTGTAACTGAAAATTTTTTCGGCGGATTACACGTTTTAGGGGTCAGAGATCCCGAAAAATATGTTTTGCAAAATGTCTGCCTGTTCGTTTGTCCGTGTGTGTACGTTATCTTTGTACAATATTATCAATAAGTGTGTGAAGTTATGCATAGAATTGAACCAAATTTCATATATCTGTTTTTGGCTAAGGTCAGCAGGTCCCAGTTGAATTTGTTGATTTTCCGCTGAAAGGGGGCTGTGATAATTATTTTTGTGTCATTTATGTTATTGTATCATCGGAAAGTGTACTAAGTTGTGCACAGAAAGAACTGAACAAACTTCATGTAAGGTAAACGCACTAGAAGTTGGCCACTTAAGGACATTTATCTAAATATTATTAAAGTGTTAATGAATTCCAAAAGATATATCTATATATTTAGCCTAGTCCTAACCTTCATGTATCAGAATAAACCTTCAAAGTTTCAAAATATATCCTTCGAAAAAATGAAAAATAAAAAATGTTACCTTCCTCTATGCTCCAGTAGCGGGCAGAGTAAATTTTTGAAGCATGAACTTGTAAGTTTTCGGCTTAATCAACAAACTATTTACAATGTAATAGAGTATATCAACAGTAGTTTAATTCAAAATAAAATATAATATTAAAGAAACAATATTTTAGCTAAAAACCAATCTCTTAATGAGATCTCTAAGAATTTACCAAAAGAAAACTCTAAACATTCTAGAAAATAAACAAATATACTAACAGAAAAAAAAGAATTATTCGAAACAGTTTATGGAAAGTTAATCTTTAAGGCTGTTAGTCAATCAGATTTCTTTCAGTCGTTTCTCAGAAATGAATTTTGGGCTTGCTTTTAAACTTTAAAAATTACTGACCTACTGCTACATTTTTGACGAAATTTTATATTTAGATATAATCTCACAGGACAAGCTTTGTATAAAATTTTAAAGAAAATCGGCCTGAAGGTAGAAAAAGGGTTCTTTTGAGCTTGATTCTAGTCTGACTCTGTGAAGAGACATGAGAGGCGTAGTTATAAGTGGGAGATCTTCGGCCGTCGGTGAAATACCACTATACTTAAATCGTGCCTTTACTGACTCAGTGAGACGTAGAGCGGTCCTTCGCCGGATCACGTTTCTAGCTTTAAGTGGGCTCGTTTATTCCTAAAATGCATAATTAAAAAAAAAAAAAAATTACCCATTTATATTAGTATCAGCATGTATGAGATAGAAGAAAGTTTTGGGATTGGCACATCCTACTAGTTTCATTTTTGAGTAGATTTTTAAAAACATGTGTATGTAATATATGAAGTTACCTCACAAGGCCATAAACATCTGGTAAAATTAGAGGGGGTTTTAAAAAATTTTTGACTTACTTTTGATATTTTTTTCCTTACACTTTAATGATAAACAAATGCAGACATAAGTAGATGAAACGCACACCTGTCTTAAAACTTTTGATTACGAAATAATAATTTTTCAATTATAATATGGATGCTATTTATAGTAAAAAAATTATAATGTCAAAAGAAGCTCAAGAAGTTGCTTCTGGGGAGGGGGGGGGGGAGGAGGTTGGCTCAGCCCACCCTGCCCCCATCTTGTTAGAGCTTTGGTACCTCTTTCGCTTTAACGTTTTAAATTAGCAAACGCGATGGTTTTCAATAAAATTGTAATAAGAAAGACGCCAACTACCCCTAAATTTATGAAACCTTTTTGATTCAAATGAAATACTATACAATAGGTAGTGATTAACTGAAAGCAGATGCTTGTTAGGGGCCATCTAGCTGTAAATACGTGTAACTAATTAATAATGATTTGATTGTGCAGAGACGAAACTACTGACACATTATAAACATCCATATGTTATATGAATAGATGATATGTTGAAAAATATTGATACTAGTGATATAAATGACTAGTTACACTGAAACTTAATTCCATGAGTAAGCCATACTAAGTGAAATTTTAAAGGATTTTATTTCAATAAATGGCCGATCATAAGATCAAACATAAGCATATGGGAAAGTTCCGTAATCGGGTTTGTTGCCGAACGGCTTTACTCAAATTTAATTTCGTTGTTGTAACTTTTGTTGTTGTTGTTGTTTGTTTGCGTGTGTAGCACGCATATGCTCCAGCCCTTTCAAACACGTTCTGAGAGGTCACTAATTTAACAAAAATTCGCTTTTAAAGTTCTCCGGTGAGATCTTCCATCATCAGGCTGTCACCTTCCCAACATTGTTGAAGGAAATAGACTTTCGGTATTGGTTATGCAGCCAAATTCCGCATTTTACCGAGTTTAGTTTTACACAAATTCTATTTCATTGTTATAATCTTCTTTGTGTGTGTGTATGTATGGAGGGAAAGGAGGGGGGGTGTTACATCGAAATTAAATATTTGCCTCTTTGCTGTCCATATAATTATTTAAATCATGTTTATATAATTTACACATGAACATAAACATTTGTCTCTCATACATTTGAAATCACTTTTTTAAAATATAGCTTGTGCTTGATGCCAGGAAACTGTACTCTTCATCTCCTCTGATTTACTCACCAAACATACATATCAAATACTTTCAATAAATGGTACGGGTTTTGTTTATTTATGGCAAAAATAAAGCCTTTTGAATGCGAAGTCATATTGACTCTATCATAGCAAAATATTTCATTATCATGAACAAAAATTAATCTTTCCTTTGAGATTCGCGTCATTTTCACGAACAGAATCATTGCATGCTTCCGAGTTTAGGTCATCATTTAAGGGAACTATTTAAAAATGTTTGTTTTTTAAATGGTAACATAATTTCTTTTTTATATGAGTTCATTTTCACCGGTAGAAGAATGCGTTATTTCCGTTTTGAAACATTCCTCATTTACGTATGAATCGTTCGTCATTTCCTCGTGAACTGATTTTAGTTTTCAAACGCCGCACAGAGGAGTATTTTCGGAAAAATGTGAACAAAATTATTTTATGAGCAGTATCAAGTTGAAATGTTGTAAAAAGCTATTTAGAGTCATTATATATAATTGAAAAAAAACATATATATATATTTTTTTTTACGAATTTACAGAAAATCTTTGCTTTTTAATAAGTAAACTACTATTTAAATCAGTTTAGAATAAATATTTGTGATATTTAATGAAATATTCCGGGGTTTTTTTACATATTTATAACCAGTTCTTTCTTATAACTTACTATTCTGATCATATTCATCTTCATCTGTTTCGTCTTCATCCTCATCTTCCTCTTATTTTGGATGTTGTCCGTATGGTGTTTCTGGTTGTTTCGCTAAAAAAAGGCTTTTTTTCCCCAAGCTTTGATCTTGAACTACTTATAAAAGGATTAGAATTTAGTAAACGTCTGTTCAAAACATTTTTATTACATTGCTCTCGAGAATATTTTCTGCAAAAAGTTTGCTATATTGTCGGAAATGTTTGTTTCTAGCTTCAGCAGCCTCGTCCGAATGTTGATCGATAGGCAATATTGCATGTTTAATTACTGTGGCCCCATGTGCTAAAACTTTATGTACTGTTGGTGACATTGGGTGCTACCCATATAATTCGACATAAAGATTTGCAGTTTCTTCGGTGTAATTTTCAAAATTTTTAACATCAATTATATGTCCACTGGACAGTGCCTCTAAACGTAAAGAAACAAAAGAACTCTGAAATATATTTACATCACTATCAGAAGTATTCTGAAATATCTGTTTAAATTGCGACTGTTGGGAGCCATCGCAACACCATTTAGATATTTGTTAAATTGTGGTTTTCTTCTTCTGTATCATTTAGAATAACTTCTTCTAAATATTTACACAGTCTTAAAGAGGTGTGATCAAGAAGATCTGTAGGTTAATTTATGCGCTTGTTTCTGTCACATTCGTCGACTCCTCACTTATATAGCAATCTTTCTTCGCTTTCTTAATCAATTTCTTAATCAATTTCTTAATTCAAGTAAATATTCTTATTTGCATTACGAATAATTTCCCATTGCTTTCTCCTTAGATCAGCTTCTACAAAAATTGATAAGGCTTCTGATGGTGTATGCCGCAAACATAATTTTCACTACCAAAAATTACAATAAAAATTAAATTAAATTAAATACATATATATGCGCATTTTGCATTCCGACGTATATATACGGGGGCAAGTCAGTAAGTAGGACACAAAAGACAATAAAAAAGAAAGAAAAACCAAGATACATACTTAAAAGGCATGTTTATTTTTCTATATAATCGTCATTTATATTGATACATTTGTCCCATCTCTTTATGAGTTTCCTAATACCTGCTGCATAAAAGTCTTTGGATTGCACTCTCAGCCATCTGTGTACCCCACATTCAACGCCTGCATCAGTCGGCTGTAGGCTAAACCATGCGAACACCCTGTTGCAGTTGCTAATGCTGTCTAATGTTGTTCGTCTGTCAGCTCTAATTATTTCCTCAACCTTCCGCACTGATTCTTCTGTCGCAATCTCAACAGGACGACCACTTCGTTCTTCGTCAACAACTTTTGAACACCCCTGCTCATCATGTACAACTGTTGTCTCATAAATTCGAAATTGGCATTTTACATTTGGATAGTGCTGCAACCTATATGCATATTTGGAAACAATTTATTGCTTATTTACGGTCCCTCATATCGGTTTGTGACCTACTTATTGACTTTCCCTCGTATATATATATATATATATATATATATATATATATATGAAATGCAGAAGGATAGGAACTATCATTTAACTTATTATGTAGTAAATGCAATTATATTAATCCACATATACACCATATAAATTTATTTTATCAAATTAAATAGCCTATATAAAGATGAACAAAATATTATAAAACATTTGTGATCATTACAATACCAGTGCTGGAAAAAAGTTTAGGACAACAAGCAAAAACGGCAAGGCACTTACTTTAAGGAAAAACTAATATCACTCCAAAATTATATACATGCAAGTTATCGAACTTTTGTTATTTGTTTTAAATTACCATATTATGTTTTAAAAAATAAGTAAAAATTAATTAGGATTTTGCCAGATTTTTGCATGTGGAATTGGGTATTTGGTTCCATGTTTCTAAAATGGCTGCTTTCAATTCAACAATTGGATGAAACTGTGTTCTGTTGGCATAATCTTAACGAACTAAGATTCCTCATACATTTTCTATGGAATTTAGACCAAGAAAAAAGTTTAGATTCAGTAGAAAAGTTATTCTATCAATTCGCAGATAACCAACCCGAAGTTCACACAAAACCTGTCAAAGGAGTTTAGTTTTGTCTTTGGGAAAACCAAACTCATTTTTCCTTTTGCATTAAAGCAAGCCAAATCATCACTGAGATATCACCTTGTCTTGAATGTCTTGAAAGCAGATATGACTCACATCGTAAATATGCCAGTAATATCTGAAATTATCTGGTCCATCAAGATTGAAAAAAAAAATTATTAAAGATATATAAACTATTAAATTACTATTAAAAATATATATATTTAGTATTAAAAATACATAAAATTTTAAATATAATATTATAATTATAATAATATTAAAAAATATATAAATTATGAAAGTACTATTCGAAAAGCATCTGTATTGTAACTTATAAAAAATTTTAATAAAAATTAATTTCTTGAAGCGTAAAAATACACGAATCTAAGATTTCTGCTCATTTGGCAAGTACCTCGTTTTTGAGTTGTGCTTAAAAAACTACCCCCATTGTAGTTTGTTCTGCAACTATTAAAAACGAATTCAACATTAGAAGCTTAAAACTGTACAGTCGTGACCCCCTGTAACACCCCCTGCTAACTCTGCAATAAATTATTCTAGAAGAAAGTTACAGATACCAAACGATTGGAAATAAAGTTTACTTTTAAATTATGTATATAAATTCTCCTTATGGGGGCATCTACATATCAAAATGAACTCAAACTTTTTTTTTTCAATAGCAATACCCAAATTTGACACCATAAATAAATTCTACACTCTTCAGTTATCCTAAATACAAATTTTCATGAAATTCTTACGATTAATTTCAACAAAATTAATTATTTTAAAATGATCATATTTTAGGGGCTGTATCCATATTGAAATTCGTACTCGATTGTTGAAATGCTACATTATGAGTGACTATACTATGCCACTTCTATAAATCTATTATTTCTTGCCAATATGACCATTTCACTAGCTTAATATGTTACGACTATTGCCCGCTCAAATGTTTCAGTAAAATGAGTCAAATTATGTTTTTATGCACATCATAGACGGCCCCTTAAAACATCATTTTGACGTTCTTTAATTATAATTCGAAAACTACTAGGAAGAAAATGTTGCAATTTATAATTTGCATAAAGCAGGATATAATAAATATAAATCTATAAAAAAATGGTAGGTTGCAATTCAGATTTTTTTTCTAATATTAATTTCATAATTCATAATTCATATTTTAAAAAAATAAATGAAAACGTCCGTGTACTTATGTTGTGGTGTTTTAGTATTATAACCACACACAAAATTATCACATTAAGATTATAATTTCAGGAGATATTAATAAAAATATGAAAATTCAATTTAACATTAGAAGTTCTAAATTTTGAATGTTTATAATTCAAAAACTTATTATCCAAATGATTTGAAATTTCGATTCTAGGCTTTGAACCGAAGATTAAAAATACATTTTCAAAATTGGGTGTTTTCATTGAAAAAAAAACAATGTTTGGTCTTGTTTTGATTTGAAGATGGTCTCGTAAGCAAATTTTATATGCTTAATTTAAAAGCAGACTTTATTTGCAATCGTTTGGTACTACTAACTTTCTTTTATTGCAATTAGTTGCAGAATTAGTAGTGGGAGTTTCCTTTTTTTTCCACGACTGTAAATCTGCATAATTACTGTACTATTTGATTGAATGATTTGTCGTTTTGTATCCGAATGTAAGATGCATCAAAGAATCCAAACATTGCGTCAAAATTTGATGTTCGTAATAGAAACCTCCAAGTTTGCTACAATTTAAATTTTGAGATAGCTCCCTAAGCTTATTTTTAGTGTGCATTTAAAGAAGACATAATACACAATCGAATGACTATTTTCGTTTCCCCCCCCCCCCTCTGTTTAGTTATAATAAGTGATAGGAGGTTCTTTTTTTTTTTAGAACGATTGTACGTTTCATACATACAATGTTTAAACTTTTGCCGGTTGACTATTATGAGCAAAACTAGTTTATTGTTTAACAATCTATTGCCTTAATTTAATCATTTAGTTTCGCTATTATGATATATAAACTTCAAGTCACAAAACTGGACATATCTTCAAATGACAAATTTCCGACTTTTCTCGCTGTTGCTTTCCGTAGAGCGAACGATATTGTTTATCACTTAATTATTTTTGTCAGTAAGACAATTACCTCCTTATAGCGTTAAATAAGTTTAGATGAAAAGTGCATTATAAGTAAAAAAAATCAATCTGATAACAAAAACATCAAATATATAAAGATTAATTTTGTTATTATGATGTCAACAAGTAAAAATACAATAAGTAACTAAAAATTATAAAAATAGTCAAGTCAAAAAATCAATTCATAAATCTCCAAATCGAAAATTCCTTGCATTTCCCTTATTTCTTTTCAACGATATTATCATTTTCTATTTTCATAAATAAGAAAATGCATTCTTATGATGTTAAATATGTTCAGTCAGAGTACATAATAGGTAAAAGATTATCAACTTGAAAAAAAAAAAAAAAAAAAAAAAAAAGATACATACTATGGATTCATTTTATTATAATATGCACACTTCAAATCTACCCCCCCCCCCCCCCCGCTCAACAACAACAACAAATATATATATATATATGAAATCTATGCGTAATAAATCTATGCGCGTAAATAATTGGATTCATTTTATTATAATGTGCAAACTTCAAATCCAAAAAATTGTACATATCTCTGAAATCATTAAAATTTCCACAATCAATTTGATATGTAAGTTCTCTATGAAATGTAGTTCAAATACAAGTTGAAAGATGTTGTATATAAGTGTTTAAAATGTATATATGTAAGTTTTAATGGTAATTAAGTGTGTGGATAAAGGAAATATTAACATATTTAGATCTATTTATGAGACAGCTGTAGCGCGTAAATAAAATCCGCTAATGACTCAGTTTATATTTCTTTTTTTTCCTTTTACCGCTGAAGCAATCTTACTTCAAAATATCTCAGGTCTATAAAGGATATTTATGTATGCATTTTTAATAAACATCATTATTAACAATAAACTAAGAGATGATTTATGAAAAATTTCTTACAAGGACATGAGCTATAAGGTTTATTCATTCAGCAATCATAATTTTAATAATAATAATAAAAAAAAAAGCTCATAGAATTTGCATTACAAAGGTGCTGTTGAATTTTATTAAGTGAATGAATAGAAAATAAATATATTTCATTCAAGTTATCTGTTGTATAAAACAAGATTTAAGTGAAAAAGAGTTTCAAAATGAGTTGATCATTTCAGAAAGTACGTAAGTCAAATCTTTTTTAAAATTCTCTTTCTTGGTGCAAATGTTTCATTGAAGGTAGGCTCATAAGTGTAGACTAGAGGTTGGGCTGCACGATTTTACTTGAACCTGACCCGAATCGCGGTTCGGGTCGTGTCGAGGTGTCGTTAATTGTTTTCGCTGCAGGTTGGTCTGATTTTTAGCTTCGGGTCGGTTTGAGTTTTGATTCTTTTCAAAAGAAAGTCTTGAATATAATTTAATGGGGAAAAAACATATCTTTGAATATTAATAAGTCTGTATGTGTTCATTTTTACACGAAAATTCCTATTAGTGGTATGATTGTAGACTACAGTTTCATAATTACATTAAAATATGGATTAATTTTCTTTCACGTCGGCTTCGGTTGAAATATGCCGTGTGTGGGTCGGTTTCTGTTTGTGTTTGATTATTTTCAAAAGAAAGTCCTGAATATATTTTTTTAATGGAAAAAACCATATATTAGAATATTAATGTGTGTATATGTTCATTTTTATACGAAAATTGATATTAGTGATATAATTGTAGACTAGAGTTCCAAAATTGTATTAAAATATGGATAAATTTTCTTTCACGTCGGTTTCGGTTTGAGTTTTGATTCTTTTCAAAATAAAGTCCTGAATATTTTTTTAATGGAAAAAACCTTAATCTTTGAATTATTCATTTTTATACGAAAATTGATTTTACTGATATAATTTTAGACTACAGTTCCAAAATTGCATTTTAATTAATTGTATAAATAATAATAAATAAATAAATATGGATTAATTTTCTTTCACGTTGGTTTTTGTTGAAATATGTCGGGCTCGGTTCGGTTTTGGTTTCGGTTTGAATTTTTATTCTTTTCAAAAAAAAGTCTTGAATATATTTTTTAATGGAAAATATTAATAAGTGTGTATGTGCTCATTTTTATACGAAAATTAACATTAGAAATATAATTGTAGATTACAGTTCCGTAATTCTATTAAAATATCGATTAATTTTCTTTCACGTCGGTTTCGGTTGAATTATGTCGGGTTCGAACCAGATTTTGATTTGTGGATTTCTTTTGTCGGGTTCGGTTCGAGTTGACTTTAAGTAGAATTTGGTTCGGATCGGGTATAACCTGATTCGTATATAACTCTAGATAGACATAAATTATATAGATCTATTTGCCATTCCGTTGCCAAAAAAAGGCATAAAAATTGTTTATACTAAAAATGACATTGGTCAATATATTCAAATGGTCAATAACAGACCTAGAAGAAAATGTGATCGAACACCAAGGTGGATATGACTATCCTTGTTGCATTTTCGAATGTCACTATTTTTGACTAGTATTATTCGCCTTATTTAATCGCAAAGTTCTGTGATATAACCCTTACACGTGTACCATGACAACAAGCGTCAAACTTTGACATGCATTCTTGAATAAAACCTTTCCGAAAGGTTCATAAATCGTATGATTATATTCAGGAATAGTGGTATTTCAAATTCGTAATACTATAGATCTACACTTAACGTCATCTCATAGGATGAAAACATTAATTATTTGTGCCTATTTTATCAAATAATTTAATAAAAATACAAATTAATACCTTTCTTATATCATTTATAGGACATTAAACCTCATTTCTAACAAAAACAGCATAAGTCAAAAATAAGGTTCCTTTTTCCCATAAATACTTATAAAATTGATATTCTACATTCAAATTTTTCAGTCATTCAAAAGTTTAAAAAAATTGATGAGCACACAAAAAAAAAGAAAAAAAAACAAGTGGGTAAGTGTGATCACAGATCGCACAGAGGGTTTCGTTTAATATTCCTTTCAAAACACTTTATCCTTTTGAAAAATCTGTTAGTTCCACATTTCACAACCAGGGGGCGCACTTGATTCTAAACAAACCTGTATTCGAACCAAAATCCGTTTTACATACTATCCGTAGATATATTAGTCGAGGGGATTGGGCCCATAGCACCCGAGATAAGTAGGCGCACCTGGCGGGAAAAAATGGAACTAAAATATGTAAGGTTATGGTGCATAATATGAAAGAATGGTCAAAGGGGTGTCGGCAAAAGTTGGAAAATTTCTCCCCGGGTTAAAAGAGCGGAGGTTAGAAAAATTGCTTAAAATACACAAGTTAGAGCCCAGAGGGGTAAATAATAAAAGACTTTTTGAAAATTTTATGATTTGTCGTGTGGTCTGAGGCATTCAGCTATACGTATGCAAAATTTCATGTCACCAACTTAATTAGGGGCTCTCTTAGAAAGAATTGTTCAAATACATATGTGGTGGCTCAAAGGGTTAAACGTAAGATTTTATGATTTGTCGCCAGGCCTCAGGTGTTCTGCAATAAGTATGAAAAATTTCAAATCTCCAATTTAATTAGGGGCTCAGTTAGAAAGAATGGCTTAAAATACACAAGCTGGAGTTGAAAGGGTTAAACATAAAACTTTAGCCCGAAGGGTTAAATGTATGACTTTTTCAAAATTTTATCATTTGTCGTATGATGTGAGGTGTTCAGCTATATGTACCCAAAATTTCATGTCTCCAACCTAATTAGGGGCTCACTTAGAAAGAATTTTTTTAAATACACATGTGGGAGCCCAAAAGGTTAAATGTACGACTTTTTCAAAATTTTATGATTTGTCGTTTGATGTGAGATGTTCAGCTATAAGTATGCAAAATTTCACGCCTCCAAACTAATTAGGAGCTCACTTAGAAAGAATTGTTTAAAATACACATGCGGAAGCCCAAAGGGTTAAATGTACGACTTTTTCAAAATTTTATGATTAGTCGTTTGATGTGAGGTGTTCAGCTATAAGTATGAAAAATTTCACGTCTCCAAACTAATTAGGAAGTCACTTAGAAATAATTGTTTAAAATACACATGCGGGAGCCCAAAGGGTTAAATGTACGACCCTTTCAAAATTTTATGATTTGTCGTATGATGTGAGGTGTTCAGCTATAAGTACCCAAAATTTCATGTCTCTAACATGTATAGTTTCTGAGAACTGGCTCTGTGACGGACAGACAGACGGACAGACAGACAGACAGAAGAGCGAGACGAATAGGGTTTCGTCAGATGAACGAAACCCTAAAAAAAAGAAAAAAATTAAAATATCTAGCATTTGTGTGTAGCATAGTAATTATTGTTTCTAGACAAATTTTAATCTGTGATTTACATAATTTTTAAATTAACTAAAAGCTCTTCTCTTTTGTTTTCTTTCTTTTTTTTTTGGGGGGGGGGGTGTGGGGGGGTGTTCAAATAGTATGTTACTTTGACAATAAAGAAACCTATACGTTATGCAAGTTAAATAAATGTGTACATACGTATATAACCTTACTTTCATTATAGACATTTTAACCTTAATATTTTTTTAATAATAATAATAATAATAATAATACAAAATTCGGCAATAAAGTTCTTCTTCATTCAATATTTTTTTCAGATTTTGTAATATTCTTTATTTTATTTTGTTGCTATAATTATAAAAAATTAAAAAGCTAGACATTTCACAGTCAAAACTCATTAAAACTGAAATTTTCTTACCCCTGCCCCCTGCCAAAAGAAAAATTAATAAATAAATAAGTTTTTAAAAAATAACTATTTTTTTTTATTCGTAGTTCATTTTCATTTTCCACAGTTGATAAAAATGTTCAATTTATCTTAATTACTAACTTTGACAGCTTTAAAAATCAACAACAAATGCATTTAATTTTGTAAGAACTTGCTAAAATTATTGATTTCTCGGAAATAAGTTCTTTATAGTTAAAGATAATTAAATAATAACTTTAGTTTAATTGTTACAATTTTCTTTTTAAATTGTTGATTGCTTTTTAATTAAAAATTATTTCGCATTCTGTTCTCGTGGGAAAGTATGAAACATACTTAAATTTGGACATTCGGAACAAATATTTTGTTCTGTAATTGCGGGTTGAAAGTTTTTCCTCATTTGAAAATTTACCAATACGTGTGCAAGAAACAGAACAAAATACAACATGTTTGTTTTTCCTGTCGCATTCGCTAGCGTATTTGAAACATCTTTCTCACAGATGATGTTTTTACAACAAACTATGCCAAAATAACGAAAATTATAATATAAATATGAGGAAGTAGCTTCTTTCCTTACCTATTGAATACCTAGTTATATACACTACGTTTCTTTGACAGACAAATAAAACAATAACGCACAATTTAAGTAAAGTAAATAAATACTTGTATAACTGTATTTTTATTTCAGATGTTTTAAGTTTAAACAATCGTGGAGAATAAAGTAATAATAATACAGGAAACTTTTTCCTGTTTCGTTATTACCTTTCGAACATGGTGTGAGGATTGATGTGTTGTAATTAGAGGTCGACGGAAAATTCGATTTCGTTTTCGTTTACGTCACAAAATCTGACTTTCGCCGAAAGTTCATTTTCGGCAAAAATGCTGCCAAAAATTCGACCGGACCAAAACTCGACCGAAACTATCTGTAATTCAAAATCTCGTTTCTTCCTTCGGAAATTTTCAACATTCATGATAAATTTGAACTGTATAGGCTCAAATGAACACTCTTATTGCTATGAATTTCCCTTTTTATAATTATCAGTCATGACTCACTCAATACGTGAGTGCAAATTATAAAGAAAGCAATGCATATATGACTAAACTTTGAAGCCGATTTTCACGTACTTATTAAAAGTTGCAGGCTGAAAATCATTTTGTGTCGTTGATGAATTAATTACATTTTAGGCACAGAGAGCCAACTTTTGCCACACGAATTACACGTATAATTAATTAATAATTATGCATATGTATGTATGTATTAATTATTCAAAAAATGGAAATTTTCGTTTTCGGTCGAAAATAAGAAGATTACCGAAATTCGGTTTCGGTCTTAAAAATCTGTTTCGGTCTATCCTTAGTTGTAATCGTGACTTGTATGTGTGTATGTGTGTATGTGAACTCCAAAACCATTCTTTCGATTGAGCTCTAATTTGGTGAATATGTTACAGTTCAATGTCGCAAGAACTCTAAAGATTTGCGGAAAAATCGACCGGTGGATTAGGTATTTAATGCATTTTTAAAGAATTTTCAAACCATTTTAAGAGGAATTTTATATAGAAAATCCCTTAGAAAATGTGACAGAGTATAAGAATATTAGGGCAGTTTATTCAAACGTTAATAGTGCAGAGGAAATGCCCCTAGTTTCAAACGAGCGGTCCACCGTTCAAATTCAGCAGATTCCGTTATATCAGAGGTTTCTAAATTTTTTTTTTTTTTTTTTTTTTTTTTTTTTTTTTTTTTTTTTTTTTTTTGCTACCGATTATACACGAAAAATCTCCAAGAAATGTGACTTAAAATAGGTGACTAATTTGGCGAATATGTTACAAATCATTGTCGCAAGAACTCTATAGATTTGCGTAAAAATCGACCGTAGGATTAGATATTTAATGCAATTTTAAACAATTTCCAAACCATTTTGCGAGGGATTTGTTACAGAAAATCTCCTAGAAAATCTGACAGAGAATAAGTGATAAATGTTGCGGCGATGCATTTAAACTTTGATAATGCAGAGGCAATGCCCCCAGTTTCGAGCGGCTCATCGTTCAAATTCAGCCGATTCCATAACAATCATATTAAAATGTTCAGAAAAGATAGAAGTTTAACATCCAAAAAAATTAAAGTATCGAAAATTTTGAAGCTTTGAAGCTTCTGAGACCCCTTAAATGCAAATCATGGGCACTATAAAAATATACCAAAATTTTCCGGGATTGCTTTCCTCCGGACGGCTGCAATATTAACTTTTTATTTTTTGTATTGGTATCTACCTAAACGACAAATATTTCTAAATGAACAAAAATATAACCATGAATCAAAGCGTACAATAAAATCTTCCGAGTGACTCATAATTCCATAAAATCGTTCTTTATCTGTCGAAAACTTTTAAACTAATATATTTTCGAGAATTAAAGAACTATTTATAAAAACAAAGTTTTTTTTTTTTAATGCCACAGATCTTCGAAAACGTTTCCGAATAGTTTTTATAGTTGAGGACTAAAAATGGAAAACGCTGAAAGTCCAAAAGAGGAAATTGTTCAAGAGAGTGTAAAAAAGAAAAACTCCTACTTTTGGTACTTACGGGGTTTCCCATTTCACTCTTCTTGTCTCTTAGTCAACACCTTAAAATATAGGCACCTCGCTTCCTTTCGTTTAGTGTTTAAATACCTAATATTATTATTTCTAAACATTTATATTATTTATTTATTTTATATTTTTCAACTTGCTTAAAGGGACCTTCTACATTATGACCAAAAAAAAAAAAAAAAAAAAAAAAAAAAAAAGGCCCTTATTTATGATTTTTTTTGTAAGAAAACTGCATGATGGATTTTTTTGAAATTTTAACAGTTTATTGTACATATCTTAAGATATACACAAACATTTTCTTATTAGATTTTGTTGCTTCTACTCTAAGTTATAAACAAATATGTTCAACTGCTTTGGAAAATTTCTTCTGGACGGTGGGCATGATAGCGCCTTGTAGAATTATCTGAAACTCAAAAATAAATTTTTTTCGTAAACTTCGTGAGTATAGCTTCTAGTTAAATTAAAGGAACCCATAAATTTATTTAAAAAAAGTTATGTAATGACTGATTAAAAAAAAAAAAAAAATGTTAAAAAAAATTGTTCTTATTTGTTAATAACTTTTTTTTTTAATAATTTTAGTAAAAGCTTTAATTCATATCGAAGGCAGTTAAACAAGCTATAATTTAAAAAAAATCAAGATGATCCATTGAGTAGTTTGTTTTTTAATCTTGCCCACCGTGTCAAAAAATTTGGTTGAACATATTTGTTTATGACTTAGAGTAGAAGCAACAAAATCTAATAAAAAAATTCTTGTGTATACCTTAAAATATGTACAATAAGCTGTTAAAATTTCAAAATGATTCATCATACAGTTTTCTTACAAAAAAACCTTAAAAAAGTTCTTTTTTTTTTGTCTCCTAATGTAGGAGGTCCCCTTTAAAATACCGCTTTGATGTAAACAATATTAACAAGAGCAAGTTGTGCAATGGCCACCAGACACCGCACATCTTCTCACTGGCACATTCAGCGTTCTCCACTTCACTTCGTGTGCACATTTAACTAGTATAGCGATAGCTTTCGATTTTTTTTAAATTTTTTTTTGTTAACTGTTACTACTAGGGTTGACGCTTCAAGCTTTCTCCTGTTTGTTGAGCTTGGAACTTAAGACATTTTTTCGTAAAAAAGTAGATTTTTTGGTACTTTCAACGTTTTCCATTTTCAGTCCTCAGTTTATCAATCCATTTTCTCAAACCGCTTTCAAACAAAGATTTTAAGGGAGGGGGGGGGGGGAGGAGGTAAAGTTAATTCGACGAAAAAAGCATATTTTCAAAATTTTTCTTTAGACGTTACAGGTAATGCTGGTTTATTTAATTATTTTCCATATAATAACACAACATCTGAATGATATTTTCCTAAATTTTTAGAGCAAAATATTGGTAAATATGCCGTTGGCAGCAAATCTCCGCAGGCGCCTCGAAAAAAAGCGGCGTACGTTATAACTCGTCATTGGATAATCTAGAAACGAAAAAAAAAAAAAACCAAATCAAAGTACTAAACGTAATTAGGTGAGATGTTTCTTTGAGGTAATGCTGTCGAGTTTTTTTAATTATTATTTATTATTTTACAATAACGAATTTGCCGAATTTTTTAGAGAAAATGGCGGTTTTGACTATCAAGTGCTACCGAAAATGAAAAAAAAAAACTAAAAAAACGAAAAAAAATTCGACAGCGTTACCTCAAGAAACATCTCATCTAATAAAATCATTTTGTATTTTTTCTTTCAAATGATTCAGTGACGAGTTATAACGTACACCGTAAAACAACTTTTTTTCGAGGCGCCTGCGAAGATTTGCTGCCAACGGCTTATTTACCAATATTTTGCGATAAAAATTTAGGAAAATATCGTTCAGATGTTGTAAGATTACATGGGGCAACTGGGCTATGATTTTACAATCTGACTCTCGAGATTCTGGCAATTCAGCTTAAAAAAAATAAGGTTCATTTAAATTAAATTCTGAACTTTTGCAAATGTGTTCAGTTAGGTACCCTCTATCAGACAGAAATGCTCAAAATTACATTTTAATAATTAAAAAATATATATATATATGCATAGTTCATCTTGCTTTCCTCATGGGTCCAGTTGCCCCATAAAAATGGGGTAAATGGACCAGGAGGGTCTATGTTCCACACGCGTTTATTTATTTATTTATTTATTTTTCATATGGGATATCAGGTCCTGATTGAAAAAGTGTAAATAACTTAAAAAAATTTAAACCAAGCAGATCATGTAAATTATATACCAACTAAAGAGCGTAGTAAGAGAAACCTTTGCTGTCAATGTTTCTAAAAAAAGCATTAAAAGTGAAAATATTAGATTCATTTATACCAAAAACATAAAAATTAAGTATGTACAGTCGTTTAAAAAAAGAAGTAAACACCCCCCCACTAACTACTCAACAAATTATCGTAGAAGAAAGTTACTGGTACCAAACAATTGGAAATAAAGTCTACTTTTAAATGACATAGATAAAATTTGCTACATATTAAAACGAACCATAACTTTGTTTTTTTTCAATACCAGTACACAATTCTGACGTCATAAATGAACTCTACATCTTCCAATTAGCCTAAAAACAAATCTTTATGCAATTCGTACCATAAGTTTCCGAGAAATTAATTATTTTAAAACGAGCGTATTTTAAGGGCTGTATCCAAATTGAAGTTCGGAAATCGATTATTAACGAAGAGAGCCCCCATCTTGATCAAGGCACCTTAAGAAGTCAATGAAGCCTGCTAGATTACAATACAGCAGAAGAAATTTCAAAATATCTAGACACTTCTATTATAGATGGCCCCTTAACCCATCATTTTGCCGTTTTTTAAGCATAATTTGAAAACTGCTTGGAAGAAAAATGTGAAATTTCGGATTTACATAAAGCAGGACTTAATAAATCCAAATCCATCAAAAAAAATTGTAGGTTGCAATTCATAATTTTTTCGAATATTAATTTCATAATTCATATCATAAAATTATAAAAATTGCAAATTCAGCGTATTTATGTTTGGGTATATTAGTATTATTGCTACAAAAAAATTAGCACATTAGGAGCATAATTTCTGGAGATATTAATAAAAATATGTAATTTAACATTAGAAGCACTAAATTTTGAATATTTATAATTCAAAAACATATCATTCTAATGGCTTGAAATTCGGTGTCTAGGCATAATTTGAACCGAAGATTTGAAATATCTTGTTAAAATTGGGTATTGTCATTGAAAAAAATGAAGTTTGGATTCGTTTTAATATGTAGATGGCCCCCTAAGCAAATTTTATATATATCATTTAAAAGTGGACTTTATTTCCAATCGTTCTGTACCAGTAACTTTCTTCTACGATAATTTGTTGAGGAGTTAGTAGGGGGTGTTTACTTTTTTTTTCCACGACTGTATTTATGTACTTTAGTATAGGAAATAAGTATAAAAGTTACATGGGTGTTTTAAGGAAAAAAATAACAAGGTAAATCTATGAACGAACGGCTACGTAAGTACTTAAGTTCTTCATCTGTATCGTACAATTTCAAGGTTTGACTACCTCGCTTTCAGGGCCAAGGTACTTGTATTCGTAAAATGTTGAAATAATTTAATAACACCAGTATTTACAAGAGAATTTATTTATAAACAAGTAAAAGTATATTTTCGAGTACTTAATAAAGGTGAAATTTTCATTATAAAATTCCGGTGCCAATGTGGCAATTAGGGATTAAAATTATGTGATGACATAACGGCATCACCGCCTTTCAAGGGGTTAAGAAATTTGGATTGATACCACCCACTATGCTTTTTTTAAATTTTATTATGTAAATTTAATAAGGTATTCTATAATTTTCTTTATTGTGAGCAAAAAACAACGCAGAAATATATTTCCCGTAGTAAGAGAAACTCAAAAAAAAAAAAAAAAAAAAAAAAAATTATAACTATTGGGGTAACTGGATCCAGCATGGTCCAGTTACCCCAGAAACATGTCCCAGTTACCCCATTCTTGAAAAAACTGGGACGTGGGGCTTACATTTGAAACATGAAATATAAATATGTATAGATACCTAATAATATTAATGTAGTTATATGCCTAATCTTTTAAAAAAAGTTTGTTTAATAAAAGTACTTACAGTATTTTAATAAAAAGCCGAGGAAATTCAACCAAATTGACGTTGTTTTTAAAAAAAGAAACATAAATTTTCGACAACCTATCACAGCAAAGAGAGAGTTATGATTCAGTTGACACACGTTGTTTTAGGAAGTTGAGATTAAGGTGCATTGTTCACAAAAGCTGAAACTTAAAAAAACATCAACAGTTTTTTATAAAATAGCCTATGGCCCAGTTACCTCGTGGGTCCAGTTAACCCGGCAAACCCTATTATTATTTGGAGATTAATTAAATAAACCAGCATTATCCGCATCGTCTAAACAGTTTTTTGAAAATATGCTTTTTTTTTCACCGAATTAACCTTACACCCCCCCCCCCCCCTCTTAAGGGCGCTATCAATTTTCAATGAAACATTCTCAGCTGCATAACTGAATTTATGCATGAAAGAATAACAAAATAATGTTAATATCAACGTTAATGCTTTTAATTAACATTTTTGTCTGTAAAACATGTTTATTGAACATGTTTACTTGAAAACTGATAGCATTAAAAAAAAAAAGAAAAAAAACCTATATTCCGATTTAAAGGAAAAAAGAGATAACTAATCGAGATAACTAATCGGAATGTTTCCGAAAATCACTGAAAACGAAAAATACTTTTAACTGCTACTTTAAATCTCAAAAATATATTGGTTTCTGATGTATCTATACATAAACAACGCTTTTAAAAATCATGGGTAACTAGGAAGAGGTTAATGCATATCTTCGTTCGTGATTATATCTAGGGATCGACCAAAACAGGTTTTAAAGACCGAGATCAAAACCGAAACCGAATTTCGGTAATCTTCCTATTTTCGAAAGAAAACAGAAACTAAAACGAAAATGTCCAAATAATTTTTAAATAATTAATACATACGTAGATATACATAATTATTAATTATTTATGCGTGTTTATTAAATATACATAATTATTAATTAATTATAGGTGTGGCCCAAGTTAGCTTTCTGCTCCTCTGACAAAAACTTTTTATTTTCATATAAAATGAAATGTAATTAAATCATCAACGACACAGAATGAATTTCTAATTAAACGAATTTCATGTCACTAAAAAATGTTTTAGGTATACATACCTCGATTTACCTTTTATAATATATTTTTTATAATTTTATTACTTTCCTTTGTTAATATCTTTTAATGTTAATATATAATAATGTTAATATCTTTTACAATTTTTGTATTTGATCATCTGTTATACTAGAACTTTTTCAAAGAGTATTCCAAACGCTCCTGCGGTTTCAACCAAAAAAATTTGAATTACTGCTAAGCTTGCAGCTTTTAATGAGCGCATGAAAAGTATCTTCAAAGTTTAGGAATATATGCATTGCTTGCTTTATAATTTGCACTCACGTCTTGAGCCACTCATGATTGATAATCATAAACAGTTCATAACAGTAAATAGAGAGTGCCTCATTTGAGCCGATACAGAATCAAAGAGTAATGTCAAAAACTTTCCAAGGAAGAATCTAGCTTTTTGGAATACACATAGTTTTGATCGAGTTTCAGTCTGACCGAATTTTCGCTATCCTTTTCGTTGAAAACGAATTTTCGACGAAACTCAGATTTTGGGAGGCAACAAAAACGAAACCGAATTTTCGCTCGATCTCGAGTTATATCATATTATATCATATTTTCGCGGATTATAAAGGATTTGTCTTTATTATTATTATTATTATTATTAACAGTGCGGAAAAACAAAACAAAACAAAATACAACATATTTGTTTTATTTTCTTCTCTCGCATTCTGTTACATATTTGAAACATCTTTTTGCAAATGATGTTTACGACAGCAAAATATGCCAAAATAACGAAAATTATTATAATAATATGAGGAAGTGGCTTCTTTCCTTACCTGCTGAATACCAAGGCTGTGAAGAAATAACAAAGTACACCCTTCAGTTTGAAATGGAAAGTTTTGGATGCAGTTTCCTTATTTTTGGAACCTTCTCTGATATCATTAGGATTTCTTCTTTTTTTTTTTCGAATTCTTAAGGAATTTGCCGGAAAATGCATTGTCCATATTTCAAATGACATTTTTCTAATTCTTTTTTATCCAACAACAATTCCTTTATGCTTTTAAGAATAGTTTTCAAGGAGGTCATGCCACGAAGAATTAAAAAAAAAAAAATGTAGCTGTTTCAACATCTAACTGTAAAACGTTTGAAGTACTATTATTATCTAAACTTTGTATATAAAATAAAATCAAAAGTATTTATCCAACGAATTTGTATAGTCAATGTAGACTATTTTGTTTCTCAGTGAAAGAGTTATGCACAGCGTGTAATTTTCTATGCCTTTTGTAGACGCTGGTAAAATTATTGTGAAAAAGTAATTTGAACACTTTCTTTAACGCCGTGGAAAGCATTCACCCGCTGTGACACATTTCTTTTTGCACTTTGAGCCGAATTTGGCAACATTATCTTTCTCTAAATAAGTATAATTGAGATTTCGACACTTTGTTTGCTCAAGTGAGTGATTTTACACGCGATTTTACAGTTATTCCTTACGTGATTCTCTGTTTCTTTTTTAGCTTTTGGTTGACAAATGTTTCTTGATTAAGAAAGTGACGTGTAAATTAATGAGTAATTAATTTTTACTCTTCATTTTCGACATCTTTTAAAACATTTTAAATGTCTGATGAATGAAGTTTTGGGAGTGGAGATGCGGCAAAATTTCTGTATATATTTAATATGGGAGTGTTTAACAGGTGTTGTTATACAGATATGTATTTATAGATGTCTCTTTCTTTCTATCCCCCTCTTTGAGTGTGTGTGAGAGAGAAAGATTTAAAAATAAGAGACTTCCAAAACAAGAGAGATCGACTTCAAAAATATTCTATTCTAATATCTGTATATTGATTATCAGTAATTAATTTTTCCCTTTCGTTTTTGGTATTCATGCCTGATGAATGAAGTTTTTGGAGTGGGAGAGCGGCAAAATTTCTGTATATGTTTAATGTGGAAGTGTTTAACAGGTGTAGTTATACAGATATGTATTTATTAGATATCTCTTTCTTTCTCTCCCTCTCTTTGAGTGTGTGTGAGAGAGAAAGATTAAAAATAAAGAGAGAAGGAGTCTCCCAAAACAAGAGAGATCAACTTTAAAAACATTCCATTCTAATATCTGCATATTAATTATCAGTAATTAATATTCCCCCCTAATTTTTGACATTCTTGGAAACATTTAAAATGTCTGATGAATGGAGTTTTGTGAATGGGGGTGCGGCAAAATGTCAGTATATTTTTAATGTGGGAGTGTTTAACAGGTGTAGTTATACAGATATGTATTTATTAGATGTCTCTTTCTTTCTCTCCCTCTCTTTGATTGTGTGTGAGAGAGAAAGATAAAAAAAAAAAAAAAAAAAAAAAAAAAGAGAAATAGTCTTCCAAAATAAGAGAGATTAATTTTAAAAATATTCTATTCTAATATCTGAATATTAATTATCAGTAATTAATTTTTCCTCTTAATTGTTGACATTCTTGGAAACATTTAAAATGTCTGATGAATGAAGTTATGCGATTGGGGGTACGGCAAAATTTCTGTATATCTTTAATGTGGGAGTGTGTAGTTATACAGATATGTATTTATTATATGTCTCTTTCTTCTCCCCCTCTCTCTGACCGTGTGTGAGAGACAGATAGAGCAGGAGTCTCTCAAAGCAAGAGAGATCAACTTTACAAACTTTCCACTATAATTTCTGCATATGCTCAATGTTGGAACGTTTAACAAATGTAGTTATACAGATACACTATATAGCCAACGGTGACCCGTTGTTCCCGAAAGCAAGAAAAATGATCAGGGGTTGTATCCAAATATAGTAGTACGAGCAATATTGTGTACGTTATCTTGGCACTAATCAACAGATATTTGATACAACCCCTGAGCTTTTTGCTTGTTTTGGGGAACAACGGATTTCGAGCTTATTCTATCGACGATTATTTTCAGAAGTTTTAAGCTATGATTTTGAAACTTTCACAAAAGTTGCTCTATATACTTAGCTAATACATTATGTACATTATATTTTGATTACATTCGCGCATGCGCAGTGAAACATTTTTTAGTAAACCAGCTCATTTTTCATCCAATTTTTATTATTTTTTAATTCTGATTGCAAAGTATTGTGTACAATATTGTTTGTCATATTTTCTGAAAAGAACTTTTTTTATATTAAGAACTCTGCAAATTATAAGCAAAAAACTTGGCAAAATTTGGGGCTGTTTTTATAAAAACCTTAATTTCTCTACAAGTATACATGCTATCCTCATAAAAATGAACACAGTATATTACAATAAGCCACTTATTAATAATCGCGTGTTTTAACGCTTTTGCTATATTAGTTTTTACAAGGTTATCCAAAAGATATTCGTTCTTTTTCAATTTGTTGACGGTCTCCTATGGGGTTTCAGGAAAAAATCTTCGCGAAAATATATCACCTATACTATACTGTTTACACACCTGCAGTTTCAGGTTAATTCCTCATGTATTTTTCTAGATATTTAACAAAACGTCTAAAATCGCAAGTGATCGGTCACCTTTGGCCATATAGTGTATGCATTTATATATGTCTCTTTCTCTCTCTATGTCTGTGTGTGAGACAGAGTTTGCTTCACACAAAGCGGGAGAGATCAACTTTAAAACATTCTAAATATATTTCTCAGGTACATCAAATAAGGCATGTTCATTAAGCACATTCTAAAGCAAAAATATTTTCGGAGATGTGACTAATAATAACATATTTACATGAGATAAACCTTTAGAGAAATGTAATGTCTGATGAATGGAATAATCCTTTGGCGACAATGTAAAATTCTTTCTCTATAAGAAATTTCTAAACTTAATAAGAATAATCATTAATATATGATTCTAGTATAATCAATTCAACGTTATTTTAAATATTCCACTTCCTGCTATACGAATTTAAAATTTCAAAAGATATGATGCTTTTACAAGGCTATTTTTCATAAAATATTTCCTCGTCTTTTTCATCTTAAAAATTGTCAGCTATATATGATTTCTATCGTTTATGTTTTTTTCTTAATCCGTACAATATGTATATGTGTAATTAGTTTTCCATAATTATGAAAGATTAGTACTCGCTATGATTAAAAGTATTCTATAATATTAGAATAATCAGTTAATAAGACAAAAATTAAAAACGTTTGTTACTTTTTTACTTTACTCACGGGAACAATAATTTGAATTTTTAAAGCAGATTTCAATTTCCACTTATGCCATTTTGTTATTTATTTTAATGATAAATTCTTCGCTTAAGTTTACTCTAACTTCAAATGCTAATTTTCTCCAATGATTTATGATTTGTGTTTTGCATACATATTCCGTTTGCTTCAAAAGTGGTAACTCAAAATATTATAATCGGATATTTATGAAATTTTACAAACAATGTCTATATATCGTTTCCTAGTGGGAGTACAGGAATAAATATTATTATGTGTGTGATGTTGCAATCAAATGTTATATCTGTGATGTTGTAAACACATATATTACTTATGTATTGTTTCCTAGCAAGAGTACAGGAATAAATGTTATTATATGTATGATTTGTAATCATACATATTGTCTATATATTGTTTCTTGTCCAGAATACAGAAATAGATGTTATTATATGTTTAATATTGTAATCACATACAGGGTGGCAATTATTGAACTATACGAAATGAAACGTAAATTATTTAAAAACTACTGAGTTCACAAACTTTATTCAACATGTAAACGTCACTACGCAGTTATTCAGATTTAAGTTATGATATGTTCGATAAGGCTGCTATTATTGGCTATGATGTGGCGCAGATGAATTTCAAAATTCTGCGTGACCTGCTGAAATGTAGGAACATCGATGCTATCGATGAGCTCCCGAATGGCAGTTTTCAGCTCAGCAATGGTTTGGGGTTATTTCTGTATACATTGTTTTTAATGTAGCCCCAGAAAAATAAGTCACATGTGTTCAGATTCGGAGAATATGGCGGCCAGTGACCTCTGGGTACCCCAGAGCCAGAATGCTGTCCCCAAAGTGCTCCTCTAGTACATCAGACACTTTCTTGGTCATGTGGGGTCGAGCTCCGTCTTGCATGAACCACATCTTGTCGAAATCAGGGTCACTTTGGATAAAGGGCATGAAACCATTTTCAAAAACCTTCACGTATCGTTCAGTAGTCACCGTGCCGTCAACGAATATCGGACTGATTATTCCGTGACTGGACATGGCACACCACACAGTCACCCGTTGATGGTGGAAAGATTTCTCGATCGCGAAATGCGGATTCTGAGTCCCCCAAACGCGCCAAATTTGCTTATTGGCGAACCCATCTAAATTAAAATGGGCTTCGTCGCTAAACCAAACCATATTCGCATCAAATTCCTGTTCGTCAATTCTCTCGACAATAGTGTTGGCGAAACACAACCGCTGTTCCATGGCCATGAGGCTTAATGGCTGATGGATTTGAGTTTTGTATAGGAAGAGATACAGGTCTTCAACAACAATTTGTCGCAGTCTCTCCCGGTTGACTCCCACCTATTGTGCAGCTCGTCTGATCGATTTCCTTGGACTGGTTTGAAACACAACGCGTGTCTTCCTGCATTCTCACACTTGTTTGTCGACCGATATTGCCAACACTGTCATTACAAACACTACCAATTCTCTCAAACTTGCCAATCAAATTCTTGATTGTTAGCACACTTGGACCGGTTGTCTTCAGCTTGTACTCGGTCGCAAACTTCATTTGAGCCGCAATTGGGTTGTTATTGATCGCATAGTAGGCCTTCACAAGCGATATACGCGCAGGCACGCTGTAACCTGACGTTGTCACTTGCAAATGGCTGAAAACAAGTTGCGTTGGCATGCACATATTAATTCTCATCATGCCCTGCGGCAAACCACGAAGTTTGAACTTCATCATGCAAACCTTTCAATTTCATATTGTTCAATAATTGTCACCCTATATATTGTCTATATATTGTTTCCTAATGAAAATCCAGGAATAAATTTTATTATATATGTGATTTTGTAATCTAATATATTTTAACTTTTACATTTATTTAATTCTTTTTAAATTAAAACATTAATATCCTGAATTCCGTTAATATTCTAAATAAGATAAAGATTCCGTGATCCTGTAAAAATTTTAAAACCACATTTTAAAATGTTCCGTGTTTTAATATTCATTTAAAACCAATTATTAATTTAATATTAAAATCGATAAATGCCTGAACACATATTCGTGAATGTATGTGTTATTCACGCATGTATTTTTCGCGCATTCTAATTATTATTTAAACTGTGAAAATATTTCTAAAAAAATAGCGATTCTTTGTATCTCTGCTTGTATCGATTTTTTTCATATTTCGTTTTACAGTGTAAAACTCTGATAAATATTACTTGTTTTCACACAGCTTTGAATAAAAAGGGAAAGAAAGGAAGACCAGTAAAATTTCTGAAATTTTTGAAAAGGATTGAAGGGAAAGTTTGGTATTTTTGGAAACAACGAAGGCCTTTTTTTTTAATATCGGATATTAGAGCCTTTATGATATGAAAATCACATCATAGTAACACATTATTTTTAAACAGTTTCAAATACTTATTCATCTCCTCTAGCGAAGTAAATTAAAATATCGCACTTAAATGAAAATAATAATAATAATAAAGAAAAAAAAATAAAGAACTAAAGAAATACTTGACATTAATTTTATGTTCTTGATATTAATTTTATGTTCAATATAAAGTGAAGATCTGTCTTTTAATCGATAGATTTCAGTTTAGCACCAAAGTGTGCTTGGTTTCTTTAGGCTAATCTTCTGTAATCAGATCGATAGCCAAATGGTAAATTTGATTAAACGCTCTCAAAAGTATTTAATTTGGCTCAAAAGTATTTTTTTAATCCTTTAACGGTATTCAATGTAGTCATGATGGCAAAAAATAGAAGTGAATTCGATCACGAAAAATTAATTGAAGGTTTAAAACAATTAATTTAAATAACAGCTTTTTAATTTGTTCTCACCAAGCATGTACAATCAATTCAAGGCTCCCAAATGGTCCGCCAACTGAATACCAATAAATTTTAACAGAAAATTTTATGGTAGGTTTGCGCTAGAATTAACTTTCAAAGGTGATTCCAGGGCGGTTTGTAAGAAAAATCTGAAAAGAAAATTTTTCTAAAAAGATATTGGTATTCAGTTGGCGGACCATTTGGGAGCCCTGTCAATTGCAAATTATGATTAAATTGTGGCCACTTTCTTGTGTTTGCTTTACATTTTCTTAACAAAACAAATGTTCATTATTCAAATAGCTTTTTTAAAAATCCGCACTTGAAATTATTTTTTAGAAAAGTAAATTGAGCTACAATTTTCAAACAAATCTGATTTGAATGTGCATTTATTTTCTTACATTATATATTGTAAATAATTAACTATGTGATATTGATTGAAGTGACTACAGAGCGATAAAAGCGAAAGCCATAGCGCAGGTTGTTGACGCCATCGTTTTGACATCGGCGTACCGTGCTATGTTTTAACTAGTTTAAACAGTGTTTTAATTTCTAATATTATATGTACAACACATTTCTGAAAACAGCCGAAAGTTGTATAGTAAAAGTAATATTACTTTGTTGCCAATAATAATAATAGTAAAAATAAAATGAGAAAAAATAATATACACTTTTCCTCCAATTTAAACTCCACTTTTTCCATTAATGGTGGTATGGCTTAAAAAAACTAGTTTGTTTTCGAAAATTGCCTAAAATTTGTAGCAAAGTGAAAATTAAGATGACACTTAATTAGTCGCAGTACAAATATAGGTAGATGAAACGACGTTTTAAGCTCTAAAACATTTTAACTGATTAGAGAGAAGTTTCGGTAGCATTTTGCGTAGCACCGTGTGCCAAAACGGCAAATTTTCGTGACATAGGTGAAAATTGTATGTATTTTTCCAAGGCTTGTTGGTTACGTAGAATTGTTCTGTAAACCCCTCAACGGTAGAAGTTACACGGGCTCGAGCTTGGCCCGCATCCGGCTCGGCCCTCGGACCGAGCCGACAAAATGAAGGAAAATTTTCCAACTGGTTAAAGACAATTTTTTTTAAGGGACCGGACCGAGTGGATAAAAAATCCTGCACGATATAAAAATTTAAAAGGATCTAACTAAGGCAATAAAATGTGAACAGTTTTCAATGGACGTGGGAGAGCTGAGGCGAGGTTAAGTATAAATGTGTTGCACGAGTCGATGATAAATTGACAACATCAGAACAGAAATATAACATGTCCAACGTAGAGATTGTCATTGGCAGTTGCATTATGTCTGAACCAGGGCTTAATTATGGCCAAAATGAGGCTTACATTTTCTTTCTACATACTGGGCCTACATGACATACCGGTACTAATGCTATATTCTGCATTCTATGGCTTGCAAACATAAAGTAATCTAAAACATAGTAAGTAATCTATAATGTTAAATTTTCCCATAATATGTATTCAGTATTCTAAAAAAATATCTCAATTGCGTCTTAAGAAAAATCGAATATTTCTGTGGCACTTAAGTCGTGTCTAGTTTCATCGATTTTTGCACGGGCCGGGCCTGTTTTGACTAATTTCAGCACGTGCCGGGCCGTGAACCCTGAAAATACAAACGGGTTGAACTTTTAGTTTTTGCAACTTGCCGGGCCGGTCCAAGATAGATTTAATTCGGGTCGGTCCAGGAAATTCCGGCCCGTGCAGGCCTTTACCAGAGTGATTTTTCCCTTCCATACTATGCAGCCCCATTTTTAGAAGAAAACGTATCGGAAAAATAGGAAAAACAGTTGAAAACCAAAAATGAGTTGCTAATGAAAAAACACATTTATTATGCAAGTCCAGTTTTTTATATTGTTGTAAATATTTTTTTCCCATTTCCGTATTCTGAGTATATCTTTTTATAAATAATTAATTGGGTTTTTATACCTATGAATTGTTTTAGTTTTTTTATAATTTTCAGCATTGTTGTCTTGCAAAGTTCAGATCCCACTATACCGCAAAATCGTTGGTACATTCCCCTTGTGTAGGAATTTGAGAAGAGGGAATCGTTGGGATTAGCTGCACCCATGTGCGACTTTCACAATTAGCGATGTTTGATTGAATGGAATTCCATGTTAGAAAAACAGCTTCTACACCAAAATCATTAAAAGATATATATACTTTTTGTTTAAAATTAACTGAAGTTTGAGGTTTTTTAATTAAAAGTGTATAAAATTAACATCTTGTATAAAATTAACAAAAATACATGAGGCTTATTGATACATAAGTTTGGGCTTTATCACATAATATTGCGGCCAATGTTTGCAAACAAAATCACTTTGTCACAGTATGCGCCGCTGCGGCGAATGCTACCGAAATTAGACTAATTAGTTAAAAAGTTTTAGCATTTAAAAGCATTGTTTTATCTGCCAAAAAAATCAAATGTTCCCAGCTAAAAAAAAAGTTTAAGGATAGCAAAAGAAAGGTAAAAGAAGTAGGAACATTAATAATGTTACGGAAAATTGTCTGCAAGTTAAAAAGTTTTGGTGATTAAATGCATAGTTTCTTCTGCCCCCCCCCCCCCCAAAAAAAGGGTTCTAGTTAAAAAAAAAGTTTACGGATAGAAAATAAATGTAAAAGAAGTAGGAACTTTAATAATGCTATGGAAATTAGTCTGCAATTAGTTGAAAAGTTTTGGTACTTAAAAGCATTGTTTCATCTGCCAAAAAACCCAAATGTTTCTAGCTAAAAAAAAAAAAAAAAAGTTTACGGATAGCAAAAGAAAGATAAAAGAAGTAGGAACATTAATATTAACATTTTTTTTCTCGCATGTTGTATGCGAATTTAGATCGCTCTTCGTGACATCTTCCTAGAAATGTTTGCGAATTTGCACTATGCCTTTAAGCTCTTTTAAAATATTTCCGGAGTAAAAAAAAAACTTTCTAAAATTGGGCTTCCTACTATTATGTATTTGCTTTCTAAAAATAACCTCTTTTATATAATTATGTGATTTTTTCTTATAATTTTCATCGTAATTGAGATACAACATATAACCTAGTTATTTTGTATAATAATTGTTATACTAGTTACATTCCTAGAATACGTATGTTATCCGAAATTTATAACAAGACTTGCTCGTGCAGTAACTTTTACCAAATGTATATTTCCTACAATTAAATTTTTTCTGAGGGTTATATTTTATTTCTGAGCGCTGAATTATTTTACAATTTCGAATCTAGCATTATACTTAATAATAATAATAATAATAAAGAATACAATATTGAAGCAGTTTGATATATATTTGTACTTCAACGGCTGGAAGCTAAATATATACCTGTGTAAAAAAAAAAAAAAAAAAAAAAAAAAAAAAAAAAAATAGAAGGGCACTAAACTTTTTTCTAAGAAAAGCGTAACTAATTAAATTAGCGCAAAATTCTTTATTTGTGTAACATTTTACAACTAAATGAATATAAAATAATTGTAATCAAAAATAAATTACGAAGAGGATTTGTTTTTAATAACATAGTTTCTGTGGCTTTCATGAAACTCTGTAAGAAAAAGTAGAAGGATACATGAGTATTTTATATGAAAATTGGACCATTAGTAAGAAGTTTTCTTTCTATTTGCTTTTATCACTTATAAGGCTCCGTTTGGCAGTGAATCATAGAGTGCTTGTATTTCACTTTGGCAAAAATTGTCGCAAACATCGTTAAGTGCATTCCGAAGCTCAACAACAGATTCATACTGTTTTCTTCCATTGTATACGCGACGAATTAATGTCGCCCATATATTTTTTCAGCTATGTTCAGGTCAGATTTTTAGCTGGCCATGGCAAAACATGGACCTTATTTGTATGGAACCAATTTTTAACACCAATAGGTGTGTGAATCGCTGCTCCATCTTGTTGAAATAGCCAACCTACTCCACCAAATTCTGTACCATAAGAAGGAAGTTCAGATTCTAACAATCGAATGTAATCTTTATGGTTCTGTCTACCATTAAAAAAGACTAGACTCATATCAGACTGCTAGCCAGACCATCAAACTTGCCCTTCCCATATGTCATATCTCAAGTTGAATAAAATTCTTCCTCGTTCTTGATATAATGCCAATAGAACTGATATCCACCAGGACTATCTAAATTGAAAATTTTCTCATCTGAGAAAATTACAGAAGTCTATCCCGTAGTCCAAGACATGTGGTCTCTCGCCCAGGATAAGCTGTTAGCTGCATGCTTTTTTGTCCATTTTGGATGGTGTAGTCTCTTCTTGAAAATGAAGACTTTTGGATTTTTAGGTGCGTTCGTAATTATATAAATACGTAGCACCTATAGTCGTCGTTCAATCCGTCTGTCTGTCCGTCCGTCCGCATATAATAGAGCAAAAACTACCCAACCGAATGGTCTGAAATTTTAAATATATGATTGTTATAAAATTTTGTCGAGCCATTTCAAATTTTATGAAAATCGGATGTATAGTTAAATTACAGGGACAGTCAAAAGTTTTTCTTTACATTACGGCCAATGGGAAAAATTATTGCACGTGCATTTTAATGATGTTAAAGCTTTCCGAATGGTCTCAAATTTTAAACATATAATTATTGCGACATTTTGTCGAGCCATTTCAAATTTTATGAAAATCGGATGTATAGTTTAATTACAGGGACAGTCAAAAGTTTTTCTTTACATTAAAGCCAATGGGAAAAATTATTGCAAGTGCATTTTAATGATGTTACAGCTTTCCGAATGGGCTGAAATTTTAAATATATAATTGCTGCAAAATTTTGTCTAGCCATTTCAAATTTCATGAAAATCGGATGTATAGCTAGCTTAATTACAGGGACAGTCAAAAGTTTTCCGTTACATTAAGGGGAATGGGAAAAAAATATTGCAAGTGCATTTTAATGATGTTACAGACTATGCACTTATGAATTGCAAATAAATACACATTCAGTACAATATGGGGTGCAAAAAATAATTATAAAACTAGTTATAGTACGAACGCACCTTATTTGCCACGTTTGACGAGCAATTTCCAACTTGTTTAGTATCGTGATGCTCTGGATTATTAAGATAGTTTGATATTACAGTATTACTAACATTATAAGCAATTATCAGTGTCTGGGATGCTTTTATCCTCTTTTCTAAATGTTATGGCTTGGCCTTTTTGAAAGTTATTTAAAGGTATTCTTTTAGGCATTTAAAAAAAATCATTGTAGAATGAACGATATTTTTTTTCTTTGACAGAAACAATAACATAGTAATGCTTACTTATTTTATCTATAGCAAAGGGGTTCAAAAAATGCAATTTTCCACATTTGTCCTTTTACTTTTGTTACAGTGTGATAGTTAGATAAGTTCATTTTTCTACAAATTAATTGTAGCAGCAATTTATTTTTTATTTCACAACAAAAGGATGCGTATAAAATGATACCCTTAAAAATATCTGACTGTAAATGTAAATCACAATTAAGTAAACTAAAAAAATTGAGTGTCCTACTTTTTTTACGCAGTGTATGTATGAATTTCTCTAATTGTTTCGTAAGACTTGCAAATCCCAATTGAAACTTTAAGAGATAGCAAAGTAATAACAATAAATAATACCCTAAAAAAATTACTAAAATATATCTTGTGAAGAAAAAAAAAATCAATGAAAAATTGTTTTAAAATATAAGAAATGAAAACTTAATGAATTAACTGTATAAAAATTACATTCGGATCAAATTTAACACTTTTAAAAATCCGAGCTAAAAATTTATTTTTAAAAATGTACGTTAATATAATTATAATTATTTTATATTAAAATGTTATACTAAATATTCTGAATGAAAATTTTATAAGAAATATCAAATAAACGCCACTCTAATACCCTTTTCATAAAAAATGGTAATAAATTTTACATCCATATTTTAATTAAAATACTCCATAAAATATCTGAACATAAAAAATTTTTTAAATAATTCATCCGAAACAAAATTGTTTTAAAATATAATAAATGAAAACTTAATAAATTCATTGTATAAAAATTAAATTTAGATCATATCACTGTAAAAAGAAAAAAAAATCTGTATAGTTACTAAAAATTTTTCTAGGAAACTGAGCTTTCTAGAACTTTTTATGTAACGGCAACAACAAAAATTCATGTAACAGTTACATTTTTGACCTGTAAATCAAAAAATCTGTAAGGTTACTAAGAATTTTTTAGAAAACTGGGATGCCTAAAACTTTTTATGTAACTGCAACATGGGTTACAGATAAAAGTTTAGTAAGACTACTGTAATTGTAGTAGATTCTTTTAAAACTAGTTTTGTAGATTTACACCTTTTTTGTACAGTGTACAGATAAAATTTTAGTAAGCATACAGATTTCTGTAACTTTTCATCTGTAGCATTACAGATTTCTTTTTTTTTTTTTTTTTTTTTTTTTTTTTTTTACAGTGTAGTCTGCAAAAAAAAAAAAAAAAAAAAATAGATCCAATAGAACGAAATCAATTATTAGGGGTACATGAAATATCTTTCATCAAAGATGATGGAACACTGCAATTTTATATGGGAATGCCAAGCAAAAAACTTTAAACTCGAATCAAACAACATATAGCAAATATCAAATATAACAAGAGAACTAAAGTTTTGACCAGGTTATATAACAAAGAACTTTAACAGATGGATTTTAAAAATAGTATAATAATTTATCCATCAAGATTTTATTTGCCACCACTATCCGAGAACCAATTGAGATCATTTTTACGCAGTGAGAATATATGCAATGATTCAGCCTCCATGGAACTACCTAAAATTTGGAAAGGGATGTTCTGCAGATTAAGAAACAACAGTATAAAATAATTCACGTTCACAAATGACCATTTTTAAGGTTCCGTACTTAAAAAGTAAAAACGGTACCATTATAAGATCACTCCTCTGACTGTCTGTCACAGCCATTTTACTCGTAAACTATGCAACGTGAAAAGTTTAAATTGCGGGAAATAATAAAGACTATTGACCCACATATTTACACATTATTAAACATTCAAAAATATATTTAGGAAAAATGTAGAGGGGCTAATTAAGTGACTTGAAAAACAAAATCTTTTCTTTGTATATCGTGTGAAAGCATTCGTAACGCTGAACTCGGAAATACATTTTTTTTTTTAATTTTCCTTATTATATTTTGAGAGATATCGTCAAAAATGTAGTACAAAAATATGTCCCCCCCCCCCTTCTATTTTCGAATCTACTGAAACTAAAATTATGAAAAAATTAGAGGTAGTAGACATTAATTTAAACATTGTGGGAAAATTATAGCGATTACCCTAAGTCACATAGTTTTTGAGAAAATCGCATTTTTCCATTACACACAAATTTCGATTTTCGAGCATTCAGCTAAAGTGTTGAGGAGCGCTGGAAGTACCTATCGGAGCAGAAGTATAAAAGCATTGTTAATAATGATTTTCGAAAAAAATCGTCGGTAATTAGCCGAGATATTAACCCTTAAAGACACAGGCGGTTTGGGCATACATAATAACAGGGGCGGCGTACTCTATGTACCATTTGACTTTTAAAGCCTCGATAACAACTTTTAATGATATATTTGTGTAATGCAATGCTCAGTAGCAGTATGAAAGAAATAAACGTTAAATTGTTAAAAACAGACTAATTTAATTAGAATTAATCACATAAATACTATGGGGTTCGCGATTAGTTTGCATTGAGAAGATCTCTCAATACGCCTCTCGTGTTTTTAAAAGTTAATTTAAAACCTATCTGGAAAAACACGGCACGGACCAAGGCGGCGTTGCAACTTTGCCGTCCTCCTTTTGAAGCGCGCATGGCACAATGCCAAGTTTAAACTTTGAACAAGGCTTTTGTCTTAGCTACACTGTAAAAAGAAAAGATTACTACTATGCTGAATTTAGTTTTATGAAATGACAAATGTAGTTTAAATATGCACTACTTTTATTATCAGTACCGAATCAAGTTCATCATAAACAGATTAGGATAAGATTAAAAAAAGAGTTATACAAAATAGCAATATGTAATATTATTGAGGCTTCATATCTCTATGAACTTTTATGGTATACCCATTCATACTTTTCTAGTATATACAGCTATACCCAACCGTATGTTGTATAGTTTTTTACAAAGCCTTATAATTCTTTTAACACCGATTTTTGTTAATAATGCAATGAATAATTCATATATTTACTGTACGGAACCCTCTGAGCGCGAGTAATACTCACACTTGACGGGGTATTATTGTTATTGTTGAACTTGATTTCATTATGTTTGATCTCACGATTTTGTTTACCAGTTTCGTTTTAATTTTTTGAGAAAATATTTGTATCAACATAGATCTGGAGAATGTCGCCGTCTGAGCGATGGAACATGTAGATCTGTATTAAGGTATTTATTTAGAAGCCTTTTAAATGTATTTTTATCATTTTTAGCATGTATTAGCGTAGCTTGAGATTTTATGTGATTCTCATATACAATTTTACATCATTCATACTCAATTGATTCATCAAATCAGTAAGTATCATTCTTCAAATTAATAAATATCTAACCCTCTTTAAACATCTTCTGAATATTTATTGAAAGAAGAAATAAAAAACTTGGTTGAAATACGAAATTTTGAAACAATAGTTTTCAAATCTTGTATAAAAACTCAAAATGAATATCTATATAAGTTTCTGAAATAACATATCGTTAATTTGAAAGCAACGACATTCACAATATCTTCTGCTTCTTGTAAATAAGTCAATAGTTTTCAAATCTTGTATAAAAACTCAAAATGAACATCTGTATAAGTTTCTCGAATAACATATCGTTAATTTGAAAGCAACGACATTCGCAATATCTCCTGCTTCTTGTTAATAAACTTACAGGAGTTCAAAAAAGTGAAGAGGAAACTGCAACAGACACGCTTTTTTAATTAATCATTCAAGAAACTACCAATAATAAATAGCTTTTAATCTTAAAATTCCCTTGCTTTTATCCTACTTTACCCACCGATCATCGTTCATCAAATTTAAAGAACTGACATTTCCGGCATTTGAACGTTAACCCTTTATCTTCTGACGGTACTTATAAGTACCATTAAAATAACTTGTTATAAAATTCATTGAGTTATAGATACATCTCTTTATCTTGTTCTAAAAGCATGATGTGTTACACAAAACAAAAAATATTTTTAAAAGGATGATTTCTTTTGCCTTTGCATCTTTTCAGCTTTCTTGGCGTTGGGGGGTGGGGGGGGGGGGGAGAATTTTTCAATTCGGAAATATTTCTATATTTCTATTGTAAGAACACTACATTTGAACATTTACTAATTCTACAAAATACTAAGAAAAATATTTAAAATAAAAGATTTGAGTGGGGTTAAAAATATTGCACAAAATCCTTATAAATTCAAATTTAATTCATCCTTCTAAAATCCTTCTAAAATTTATTAAATGATTATGTAAATCTTTTAATGTAGTTTAAACAATTCGCGAAAAATGCTTTAGAAGATATAAGTTTCATGAATTCATAATTCAGTACATAAAGGGTTAATCTCAAAGAGAGAGAGAGAAAGACATTTAAAAATTCAAAATTTTAAAGCAATTTTTTGCAATAATTTTTGAAAATACTTCTTTTCATATTGTTTTTTATTATTATTCAAATATCGTATCCTTAACTTGAAAACAACAATATTCACATTATCATTTATCACTTGTTAATTAATTTATAAGAGTTCTACAAAAACTAAAAATAAATTGTAAGTGACACTTTTTTAAAATATTCAAGAAACTATTAAAAATAAATGAAGTCCCAATCCCAATCTTAACATTTCCTTTCAATTTAGTATAATTTAAATTCATTATCAAACTTAATTCCAAACTTAAAATAGACAAACAACTCCCAACATTTTTTTTTTTTTTTTTTTTTTTGGAACTCTCAAAGATCAATCAATTGTTGGATTTTTTTTTTTTTTTTGCTAATTTAAAACTCTGACTTTTTTTTTTTTTTTTTTGGAATATTTCTTGTACACTGAAAAAAGAACCTTTAAATATATTATTTACGACTTATTACTTATTATTTTAAAATTTTAAAACAATTTTTTGCAATAAATTTTGCAAACTCAAAAAGAATTTTCATACTCCTTATTTTATTGTTATTCAAATATCGTATCCTTAATTTGAAAACAACAATATTCACATTATCGTTTACTACATGTTAATTAATTTATAAGAGTTCACAAAAAAGAAGAAGAAGAAACTACTAAAAATAAATAAGTCTTAATCCCAATCTTAACATTTCAATTTAATTTAATTTAATTTAAATATCAAATTTAATTCCAAATTTAAAATAAAGAAAAAACTCTTCACAATATTTTTGGGGGAACTCTAAAACATGAATGAATTGTTGGAAATATTTTTTTCCTAATCCCAAATTCTGATTATTATTATTATTATTTTATTTTTTTTTTTTTTGCAATGTTTCTTACAAACTGAAAAATAAATAAATAAATAAATAAATAAAGAATCTTTGTATATATATATATATATATTATTTACGTATCCTTTAGGTGCATTACGTATAATAACGTATCCCTAATTTGAAAGCAACGACATTCTCATTATCATTTGCTTCTTTTTAATTAATTTATATGAACTCAACAAAAAATGAAAAGGAAACTGCAGCAAACACGCTTTTTTAATTAATCATACCAATAATAACTAACTCCCAATCTTAAATATTCACTTTCAATTTCTTTACCCTCCATTTAATGAAATGAATATGTATCAAACCCTATTTAAGCATCTCTTTAACTTCCGAATCGTTATTTAAGAAAAAATTGATAAAGTCAAAATCAACCTCTGCAACGACTAACAGGTTTTTCTAAAAATAAAACCCACTGCTTTCGGAAGAAAAAGCTATCCTTTCCTTTTCATCTATGAAAACCACTTTCTAATCCTGTGTCCCATTTGCAGTTTCTTAGATGTGGGTCAGATCTCACTGCACGTAAGAAAACAGGTAACGAGCGAAAGCTATTCAGTCGGTTTTCTGACTCGGCATCGCAGGCAGAACAGCTAGCAGCGAGGCCCCAGTTCTTAATAACCCCCTGAGCGAAAACGTTTCACTTTCTCCCCTGGAACTTTTTCCTCTCTCGATTGTAACATTGGATATTCCCATGCTTTAGTGTTTGCGCATGTACAATTGTGCAGTGGCTAGTCGTGTTTATGTTGGACCATGTGGTATAGAAGCAAAAAGGATTGTTAAGTTTACACATTTGAATTTTTATTCCGGTAAGGTAAGTAATTCTTTTTAAATTTATTTAATTTTTTCGTTTTAAAATGAAGATTAATATTGACTTCCATTTTACGAATTAGTAATGTTGTATAAGGTAGATATAAATTTAGAGTACATAATTATTACCTCCGGATTAATTTCTTGGTAAAATTTGTTTATTTAAAAATATCAACATACAAAACATGTGCTTTTCTTTTCTTTTTAGTAATAAACGGAGACACTAATGTTTGCTTTCATGGAAAAGCTGTAACCAGATGAGTTTAGTGTGACCATAGTCTTTCCGACCAATAGTTTGAACTTCCTCTAATCCTCATAATATTTAAAAAATAATAAAATATATTTTTACACAGTTAAAAATTTTAAAACTTCTCATTGCAAGCACACTTTAAAGTTGTTAAAACACAGAACACACTGAAAATCTCAAAAACTAAGTTAACTTTTATTTTTTTAAGTGCAACGTTTTATTATCAAACTTCACAAAAGCGTCTAGAATTATCCCATCAAAAGAATTCAAAGGCCTCTCTTACTTAACGGTTAAGGCTCTGTATCATGTGGGTGCACAGAGAGGGATGGTGGAAGGCTGCGTCCTCTCCCTAAATCCTTTGGCTATTTTTGGCCAAATTTGGCCAATTTTCACCATTTGTCCCCTTCCTTCACTAACGAAAATCCCGCGTACGTCCATGATTGCTCCTTTCAAGTAGCCATTATGTAAAATTAAGGTATTTTTTATTCAATTTCACTGTTACACACACACTCATATATTTATGTATTTATATATATACATATAAATGATCAAAAATATTATATTTTATATTACTTTGTAATAAAAAGGTGTATCTAATCTTTTACACTATGCTATTTACAAGTAAAAGATACAATATCTATTTATATAAAGTATTTTTCAACATAATTCATCTCATTTACAACATTTGAAGTATCACAAAGTCAAATTTTTGCTTCGCAGTTTTAGATAATTTTTAATTAATTAACCTAATAAGTTAGAACTAGTTTCATAAATTTTCTGAAAAACAAATTATAAAAACGTTTCAAACTTGTAATATTTTTTTTGCATTTTTGAATCGGCTTATAAAACAAACGGTAAATTACCAAAACAAACAAACAAACAAAATAAATGAGAATACTTTTCATTAAAATAAAATAAATAAATAAAATGGTACTTTTTATTAATATTGCGTTAGATTCTAGTAAATTTTTACTGTTTTAAGTTTTGGAAATTATTAAATTGAAAGAAGAACACAAAATGTACATATGAAAAAACATATACAGTTGGAATGCCACATTCACTCTGAACTATGTCGAAATAAAATTAAAGAAAAAATTTGCTTAAAAGGTGCATTTAATATGTCATAAATATAAAAGATGTTATTACATAATATAGTTTTTAAAAATTTAAAAACTTTCACAATTTTCGCGTTGAGTGCTTTCGATCAAACCTTGATCGTCATCAGGGCAGCTTAGATTGCGTACTATATTATGTAATAACATCTTTTATATTTGTGACATCTCAAATGCACTTTTTAAGCAAATTTTTTCTTTAATTTTATTTCAGTTAAAACAATAATTTAAGTAATATACAGTGTAACCTTTGAATAACGATTACCCGTGGGACCGGTGAAAAGTGACCGCTCTTCAGAGGTGGTTGTTATTCAGAGGTTTCATTAAAAAAAATTAAAATTACACAAATTTAAATAGAAATACACACAGTCATTTTAATTCATCCTCATTGTTTTAATATAATAAGTAAATCAGTGATTTGCAGTTGCTTTTTTTTTTTTTTTTTTTTTTTTTTTTTTTTTTTGCTGCAATTGTCTTTCTCCAAAGAACATAAATATGACTTGATTTGCTATACTCATCATCATTATGATTTAAGGAGAAATTTTGGATTTCGCGAAGGTTCTTCAAATTTTCGGTATATGTGTTAATACTGGAAATTTTGGGTGATTCCATTTCCTATTTCCTCTTCCTCTTTTCTATCTTCCACCATTTGCTGTATGGAATCAAATGTGGCAGTAACTGCCAAATTTTTGACCCGACATAGAAACAAGCTGGCTTTTTCGTTGATTATGCCTGCCGTTCTAAGAATATTATATAAAATTTCCCCATTATTATTAATGTCTTCATTTTCTGTTTGTTCACATATCAAGTAAATTTTGTTTGATCGGCTTCACATTTCGGTTCACAAATAAATATGAAATTGCACCAGGAGTTGTAAAAATATTTTCTCGTGACTTTTGAGCGGCCGTTGTTCAGAATTTCTTATTTAGAGGTCCGTACTAATGTTAATGCTATGGAACGTGTTTGGTTCCATCAACATGTGGCCGGTATTCAGAGGTTTTCGTTGTTTAGAGGTGGCCGTTCAAGCAGGTTTCACTGTATATATTACGGAATCATAAATGTTAGCAACATAAAATAAAACGGGAAAAGTTATTAATAAGCTGCTAATCAATTTCATCTAATATACAGAAGTTAATTTTGTATACATGTGTAAAAAACACAATTTTCGTGTAAACGTTAAATATCTTACAATAGAAAATAGCTAATAAATACAATATACTAATTTTTATTTAAAGAAAATATTTTATTTTTTAGACTAATGCATTTTAACTAAGTTGTATTAATTATATTTAAAAATTAGTGTATTTTAATTAAAGGAATAAAAAAATAACGAATATGTTTGGTTAACATATTCTGTATCATACAATCAAATTTTTACCAAAGTTTGTCGGTATCTAATTAAGCCCCAAAACGATACGGTCGGTGTTTTCAGCCTTTTTTATTAAAAGTCGTTTGTAACGAGAAATTGTGAAAGGTAATGTTCATTTCATTCTATCACAACGATTCTGCCATTAAAAATGGCAATTTTTTAAAAATTCTAAAATAGTGATAACTAGATAATTAATTTAATCATGAGCATTTATTCTTTACGCAATCATACCTTTACGTCAACGCAATGCCAGGGAGTATGGGTTAATTATAACATTTCTGTAGTTTGAATATTTTTATTATATAATTACTCTCTAAAATTTGCAGCAAACTTAAATAACTAAACGTCATCTTATCCTTTTTAGAGCGTTTACTGCATAAATTACTTTTATCTAATCGATACCTATTTAAATATAAATAACTTATCTTTTGAAACTTCTATAACGCTGTGTTATTTTGCATTTTAAATATTTAATATAACCATATTAATATTTACATCTTTAATACTGAAAGCGGCATATTCTTCATAGTGAATTTTTTTTAAATGAAATAATTTGTAGAAGATTTAAAATTCATTATACGTATATAAAATAATTTATGAATTTAGGAGGAAAAATATTTATTTTTAAAAAGTAATGTTGTAATTTATACTCTACTGTTGAACGCGGAAGTTCTATATGTTAAAACTTAAATAAAATGGTGAAGAAGATATCAATAAAATAGAAATCTCTTATCATATCACATTTATACATCTAATAATTATAGCGCTATAATTTCTCATTTAGTTTTTCTATTTTTTAAAAAAAGGTATAATATTTTGGATAATAAATAAGCTACAGTAACATGCTTTATGATTTGAAACACACTACTCACAAATGAAATTCCTGAACATCAAATTTAAAAATAAATAAATAATAATATTTTTTAAAATGTCTAGTACCTACACTGTTAAAAATTTGCAGCATTCTGTCCAATCATTCGACCGTTTTTTGAAAAAACGGTTTCATAACCGTAATTTAACTATATTCTGACCATAAAATGGCCAATAATATGGTCAGAATAGTGTTAAATCACGGTTGTGTAACCGTTTTCAATAAAAACGGTCAAATGACTGGACAGAATGCTGCAAATTTTTAACAGTGTATTATCTGGCCTTAAAGAGACCGGAAGTATTACAAATAAATGAAATCGTTTGATATAACGATTATCGATCAGGGCACATTGTTGAATGCATTTTATACAAACATGTGCATGTATACAAACATTAATATCATAGCTGTCAACTGTTCCGCTTTTTTGTATCACAAAAATTTAATAGAAAATTCTGCCTTATTTAATCGGCAGATTACGGCGATTTAAAAAGGTAAAATATACTATAAAATTTTTGTGGTACAAAAAAGCGTAAGAGTTGGTAGCTATGTAATATATAGGTAAAAATACTACAAAATTATACATAAATGCCATAACTACTATCAGTGCAAAAATGTATGAATGAAGCAAATATAATAGCACCAACTACTTATAAAACTTACTTATGTTAATAAATAAATTTTATAAGTAAAAATAAACAGAAATAAAATAAAATAAAATTGAGAGGAAAAAACATCTATTTGGTTAAAAATGATATAAAAATCTATGATATTATGTTTTTTCCTTTATACTTTACTTGCCGCAATTATATGGGTTCTATGTAATAAAAATGTTTGGACTCTATCAAATTAAAATACGTTTGTATAACAGAAGTGTTGATTAACCGAGTGTGTCAGATAGTTGAATGTTCAATAATAGCGAACTATTTATTTATCTTATTTAGATATAGTTACACTTATTTCAAAGAAAAATGTCTTTCAAAATGCTGATGATTATGCGCAAAAACTATATAAAATAATCTTGAAATGTATATATAAAAGCGAAATAAGTATTATTAGAGTTTTAATAAAAAGTGATTAAGTTTCGGAACTTAATTTAAATGCTTTAAGTAGAAATAAAGTGAAAATAAAACAAATTTATGAGAAAAAAAATCAACAAACACCTTTTTATTTTTAATTAATGGAAGTTAAAAACAAGATATAAAAATCAATGATACATTGAAGTTTTATTTTCATTTGTACATTATAAATATTTTAAATTCATGGATTATACATCCTTAAAGTAAGTTAATATAATATGTCTGTCGATTAACCGGGTGTGTCGTATAACTGAGTGCTCAATAATTAACATTCTGCTCTCTCTATATATATATCGTAGTTTCATATACAGATGCTTGTCGGAAAAAATATAATGTCACTGATAATAATAATAATGATAAAGTGCAAAACAGCATAAAATAATCAGAAAAATATATTTATAAAAACAGAAAAAAAAATATTTATTAGCAATGTATCATCATCCTACGTCGTACACACAATTAAATATGTATTTTCAGATGTAAGAAAAGTGATAGGTATTAAAGAAAACACTGGAATATTAATTTGGCATGGCCTTGCATATTGCTTCAGTGCACTCTTCTCTCTTCATTAGACAGATTTCTTAATCTGACAGATCAGTCTGACTTAATCGGATTACTGTTGCAGTGCAAAAGAGATTGTAGATCAAAAGATTGTCTGAAAAATGGATTCATCAACCCTGATAGCGTTAATAAAACATTGCGTAAAAAGTCGATCATTGAATACTTAAAGTTAATTGCTTATGTTATAATTAAGTATTCAGAATTTTTCCTAGTTAAGCAAATGCATTAATAATAATGTCTTTGAAATAGTTTTTAAATGCATTGTTTATTAACATCAAACATTTGAAAGAACAGATTACTTCCATTAATTAAATTAAGAATATCTCTCTCTGATGTCTCAAATTGGTTATATTTAAAGAACAGTTAAGTACCGGGCGGTTCGTTGAGGAAGATTTTTTAAAAATTAAATGCAACTTATAGGAGAGCGAAATCGTATTATATTGTAACATTCGTTTTAATTAAGAAATAAAAGAGTGAAATACATTTATTAATAAAATGGTTTTTTAAATTAAATTTAACACCTTGCGCTAAAATGACACGTGTAACTCGTCACGAATTTCTACATACCAAACTGTGAAATGACGTGCTACCTCGTCTTGCAAATAAAGTTACTTAAAATATTTTTCTATCACAAAATTTGTACATTTTCTAATTTTAAAAAATATCCTAAATTTATTCAAATCGCACACTAATTATGTTTAAATTCTCAGCTAGACTTAATAACTCAGTATGCTCACGCGTTTGCGACCTCACGTTCAGCGTCCGTATCAGCAGGGGTGCGGAATTTAAAGAAAATCTTACCAGCCAAGGATTTATTTCACCAGCCAGTAAAATGCAATGTACAGTTGAAAAATTTTATGGCAACTCAAAAATAGTTGGTTACTATTACTATAATGCATTTTCATATTTTTTTTCCCTGTAAAATTAAGAAATATAAACAAAAGATGAAAGTTTAATATAAATTAGGACATGTTTACATCACAGTAATTAGGAAAATTGAAAAATATAGCTGACTACTAAAAAAAAAAAAAAAAAAAAAAAAAGGTTTTCGCATAACTCTATAGTTTGCAGTTTTGAAAGACTACCTAAAAATTCACTCGTCCTGTCAGAAAATTCACTCGCCAGTGGCGAGTCAAATGATGTCTTTCCCCATCCCTGACTATCAGCTATATTCCTAATCATAGTGGGCATTTTCAAGGAAGCATCTTGAGCCCCTTATTGTTTAATCTGTTCCTTAACGACATCTCACGCTCACTACACATCCAACTTGCATTATATGCGGATGACTCACCCATGTATGCTTTAGCTCACAACCCATTTAGACTATACAGGTATTTACAGACACACGTCGATGCTTTCATGGAGTGGTGCAAGTTGTAGCACGCTTAAATCAATGAAAGTAAAACCTCTGGTATATTTTTCAAGAGAACTATCCTATACTGTAACAGAATCGTCATTGATAACACTGTAAAACCTTGGTCAAAAAAGGCAAAGTACCTTGAAGTCATCAAAAATTAACATGGAATAAATACATTCGTCCCACCAGGGGGAAAGTCGACGGATCTTTCATCGTACTTAAACCTCTTCTGAATAGTAAAATCCTTCCTATCTACAATAAATTACTTCTTTTACTCCTCTATTCTTCCAATAATCACTTACGCCTGTCTGGTCTGGAGTTTTACCTGTAAAACCTCTATGGATAATCTTAGCCGCCTCCGCAACATAAATCTCAGGATTGTCCCCAAAGCTTCCCATTAGCTACAAAACTCAACAATTACACTGTAAAAAAAGTCTGTAACGTTACGAAATTTTTTCTAGGAAACTGCGATTCCTAGAACTATTTATGTAACGGCAAAAACAAAAATTCGTGTAACAGATGCATACGTTTGCACTGTAAATCAAAAAATCTGAAAGGTTTCTCAGAATTTTTTAGGAAACCGGGATGCCTAGAACTTTTTATGTAACTGCAACCCGGGTTACAGGTAAAATTTTCGTAAGATTACTGAAATTTTAGTAGATTTGTTTGTGAAGCTACAGATTTCTGTAGCAGTACAAAAATTAATTTTCTAGATTTACATCTTTTTCTGTACAATGCGCAGATAAAATTTTAGTAAGCATGCATATTTCTGTAAATTTACATCTGTAGAATTATAGATTTTTTTTTTTTTTTTTTTTTTTTTTTTTTTTACAGTATAGAAGATACCTTAATACAACTACTTTAAGGAAAACTTTCATTGACGTATCAAAAAAAAAATTATGAGAAAATTTATGATTTACCTAACGAAATTTTTTGCGAAGCTACCAAACTACGACGCTTTCATCGGAAACACTCCATGATTATGGATCACCAATGAACTTGAGTTCACCAAAACTTCAAATATTTTCTTTCTTTTTCCTTTTTTTGTCATATAATATAATATTAATATTAATCTGAAAACTTCTCTTTTTAAAAAATCCTGTGGTTTTCGTCACCTCCATTTTACTTAGACTACCCTGTCCTTGGTTGTTTGGAATTGAATTAGCGATAACATCATTTTTCAACTTTAACATATATGGTAATTTATCTTCTACACATAGTCTTAAAACTACCTGATGTTACCATTTGGCTCAAATAGTAGCAAGACAATTAATCAATAAACTGGGCGTGAAATTGGATGCTACTAGGAAACCCCTTAATGCTGCTCTACTGTTTAGCACTATCCATATCAATAATGTTATTTTTAACTAACAAAATGCATTAATCCTAACGTTAAAAATTTTTCTTTAACAACAAACAAGATAAATAAATAAGTAAACCTTTATGCACAATCTTTCCCTATTAAATATTATCAGAAAAGATTAACCACCATTCAAAACATTTTTGTCACGGTAAATATATATATATATACAATGGAACTCCACTTATACGTTACCTGAGTTTTATGTTTCCCTCAGTTATACGTTTTAACTCAGCGGTCCCTTCCGTTTGCCATTAAAAATTAACTGAATTATACATTTTTGACTTATACGTTTCTCTCGGTTATACGTTACGATTTTGAGTTTCGGAGAAATTTTTTTCACTTATACATTTTGTTGAAAATAATTTCAGAATTTTTGCTACGCTTTGCCTTCCATCTTTTCCTACTGGCAATGTGTCTGATTGTGATTATCCCACTCTGAGCCACGATGAGCTACTTTGAGGGCTTTTGACATAGCAAATTAGTTCGTCAGGAGTACAAGCAATTACTACAGTACAAAGTGGCTGCATTATTAACAGAAACTCAAAGCTAATTGTTCAGTGTCGGATCTGAAGAAAAGAAACAATCCAAGATTATTTCAACAAATTATATTCAATAAAGCTTTTATGATAAAATAACCTCATATGTATTTTTCTTATTTACCTTTGCTTTTTACTGTTAAATTTCCACGAATTTATGTCATGGATACAGTAATACTTACAAAACTTACAAAACTTTAGTTTTCGATAAAAGGTAAATGAAATGCCTTAGCGAAAGAAAATTTTCATGATATATTTTTAAAAATGGTTACGGTAGACCATTAATTGAGTTGTACGTTTTACTGAGTTCAACTTTTTTTGTTTGGTCCCGAGTAAAACGTATAACTGGAGTTATACTGTATATATATATAGATAATTTGCGGGTCAGAGATTAGCTATAATGCAATAAAAACATTGGATAACATTTATTTTTAATACCGATGTATGTGGACCTAATAAAAATTTAACTCCCTATTCGGAGAAGTTTAAATTATTACATAATTAAATTATGAATGAATATGTGGGAATTAAATAATTTACAGCTTTATGCAAAATATAAAAGTTATTTAACTCTTGCTCTGTATGTCAATATATTTTTATGAGTTAATGCCGGCATTTATTGCGAGAAAGTAAAAAAAAAAATAAGAATGCAAAGTTTTCTTTTTGTATGGCCGTACCAGATGATATCACATGTATTTAAATTTCTTCAATGTCACCATCACCGCAGCATTACTACTGCTGTTATTCTTAACGGCAAATCCAGTTTAAGGAAAATAAACGGCATAAAAACAAATCGCCTAAACACTTCAACAGCTGGATATTTGCATTTCTTCTCAGCGTAGGTATTTTAGTAAAAATTCTAAATTATTTGTTTATATTTACCTTTTGTGTGATGTAAATTAAAATAGAAGAATATTTATTTTAAGTACGAACAATATAAAAAATGCATTTTTCTTTTAAAACAAACTTTGAAGGTTTAATTTCAAGGATAAGTTAGAAATTAGTATTATATATATATATATATATATATATATATACAGTCGGACCTCGTTATGCCGACATACGGTTTTCACGTCAGTTTTTTAAAGTCCTGATTTTCTGTATATGATTGTAATGTAAATAAATTCCGGATTTTATGTCGTTCAGTAATTTTCAACTGCGGATATCCCAACAGTTTAGAAAAATTGACCATTTTTCATAATCCATCTTATAAGCACGGAAATTAAGCGGTAAGAAATGTCTCAGCCAAACTTTTCACAAAAGTGTCTAAAACACCCATTGATATGAATGAGAAATTTTACTTCAATCCTTTATCCGAATAAATAAACCCACACACTATGAATGACCCACTTAAGCTCCAGATAGACGTTTCAGTCTACTCGTGGTTTTTTTGTTCTGGTCAGGTGGCGCTTTCTTGTGGTTACACGGCGTTTTTCATCAAACTAAAACCGAAGCATTGCATTGCATTGAAACGATCAGAAATTATCTAACATCCATTTCTGAAACAACGAATATTGATTACAATTCATTGTATAATATTGAAAAAAGAATTGAAGGAAGCACATCTAAGGACAAGCAAACCTTAATTCATCGATATTTTATGTAACAATAAAAAAATGTCATCATAAATCTGACTTTTATTATTTTCAATTTTGTTTCTGTGTTTATTTTGTTTAATAATAATGTTTTATTGCTTAAAATTGCAAGAACAATTATGAATTTAAAATTATCATTAATTAATTAGAAATACAGCTTATTGTAAACATATTTTTCTCCAACTCCGGTTACCGTGACACTCCGCTTATGACGACAAATTTTTCTGGTCATTAGCGTGTCGGGATAACGAGGTTCGACTGTACATTCATACTGGACTTTTTTTTTACTTTGCGAGTTGTTTTATATATTTTTACGATTATTATCTCCTCTTGTTGAATTTCTTTTTATATCTTTGCTATCTTAATTTCGTTCAATTATTGTTTTTTCGATGTGTTATAAGGGGCTTAATATTGTCATTTTTACGCTTAGTGCTGACAATATTAGACGAAATAACATATCTTTGCTATGAATTATTCTTAAGTAGTTCCGCTGATGAATACATAAGATATTGATGGTTTGTCATATTTGCATTTTCAATTTATTGGTTTTAATTTTTGTATTATCTTTACCTTTGATTTTTACACATATGATTTCATTTTAATTATATATATATCTATATCTACACATTTTTCGTACATTAATATAGATCAAGTTATAAAAAAATTATTAAAGCCTGTTGATATTTCCGTTTAAGCATCTTTAAAAAAGTGATAAAAAATCTTGTTTTAATAGGCTTTGATATACAGAAATTAAAAGAAATAAGCAACAATTAAAAAAAAAAACCGGAATCATGTAAATACTCAGTATAATGCGCTAAACGGAAGCTTTTAATATTATGTATAGTTTAAAATTTCATTAAAATTGTTATAAATTGTCAATTAAAGGTAATAGAAATTATAATTAACATTTTGCAATATAATGAATAAGTTGCTAAATGCTTTTAGGTAGCTTTCATTACAAAAAGCTACCTATTGCAGCCGTTCGGAGGAAAGCGATTTCAAAAAATTTTGGTATATTTTCATCGATCATGACCCCCAGACCCTGAAACCACCCTTCGTTCAAAATTGATATATATATATATATCCATATATATATATATATATATCTGACCTATGTCACACTGTAACTCACGTATTTATGAACCGATTTGGATGTAATTCGGTGTGTACATAGTACATACCAATGTCTCGACCGAGTTCGTTGGCCAGCTTCATCCGCCATTTTGTTTCAAAATGGCGGCAATTTAAAATTTTTTAAAGAAATTTAAAATTTGAAATATGGTACCAAGAAATTGAAAATGGAAAAATATTTTTTTCTTATGTATTTCACCTTTATACAAAGACTCCGGAGCAGTTTTTGTTTCGTCTATATCTTAAAAAATGGCTGAGTTATAGCATTTTGAATTTCCAGCGTGGCTGACATTTTGAAACGTCCTGAATTTTGTCACGCGATAAAAGGCGTATTTATGAACCGATTTGGATGTAACTTCGTTTATACATAGTACATACCAATGTCTGGACCGAGTTCGTTGGCCAGCTTCAGCCGCCATCTTGTTTCAAAATGGCGGCCATTTAAATTTTTAAGAAAAATTTAAATTTGAAATGTGGTACCAAAAAATTAAAAATTGAAAAAATATTTTTTTCTTATGTGTTTGACCTTGATAAAAAGATTCGGTAGCAGTTTTTGTTTTGTCTATATCTTAAAAAATGGCTGAGTTATAGCATTTTGAATTTCTAGCGTGGCTGACATTTTGAAACGTCCTGAATTTTGTCACGTGATAACAGACGTATTTATGAACCGATTTGGATGTACCTTGGTGTGTACATAGTACATACAAATATCTCGACCGAGTTCGTTGGCCAGCTTCATCCGCCATCTTGTTTCCTAATGGCGGCCATTTAAAAAATTTTTAAAAATTTAAAATTTAAAATGAGATACCAAAAAATTGGAAAATGAAAAAGATTTTTTTGTATGTGTTTGATCTTAATACAAAGATTCCGGAACAGGTTTTGTTTCGTCTATATCTAAAAAAATGGCTGAGTTATAGCATTACTGACATTAAAAAACGACCTGATTTTTGTCATGTGATAACAGGCGTATTTATGAACCGATTTGGATGTAATTTGGTCTGTACATAGTACAAACCAATGTCTCGACCGAGTTCGTTGGCCAGCTTCATTAGCCATCTTGTTTCAAAAGGGTTCCCATTTAAAAGAATGTAATTTAAAATTTAAAATGAAGTATTAAAAAATTGGAAAATGAAAAAGATTTTTTTATGTGTTTGGCCTTGATACAAAGATTCTGGAGCAGTTTTTGTTTCTGAAAATTTGTTCTTTTGATTATATCTTAAAAAATGGTTGAATTATAGCACTTTGAATTTCTAGCATGGCTAACACTTTGAAACGATCTTGTATTTGTCACGCGATAACACACGTATTCGCCTATTTTGATGGAAGAAGGCATGTGGATAGTATACATCAATATCTCGACCAAGTTCGCTGGCCAACTTCATCAGCCATCTTGTTTCAAAATGGCGACCATTAAATTAAAAAAATATATATTTAAAGTGAGGTGCAAAAAAATTAGAAATTGAAAAAGATTTCTTTATTTGACTTTGATATAAGGATTCAGGAGCATTTTTTGTTTGTCTTTATCTTAAAAAATGGCTCAGATATAGCAGTTTCAATTTCTAATGTGGGTGACATTTTGTAAAATTTGATTTCTTGCCTGCGACAGCACTCGTATATATCAACCGATTCCGATGTGAGTGCACAGCAATTACTAATGTCTCGACCCAGTTCACTGGTTAGCCTCATCCACCATGTTGTCTTAAAATGGCAGGCACTTTATGAAATCGCCGAATTTGGCAGCCAAATATAAGTTACTTTAAATAAAAGCAGCTTGGATAAAGCTGACTAATTTCGCGAAATTCTCATTCATTATGATTTAGTATTGATAAAAATTAGTATTGAATCTCCTATATTCGGTTTCCACAAAATTCAGCTTCGTGTGTTTGAATAATATAAGTTGGCTTTTTTAAAATAAGGAATATGAAAGCTACCTCTTCCTCCCGGCACTGGCCGGAAGGACTTTTTAAAATGATTTATTCAAGAAAATAAAAGTCTTTATTTTGTGTAAATACTTTTTCTAAAAAAAAAAAAAAAAAAAAAAAATCCTCTTTAAAAAAAAAAAAATTAATTTAAGAAACAAATATAACGCGGGATAGCTAGGTGCAGTTTTTTAATACACGGTCATCATTGAGGATAAATTACAACGAATGACTTCATAAATATGTATGCATTTATTAATTTTACGGTATTTTTTTTTAATTCTAAACTTGATATACTGCAATAAACCAAAGATATAAATTGCTAATTAAAGTCTAATAGTAATGGTAAAATTTCATTTTTCAATATAATGAATACATTGTTGAGTGCTTTTTTAAATGGTTTATTCAAGAAAATAAAAGTCTTTAATTTATGTAATTACTTTTAAATAAAACTAAAGAAATAAAAAAATTAATAATTTAAAAAAGAGATATAACATAACCTAGATTAGATGCAGTTTTTTATATATTTTCATCCACGATGATAAATTACAGCGAATGACTTCATAATTCGGCATTAATTTATTAATTTACGGCATTGCTGTTTTTTTTATATACATTAGTCAAAGATTTTTTATTTTGTTATGAGACTTTATACAAAGCCAAACTTATAAAACTTTATCTAAAAATTAATGACGGAATTAAATTTCGATTTTTTTCTCAAAGAGAAAAATAAAATACTTTCATTTAAATCAATAAAAATATTTCAATAATATTTTATTTTAAACAATTGTAAAATTTGCGATGTATTTATTATAGAGCGCGGTAAATTATCGATAACGTTGAATACAAAGATACATGATGATTTCATCTAAAGCAAATAAAAATGCTAGAAATATCTTTCTAGTATAAAGTAAATAATTATTTTTATAGTTGTTAGTACTAGATAAATAATATATGAAACATCAGAACTATAATAAAAATATAGACATGTGATTAAATTTTCAAGTAGGCAGTTTATTTATTTATTTTTTATTAAATAAAGAAAATCACATGAAAATTCTAATGAAATATAACATTTTATTGATATATATATATATATATATATATATATATATATATAAATAAATAATCCTGCTGCAATTATAATAGTAAAAATATGAAAATATAAATAGTAATCACATAGTAAATTTATGATTGCAAAGGAAAATCAGCTCCGTCGCAAAATGTATGATTTTTCTGACTGTTTCAAATGCACTTCTAACGAAGTACAGTCGGCCAAAAGAAAAAAGAGAAAACACTACATATATTTAACTCCAAATTATCAAGAGAAAAAAAAATGGAAACATCCATTCGACTAAAAATTGCGTCTTCATACAGAAATTATACCAAGATCTGAAAATTTCCAGACAAACATCTAATTTGTACATTCTATTCTACATTGTAGAAATAATTTTCCGAAAAAATATGAATTGTAACCTAAGAATTTTTAAACAGAAATATGGTACTTGAAGCTTTAAATATGTGAATCCTAAGATACGGATCATTCTGTCACGTAGTTCTTGTTTTGTGATTAAGTGGGTCCGGGACACATTTTAAAATCATTTTTATTTATTGAGTTAAAATTCTGAATTTTTTTCTGATGGTTAACCTTATCATTTGTAAACAAAATCACATGATAAAACTTCTCATAATTTTTTTTTTATTTAAAATTTATTTAAAAAGAAGGGTAATTTAAAATCGATATAACTCGAAATATTATTTATAGAATTTCAATTTTTTTAAAATAAACAAAAATACATAAGTTTTAATTTTGATTCAGCATTTTTATAAATATTAATTTATAAAAAAATTTAAAATATTTAACGAAAAAAATTTAAAAAATCTTTAAAAAAAAAATCATATTTTCAAATGTAATTTTTTTTTTTTTTCAAATATGCTGAATCAAAATTAGAGCAAAACAATTGAAAAGGATATGTTCCAAGTTTGAACCGTTTATATTTAACGGTTCTCGAATTATAAGAATTTGAATACGAGAAATGGTGAAAAAACTAATCATTAAGAAAAACGCATTTTTACAAGGAGTCGTTTCCATAACAGCCATTGCTGGAAAGCTAGATTTTGAAAACAAACCAAAACAAAAAAATTAATATTTTTTGTTCTAATTCAGATAGAAACATGATTTAAATGTTATTGTAAGCAGGAAAAAACAGAGAAATTTTTAATGCAATAAAATGTTTTTGCAGAATTTGAAGATTTTTGCGCCCCGGACCCCCTTAAATGAAAATCTTAATTACAATCAGTTTTGCAACTATTACAAATAATTTTAATATTGGGAATTCCAAATGTTCAGGTTTTATAATTCCTTAACAACTAGACCGAATGACTTCCCGTTTGATAATATCCGAACCCTCAAGAGTACACCATCTTTCCAAATGATTTGGCGAGAAGAGCGCTATTCTGCGCGTATTTTTATTGAATGTTAAATTCTGATTTTCAATTTGTCGATTAACTGATTGACTAATTTAAGATAAATCCAGATAATTTATTAAAGAAATAGTTAAATCAAAAAGATTTTTGTTGACCCTGTCACAAAAAATGTTTATGTATTTTCAAAGTTTACCATTCATGAAAAAGATCTTGATAAATTCATTATTTAGTGACACAGTATATTGTTAACACGGAAGAGATTTTTTTAAATTCACTTTTTTTCATTCAGCAATAAGGCCTAGAATTCAATGATCATATATTATAATAGATTCAGATTTATCAATTTGTATTTGTGTTTTTAAAATATCAATTTCCATTTTATACATGTGTGAACTGTATGAATCATTTTTCTAAAGTTATTAGAGGCGACATTTAAATCAACAAAAATTCATATACACTGTTTAGTAATGCCAATGAGCGCATGCGCAGAAAGCACTCTTCTCACAAATTTATTTGACACTCTCCGAATTTCTCCAAGGTCAAAGTGTTGTACACTTGAGAGTTTGGATATTAGCTTCCCGTTTGGTATCCTGAGGTAAAATTTACCGAAAAAGCTAAGTATAATGAAACTTAGCTGTTCATATTTGAGATTTGAGATTTTAGTATAATTCCTGCATGAAGCCAACCTCTGAGGGTTTTTTTAACATAGAAAAAAAAAAACATAATTTCGAATCGAATGACTATTTCTCTTTTTTCTTTTTTTTAATAGCACAATTTCTTGATTAAATTATATAGAATGTTTCTGTTTTGTTCAAACGAAAAATCATGGAACCTGAAATTTACGTAATATAATTATTTATTAACCATTTGGGAAAATGGTTATTGTCCTCTGTCAGGGTAGGAAATCAAAAACATATCTAAAGCGTTTTATTGGTTGAATCCGAATTTTATTCGTTTTCTGATTGGTCTATACAGTAATCTGTATTTTCCCTTTACTTTCAACAAAGATGGATACTTCTGTTGCCACTATAACAAAAAAGTAATAAAACTACAAAAAAAATTAATAACTCAGAAACAAATTGAGATACAGCTTTTAAACAAATTGCATTTAAAAGTAAATTTTTTTCTCTATACGACGGTGTAAAAAGTAATATTGTGGGATGTTTAGAAGTTAAAGAATGAAATTTCATTTAAAATTAGTCGTCAGATTTCTTGAAAATTTGACGATGGAAAAGCCTTTTCCCGAACAGCCAATAGAATGCCTGGATAATCCGTAAGTTTCAGGAGGATAATACGTACGAGTCGCAGGCGATTTTTGTCGCTTGGAATTTTTACGTGTAATAACACTATTAATGTTTAATTCATGGCGTACGTATGATCAACTCCGTGCGATTTTTTATGTCTTAAAATTAGTCTTTGAAAAAATCATTTTCCAAATGGTCGTTGTAATTTGTTAAATTGCCTTTTTTATATACCTTTTTTATTTAATTAAAGAAGGAAAAATTCTGATGCAAAGTATGCTTATTTTTAATAATAAAAAACCAGAAGATTAGTAGCTATGGTCACGGGATTCGTACGGGTCCTGGAATTTCCATACCATTAAGGGAGTCCCGGACACAAAAATCTTCAAATTTTGTAAAAACATTTTATTTCATTAAAAATTTCTCGTTTTTTCTTACTTAAAATGACTTTTAAATCACGTTTCTATCTTAATTAGAACAAGAATTATTAATTTTTTTCGTTTTGGTTTGTTTTCAAAATCTAGCTTTCAAGCAATGACTGTCATGGAAACGACTTCTTGTAAAAATGCGATTTTCTTCATAATGAGTTTTTTCAACATTTCTCATATTTAAATTCTTATAAGTCAAGAACCGTTAAAGATAAATGGTTCAAACTTGGAACATGTGTTTTTCAATTGTTTTACTTTAATTTTGATTAAGCATATTTGAAAAAAAAATATTTACTTTTGAAAATACGATTTTTTTTTTTTTTTTTTTTTTTTTTTTTTTTTTTTGTTTTGTTTTTTTGAAAATTTTTCGTTAAATATTTTAATTTTTTTTAATTAATATTTTTAAAAATGCTGAATCCAAATTAAAACTTGTATATTTATGTTTATTTAAATGAAAAAAAATTGAATTTCTATTAATATTTCGAGTTATAACGATTTTAAATTGCCCACTTTTTTATTAAATTTTAAATTTTAAACAAAAAGAAAATATATGAGAAGTTTTATCATGTTATTTTGTTTACAAATGATATGGTTAACCATCACAAAAAAATTCAGAATTTTAACTCGATAAATAAAAATTATTTGAAAATGTGTCCCGGACCTCCTTAAATTCTTCGGTACCAGTATTTTCTTATAGAAAATCTGTGCTTAAATAAGGTGAAATTTTGCACATTTAAACTAGGTTTTTTTTTTATATAAAAAAATACTTATATTTTATCTGGGAAATGATGAGATCCCCGAGAACCCTGCGGTAAATAATTACGTTCAAACAAAATTCTAAACTTTTCTCTTTAAAAATCACTATAAAACTGAATTCCACTGTAAAATTCACGCCGCGATAAAAACAGCGTGTAAAAATTTCGATGCATGAAATAGTATTTACATGTTACAAAGAATTAGAAAAGAACAAATCTTCTTTAAGATGTAACAGCTTTCTTCTTCTTTTTAATTTTCGCACATTACGCATATAACGGACAATTAGAACAATTAGTTAATGTATGTTGCGCAGACGATCAAGTTTAAATGAGGTATCAAATAGCTTTTCCCACAATGACAGTAAATTTTCGTACCTTTGTCACTTAAAATAGTAATTCCTATTCCTATTCATGTTTACAAGGTGAATTAAAAAAATTATTTCGTTGAATGAAATAACGTCATAAACGTTTATATACAAGTAAGGAATCATCCACATGGTTTTGATAGACTGTTTGTAAAATATAATTAATATCTTCGGAATGCTAATCCATAATGACAAGTAAAATGTAACAAAATATTTCTCAAAATGCATTTTAACTCTTTGCACTCGAAGTTTTTTTTCATTCGTATTACCAGCAACTCGAAGTGATTTTAGTTATATCTTATTATTTTTTTAATTCTTTATGAATACAAATGTTATGATTAAAAAAAATTATAAAATTATTACATTTTGTAATCGTCCAAAGTGTGATACCTCTCGAAGCAATTGCCAATATGTAATCTTAGCTTTTCTAGACAGGTATCACAAAATAATTTGTATTGTCTCCGTAGCGGAGCCCTAGAGTTTGAAAACAAATTTTAAATGGCTCCGCTCCGGAGCCCTCGAGTGCAAAGGATTAATAATATTGAGACTTTAAAATTATGAATAAATAATATTTATAAAGAAACTTAAATTAATTTAAATAAATAGAGTAAGGTGTAAAAAGGTTGATTGGTTGGTTGATTACGGGCGCTACGTTCATCATTTGCCCACGAAAGCTAAACAATCTGGGAACTCTGTTTAAAGTGGAATCCAACCGGCTACAAAGTCTTGAATTGTGCTTGAATTTTAACTTGAACTTGATTAGGAAGTTATTCGACTACAAGGATTGTTCGATTCTCGATTGGGTATATTAAAAATGCAGTTTTATGATTGATTGATGGATTATGATTGAATGAGATTGATTATGATTGATTGATTGTCGGGTATTAACTGGATTGATTTATAACTGATTGATTATGACTGAATGACAAATAAAAAAAATAGTTTCTACAGAAAAACTCTTCTCGTCATTTCCCGATAAAATGCATTCCTGGGAAATAAACAACAAATTAAATTGAGCAAGAGATTTTTTCCAGAAATCGCATAAAGAAAATTAAAAAATTATTTTTGTCATAAAAATGAAACATTTTTACCATTACAATAAATAAAAGAAAGTGAATTGAACCTAATCTCCAAAAAGTATAAACGTATATTAAAATAGTTTTAAAAAATTAAATTAAATTATTCGATATGTAAAATGGTATTGATAGGGGAAAATATCGAGAAGCTGCAATATTTTGAAGAGAAATGGTATTTTTAATTAAAATGATAAGGATAAATATGGAACTGTATCTATAAATAATATGAATTGCACAGTTCTTATAACCCAATGTGTGTTTAGAAATGCTAATGATGCATTAAGTAATTTCTTCATTAATTTATTTATATGTATTGTATTAGTATATGAGAATAAAAACAATCAGGATTTAAACTTTTGTTCAACAGCAGGAATCCATACATTATTTATAGAAATCTTTCAAAATGCACTGTTAATCCCGTGTTTAATGATTATTCCAAAGTTTCAAGATGTTTATAGGTAACTTGAAACCTATAATAATGTTTAAATAAATAATCTACTCTTTTTCAATTTCTTGGTTTAATATTTTTCTTTAAAAAGTCAATTCAAAATTTGTAATTCAAATAATATGATAGCAAGTACCGCGGAAAAAGTCATTGACTTTGAGGACTTTTCGCGAGATTCCAAGGATTCTACTAAAGCATATTTTTCTTACTTCTATTATGGGCCCCATTGTAAACTCGAATATTCCAACCCCAGATGATCCCTCAACCAAGGTGGACTTGTTCATATGCATTCAAACAAGACAGAACAGCATACAGGACCAAACATAAGGCATGTGTAGTAAGTACATTGCACTCTGGCCCGGAGCTTATCTCGTTGGGGTACCCCTCCCCAAAGAAACTGAAATACCTTTTTTACATCTGAAACTAAAGTCAGGCCCCAAACATTTTTGCTCCCGAATCTAAACATGGCCTCCATACTAACATGGGCCTCCAATAACATTAAAATACATTCATTTCTACATTTAAAAGTACCCCCCCCCCCTAAAATATCCTTGAACTTGTGCCTTTACCCTTTTAAAAACAAGAGAAAAGAAAAAACTTGGGAGCATTATAAACTATATTCTCAATTTAATTCTTTGAATTAACAAGCTATAATATCGTCAATAAAAGCAAAATACGCCAATTAATATGATAAAAATGTTCTTATTGTAATTTATTAATTGGGAAAAATTAATATTTACGATATGAGAAGGATAAAAAGAAAAATTAAACTGAAATGTCCTTTTTACATCTGAAACAAAAAGTTAGATCCCAAACATTTTTGCATCCGGGTCCACATACGACCTCCTTGCTTACCGGGGCATCCAATAACATTAAAATACATCTTTTTTTCATTAAAAATTAATTTATGGCCTTAGTTTTAAACCCATGTCCTTGCTCTTTTAAATATAAAAATAAAGACAAATCCTGGTTGCAGTTTAAAAGCATATCTTCATTTGTTTTCTTTGAATTAACAAGCTATAATATCACAAAAAAAAAGATGAAATGCACCAATTAATACAGAAAACTTTTTTATATCATTTTATTAACAGAGACAGAAAATATTTATGATATGAGAAACATTAAGAAATTAATATTTATTAATAGCAAATAAGCACTTATACGCATTTTTGAAAATTTATCCATTTTTTTTTTATTTAATCTAACAGCGATTTATTAAAAAAAAATACAGGAAAAAGTTTTAACAGTGTTTCAGAAAAATAAATATTATCTATATCAGTTTCATTGTACATCAAAACAATGACATTTTTTACTATGTTTATATAGTTTCGAGATTCTTTTTCAGCTTATCAAATTAAGCTTTTGGAGAAAAAAATATTTGTATAACCTATTTTATCTCCTTCAAGGTCAAAACATTGTATATTATTAATTTCATAATTGCGAAAAACTTAACATTTACGATTTATAAAAGATAAACATTAACAGTTATTGATAACAAGCAAACATTCATATGCAACTTTAAAAAAGTCTTTCAATTTTCTTTATCCTCATTTTTTTTTTCTCTTTATATCGAAGATTGATTTATAAAGATGTATAGGAACCGATACATCATAAAAATAAACATTGTCCATATCACTTTCATTGTACATGAAAACAATGACATGAATTGTTTAATATGTAACCTTTAGATGTTTTTTAGTATCACCAAATTAAGCATTTGAGGAAAAAAATGTTGATCTAACCTATTTTTTTCTCCCCCCAAGGCCAAAATGTTGCATTTTAGCATCACTTTCTTGACCAAGGGAAAGAATTATTGTTTTGAAAGAATAAAGGAATTACTCATGTGCGCCAGCCAGTGCATTACTTTTTTACTAAAATGAAAATTAAAACAAGTATAAACAAAAGATACAAAATAAAAAATGATATTTAAGATATAAAGGTTTCTTTTTACATACAACTCAAGGATACAGACTCTTTGTACTTTTTCTGACATCTGTAACTTCAGAGATTTCTAATCGCTCTGATGATCTATCTGCCTGTATTGTCTGTTCATAATTCCATTCTATTCGGCATCAGAGGATTGGTCTCCATTGAAAAACATACCTGTTTGTTTAACAAGTTTTAAGGCAAAACCTCGGTAGCATCGCTTCTCTATCTTCTGAATGCCAACGCCTTGCTTTGACATTGAACTTAGGTTAGCAAACACGCAGAAAATTTGAAAACAATATTTATTGAGCATTCTTGAACATTTTGTATTATTTTAATTGCAAAATAGCATTGGCCTAATATTGAAAACATGATAAATATTTTGCCTCTATATGCTAAATATTTACAATCTAATGTTTAAATGGGAAATATATGTTTCTAATATTTATATTGGAAATATTTCCTATCTAATCTATGTAGCTGTATAATCCCATCCTATATTCGGTATCAGAGGATAGGTCTCCATTGAAAAACATACCTGTTTGTTTAACAAGTTTTAAGGCAAAACATCAGTAGCATCGCTTCCCTACCTTCTTAATGCCAACGCCTTGCTTTGACATTGAACTTATGTTAGCAAACACGCAAAAAATTTTAAAACGATATTTATTGAGCATTCTTGAACATTTTGTATTATTTTAATAGCAAATTAGCATTCGCCTAATATTGAAACCATAATAAATATTTTGCATGTATATGTTAAATATTTACAATCCAATGTCTATATTAGAAATATTTGCTATCTAAGATTTATATTGGAAATATTTCATATCTTATATTTATGTTGGAAATATTTCCTAGCTAATATCTGATAATCTACCTGTATTGTGTGTTCATAATCCCATTCTATTCGGCATCCGAGGATTGGCCTCCTTTGAAAAACATGCCTGTTTGTTTAACAAGTTTTAAGGCAAAATCTCGGTAGCATCGCTTCTCTATGTTTCTAATGCCACCGCTTTGCCTTGAACTTGAACATGTTAGCAAACACGCAGAAAATTTTAAAACAATATTTATTGAGCATTCTTGAACCTTTTGTATTATTTTAATAGCAAATTAGTATTACCCTAATATTGAATCCATATCAAATATTTTGCCTCTATATGTTAAATATTTACAATATAACGTATATATTAAAAATATTTGCTATTTAATATTTATATTGGAGATATTTTCTATTTAATATCTATATTGGAAGTATTTGCTGTCTAATATCTACATTGGAAATGTTTGCTATCTAATATCTATATTGGAAATTTTGCTATTTCATATCTCTATTGGGAATATTTGCTATCTCATATCTCTATTGGAAATATTTGCTATCTAATATCGACATTGGAAATATTTACAAGTTCCAATGTTAAAGATATTTACATATTCCACGGTTGGAAATATTTATTGGCCTAATTTAAGCCCACGTTAAATAACTTAGCTCTATATTGGAAATATGTATAAATAGCAAGATAAGAAATATTTACAAATTGTAAGATTAGTAATATTTACTAACTAGTTTGTATTTACTATTAGTATTTATTATTTAAATTTTTATTATTGATATTTACTATTACAAGAATAGAAATATCTAACATTTTAAAGTTATATAGCAAAAGTATTAATAATTTATTATAAACATTTTTAATATTCATCAATACAAACTTTTATTGGAAAGATCTCTGATTTTATTCCAAAATTTTTAATAATACTACCTATAACACCCTAATACTAAAGTAATATTACACAAAATTGTTCATGTATTGAGTCAGTTTTTAAGCTAATCTTGACTTACTTTTAAGAAAAGAGTCATAAATTATAATGTTTCACCAAATTCATAAGAGATATATACGTTTCTTGTGCTTGTGGTTGGTGCTGATGGTTTTTCTAGTAAGTTTTTATTTAATCTCTTTATATTTTCAGTTATAATATGAACTACATCAATGTTTCCAAATAACTGTAGTAATTAAAAAATATATATAATTGCTATAAAAAAATTAAACGTAGTTAAACTATATTACTGCATCCTTCATTTTCTGAAACAAATAATTAAAATACATTATTACACGAATCGTTATTATAAATCATTAATCTTTTCTCATCTTATTCTGAAGCAGAAAATTATTATCTCATAATTTATTTGAAAATAATCATAATAATAATTAAAAAAAGGAAAACAAAGTTTATAGCATTTCTATTTAAAACATATTTATTCTTTTAAAAAAACTTTATATCATTTCGATTCAAAACATATTTATTCTTAAAAAATGAAAAAAAAAATTATATCATTTTGATTCTAAATATATTCATTCTTAAAAAAAAAAAAAAAAAAAAAAAAAAAAAAAATTATCATTTCGATTTTAAACATTATTTATTCTTAAAAAGGGGTTATCTCCAAATAACTACAATAAAAAATAAATAAATAATAAAAATTCAATTATATTAATGATATTTAGACCTGTTACATGACAAACATTTTTTAACACACCAATCATACACTATCTCAATAAAAGAAATAATAGAAATTTTCATGCGTATTAATCTATTAATCTCTCATACATACACTTTTAGATTGCTGTATAATAGTTTTGAATATATCCATTATTATTTTGTTTATTAATCGGGCTTACCCCACTGCACTAATGAAAATACGGAATGATTCAAAATCCTTCAGTTTCACTTAAGGCCAGTTTGTTTCTATTATTCATGAAAAAAACTAAAAAAATAAAAAATAAAGAAAACAGGATATCAATAAACTTAATTGCTCCCAATTTATAATTTTTTTTTTTTTAATTTCATTAAAAATGTTACAATACTATGACTTTAATAAAAAAATAAAATTTAGATACCTACGAGGCTATTTTGCATTTTATAAAACTTGCATATCAAAATATTTTAAACTTTTCCTATACAGGATATCAATAAATTTAACTGCTCCCAATTTACAACTTTTTAAATTTCATTAAAAATGTTACAATACTATAATTTTAATAAAAAATAAAATTTAGTTACCTACGAGGCTATTTTGCATTTTATAAGACTTGCATATCAAAATATTTTAAACTTTTCCTATATACAGATTGTTACAGGCAATATTTTGGTGATAGTTACATTAAAATAAAAAGTAGGGTTGATTGCTAAAATTAAAGGGAGAAAAAATACATATACTTAATTCACTCATTTGGGCCCCTCTATAAATGTGGAGGCTACATGTGGGCCCGGGTGCATTGCACCCGCAGCATTTCATTGACGACCGACCATGAACTTAAAACAAGCAAAATACATATTAATCAGATATTGCCAGGTTTGACTAGAAGGAGAAACACCCAGGATTTTAACCCTGGAGCTTCGGTTGTAGGAAAGAGGCCCAAGGTTGAAGAAAGTAAAAAAATGTTCCCCGATGTTTTCATAGAATATTTGGGAGGCCCTTAAATGCCTAATCCTTGGGGCCCCTACTTTCTTTCTACACATTTGAATAATGCATACACCAATGTATGCACTTTAGCATTTGACAAAATAGGCAAGTACTACAATGAAAATAATACTCGACTTTTAATAAAACTTTTGTAAAATATTTCAAGAAAATTAACATCTGTAAAATGCATAAGAAACATATATTAACAAGCATTCTTACCTTTTTATAAAATATTTATATTATATTTTTTTTCTTCGGAAAAAATTATAAACTCAGCAATATGCACAGAAAGATTTAATATTATATTTCCTCTCATTCTAAAAACTATATGCATAAAGACTTTTTCTTTCACTGAATTTCTAATTTATAAAACACAAAAATTGCATTAGAATCGAAGAAAACATTTGTATTATGCAGAATTTTACGCTTCATTTTTACCATTATTTAAAAAAAAACATTTTAATATATCAACCACAGAAACAAAACAATATTGAGTCAATATTTTGCCAGCTATATGTTGGCTATATGTTAGCAATATTGACATCAATTTACCCCATCAATGGGATGTTTACATTTTACTAACATTTTACCAATGTTGGCAAATATTTCCCTATTTCGTGTTTCTTTACCAAAGAATCCAATGTAAAACACATTTCTTCAACATTGTTATTATATTGAAAAATGTCTAATGTAAACCCAATACTTCTGTAATAATAGCATTTCAATGTAAATTAAATATATAAAAAATAAATACAGATAGTGTTCATACCATTTTTTGTAACGATTTTGACTTTCCCTATAATTTAAATTCAAATGAAAAAAATTAATAATAGCTATATGACATCAATTCGGAATAGGATTTAATTATCGTCTGCTTCATTAAAAATATTTTTTGCTTTAAAATGTCGCCAAAAATAAACAACGGATCGAAGGCAATGTATTTGCGCTTTCTGAAAAGGAACTATCCTATTCGTTGTCCAAAAAAAAAAAAAAAAGAAAAGAAAAGAAGAAAAAAAAAAAAGGTGTGAAAAACACGGTTTTAATAATTTTACCCGTAAAATAAACGACCTAATTAATCAAAAAGGAAAGAGACGTGAAATTTTATATTTGACTGTGAAAAAGGTAAAAATGCATACCCAACAAAGGTACGTTTATGTTTATACGTTTTATGGTTATTGCTGGATTCTCTTATAACAGAAAATTAAAAATATTAAAAAAAAAAGTCAAAACTAATTCGGATCACTATCGGAAATATATTTTGATACCGGTTTTCAAAGAAGATATTCCACCACTTTCCCCAAACAATCTTCACTGTGTTAAATGCCATCAGGATAAGGCCATACTCTAAATCTACTGCTATATATTTAGAAAAAAAAAATGGGAAATGAGACCGTAATTGAAGTCATTCCATTTAAATGCATTCCACTCAAGTACCCGATGTGTCTTTTAGGGATTATTGTCCATTTTGAACTTTAAAATAAGGTCTTTATAGGCGGCATCCCAAAACGTTGAAGGGACTCGGGAAGATCGTGCAAAAGGAGTAGGACAAAATCAACCTTCATATTTTAAGAAAAGCTGATTTATCTTAAAAATTAAGATGTAATATAATAGTTTGACAAAAGGGCTGTGTGGCTGAACACATTAGGAAATAAAATTATTATCTTTGTTTATATGTTTCTTTTTCCAAAATCGTTACAAGAATGTGCGAACACCCTCTGTATTTTATGTATTCTCATAACATTGGCATGATGCTGTGCCTCAATGTAACAAAAGTTTATTACAAGGGAAATGCCGAAAATTAAACAAATAATAATAATAATACATTACTTTAATTAAGTTAAAGTCAGTCGCTCGTTATACCAGAGTAAATAAAAAAAGAAATCAAATCTTAGCCAATGTTAAAAGGTCATGGGGTTGAAAGTGACGCAATTCAGTTTTATTTCCCTTTCCCCTATTCTTAGTTATATAGAGGCCCTCTCAGGCACAATGCTTTTATCTAGAACGACATTCACCTGCATTGTCAAAGGTAGTTCAAGGGCACAAATAGTTACTAATCCCAGGTAATGTTATTGTTATACAAAAACAACAATCAACACACGTTCTGTGAAACTGAAGATCATATTACATCCCGCAACGTTAATAAGCACTTATGAAATCAAAACTTCAGATTCGCAGATTGTAAAAAAGCTTGTTAAGGGGTACGGAAGGAAATTTCTTTCAGCAATATATTCTTGTTTCAACTTTCTTTTGAAAATAAAGGCTTTAGTTAACAAATACGTGACAAAATAACTACGGATGCAATATACGAAATTACGATTACAAAATATTTTAATTTTGTTGAAATATCCTTAATTTAGTAAAGCTTGCTGAGAGTAATAATAAAGGCAGGAAATTTCTATTAGTCGTATGTTAATGTTTAATATTTTATATTTTCTTTAAAAAGAAAAGTTACGATTGACAGACATCATGACATTATAACAATTATATCAATTTATGCAATTATGAACAGAGAAATTTTTAATTTTGTTAAGATGCCCATAATTTATAGCGCTTGTTAGGATTTACGAAAGGGAATTTATTCTTTTGAACAGCACTTTTATTCTATTGAATTTCTTTTGAGTAAAATGATTTTCTCAAAACTTTTTTTCCAAATTTCTTTCAGTAATATTTTCTTGTTTCAGCCTTTTTTCTTTTTTTCCCTCGAGGAGAAAGATTTTTTAGTAACAGATATATTAGATGTAAATTTCCAGCTGGGCGAAAAATGTCCGGACCAGGATGTCCGGACCCTAGTGTAGTAACAGATAGTTTGACAAAATAACTGCGAACGCGATATACGAAATCATGAATCCAAAATAATTGAATTTTCTTGAAATATCCTTAATTTAGTAAAGTTTTCTAAATGTATAAAGGAAGTTAAATTTCTATTAGTCGTATATTTATGTTTTATTGTTTCTTTAAGAAGAAAAGTTACGGTTGTCAGTTATCATAACGTTATCTCACTATACCTTAGGTTTGACAAACATCATGGCAGTATAACATTTATCTCAGTATACGAAACTATGAACATAAAAAAAAAAAAAAAAATTAATTTCATTAAAATATCCATAATTTACTGTTTGTTAAGATTCTTGTTGAATGCTTCTTAAGATTTACGAAAGGGAATCTATTCTTTTCAACCGCACTTTTATTCTATAGCATTTCTTTTGAATAAAATGATTTTAATTCTCAAAAACTGTAATGACAAAATACGTGCGAACTTAACATACTAATTACAAACACAAATTTAAGCATTTGCAGATGTAAGCAAATTATGAAAAACGCTTTATATTTAAAAAAGTGAACTAAGTGAAAATAAATTTTATAGAAAAAAATTCGGGAATGCCTTCATATTTTAAATAATACTGTGCAAATCATAGATTAAAGATTTTATTTAATAAATTTTATGATTTATCTCTTTTAGAGCCAATATACTACATTTTCAAAGTTTAATTAAAAAGCAAAATCTAATTTATAATCTGCGAGTTTTCACAACAAAGTCTTTAGAGTATAAATACATTATTAAAATTCATTTATGTATCATAATATGGTTTTCTTTTACTTTTTTTTATCTTACAAAATATTTTGTTAGCTTTACAGTCTTTTGACTTTGAAAAATAACATTTTGATCTTTAATGATTTTTCAAAAAGTTTCATATATATGGTTAAAAAATCTGTTAAATAATCAACACACCAGCAAGGAAATCTTTATAAAAACTGCAATTTTAACTTATTTTTGAAATGCTTTTATTGTTAAAATCCATTTGTGTATCATAATATGATTTTATCTTACTTTTTGTATCCTACAGAATATTTTGATAGTTTTTCATTCTTTTAACTTTGAAAAAACACATTCATCTTTAATTATTTTTCGAAAAAAAAAATCCTATATATGTATTTAAAAACATCTCTTTTTAAATACATTCACAGGTCAGAATATATTTTACTCATTTCCAAAGAAAAGTTTAATTGATAATCCCTTCTACAGCAAAGATATGCAGAAATCAATAAGCGACAGTGAATTTAAATTAGTTAAAAGTTGTACCTATATAACATTGGGTCCTCCCACAACCAAGACAGAGAAAACAAGTGACGTTCAGAGATAGCTAAAATGTAATTCCAGTTCCAGGTATATATCAGCGATATTTTTAACCCCTAAAATTATCGAATTAATCAGCTATGAAACCATCAAAATACCCTTTATATCAAACTACAGCAAAACCTCCCTAAAATGACCACGTTGCGTTCCAATAAAAATTGGTCGCTCCGAGAGGTGGTCTCTTAATGGCGGTCATGTTTAAATCTACATTTTAATTGTTGAAAAAAGGTTTTAATCATTACAATTAACGTTACTAAAATTAATTTTTCACATTAGAAAAAAATATAAAAATATAAGTATCAAAACAAAAGTTAATTTCATAAGTTAATTACTGCAGAATTTAAAAAATGAATACATAGACGTTTGCTTTGATTTTATGGTTTTATCTTTATAACTTTTATGTCCAAATCCTTTCAAAGTTCAGTAAATATCAGCATTTTTTTCGGACGAAACAAATAATGACAATTTCAATTTATCTATTTCTTTGAGAGCTTCCTGACAGAATAGGGCAGGAGAGTTTATTGACCTTCATTCTTAATTTGTAATCAGAGTTAAAATCATTGCCTAAAAATGGCACGAAGGGTTTAATCACTTAAAGTTACCGGAATTTAAAAAAAAAAAATCTAAACTTAGTTTAGAAGTTTGATAATAATGCGCTCTCCTGAATTAATTTTCTAATAAAACCTTCTTCAAGTGACGAGGAAAAAACGGAATTTTGTTTCATTTTCTTCAAAGAAATTGGTCGCTCATAGAGGAAGTTCAACTGGGATGGTCTCTGAATGGAGGTAAAATTAGTATTGAGCCTATGGGAATAAATTTCGTTCCATGAAAAAATGGTCGCTCAGGAAAGTGGTCGCTTGATGGAGGTGGTCTCACAGAGAGGTTTCACTGTATTTTTGAACGGAAATTAATACTTAAATTCGTGCTATATCATAATCTTCATAACGTTCTCCTATTTTAATTTTGTTTAGTATCCAACAAAATCCCTCTAGTAGCTTTTCACTTTCCTTTTTCTTTAATACAACATTCTGACTTTAAATTACTTTTCGGAAAGTTTTGTAAATAAAACTCTGTTTTTAAAATATATTCACAAATTATAACTTATTTTACTCATTTGAAAACAAGTTTTTATTTCACAATTCCTTCTAAATTAGAGATATATAGAAATCAATGAGACAGTGAATCTTGAGTATTTGTAATAAATTACGAAACATGGCCTTTTTTTCCTGTCACTCCCACAACATGAACGGAGAAAACCAGTGACACACATATCTGAGATAACTAAACTATAATTCCAGTTCCAGGTACGTGTTATAAATTATTCATGGCAGACACTTGAAGTTTCTATACCCATGTCGAGTGTTGGGTCATTTCCTTACATACCACAGCACGATTTTTTATCATAACGCTAATGATAAGGATGCACCAGGGTTGCGAAAAGAGTCAAATTATTTTTAAATAAGCTGGCCTATCTTCCTAATTGAGTGTTGCGAGACATTAAAAATAATGAAATTGTTGTTAGTTATATTTGAAAAAAAAAAAAAAAAAAAAAAAAAAACAAGTAAGAGATTTGCTAAGTTATATCGTGAGATATTCAATGAAAAATTATTCCGTCTAATTTAAATTGTCCCTTATTTCTATAGTTTTACAATAACAGTTTTTTTAATCGATTATTCGACACCCACTGCAATTTATTAGGAAAATTTTCGTTTAAAAAAAAATAAGAGATTTGCTAAGTGATATCATGAGATATTCAATGAAAAATTATCCCGTCTAACTAAAATTGTCTCTTATTTCTATAGTTTTAGAATAACAGTTTTTTAAATTGATTATTCGACACCTACTGCAATTTATTAGAAAAATTTTCGTTTTGAAAAAAAAAAAAAAAAAAAAGAGAGATTTTCTAAGTGATATCATGAGAATGAAAAATTGTCTCTTATTTCTATAATTTTAGAATAACAGTACTTTAAATTGATTATTTGACACCTACTGCAATTTATTAGGAAAATTTTCGTTTTGAAAGAAAAAGAGATTTTCTAAGGGATATCATGAACTATCCAATGAAAAATTATCCTGTCTAATTAAAATTGTCTCTTATTTCTATAGTTTCAGAATAACAGTTTTTTTAATTGATTATTCGACACGAAATGCAATTTATTCGTAAAATTTTCAAATTTAAACTTCCTTCTAAAAGTTTTTTTTATGTTTAACAAGATAGAAGAATATTGCATCAAACATAGTTTATACTTGATTCATGTAGCTTTCAAAATACTGTAAAGGAATTTCACCGTTTGAACAGGTGAAATACGATACAGAAGTAAACAACTTAGAAAACGCACAATGCACTGTAAAAAAAGGCAAATGTTTCTTAATCTGAGAAAATAAAATACAACAACGTACGAAAATATACAATAACCTTTTCCGTGTTACCGGCGATTCCGAAAGACGTCATTTATTATTAAAAACCTAAGAAAACAATATATTTTGGAAGTTTAAATAAGCATTTCTAAAAACATTTTTTTTTTCTGCTACTGATTTTCCGGAAAAATTTAGAGCCCTTTCCATCCGACTGTCAAGAAGGGTTATGTGTTTCACGCGTATATGGGTATGTGGATTTCTTTATGCCCTCGAAACATCCCAACGGCTGGATGGATTTTAATAAATGAGGTCTTTATCGATTCGTCTAAACCGTCCGATGGTTATAGGCTAGGATTTGTTTTTATAAATTCAAAATGGCATCTGTAAAATACAAAATGGTCGGTAGAGACAAAAAAAAATTTACGCACCTTATTGAGTGGCATATCATTGGATAGGTCTTTCAAAATGAAGGCGATTTTTCATTGACTATTTTACAGTCAGAAGCTCTGTTTGAATATTACACAACCTGGAAGTTGTATAGGTAGGATTTCTAGCTTTACTGCAACTCTAACCTTCATAGTCATATATAGGTCTCATCAAAACAGTGTTTATAGATAGGAACTAACAATTAAATACAACTTAAAAGTCATCAATACAAGTAAATAAAAAAAAATATATAGGCAAGTAATATAAAAAAATAGTTTCACATTGATGAGAAATAATTAATTAGTTCGCTTTTTACGCAGTCGGGTTTTTTGATTTTTTTAAATTTAATTACAGTGGATAAATCCATTTTCTCAAACCGAAATATCGGTTTTCAGAATGCTATCGATTCACCATCAAACATTTTCAGTTGCGTAACTGAATTTGTGTAGGTAAAAGTAACAAAATAATATTAGTTTTTAATGTTAATGTTAACTTTCAATTTTTGACTGTAAAGAATTCTTGTTGAACATGAAAATGTTCATTTGAGAATTGATCGCATCCGAAAAACTTACATTCAAGGTTGAGAAAACGGATTAATGCACTATAAAAACTACTTGTAAACGTTTACAGAAATCAGTGGCAGGAAAAGAAAATGTTTTTATCAATGCTTCTTTAAATCTCGAAAATGTAACAGTAGTTTCTGAGGTTTCTAAAGAAAGCTTTTCAGAACTAACTTAGGTGGTAACTAAGAAGAAGTTATTGTATATTTTCGTTTGTAGTTATATTATTTTTTTCTGGATTAAGAAACATTTGCGGGTTTTTTTTACATTGCATTCTATAGGCACTATCATATATGATTTTTCTCAATCCACAAATGTTATTGAATTTATTCAAACAAAACTTCTTTTATTCTGTTACTTAACAGAGATGTCTGGAAATTTCTGAATAAAATATCTTACCAAAGCAGCCACCCTCCCATACTTAACATAGTTTTGCATCTTTTTTTTTTTTTTTTTTTTTTTTTTTTTTTTTTTTTTTTTAATTTTCAAATACAAATAAGAAGATGTGGCAAAAAATATTTAGGAAGTCCCAATATTTGATGATAGAATATTATATATCCCTATCCATTTTGGTCTTAAACATTATATTTTTAATAACATAAAAGCACTTGCGCTAACAATATCTAAAAATATACATATTTTAACATACCAAAATGTTGACAAAAGTTAATAATTAGGAAAATAATAAGTAGATAAGTTAATACATGGAAATTATTCGAGAGAGAAACATTCACCTTGAATACAATATTTCAAATGTTGGCCTTTGCGCCTCTTAAGCAATTTCTTGGAAATTTGATTTTCATTTGAAATATAGTAGATACGTTATTCAATGTAATTACACGTGGGAAATTCCATTGATAATTTGATGCGAAAACTTGTCTTTTTAAATTAAATTTAGTCTCACATATTTTTGGCTCACAACCATAGTAGTCGAAGTCCATTTTGAAAAAAGTTTGATATATTTCATTTAGAAGGTTCATAACATCTGTTTTATCCACTCCCACAGTAAACCAAGTCTGTAAACAGATGACATAAGATGACATAAGATGATATGAGAAAGTTTTAACAGATTTTATGCAACTTCTAAATGGACTATCTCATTTTTTTTTTTTCAAAATGGACTTGGTCTACTTTGGTTGTGAACCGGTCATGTACGTTACTTCTTTCAAAACGAAGTTTCCAAAAGCACTTTTTTATTCCATCGTTGGATCTCCACAGTATCGAAACTTATTCAAATTATACTAGAACTTTCTATAAATTCTGCTGCAATGTTGTTGTTAAAATAAAAATTTCATTTTTTTATTTTATTAGTTGCACGTCACAATCATTATCACAAAAATGTTTTAAGTAAATTTAACTATTAGTGGCAATCATAAGTGGATACGACGTAGCTGAGGGAAATTTATACGTATAAGGATATTTTTTAATACAAGAAAAATTCCAATCCTTGTAAAAACTATTTAATTTTTGTATATAAATTTGGCTATATTTTGGCTATAAATTATTTTTTAATCTTAATTTTTCATTTATATTTTACATGTTCAAATGATATTTATCGTGTTTTAGTAAAGAAGTTATGAAATTGGAATTACCGCAAAAAAAAAGGATTAAAATTTGTATTAAAAATTCTTATATAATAAGTTAAGGAAGTATGTTTTAAACTAAATCCATTCTATTTTGATTCGCAAGAGTAACGTTTAGCTATCGCTTCTTCTTTAATTATGTTAGTATCGGTGTCATAAAACCCTTCACTGCGTTTTGATGTCACAAAAAAGAGCAAACTTCACATATATTAAATTAAATTTGATTCTATCTTATGTTTATACTAACTCGAAGCCAAGAAAAGAAACAGGCTGCAGCACTCCAGCGATCTCGGTTTCCTCTCAACTTACCTTGATCACATGGCAGTTTGACGATTGTTAGAAACCAGCCTGTCTTCATCACGTGACAGTCAAGAGGATGTGAGGTATCGCGGTTTATCCGTTTCGTTCGCGTACTAATTCCACCTTTGTATCTTTTAAAATTAAATTTTTTTCAGAATCTAATAATTTAGGTCTTACAGATTGTCTTATGTTTTACTAATTATTTATGTCTTACAACTGGTCTTATGTTTTACAAAACACTTACATATGTCTTACAAAGGGGATATTAATTACTCGATGAATGACACATAGGTATTCATAAATTCATTGTATTAAATAATTTAAACTTCTCAGTGATATACACAATTACGGCAGAAAAAAAAAAAACCACTGTAGCGATTTCTTTAAATCTTCACATCCCTGTAAAATTGTTTTTATGTTTAACAAGACAGAAGAATCATGCATCAAACATAGTTTATACTTGATTCAAGTAGCTTTCAAAATACTGTACGGAATTTCATCGTTTAAATAGGTGAAATACGATATAGAAGTAAATAACTTATAAAGCGCATATTTCATTTAAAAATCATACATTTCGGCAATTACCGCCCATAACCGGAAAGGTATTCGAATTCTTTTGTGCATCCCTATAGATATGTATGTATATACACTACATAATGTGCTAAAATTTAGCGCAGTATTCAAATAAGCGAATCCAAAAATACAGCTCTTTCCGAAAAGTAGTTATGGAATTACTCTTTAAAAAAAACAACCCATATTGGAACTTGTTTACAACGATTACAAAGTGGGGGAAAAAAAGTGAAGCCCATGTTATCCTATGGGAAAACTACTTGTCCTTCTTGTTCATTCAAATTTGGAAATTTCAACAACATTTTTTCTCAGCACGAAGGTAGGAAGGTTCTTTATCCCTCTGTAAGCTTAAATTATTTTTAAGATAATTCTGAGTATTTTAAAATTTGTGTTAAAGTTTCAAAAAATTTTGAAAAGTATAAAAAGTATTCTTTACCCGTTTGTAACTTATGATGGAAAAATATATAAAAATTTTACAGCTTATAGAAGGATAAAGAACCTTTCTCTCTACGTGTTGAAAAAAAATCGTTGAAATTTCAAAATTTGAATGAACAAGAAGGATAAATATTTTTCCCATAGGATAACATAGGATTCCATCTTTTTTCTTCCCCACCAGATAAGTCCCTTAACTCCTAAACTACTTGACCAAATAACTTTCCTTTTGGTATCCTAAGGTACAACTTAAAGAAAAAATTAAATATGATGTCATAATTATGTGTTCGTATTGACAATTTCAGAGTTTGATGATACGAAGACGACTCCATAAACTTATTAAGGTTGCGTTCATCTGACGAAACCCTATTCGTCTTACTCCTCTGTCTGTCTGCTTGTTCGTCACAGAATTCGTTCTCAGAAACTGTATAAGTTAGAGACCTGGAATTGTGCATACTTATAGCTGAATGTCTTCGATCACACGACAAATCATAACATTTTTAAAAAGTCTCATATTATTTTAATTAAATGAATTAATTTAATGACATCTGACCAGTTTTTAAATTTGGATTTTTTTTTAAAAACCGTAATTTCAGTGTTTTTCGCGCAGGCTCGATAGCTCTGTCGTTTGCCTTCCAATCAAAAAGGTTCCCGGTTCAGAGATCGGCTTATGAGGTTGAATTTTTTCCCCCGGAATAGATTTCATTCTCTAATGCATTCAGTTCTACAGAATTTCTGTAATTTATGTTACCATTTTAAGGCTAAAAGTTGTTGTGAGATATATTTTATAAATTATTTTTTTTTTTATTATTCAAAATTATTTTTTTTTTAGAAACTGCGAAATCTTAAATTGACTACATTTGATTGTCCGATGGATTTGACTAAAAGAACTTTCGTATTATTTTGCCATTTTAAGGGCTTCTCTTTGTTGTAATTGTTGTCATTTTAGCTAAAACTAAATCATGTAATTAAATATCTTTTCAGACATACAAACATGTGCTCTTACAATTGTCTGAAAAGCAGTTTTTGAATATTTTTTATTTAATTAAAAAACATCTTCCAATTATAATAATTTTAAAATTAAATTTAATGGTGCTGCCATCTACGCTGTTATCGAAAAGTTTAAGGATTTAATAGTTATAAATTAACGATTTGGATTTATTTATTAAAGGATAAAGTGTTTTGAAAGTAATATTAAAGGGCTACTTTACTCACGCGAAAACAACCCGCTCGCTAATGTTACTCACAAGGAAGAAGATTTTTAAAGATATCTCATTTGCATTTCAGTATTTTTAAACGATTTTTTCCATTTGATAGCTGAAGACCGCTTTTTACTTTATCGATTTTGTTGACAGTTTTTTCTTTCAATTAGGATATTTTTACTTTCGAAACCGGTTTCAAAAGTGAAAGTATCCGCATTAAAAAAATCCGCAAAGAAACCCGAAAAAGTAAAAAACGGCCTTTGTAGAGATTGACTTCAGCTATTCAGTGCAAAAAAAAATCGTTTAAAAATGTTGAAATGCAAACGAGATATCTTAAAAATATTCTGAAATAGGATTAACATTAGCAAACGGGTGTTTTCGCGTGAGTGAAGTAGCCCCTTAAGGCTGCTAGTAACTCAGCTTCCGAATCCCCCTAAGCCTATGGGCGTAGAATGCATTTGTATATTAAAAATATCTCCTTGGGAAATTAATATTTTTAACTCTTTTTTTTCTATGTACGTTTCTTAAAGCATGTTTCTTTTTTCCTTAGTTCTCAAAATATTTCTAAAGTATAGGCTTAATTTACGAACTTTTAAGTAAAATTTTAACACTTCATATAAAATTAAGCATATATTTTAGAAATATTTTGAGAACTAACAAAAAAAGAGACATGCTTTAAGAAGAATACATAAAAAAAGGAGTTAAAAATATTTATTTCCCGAGGAGATATTTTAAATATACGAATGCATCAAACGCCCGTAGACTTAACATTAGTGAGGGAAATTCGGAATCTGAGTGACTAACAGCCTTAAGAGGCTACTTCAGTCAAAAGAAAAGACCCGTTCGCTAATGCTAATCCTATGGAAGAAATTTATAAAGGTATCTCGGTCGCATTTCAATATTTTTAAATGATTTTCTTTGCATTGAATAGTTGAGATCGATCTGTACAAAGGCCGTTGTTTACTTTTTCGATTTTGTTTACAGGTATTTATTATGAGGACACTTTCATTTTCGGAACCGGTTTCGAAAGTAAAAGCATCCTCATAAAAAATATCTGCAATCAAAATCGAAAAAGGTACAAAACGGCCTGCATACAGAGTCAATCTCAACTATTCAATGCAAAAAAAAATCATTTAAAAATATTCAAATGCGACCGAGATATCTTTATAAATTTCTTCCATAGGATTAGCATTAGCGAATGCGTCTTTTCATTTGACTGAAGCAGCCTCTTAAGAGAAAGCATCTGTACGATCTTCGATCACACTTACCCACTTGTTTTTTTAACGTGTATTGAAAGAAAACATCTTTTCCAGTCAATTGGCTATTTCTTTTTTTCTGGAACAATTACTGGATTAAAAGTGTTCTCTCTCTCCCTTTTTTTCCGGCGAACTGTACTTTCTATTCTGTGTTTATACCAACTTCATGTCATTCAGTTTTGTATTACTCGAAATTGCATTGTTTCCAGTATCTAACTAATTATTTATATTTTACAAATGTAGATCAAGGCCGATATTAGCTATTTTATGAATGTGCACATATGTAAAACGTTCATTATATTACTCAAATAATTTAAACTTCTTCGAGTTTTACACAACTACGTCAGAAAAGAAAAAAAAAACACTATAGCAATTTCATTAAATTTTAACTTCCTTGTAAAATTGTTTTTATGTTTAAAAAGCGTAATGTTTACGAAAATATAGAGCTGTATGTGCCTTTCAAACGTGTTCTGATTAATAATGAATGAAAAGAAAGGGGGCGAGTTTATCTTTCTTTCAGCAACAACAATACCTTCAACATAACTTCAGTTGAATATCAAACAACAAAATAAGGATGTCACTATGCTAGAAGCAAAGAAGATTATTAAAAATGATAATAAAAACTATTAAAACATTGACGTCAGTAACCAAATCTTTCAGCTAGAAGATTTTTCAAAAGAAATGTGTTACAACTTCATAGAATTAATTATTTGATGAATGTCACATAAGGTAAACTTTCACTGTATTAGTTAAATAATTTAAATTTCTACGAGATATGTACAATTACGTCAAAATAAAAATCCCTACAGTAATTTCTTCAAATTTTAACTTCCTTGTAACATTAACATTGTTTTTAAGCTTAAAAATCGTAATTTTCAAGAACATGTAAACCTGTATTTACCTTTAAAACATCTCCTGACTAATAATAATTGAGAAGAATGGTAGGTAATTTATCTTTCTTGCAACATCAACAATAACTTCTACACAACTTCAGCAGAACATCAAACAACCAAAGGATACCACAATGCTAAAAGCAAAGAAGATGTTTTAAAAATGAAAATAAACCATAAAAGCTAAAGTAAGTAAACAAAAACTTCGTCCAAAACAATTAGTAACAAAGAAATGTTACAACTTTTTAGAATTAAAAGGGTTTTATTAATGTCATTATCTATTTAAAAGTATTTCTTCACATCATTAAATATTTGAGGAATGACACATAAGGTAAACATTCATTGTATTAATTAAATACAGTAAAACCTTCCTAAAGCGACTACTTTCTGTTCCAATAAAAATTGGTCGCCCCGAGAGGTGGTCTCTTAATGGAGGTCATGTTTAAATCTAGATTTTAATTGTTGAAAAAGGGTAACTATTAACGTTACTAACGTTTCCAAGTCCTTTCGAAATTCAGTAAATAAATACTTTTTTTTTTTTTTTTTTTTTTTTGATGGAAACAAATAATGACTATTTCATTAATTTATCTATTTCTTTGAGGGTTTCCTGACAGAATAGGACAGGGGAGTTTATTGACTGTCATTCTTAATTTGTCATCAGAGTTAAGTTCATTGCCTAAAAAGGCACAAAGGGGTTTAAACACTTAAAAGTTACCGGAATAATAATTAAAAAAACTCTAAACTTAGTTTAGAAGTTTGATGAATAATGCGCTCCCAGGAATTATTTTTCTAATAAAACCTTCTTCAAGAGACCAGGAAAAAACGGAATTTGTTTCATTTTCTTCACCGAAATGGGTCGCTCATGGAGGCAGTTCAACTGGGATGGTCTGTGAATGGAGGTAAAATTAGTATTGAGCCTATAGGAATTTCGTTCCATGAAAAAATGGTCGTTCAGGGAGGTGGTCAGTTAATGGAGGTGGTCGCACAGAGAGGTTTCACTGTAATTAAACTTTTGCGAGCCGTGCAAATTGTGTCAGATAAAAAAATCCCTATCGTGATTCCTTCAAATTTTAACTTCCTTAAAAAATTGTTTTTATGCTTAATAGGCGTAATGTTTGCGAAAATATAAAACAGTATGTATCTTTTAAAACGCCTTCTGACTAATAATGGCAGAAGAATGGTAGGAAAAGGTTCATGTTTCTTGCAGCATTAACAATACCTTCAACACATTTTTAGCTGAATATCAAACAACAAAATAAGGATGTCACCAGGCCAGAACCAAAGAAGAATCTTAAAAGTGAAAATGAACTATAAAAACTGACGCCAGTAACCAAAAGCTTCTTCTAGAAATCTTATCAACATTCAAGTAGTCGTAATGATATTTTTAGAACCAAAAGCCCCTTTTCATCGTATCAAAAATATTTTTTTGGATTACATTGTTTTATAATTGAAGTTCTACAATGATGAAACGTACAGCTTTAAAAAACAATAACGTATATTAAACGTTTTTTGGAAAAATAAATGTTAAATAATTTGATACTAAAATGTTTATAAATATTAATTTTCTATAACGAACTTTTTTGAAAATTTATATTGCATATACAATAATTTATGTACTAAATACAAGAAATTTATAAACTAATTTATATGCTAATTATTAAATTATAAAGTATATTCAACATTAAGAAATGTGTTTACAATTTTTCCTTATAAATTACTAAATTTGTAACATTATGGTGCACATCACTCACATATTCTAACACAGTGTTAGTTCTATATTCCTATGCAACACATTAAAAAATTAAATAATTTTTGTAACCTAATTAAAGTTTTCTGAGAATGCATAGTATTAAAAAAATTGAAAATAAAATACTGTAGAGAGAAAGTAATAAGACTAAATTATTGAATCTAAGCAAAGTAGCTCTTTCTCCTTTTTGTTAGATTTCTTTTGGATATCAATTATTCTTCACTGTGATGGTAAGAAGAGCTTGGTCATATTCCGCAGCTTAAGTTGTTGTACTTTTAGACGATATATTTTATTTAATTAGACGAAATATTTTGGTGAAAATACTTGTGTCCTGTAAGTATTCTTAGTAAAATATATCGTAAGTACGCATATATGTACACAATCTCAAGGTTTTTTTCCCTCTCTTAAATCTACACTTGTCACATTCGAGGAATGTGCTACCATTATATTAAAATTTACCAACAAAGAACAACGACATATACTTTTAGATGATATATTTTATTTAATAACATCATTATTGACGAAATATTTTGCTGAGAATACATGTGTCCTATAAGCATTCTTAGTAAAATATATCATAAGTAAACATGTTTTAAAACCAAGGCTCAACGTTTATTTTTCCCTCTCTTAAATTTACATTTGTAACATTTGAGGAATACGTTACCATTGTATTAAAATTTGCAAACAAAGAGAAACGAACATTTTATATTAAGTATTATACATCTAGATGATTTCGAGAGAAAATTTTGCAAAAGCAGATCATTGTGCTTTTAAGGTTATTACCTATAAAACTCAAGGTGTCACAAAATAAATTCGAAGTAAAAAAAATAATATCTCACTCATTCTATTCTCCTGTTTTAGGTGAATTACAAATCCAAACATAAGTAATTTCATTCATTACCTATTGCTCCATTTTTTTCAGCTTTTAAGGGGACAGTTTACCTCAAAATTGGTCAAAATGTCGATTTTCTTTTTTATATATATATTAAATGAAAGCTTATTTAATTGTGAATATTTTAACACCTCCTTTTTACCCATACGACAAGTATATCGCAAGATTTTGTAAATTTTGTTAATACATCCAGCGCGATTACCCATATAACTTAAAACTTTAAATGTTTTTTTTTCCACATGTTCATATTTTCGTCACTTTCTTGTTTTATAAATACTTGTAAGGCTTTTTTTGCCTTTGAGATAGAGATTTAAACTTTTTTGTGTATGCTCTTTATTATATATGTGATATATGTACGTATGGAATTAGCCTTTAGGTTTTCCGTTACTTTTTTAAAAATAAAAGTATATGAAGATGTATTAGATTTCATCATTTTTTACGATATATATCAGTAAAAAAATTATATTAAACGTAATACTAGATATCTAAAAATCCATACCCAGTCTTGTGTAGTACACATTTGAGAGTCTTAAAAAAAACATTGGGCAAAAATATAAATATTTAAAAACGTAGTAGAGATTTTAAAATATGCATTTTTTTTACTTAAAATTTTTTTTTTAAATATGCAGTTAAATTTTTTTTCAAAATTCACTGTTTTTTGAATATTGAAATGTAGTGAGTTCACCATTTGAACCATATTTTAAAAAAATAAACAAAATTGTTGAAAAGGTAAACTGCCTCTTTAATCTGTGGAGCAATATATATACATATATATATATATTCTTAAAAGCAGTATATATATATACATATATCGGGATGTAGTGGAGGGTATACGGTGGTATACGCCGCATACTGTCTGGATTTTCTTAAAGAACACCGTATACTCCCAGTTTCTCAAAAAAGCTATAGTATATACTCTCTAGGGTATACGCACTGCTTTGAGCGTATACCCTCTGGGTTTTTTTACGACTACACCACTATATGTGTATGAATATGAATGAACTGAACTAAAATGAAACAATTTATATATGTATATATATATGGTTTCAGTAAGTTACTCATTATCTATATGAATCTCATCTGATACGTCGAGGGTTAATTTGGATTAACATAAAAAAATATTATAAAAGAAAATCTTTATTGTTTATGCTATCTGCATTTCTTTGTTAATTTTGGCATACTTAAAAATTCATATTTGACTCTTGGTGATTCCACGGGCTGATGTTGCTGTTTGAACTTTTTGAATTTGTTCTACATTGTTGTTTAATGTGTAGTTCTGTTGCTTCTTTTCTAGAAAGAAACAAATAAATATATAATAGAACTTAATTTAAGGGAAAACACAAAGTCTAGTGGTCTCATATATTTAGTTACCAAATCCCCATAGTTTTCGTTTTCTCTACTATCTGCGCTTGCTTTATATTCTAGAAACATTTCAGCATTTACTTTTTGATGGTCTGTTACAAAAATTCATTGCAATGAATCAAATACGTTTCCTTTTTTTTTTTTTAAATATCCACTGATTTTTTATTAAATTGGTGTCATGTGCACAGCGCAAATTCAGCATTTTTCTGATATAGATAACAATTAATTTGAAAGGTAAATGAAAGTTTTTCCAAATCTTTATTAGCTGAACTACCACGCTCTAGTTGTCAAGTTTCATTGAGATTTAATTAAAGTTCGATTTTTAAATTTATTCCGAATAAGTTTTAATGAATTTTTTAATACGATGCTTTAAAAAGGGAAAGAAAAAAACTGCAAAAAATGTCCCTTTTTTATTCAAACATGTGTTGAGCTGATTTAGCTGTAATCTTCTACACCACTTTTAAATTTTATGGCTTAAAGTAAATGTTCAGGAAATTTTGGACCGTATTATCTTTTTCTTGAAATGAAACACTTTCAATACTTCGATTATAAAAATGTTTAATCTTTAAAGTGAATTTTATCTACTATTACTCTATGAAGCTATGGATAAGAAAAGAATTGCAAAACTTTATAAACCCTTAAATTTTATTGGGCTGATAACCTACATTCGATTAAATTAATTATGCAGCATCTGTAAATAATTCTTAGAAATAACATGTCTCCTTCATTTAATTCTATCAACATCACACTTTCAATACAAAAGACATTTATCAGGCAGCTGTTAAATATGCCTTGAGCTAAAGATGTTCTTAGTAAAGGAGTAACATATCATAAATCACAACTGACGTCACAAGCAGAAAATCCTTGGCAGGTACATACCATAACAATAAAACGTGATGCCTTGAAGTTCCAAATACTGGAAAAACTACAATTAATATTAAGAACGACCTCCACCGTGAATTTTAAAATCTCCCTTACTCGCGGGTTGCATTAAACGTTAAATTAGTATATTCACGTACAAGAGAAACTCATTGCCCATTTTCATTTTATATATTTGTTTGTTCTTCCACAAGAAATATTTTATTTACAACACGTTTTCAACTTACATGTAAAAAATAAAATAAAAGAAAGAAAGAAAATACATCAGTATGAGTAAGAAGCTGGAAATTGCACATCAAACGTGGCAAATGAGGTGCGTTCGTACTATAACTAGTTTTATAAATGTTTTTTACACTGCATATTGTATACTGAATGCATATTTTAGTGCACTTCAGAAGTGCATGTCAATTTCAGTCTGTTCGAAAGACTGTAAAATCATCAAAATGCACTTGAAATAATTTTTTTCCCAGGGGCTGTAATGTAACTGAAAACTTTTGACTGTCCCTGTAATTAAACTATACATCCGATTATCATAAAATTTGAAATGACTCGACAAAATTTTGCAACAACTGTATATTTAAAATTTCAGGCCATTCGGTTGAGTAGTTTTTGCTCTGTTATATGCGGGCGGACGGACAGACGGATGGACCGAAGGACGACTATAGGTGCTACGTATTTATATAATTACGAACGCACCTAATAAAGTCAATACTAAAATAAAATATTTTTAACCTCTTAAGCACCACGACATACTTAGGTACGCCATGAACTCTTCTATTTGAAATATCAAGATGTACGTGCGTACTTCCTCATTTTAAGTCCAGACTGAAATGTTCTAAGCATTTTTTTTCGCTAATTGCAATTGCAATTGGTTGTACACTGTACAGATTTTATAGCAATGATTGTTTCACATCCAAAAGATGGCGTTCAGCGTCCAAAAAAACTCGTTAGTTTTCAAGCTGCTTTGTTTCTATCTTCATCGTCACACATGTACTAGTTTACTTCGAATCTTATTTCTATTTGTATAACATAAATAAACCTTTATTTCATCTCCTTACGTTACATGTAATTAAATAATTCACATATAATTGAAAATAAAGACATAAACTACTGTTTAACGAAATTTAATATATATGGTATTCAGCATGCTATCACTAAATGGAATATGGTGCTTAAGGGGTTAAATAAAATTATATTAGTCAGTTTAATCCGTCACTAGAGCGCAATGAAGTTCCGAATGTTTTAGCATCAGGACGATACCCAATGGAATTTTAAAGGTAAACTGTCCATAATGAAAATTGAATGAAACTCCAGTTTCAATGAAATTTCTATATTTTGGTACAAGAAATTACCAATTCGTATAGAAAACAACCAGGATATCAGATTTTTTTTTTTTTATATATATAAAAAGAAGTTTTTAAGAAATTTCTGTAAATTATATATATATATATATATATATATAGTATATACGAGGGTGGTTCAACAATTATTGTCCCTAGTGTATATAAAAATATTTGTACTGCGATGGCAGCTGTGGAATATCGAAGCCTAATGTCTTATAGATGCCTATACGCTCAATTTCAGAACCATAGCTGCTATATTCACATAGTTTTGGAGGGAGGAGAGAAAGGGGAGGAGTGGGGGTAAAAGGCTGATTTTTAGCTTATGGGGCTAGATTTGTGGGCTAGATATGGGGTTAGATCAGTGTAACCATAAGCGAATTTTAATCTATTTCATGGGTCAAAAACGCATAGCTTATGGACCCTGATCTTTTTAATTTATAAATGAAATCAAATAACTACCGCATGAAAACGAGATACATTTTATTAAATAACATTTCTTGGTTTATTTGATTTTAGAAAAACGAAGAAATTCGCAGTTATGCAAGGTATTAAAAAATATATATGATGAAATCCTGTCCACAATGCCAATATTAGTATTCCGTAAAATAAAGGAGCTAAATTATTTTAAATTAACAAAACCTATAGAAACGTGCAACAAAACCTGAACAAACGTGCACGTTGTTTGATATATTTCAGACGAAAAATTGCAAAAACATAAAACTGTCATTAAGATATTCAGGACATGAGACTGCCTTCATTTGCTATAAAAATAAAAATCCAATTTTTTTTGACACATTAAAAGTGTAGTACCCCTTTAGAACAGTAATTTAAACTAAAGATAATCTACAAACCATAAACAAATGAAATGGCATCCCATCTACCATAAATAGTGCCAATATTAAAAAAAAAAGCCTTTGGAGAAATTATACCATGATTCTAATTTCAACTCAACAACGAATTAATACTATGCATGCTTTTGTTAAAGTTACTAAAAAACCTTAAAAATACGCGAATGATTCAAAAAACAAACTGCTTTAATTTTTTTTAATACAAGGTACCTTAATTATTTATAAAAACTTTTCAAAATAACAGACATTACATTACATTACAAGATAAAAACACTAAAAACAATATAAAAGGACGTTTCGGATTCATTCTGAATCCCTCATCAGCTAATTCCTAACGTAAAAGTCATACTAGATTTTAAAGTTCAACAAGTAGAAAAACATTACATCAAGTTGCCAAAAAATTATAGCTAAAACAAAACTGAATATCTATTGGTAGAGATGCAGCCTCGTTAATTGCTAAATCAGCGGTTCTCGTGTACCAAGCTTCCAAAAACATACGACTTCTGTTCAATCTGTTATTTTGAAAAGTTTTTATAAATATGAATGAATTCAGACGTAGTACTTTTGTTTATATCAAAGGTACCTTAAGGCTGTTCTTAACTGCTCTGCTCAACAAGCGCAAAACGTTCTGATACATTTACAAATTCATTTTTTAACAAAAAGATATAAAATTGGAAAGCCTGGGCAGGGAAGCGATTTGGAATGGAACTGTTTTTTCCATTTTTTGATCCATCCATTACCTGTTGAGTTATATGCTTTTTTGATCACGTGACAAACCTGTTTTTTGCCCGCACTTGCGTGCTTTTTCTCCGTTCGCGCGGAAACTCAGTTCAAAACGTCCACTTTGACACTCTTTTCTGAAAGATCTAGTACGTTTGCAAAAAAACGGGAAAAACAGCTTGATGACATAGTTTCTGAACAACAACACCCGCTAGTTTCACGCATTTTCGAATAAAATTAAATTAAAACTTATGTCAGAAAGTTGCCCTTTTGGATTTGAGAACACCCTTAATATGTTCATTGATATTTCTATTTACAAGTATCACATAATACATCAAAAAATCCCATTGCGAACGAAATAATATGAATTTTGAGAAATAGTCGTTTGATTTTAAAAAAAAGATAAGTCCTATAAGGTTATCAAACTAACTAACAATTGTTTTGACACGTTAACGGTGTGCTTTCTTCTTATAACAGTACTTAATAAAACTTAAATCTAAACTACAAATAAACATATTTCAGCTATCACAGTTATCGCCAGTAGAAGGAAATACTTGGTGATGACAATAAAATGAGAAATTTCAAACACGTCCACAAAGAATTAATGCTACGCATGCTTATGTTTTAAGTAAAACCTTCAACGGACGCGAATCTTTTCTAAAATCAATGTGTTTTATTTTATTTAATACAGCACATTAAGACTTCATTAATATTTATATTCACATAATGCCTCAAAGACTCCCGTTACAAATGAGATAGTATGAATTTTGAGAAATCGTTTTTTGATTAGAACTGACAAGATCAAAATATATATCGTTCAGTCAGCCTTATCGAAATGAAAGCATTTTTATTTCTGTTTTTTTTTTTTTTTTGTTTGTTTGTTTGTTTGGGAGGGGGGTCCATTTTTGATACGATAAAAGTATACTTCCCCGTTAAAATAGTAATTTTTTAAACTGGAATCTAAATTAATACATGGAAATTATTCAGGAGGGAAACATTCGCCTTGCATACAATATTTCAAATGAAAATCAAATTTCAAAGTACAAAGTAATTGCTTAAAAGGCGCAAAGGCCAACATAGTGAAAAAGATTCCAAGCCGGGACTCGAACCCGGGCCATCAGTATAGCGCACTGACGTTCTACCGACTAAACCACTTGGAACGATACCCAGCACGGAAAATGTATCACTATTGTATGTTGGCTTACTGCTAAATTACTTTGTACTTTGAAATTTGATTTTCATTTGAAATATTGTATGCAAGGCGAATGTTTCCCTCTGGAATAATTTCCATGTATTAATATAGTTTCTATCGATGCTGGATTTAATTATGTTCCGTGTTTGCCCCAGTTCGGTAGCTCACGTTGAATACTCCATCTTGTGCTGCGTTTGTAGCCTTGCCAACATATAATAGTGAGAAATTTTCCGTGCTGGGTATCGTTCCAAGTGGTTTAGTCGGTAGAACGTCAGTGCGCTATACTGATGGCCCGGGTTCGAGTCCCGGCTTGGAATCTTTTTCACTATGTTGGCCTTTGCGCCTTTTAAGCAATTACTTTGTACTTTGAAATTTGATTTTCATTTGAAATATTGTATGCAAGGCGAATGTTTCCCTCTGGAATAATTTCCATGTATTAATATAGTTTCTATCGATGCTGGATTTAATTATGTTCCGTGTTTGCCCCAGTTCTGTGGCTCACGTTGAATATTCCATCTTGTTCTGCGTTTGTAGCCTTGCCAACATATAATAGTGAGAAATTTTCCGTGCTGGGTATCGTTCCAAGTGGTTTAGTCGGTAGAACGTCAGTGCGCTATATTGATGGCCCGGGTTCGAGTCCCGGCTTGGAATCTTTTTCACTATGTTGGCCTTTGCGCCTTTTAAGCAATTACTTTGTACTTTGAAATTTGATTTTCATTTGAAATATGGAATCTAAATATTCCATAAAACTGGTGCCAGTAGTAAAAAAAGCCTTGCGGAGAGTATGATATGACAATAAAATGTGAAATTCCAAACTCAAGTTAACAAAGAAGTAATGTTACGGATGCTTATGTTAAAGTTTACTAATAAAATCTTCAATAAAACCTTTGTGAAAGCTTTCTGCAAAACAAATTGCTTTCTTTCATTTTATACGGCACCTTAAGCCATTTACGGATACAATAGAACCCCGGTTATCTGAAAATCGGCTTAACCGAAAGACCTTAAAATTCCTCAAAGTCCTTTTTAAATGTGAAAAATTTTATTGCCAACACTACTTTTACTAATGTCAAATGACACATTTTAACATATTTTGATTTATGATTACTATTTTATTTGTAAGTTTTAGATCAAAATTTTCTGAATCATTTTTAATAAATTGAAGAGTTGTTTTAATACTTATTATCTTTAAAAATTAAAAGCAAAATAAGTAAAAATCAAAACTTTAAAAAGTGTTATTGGACACTGGTAGAAATAGTGTTAAAAAAGCATGTTCTTTATGAAATAAATAGAATCAACTTACTTATTTTGTCCATTGCGTAATTTCGGGCACTTTATTAGATAGACACGTACGACACGTCATTTTTTTACAAAATATGTTGTGATTTTCTTTTGTTTTTCAACTTTGCATCGTTTCAATGCTGCTTTATCACGCCACCTTTTAAATAACAACGCATCTGATGCTGTTGCATTTTCTTGTACTTCAACATATCGAACACAGCTTTTCATCAAACATGTTTTCAAGCCTCCCGGTTAATCGCAAATTCCTATGTAACCCCGGTTATCCGAAAATTCCTATGAAACCCCGGTTAACCGAAAATGCTTTGGTCCCATGCTGTTCGGATAACCGGGGTTTTACTGTATTTGTATTCACATGTATAAACAAAGTTCTCCCTGATTTTGAAATTAAATAACTCGGAAACTAAGAACGATAGAAGAAGAAGAAAACAAGTGGTATGTTTATTTTGAAAGGCGTAAAAATCTGATAAAATAGTTTAAAAATTAGTTACGAATTTTGTTGACATGTGGCGCTGTAAGGTGAAGTCGCAGTACAGAATCGGAGAAATAGACTGCAGACTGTCCTTTGCAAGCAATCGTTCCAGTCATCAGCCACTCTGCCTGTTCACTGAAATTTCTCGAAAAGCTTGCAAATTCTTTTCTAATCAACACCTTTTGCAACTTTAAACTGCAATTTAAAACTACGCCTTGTTGCCGTAGGAATGAGATTTAACCAGCGATACTCGATTACTAGAAAAACGCGTTGCTTCACAGATACAGATGACTTCATTCGTATCATTCGGTAAGAAGATTGATCTCTCTGTGTTTCAGAGTGCTCTGTTTATAGATCCCTTAGTCACTACACAGCCACCTGTTAACAAAATTTGTAGTTAATTTTGAAACTATTGTATCAGATTTTTACGGCTTTCAAAATAAACATACCACTTGTAAGAGTCATGGACAAAAACTCGATCGCCTAGTCTAGGCTCTTTGATTAATCGACTGCCACCGAACTTTTAGGCAAGGAAAAGTGGCAACGGAAAGACGATTGAAAAAAGAACAAAAAAGTCTGAACGAGGAAGCGGGAGAAAAAATGTGTGTAGAATGTTGCATTTTTATACCTTGTGAAATGGAATTAATATAGTATCGTGTCGAATGTTATTTGTGTTGTGTTATCAGTGCTAATAAATGTATAAAGTATTACCGGCCAAGTTATTATTGAAAATCTACACGCATCATTCAAGTAATATGAAGCACGGTTCGCTTCATGAAGTTGATTGTTATTAGAACATGTGAATGGGCAATTTTAACTTTTTCTCCTTCTTCTATCAATCTTAGTTTCTGACTTATTTAATTTTAAAATGAGGGATTCCTTTTCTAGACACCCTGTATTACGTAATGCATCAAAGAATCTCATTGCAAACGAGGTGTCTTAAATTTTGAAAAATAGTCGTTTGATAGAAACTGACAGGATCAAGAATGATATCTTTCGGATAATCTATCAAACTGTATCTTTATTTGTGTTTTCTTGATGCGCTCAATATTTTGACACGTTGAATGCATATTTTCCCCTTAAAATAGTCATTTTGTAAACCTCAAAGCTAAATATTCCGTAAACCATAAACAAACTTATCACATCTAGCACAATTGATGCCAATAATATAAAAATCCTTGACGAGTGTGCAGCAGGAAAACAAAATGTGAAATTCCAAACGCAAGTCAACAAAGAATTAATGTTATACATGCTTATGTTAAATATACTGGTAAAACCTTCAGCGTACGCGAATGTTTTGTAAAAATAAATTGCCTTCTTTTTTCTTTTATACAGCATCTTAAGCCATTCATTGTTATTTCTATTCAGATGTATTACATAATGCATCAAAGAATTCCATTGCAAACGAGATGTCTTGAATTTTGAAAAATAGTCGTTTGATAGAAACTGACAGTATCAAGAATGATATTCTTCGGACAATCTATCAAACTGACCATCTTTATTTGTGTTTTCTTGATGCGGTGAATATTTTGACACGTTAAACGTGTATTTTCCTCTTAAAACAGTAATTTTTTTTTTAAACTCAAGGCTAAATATTCCTTAAACCACACAAACTTATCACATCTAGTACAATTGATGCCAATAATATAAAAATCCATGGCGAGTGTGCGCCATAAAAATAAAATTTGAATTTCCATACTCGAGTGAATTAATGTTATGCATTCTTATGTTAAATTTATTAGTAAAACCTTCTACATACGCGAATGTTTTGTAAAAAGAAATTCCTTTCTTTCTCCTTTATACGGCATCTTACGCCATTCATTGATATTTCTATTCATAGATATTACATAATGCATCATAGAATCACATTGCAAACGAGATGTGTTGAATTTTGAAAAATAGTCGTTTGATAGAAACTGACAGACAGTATAAAGAATGATATTCTTCGGACAATCTATAAACTGAACATCTTTATTTGTGTTTTCTTGATGCGGTGAATATTTTGACACGTTAAATGCGTATTTTCCTCTTAAAAACGTACTTTTTTTTTTTTTTTAAACTCAAACCTATATATTCCATAAACCACAAATAAACTTTTCACATCAAGCAACATTTGACTCCGATAATAGGAAAATCTTTGACGTGTGTGCGCCATGAAAATAAACTGTGAAATTCAACCACAAGTCAACAAAGAATTAATGTTATGCATGCTCACGTTAAATTTACAAGTAAAACCTTCAACGTACGCGAATGTTTTGTAAAAGCAAATTCCTTTCTTTTTCCTTTATACGGCATCTTAAGCCATTCACTGATATTTCTATTTACAGTTATTGCATAATGTATCAAAGAATTCCATTGCAAACGAGATGTGTTGAATTGTGAAAAATAGTCGTCTGATATAAACTGACAGGATCAAGAATGATATCTTTCGGACAATCTGTCAAACTGCACATCTTTATTTGTGTTTTCTTGAACGCTGAATATTTTGATATCTTAAATGTATATTTTCTCCTTAAAACAGTAATTTTTTTAAAACTCAGAGCTAAATATTCCATAAATCATAAACAAACTTATCACATCTAGCTCAGATGGCGCCAATAATTAAAAAAAATCCATGGCGAGTATGCGCCATAAAAATAAAAATCGAATATCCAAACGCAAGTGAATTAATGTTATGTATTCTACTAGCAAATTTACTAGTAAAATCTTAAACGTACGCAAATGTTTTGTAAAAACAAGTTAGTCTCTTTTTCGTTTGTACGGCATCTTTAGCCATTCATTCATTGATATTTCTATTCAGAGGTATTACATAATACATCAAAGAACACCATTGCAAACGAGATGCGTTGAATTTTGAAAAATAGTCGTTTGACAGAAACTGACAGGATCAAGATAGGATAGATCTTTAGGATAATCTATGAAACTGAACATCTTTATTTGTGTTTTCTTGATGCGCTCAATATTTTGACAAGTTAAAGATATACTTTACCACTTAAAACGGTAATTTTTTTTTAACTTAAAACTAAATATTCTACAAAGCATAAACAAACGTCTCTTATCTGTCACAATTGGCGCCAGTGATAGAAAAATCCTTGGCAACTGTTTACCATGACAATAAAATGCAAAATTCCAAAAGCAAATCAACAAAGAATTAACGTTATGCATGCTTATGTTAAAGTTACTAGTAAAACCTTCAAAATACGCCAATGTTTTGTAAAAACAAATTGCTTTCTTTTCCTTCATACAACATCTTAAGGCATTCATTGATATTTCTATTCACAGATATTACATAATGCTTCAAAGAATCCCATTGCAAACGAGATATCATGAATTTTGAGAAATAGCCGCTTGATAGGAATTGACAAGATCAAAGAGTATATCTTTCGGTCAGACTATCAAACTGAAAGCGTTTCATTTCTTTTCTGTTGACATTTTAGCTATTGTCATATTTAAATAGGTTATTAATGAAAAATAGGTTATCTCACACCAGACAAGTTTTTAAAAAATATATAAATAAAAAAATAATTGTGTCTGTCTTGCAATATCATAAATAAATAATAGTCAGTATATGTTTTGTTTTTTATTTATAAGCAATTTTTTTAACTTCGGAAGATGTTTGTTGTTTTCAAATATAGTTAACTATAGCTTAATCAAAAACAAATTTTATTCTAATGCAGATAACTAGTATATTTTCCCTTTCTCTTTTTTTTTTACCTCCTTTCTGATAATTTTTGCAATATCATTTCTTTTCATTTTCCCTTTCTTCTTCATCAGTTTCCTCTTTTTTTTTCTTTATAACTCTCAAAATACATTCGAAGATTTTAATATTTCTCTAATAAATATATATATATTTCTTTTCCAGAAATTTTGAGAAATGATAATGTAAACAGAAATTTAGGGAATGTAAAAAGAAATTTAAAGAAATGATAATTTAAATATGAAACAACAAGAACCATGACTGCCCATACAATATCACACAAAATATTGAAGTATTAATTAAATTGTATAATTAGCATATAAAATCAATTCCATAAATAAAGATGAAACACGAAGCAATTAAAACAAATGAAACAGTGCACTGTGAAAGAAATCTGTCAACGAAAAGAAATTGGAGTAAAAAAACGTTTATCTTGGGGGGGGGGGGGGCATTTTTTCATAATTTTCTGTTTTTTAATAATCAAATACTGATTTTTATTTTTTAAAACCACATGTTTCGGTAAAGTGGACAGAAATCTTTTACATACAATTTAACTGATAGTTCTACTCTATCAGTTTTACGTGATTTTATTTTATTTTTTACCATGTGGAGGTATCAAATGTAATACATCTAAGATGTCTTAAAGTATATAAGCCAATACCTCATTAAAATACATCTAAAGTCCTTTTATTATAAGAATTATCTGTTTTGAAAATGATAGAAAATTGAAAATATTTTTCATAACATTGCAATGTTATTTGTAGTCATTTGTTGTCATTTTTCATTTATTATGCTAAATTTTCGTGTCTATGAATGTATTTAACATACATACATGCATATAACATACAGTTTCCCCCTGCGTTAAGCATGCTTGATTTAATTGCAAACAAAATATATATAATACTTTTTACATAAAATGTAACGTCTTTTAACTACATTTATTAAATAAAAATTTGAGAAAGTTAGAACAGAATTTAATCGTTATGAGAAAGTAAAGAAACAACAACAAAAAAAACTCTGTATTTTTTTTTAACAATGTATATTTATCAGTTTTATTGATTGAAATGCCACTGGCAATTTAAGCATCTTTTTTAATCTTTCATTTTCTTCTTTTTCTTTATGTTATTATACTTGTGTATTTTCTCTTCCTTATTTATTTTCCTTTCTTTTAAAATTCATTCTAATTTTACACTTTTATTTAGATTTTTCACTAATCATAACTACTGAGGTGACGAAATCAATTCCTGAATTTAAAAACTGTATACATGGTAATTCTAAGAGAGGCCATATTTCATCTTTGGGATTATTTTCTTAAATAAAACAAGAAAGAAGAAATCAAGCTTCAAGCATAAATTATGAAACACTTTCCAACACATTCAGAATAATGTAATAAAACTGCACGGTTTAATAAGTTGAAATATGATCTCCAATTCAACCATATGGAAATCCATAACACATTAAAAAACCCAATTTAAGCAATTCTGATCTACAGTCAAAACATTATACGAATGCTTTGAGCAGCCCTGTTTATGTTATATATATTTCTATCTATTGCCTACACGCATGTAAAAAATTAGCTCAAGTTTGAAATTAATCCGTTGAAAAGTCCCCTTCAGCAATTTCCGCTAATAAGAAGAATGGTACGTGAATTCTTTTGTTCATCCCTGCATACGTGGTATAGAATTTATGTACAACAAGTAACATGCAAAAAATTAGTTAAATTTAAAAGCACATACCAAAATTGAAAACGCATTTCCAGCAATAATTGCTCAAAGACATATTTCTTTTGTGTGTCACAGTAAATGACCGAAAAATGCGCCCAATTCTATCATAATCATCTTTTAGTGAAATTCAGTGATTTATATAAATTTCAATACATTTGAAATAGCGTAATATCATTAAAATACACTGCAATCGATATTTTCCTATTGACCATAATGTAACGGAATTCTTTTGGGTGCTCCTGTAAATGAACTATTAATGCTACACACTTCATATACAATACCGAACATGCCATGGTAAGCATCAATAAAAATCCGAGTATATTTACGTGAGTTGGAGCGGCGGAAGACAGACAGACAGACGAACAGGCAAACCGGATTCATAAACACTTTTCAACTTTATTGGAAAGCATTAATAAAAACCCTGAATGTTCACAAAATTTCTTTTTGAAATTAACCGTCAATGATTCTAACTAATGAACTCTTAAAATTAGATCTTTCCTTTCAGATTCATGATCTGAAGTAACTGACATCCTGCTAAGTATAATTGTTTAAATCACGAAATCAATTCGGAATGAAATACTGTAATCTCGAAAGATGTGTCTTCCTTTTGGGTTATAGTTGAGTAAAAATCTCTATAATTATTTTTTTACTTTCTTGTTTTAAAATTACTATGTTATTTATCAACTTCACATGAAAGTTTAATAATTTCTACTATACACCGAAAATTTAAAAAAAAAAAAAAAAACATAGTTTTTATAAATAAAATCATAAAACGAAACGTAATTTTTCACCTTGATTCAACATAAATTATATAATGTGAACCTTAAAAAGTCCACAGTTTTACTTAAAAGGCGACTAAAGTAATGAAAAAGATGTTACAAGTTTAAAATATACATTTTATTTAAAACTTCTTAGTACTTTAAAGCTTTCCAAGCTCATCATCAGAAAGATTTTTATATAAATATTTAAGAAGTTTTAAATAAAATGTATGTTTTAAACCTGTAACATCTTTTTCATTACTTCAGTCGCCTTTTAAGTAAAACTGTGGACTTTTTAAAGTTCACATTATATATTTTACAGTTTTGATAGTTAAAGTTTCTTCATTTCCATTACTTTATAAAGTTTTTTTTAAGTATATATATATATATATATATGCTATAAATTAAATATTTAAAGGGTTGTATTGTTTTTTCCATTTCATGCCATTTGATAATGTTCTGTTTTCATCTTGAAACTATTCTCTTGGTCATATTGGTTGTTTGAGTACAGGAGAAAAAAAATTTCAGCTTTTAGCTTTTTTTCTCACAGAAAACAACCGATTTGCTTATATCATTGAATTCTGTACTCTTGAAAACGTAATTCAATATACAAGTTTTTCATTTTTTTTTTTTCGGTATCCATATTCTTCTTTTTTTTTTTTTCATTTTAATACTTGTAATTAAGTATAAGGCACTTTATTTTATACATACAGTTCTATATTATAGGTTTGTGCTATCCATTTTTATTGTTATTTCATTCACAATATTGCGGTTTTTGATGATGGTCGGTAATGTTTAATTAATGGTTATATATATATATATATATATATATATATTGCAATGAAAATATCTCTTATATTTCTGATAAACTTCTACAAAATAAATAAATCACAACCATTTTTATTACTTTTATTTATCAAAAACTTACATAAATTTCAGAAGTAAAAAGGTATACATTACACTAATGTTTTTCACACCCCTAGTATATTCCAATAAAGTTACGTAAATATATGATTGTCAAAAAATGTGAAAAACATCCATTTCCCTTTAAATGTATTAGAGTTGTATCCTTTAAGTCCATTTTTTGCTATTTGAGTTTTTTCATAAAATTAGAGACCGGAGTTTAAATAACCCAAATAATTTATCTTTTTTAAACAAAAAATTCAAGTAAATAGTCATTTTTACTACACTTTTCAGACATCATGACATTTTTTTTAAACTTATCAATTTTATCGAAATATAATATTTAGCATTATAGAACACACTTATAAGATAGGCATGCAAAAAAAAAAAATAATCAAAATTATAAAAGAAATAAAAATATAAAATTTACTTTAATTTTTCCAGAAAAATTCTAATTTTTCAAAATTTACCACAAGAGTGGAACTTTTTCTTGATCAATCATTTTTTTGTAAAAATTCTTAATAATGTGTTAAAAAGGTATTATAAAACCTTTAAACAAGAAAATAGTTCAAAGGGTAAAAAGGTCTCCTTTATTTCAAAAAACCAAATTTTAAGTATGTTGAAAGGGGTGGGGGGAGAGGATATTAATCCTGGTTTAAAAGTATTAGAAAAAGGCTTCATAGAGAACTGTAAACATAATATTAGAAAGTAAAAAGTTTCTTTTTATCAAATCAGTCATCATTATTCCTAACTGAGGATTTTTTTAATGCTATTTAAGTGGTATATGTATTAGAAAAAATATTTTTCTCCTGTGCATTACTTGATTTTAAGGAAAATATATGAGGGATTCACAATCATAGTAGGTCAAATCCATTTTGGAAGGTGCATAAAATCTGTTATATCCCCTCCCACAGTAAACCAAGTTTGTTTTCACGTACTTTCTCATATATATCATCTGTTTATAGACTTGGTTTACTGTGTGAGTAGATAAAACAAATTATACGCACCTTCTAAATGGACTCTCTTCTTTTTTATGGACTTGGTCTACTATGGTTATGAGCCCCTCATATAATACATATAGAAACTTTTCATTTTTAATTTATAGGGAGGTTTGAACACTCTTTTTGGTATTTTCTTTTTTATTTATTTAGACTTTTCACAATATAACGACCGAGGTGACGAAATCGATTTTGAATCAATATATACGAATATTGTAATACCTTTGAAAATCAAAATAGAGTAGGCAGATTCTTCCCACAAAATCGGACCAAATCTCTTATTAAAGATTGCAAGTATCAAAGTTATGGTACAGAATTCTATTGATTAGTTATTTAAGGGGTCTCAGGAGTCTTACTTTTTACCTGGCGGTGCAATTTAGCTATATGTAACATTTAATTTTTTTGCTCAGTCTCTATAAAACATAAACGCATAAAGTTTTTAACATGGACAACCTAATATATCTTGTCTTTAAAATAATTTTTTTGGATATTCTATATTAAAATTTTATTTTATTTTTTTATGTTTAATTTTGATAAAAAATTTAAAATTGTTTTTTGACTTGCATGCACTGCGCGCAAGAAGGCAAAACTATTGGTTCAAAAGACCCCAAAAATATTGATAATGATGTAAAATTAATGCATCTTGAACGTATACTTCATTTGTACGCAATTTATTTATTTTATTTGAAATTTAAATTTAAATTATAAAATTTTGAAAAAAATCCTTCTTTTATTGAAAAATTGCCAATTTTAAATAATCGATGCAATTATAATACTAAATTTGAAGTATAAGTTATTCTTTACCTTAAAATAAAGATATTTACCAAGTTTCATGCAAATTGCTTTATTAGTTTGTGAAAAATATCGCGCGCAAGCATAAAATTTCAGAAACAATTTTACATTTTTCATCAAAACTAAATATACCAAAAATAAAATAAAATTTCAATGTAGAATATTTAAAAAAAATATTTTAAATAGAAGAGATATTAGGTTGCCTATATTAAAATTTTTTATGCATTTATGTTTTATAGAGACTGAGGAAAAAAAATTAAATGTGACATGTTGCTAAATTGCACCGCCAGATAAAAAGTAAGACTCCTGAGACCCCTTAAGTTTTTACGAAAATGGAAGATTTGGAAAAGGGGGCGGTAATCAAATACTTCCATTTGAAGTGCTTAACGCCTAAAGGAACCAAGACCGGAGTGGACAGCACACTGAATGACTCTGCCCCATCATATTCAATGGTTAAAAGTAAGACTCCTGAGACCCCTTAATGAATTTGAAAGAACATATTATAAACATGTATTTTGAAATTACAAAGAATGACAAATTTGACAATGAATTGATACCAAAAATAATAATTGTAAAATACATGAATGTAAATACATAATAAAATGCGAAAACCAGTTATAGTGACCATGTATTTCTAACAGAAACTAATCAAATAGATATTTAGGAACCAAACCAGGTCTTTAAGGAATAGTATCAAATGCAAAATCTAATGCAAATAAACAGAAATTGTCGAAAAATATATACATTCCATACCAATTTGCGCATGTCCGCAAAAAATTACAGAATGTTAAATATGTGTAATACCTTTGAAAATTAAAATACAATAGACAAGTTGTTACCTCAAAATCTGACCAAATCTCTTATTTAAGATGGCAAGTATCAAAATCAGGGTACATAATTGAAGAGCTAAGTGGAAGAACATGTTAAGTAGCAAAAATTACATTTGAAGAAATTTGAAGTGAAAGTTTTTGCTGTCAATTTTAATGATTTATTTTCTATTTGATACCATGTGTTTAAAATATTAACAGGTATGGTACTAAACTCTCTCAGAAAAACTTATTCATATTTAATTTTCAAATATTAAAAATTATTAATATTATTAACATTATTAAATATTAAAATATTAAATATTTATGAATAATGTCTTAAATCTTCGAGACTAAATGGAATCTTAGTATTTTAGCTTCACCGTGTGATAGGATACCTCATAACGCTTTCATCCAGAAGATCCAGAATTTTTTCCTCCAGAATTTTTAGAAAATGTAACATAACATGTTCATCCACTCAGCTCTTCAATTGTATAGATTAGTTATTTAATGAACTTGAAAGTAGGCGTTATAAATATGCCCTTTGAAATTACAAAGGATGAGGTTTGCAGCATTGATACAAAAGTATTAGGTTGAGCAAAAAGTTCTAGGAAATTTTTAATCTAATAGTTACCAGAATTTGTATCGAACATAGAAGTACTTGTGGTATATCTAGAGGAGTTCAGGAATTTCGGCTCCAAAATGCCTATTGAACAGTATGATTTGCGTGTGTTAATCCGGCATTAGTGGAGAAAAATTGTAATGATTCTGAAAGCCGTCGATGAGATTAATGAGGGTGAAGGTGCTGGTACGGCGACAAACTTCGTACTTCCAGCTAATCCGGAATCTGGCAGAACAATGGCAGAAAGTCGTGGACTGTGATGGTCTCTACTTTGAAGAATAGTCCTTGTTGCTTTTGTTGTTAATTTGCGCATAACAACGCAACTTTAACGCATTTCCCAGAACTTTTTGCTCAACCTAGTAATAATTGTAAATACATACATATGAGGACGTGAGTTTCAAAACTCGCCTTATCTAGAAAATCAAATTGTGGGAAATCGCGAAAAAACTCTAACTCTGTGCATTGGTTTTCATTGTAAATCAAGACTTTACAATGCCAGAAATACATGATAAAATTAGTTTTTTTTTTCAGATTGTCGTGTTTTTTCGGTGCAGGTTTACCAATACAGTAGGTTGATAGAAAAAAAACACGATTTTTTTTTTTTTTTTTTTTTTTTTTTTTTTTTTGGATAAAGCGAGTTTTGAAACTCGTGTCCTCATATATATATTGCAATTAAATAAGAGGTCATATTTCCCTTTTGGTATTACCGTATATACTCGCGTATAAGTCGAGGAATTTCTAACAATTTTTGGCAAGCAAATTTGGGGGGGGGGGGGGGAGGTTGGGTCGACTTATACGCGAGTAAATTAAAAAATAAAAAATAAAACTTCGAATACTGCAAAATTCTGACTTTTTATCATAATAAAATATTACAGAAAATATACAAATAATAATACTTTATCATTAAAAATTGTTCAATGACTTATTTTTATTTACTTACTACTTTTTCGTATACGCAAGGGAAATATTTGGTTTGATTTTGCGCAAAATTGAAGTAAAAAGTTAGGGGGTCGACTTATACGCGGGTTTTTGATTCTTTGCAAAATTTGCATTCGAAAGTTAGGGGGTCGACTTATACGCGAATATATACGGTATTTACTTAAAAAAAAAAAACCTTGAATGATGACAAACTGCTGTTATGAAATTAACCGTCAATGGTTCCAACAAATATACGCATAAAATTAAAAACTTCCTAAAATAAAATATATAATGTGAATTTTAAAAAGTCCACAGTCTTACTTAAAAGGCGACTAAAGTAATGAAAAAGAGGTTACAAGTTTAAAATATACATTCTATTTAAAACTTCTTAGTACTTTCAAGCTTTCCAAGCTCATCATCAGAGAATATTTTAATAACTAAATGTTCTAGAAAAAGAGGTTACAACTTTAAAATATACATTTTATTTAAAACTTCTTAGTACTTTCAAGCTTTCCAAGCTCATTATCAGAGAATATTTTAATAACTAAATGTTGTAGAAAAAGAGGTTACAACTTTAAAATATACATTTTATTTAAAACTTCTTAGTACTTTCAAGCTTTCCAAGCTCATTATCAGAGAATATTTTAATAACTAAATGTTGTAGAAAAAGAGGTTACAACTTTAAAATATACATTTTATTTAAAACTTCTTAGTACTTTCAAGCTTTCCAAGCTCATTATCAGAGAATATTTTAATAACTAAATGTTGTAGAAAAAGAGGTTACAACTTTAAAATGTACATTTTATTTAAAACTTCTTAGTACTTTCAAGCTTTCCAAGCTCATTATCAGAGAATATTTTAATAACTAAATGTTGTGTATTTGTTATTATGCTGTTATGACGTATTTGTATAAATAAACAACTTTTAGTTATTAAAATATTCTCTGATAATGAGCTTGGAAAGCTTGAAAATACTAAGAAGTTTTAAATAAAATGTATATTTTAAACTTGTAACCTCTTTTTTCTTACTTTAGTCGCCTTTTTAGTAAGACTGTGGACTTTTTAAAGTTCACATTATATATTTTATGTTGAATCAATGTGAAAAATTGCATTTCGTCTTATGATTTTAGAAAAACTTCCTTTTTGATTTTCATGACCTGCAGTAACTTGAAACCTCTCATTAAGTTGTTTATTACCGAGACATCCCTCCAAATATAATTGTTTAAATCACGAAATTATTTCGGAATGAAACACAGTAATTTCGAAAGATATTTCTCTTCCTTTTTGGTTACAGTTGAACGAAAATAACAGTTGGGGAAGCAATAAACTTTTGTTAACAAATTAGTCATCAATATTCTTAGCTAATGAGATCTAATCTCTGTCGATATTTATGTAAATTATTGATACCCTAGTGATTTTCGTGATTTATTTACTACACATTCCTGGTTTTTTAGGTCGTTCGTAATTATATAAATACGTAGCACCTACAGTATTCGTCTGGTCATCGGTCTGTCTGTCCATCTGTCTGACTATAACAGCGCAAAAACTAACCAACCGAATGGTTTGAAGTTTAATATATATAACCGTTGCAGAGTTTTGTTGAGTCGCTTCAAATTTTATGAAAATCGAATCAAAACTTAAAACAATATTAATAAAAGCTTTCTCCTTTCTATTAAGTCCTATCACACGTAATTAATTCAATGATATCGCATGATAGGTAATGATTCTAGGTTGCCATGGTGATTATGGTCATATTTAAGGAGTCGTATTAGTTCCGTATTACTGAATTGAGTATATATAATCGTAATAAATTTGTATTAATGCATTTTTGATTAAAAGTGCAACAAATATTGCATCTGAATATTTATAAAACTAGCTATAGTACGAACGCACCTCATTTGTCACATTTGACTTACAATTTCCAACTTGTTATTTTTTAGTGTAAATACCTAATTTGGGTATATATCTAAGTTTTTATTTGTCAAACTAAGTATAATTGCTTAAATTTTCTTATAATAAATTGAGGAGTTGAAAGAAAATTAAACAGTTATTTGAACTTCTTACAATTTACATATCATACAATTAATCGATTTAAAATTGTTTTAATTACAAATAGCTATGTAACAATGTACATTTGATTTAAAATTTGCAAAAGTTGTAAATGACATTGTGACAATATATTTTTCAAAAGGATATTTCTTGAAAAACATTTACTCAAATTTACAATAGCATTAAGCTTAATTTTAAAATATTAGAAAATGCTTCATCGAAAAGTACGAAAGATAATACGGCGTAGCAACGACTTTTCTTTAATAAAATCACCATCAATGTTTCCAAGCTACGGTAAGACAGATAATAAAGCAATAGTTTTATTTTCTTCACACGATTAATTGATTTAAAATTATGTTAAATTATGTTTATGTTTTACAAATGACTATGTAACAATGTATATGCAAAACAGTTACATTTGATCGAAAAAAAAATAGTTACAAATGACTATGTAACAATGTGTTTGTAAAATAGTTACATTTGATTTAAAATTTGTTTCAGTTACAAATGACACAGTGAAATTATATTATTCTAAGGCATATATTTTTGTTAAACATTTTCTTAAACTTTCGAAAACGTTATGTTTATTTTTTAAAATATTAGAAAATACTTCTTCGAGAAGTAGGAAGATGATAAATCGCACCAACAAGGTATCTTTGTCAGATCACCCATCAATATTTCCAAGTAATTGTAAGAAAGGAAAAAAAAAAGTATGTAATATATTTTGAATTTGTTACAATTTGCATATGAAAAATAAATAAATGGTTTTAAATTTATGTTTTAATTACAAATGGATGCATCGGAATGTAATTATATATTTGTAAAACAGTTACGTTTGATTTAAAATGCGTTTTATTTGGAAATAACACTTTAACAATATATTGTTATAAAGGATACTTTCTGAAAAACATTTAATTAAACTTAAAAAATAAAGTTTAATTTTAAAATAGTACAAAATACTTCTTCGAGATGTAGAAAGGTGATACCGCGTAGTAACATGTTTGTTTATCAAATCACCCCTCAATATCCCAAGTAATTTTTAAAAAAGTTTAAAAAAAGTATTTTTTGAATTTATTACAATTTACATGTCATACAATTAATTGACTTAAAATACTTCTTCGAAAAGTAGAAAGATGATACGACGTAGTAACAAGTTTTTTTTTTTTTGTTGTTTTTTTGTAATCAAATCTCCTACCAATGTTTCCAAGTAATTGTAAAAAAGTTAAAAGAATTATTTTTTGAATTTATTACAATTTGCTTGTCATACAACTAATTCACTTCAGTTTATCTTATAATTACAAATGGCTGTATTATAATGCAACAATGTATTTTTAAAACAATTACATTTAATTTAAAGTATGTTTTAGTTACAAATCACACTTTAACAATATATTTTTCTGAAGGATATTTTCTGGAAAACATTTACTTAAACTTTCAAAAACATTAAGTTTAATTTAAAAATAACAGAAAATATTTCTTCGAAAAGTGGAAAACTGATACTGCGTAGCAACAATGTTTCTTTATCAAATCAAAAATCAATATTTCGAAGTAATGAACTCTTTTTGAAAAATATCGCCCGATATTCATAAAAGCTATATATAATCTGTTAGATAACAACTGAGTCACTCTGTGATTTACTGATTCAATGCATGCAGTTTTTCGAGTAGCTGTATGTCTGTCAGAAAAATTATTTTCATGCAGTGCATTATTTGCATGATTTGTTTGAATGAATATCAAATGCGCAGTACTTGCTTCCTGAGTATTATTTGCACGGCTATCAAAATACCCCAAACTCTAATATAACGGGAAGGAGAGTTTTATTTCTTTCCGATGAAATCCAGAGGCACAGCAAATATTCAAATTCAGCAGTTGAGGGAATACTTTGCATGTACAGAACTAAGTTTTGAATGTCAAAAATAAATTTTATGTCGCATTTATTTCTGTTCTGTTCAATAATTAAGTCAATATTTTTCACTTTTCTTTAAGTTTTTAAAAATTATTTAATTAGAAATTAAACTGAACATAAGTTTTCTAAAAATTTGTGGTCATGAAGTTTATACTACCTATATAATGTTGTGAATTACACTCGGACTATTGGATATTTTAATTGCATGAATTTTTGAATTGTTAACTAAGTATAAAGCTAACCGAGTGAAAGAGCGTCCAACACGGGGCACAAACCCGGAACACTGGTATAGCGCACCAACATTCTACCAAGTGAACCTCTCGGACGGTCTGGCCTATCAGAGTGAAAATGTGTCTAAGCCGGGGCTCGAACCCGGGTCATTGACCAGGGTAGGTATCGTCCAAGTGGTTCGCTTAATAGAACGTTGGTGCGCTACACCAATAACCCGGATTCGAGCCCATGTTGAACATACTTTCACTCTATTAGGCCAGGCTGAGTAAAGTCCAAGTGGTTCATGTAGCATGTGGATGGGTTATACCCATGAACCGGGTTCGAGACATGCCACTCGTTCTGTTAGGCCTGGCTGGGTACCGTCCGAGTGGTTCACTTGGTAGAAGGTTGGTGAGCTATACCGCTGACCCGAGTTCGAGCTCGGGCTCGGAACACACTGTCACGCTATTGGCTTTACGCTTAGTTAGCAATGCAAAAACTCATGCAACTAAAATATTGTTTATGATACCTTTTTTGATTTCGTCTTACACAACTACGAAAAAACTATGATTAAAATTTTCTAATATAAGACTAGGGGGCACGGCCCCCCTGCTCGCTACGCTCACCAACCCCCCGCGTAATCGCTTAGCTATTCCATTCGCTATAGCGAAGCAATTCCTATTTTCTAGCCAACTCCAGATTATTGTTTGTGCTGAAAATAATGTAAATAGTTTAATTAAGCTCTATTCATAAGCTAATATTAGTTTTTGTTGCACTGAAATATCTCAATTTGTTGATTTCCTGCATGCAAGTAAACCCTATTGTATTTCAATGGGAGTCTATGGAAATTTGGCGAAATACTAAAAATAGCGCTAAGTTGGCGTCACTTTTGGTGACAGAGAGACGGGTCTCCCCTTGGTAATCTCCCGTATAGCGTCATAAAGCTCTGACCAATCAGTTGCATTTCACGGTATCTACGCAGATTTTCATTGTTCCATTTCCAAAGCATTATTTTTTGCAAGGCATACTTAGATACTACTACCGGCAGACCGATTTGCGTTTAATGTATGAAGTTGCTCGCCAGAGGACTCTGATACGCTGCCCAAAACAGAAATTTGACTCTGACCGTAACTTCAACGACGAGAACCAATCAAACCGCTCTGGGCGGGGTTCAGAGAATTCCAATGTGTTTACATTTTTTTCCCGTATAGATATCATTCAAAAGAGTTTAATAAAAATATTAACTCTAATCATCAAATAATAATAAAAAAAAACATTATCATTTTAACAATTATCGGAATAATAAATGGTGTGATCGGAGAATACTTCCAAGGTTGCTACTTAATACCAAGTTAATACTAAATACCAAGGTGGCCACTTTAGCGCGTTTATCGCCAGGTTGGGGAGAAGTAGAGTATTCTACGATTCACCCCAATAAATAAAAACATGCATAGTCTAAAAACATCAATGTCACAAATTTATTTGCTATCTTCACTGCTGAAACAATAAAACTAATGGAATTTCTTTTAAATATATTAAAGTACTCATAAAATTCTTTGTAATAATTAATAAATATAATTTATTAAGTAACAAATACACTTACATGATTTAATCAAAATTGCTTGGATAACATAAAATATTGCAATGCTATTTAAATCTGCGATCACCATTTCTTTCTATGATTAAAAATAAGAATATTTAATGTTTAAGGAAGATCGTCTTTTTTTTTTTTTTTTTTTTTTTTTTTAACTATTATTATTATTATTTAGTTCGGACGATATCAAACAAACATTTTACGGGTAGCAATAAATTCGTCAAAAATAACTGCTTAAAGCCAGTTATGAGAACTGTAGTTTGATAAAAACCAAATTTTAATTTTAAAACGTGTATATGAAACACAAGCTATTTTTATGTAAATACGGGAGATTCAAAAAAGAAGGTACTTGTTAGTTATCCCGTCGACCAAATTACTATCGCCAAATTGTAAGATTAAATGCCAATAATGGTTGATCGTAAATGTCGCATTCACTTGACTTCATCAAGTGATTTTTATTTCGACGTTTTATTTGTATTTTTATTAATGTTATACTAATTTATTTGTTCTTTTGTCATTTAAAATAAAAATGATGTCAATTTGTATAATTTGGCGGGTGGTTTGGCGAAATTGGTCGACGGGATAACTAACAAGTACCAAAAAGGATAACAGAATGAACCAAACGATCAAGTAAACAATAAGTAATTTAGATAATCTTAAAAGTATCTGAACACTAAAATACTACAAGCTGTGTAAAATATCCTTTTAAATCGAAGGAAATTGAAGAATCTAAGTATTTAAGGCACAGATGTCATATACGCCCCATATTGGCGCGATTTTTTTTCCGATGCCAATTTGACGAAAACATCAACAGCATAAACAACATAATCCGGGTTACCACATCAAGCAAAATAACGACACTTTGGCGCCAATTAAGTACCCATTGCGTATATGACATTGGCGTCAGAAAAAAATCGCGCCAATATGGGGCAAATATGACATCTGTGCCTTTTTGTCGTATTCCTACGCTTTCTTCGCATGATCGTAAGCTACATCTCCATTTCGGATTTCCAGAACTCATCCATAATTTCATTTCATGGTTGTTTGAACACAACCTTTTATTATGCAGAATTCCAAATTTCTGAAACAGTTTTTTCGCAAATTTCTCATCATCTGGTAACTGACAAATGGTAAAATCCATCTCAGCGTCAGCAGTAAAAGTAAATTATAACTTCATAAAAAGAAATATTTTTTTTAATTCGAATAGCAAATTAAAAAGCTTTCCAACGTTAAGGTTAAATAATAATCATTCACGTAATTCACGTTTCATAAATAACAAATCACAATGTTTCGCATGGTTTACAAGAAATATCCTTTTCACGATGAGGGCTGAAATAATTGGCGCATTAGCATACATTTTGGCATGCTGTCCGTATAACGGAAAAGTACCCTTAATTTTGGCGAAATACTGGAAATAGTGCCAAGTTGGCGTCACTTTTGGCGAGAGAGAGACGGGTCCCCCATTGGTGACCTCCCTTATAGCGTCATAAAGCTCTGACCAATCAGATGCATTTCACGGTATCTACGCAGATTTTTTTATTGGTCCATTTCCAAATCAAAACTTTTTTATATATATAGAAGGACAAATCTGAATACCCAGAGATAATACAGGGTGAAACCCCCTGTAACTGACACTTTAAGGGTTCTTTCTTGTTCAAATCACTATTATAAAATTTTAAGTCCATTTTATACTTATCCCAGGGCTCGTAACGTTCTTAAAACTTTCTAACTTTAATACCACTATTTTAAAACAATAACTTTATTGTATATATCTCTTGCAGATGTTAATAGAAATTACCACGAAAAGTTTTTATTTGAAATAGTGGTAGGCAATGCAGAAAACTTTAGAAACGCTGCGAGCCCTATTATCTTTGTAATTGAAAATACAACACAATTTCTAACACAAGTATTTTCACGTGAATATTAAAAAGAGAAAGAATAGTTTGGTCAAAATTACGTCAGATTAAAAACGGTTATTTTAAAATGTCTCATTTAAAAGAAATTTATTTTCACTTTGTTAAAAAATACCAGGAGACAAAGACTCTGTTTACTTAATTCCTTTTATATTAGCTTATTTTGAAATGTTGTTACACGTGTCTACGTCATCAAGTTATTTATATTTCGACGTTTTATTTGTATTTTTATTAATGTTGTACTAATTTATTTGTTCTTTCGTTATTTAAAATAAAAATTATGTCAATTTGTATAATTTGGCGAGTGGTTTGGCGATTTATATAATTTGGCGAAATTGGTCGGCGGGATAATCAAGTAGTACCGCAGCGGATTTGGCGTTAAAATTCCCCAATCAAAGAGAAATGAATAGAAATCCGTTTATAGGGAGATCGCCACTGTTTTTTAAATTATAATTCAATCTTTCGAAATCTTTTTAAAGCTGATCAAATTAGCGTTCATTTAGAGTCTGCGGTATCTGGACGGGGGTTGGCGAGCGTAGCTCGTAGGGGGCCGAGCCCCCTAGTTGTTGAAAATTTTTGAAAAATTATTCTTTTTATTACTAAAAATTATTTTTTTTCTATAAATATGGTCAATAACAACAGTTATTGACGCTATCATCCTTTTGTAAAACAATAACTGACACATAAGTTATACCAGTTAAGACAAATAAGTCACAACTGTACATTACATACATACATACACAATGGCACTACAATCCATGTAGGATTTAGACCTCCCTCGGTATACCTCACCAGACCTTCCGATCTCTGGCCTTTAATGTATAATTTATAATATGATTTTGTGTTAGATCTTTTTCTACCTCTTCTACTCATCTCTTCCTGGGTCTGCCAATACTTCTTTTTCCCATTGCTTTACCAATACATATCTTCTTTGAGCTTCTCTCATCTCTCATTCTGATTAGATGGCCCATTCATTACATTCTTCTTATTTTAATAGCATTTATTATATCGTTCTCATTATATAACTGTTCAATCTTTATATTTGTCCAAATACACGTATTGCCTTTCTTAATAGGTCCAAAAATTTGTCTTAGGATCTTCCTTTTCCTAAGTAATAAGTAACTTTTCATCTTTCTGTGTAGTGGTCCAGGTCTCACTACCATAAATTACTACTGGTTTTATAACAGTTTTATAAATTTTAAGTTTAGTTGTTCGGGATATTAGAGATGATTGTAGGATGTTTCGAAGAGAAAAATAGCATCTATTTCCTGCTGTAAGTCGAGTTTTAATCTCTGCTTCAACCATATTATCAGAGGTGATCATGGATCATAAATATCGCAACGATACATTACTTTGAAGAAATTTACAAGAAAATGCTTATTTGAATTAGATTTTTACTGAAGTATCAGTTATTGGTTAGGTGTCAATAACTAGGGGTTACACCCTACTTCATTAATTGCTAAAAAGTGTTAAATAAAAGCCATAAAAACAGTAAAAAAAAATTAATAAACTGACTACATGTTTCGGCTTCACCGAAGACTTTATTAAGACAAATATGAATATTCTACAGTTGCATGGTCTATAATACTTCAAACATTTTCAATATTTACAATGAAGAATAGAGAAAAAAAAATCTACTTTCAAAAGGAATATGTTTGTAAATTGTATTCCAATTTACTCAATTTTTAATTGTTTTGAAATAATTTTCAAGCATGATTTTCTTTTTAAGGGGGTAGAGGACACATTTTAAAATAATTTTTATTTATCGAGTTAAAATTCCGATTTTTTTTGTGATGGTTAACCTTATCATTGTAAACAAAAATCACATGATAAAACTTCTCCTAATTTTTAAAAAAAATTAAATTTTAAATTTATTAAAAAAGTGGGGTAATTTAAAATCGTTATAACTCGAAATATTATTTACAGAATTTCATTTTTTTTTTCATTTAAATAAACATAAATATATATGTTTTAATTTTGATTCAGCATTTTTAAAAATATTAATTTATTTTAAAAAAAAATTAAAAATATTTAACGAAAAAATTTTTTAAAAAGTGGTGCAAGTTTTTAAAAAAATCATATTTTCAAAAATAAATTTTTTTTCAAATATGCTGAATCAAAATTAAAGTAAAATAATTGAAAAAGATATGTTCCAAGTTTGAACCCGTTATCTTTCACGGTTCTCGAGTTATAAGAATTTAAATACGAGAAATGGTGAAAAAGCCTATCATGAAGAAAAACGTATTTTTACAAGAAATCGTTTCCATAACAGCCATTGCTTGGAAGCTAGATTTTGAAAACAAACGAAAACAAAATATATATATATATATTTTTTGTTCCAATTCAGATTAAACATGAGAGAATTAAACATGATTTAAATAGCATTTTAAACAAGAAAAAACAGAGAAATGCTTAATTAAATAAAATGTTTTTGCAAAATTTGAAGATTTTTGTGTCCCGGACCCCCTTAATCTATCACTAGCAGACGATTACGAAAGATAAATCCGTTTGCAAATTAACATGAATAGCTCAGCATTTGTTTTCAGGTTATATTCCACGGCGAAATTAAAGCTTCAAAATAATTAAATATAATAATAAAATGTAAATAAAACACAAATTTAACCCTCCGTCTACCAGACGGGTCCATTGGACCCGACAGGTACATACAAAATATTCATTCAAACCAGAAATTTCTTTAAAATAAACTAAGTATATAAACCAGACAAAAATAAGGTAAATAAATAAGTTAAATAGTTTTAAATAAAAATTCTGGTGTAGAACGTTTTATTAAAACTTGAATAAAATTCCCGGTAGGTCTAGGGTTAAGACATGTAATCTGACTACCTACTTAAATCAATGAAATGATCAGAAATCAACCAGGCTAATTTAAATAGTGATCTTCGGCTGTTAATTCCTGGCACGAGGCCAATAGAAAGTATCAATTTAATAAATTTATTTCAAAACTTTATTTGAATACCTGATATACAATATTCATGTTTCAAAATTAATTTAAAAACCACAAAAAAAACAACAACAATAAATTACGTTACAGTTTTCAAACAAATTGCGTTTGAAAGACTATTTTATTTCCTATTCGATCGTATAAAAATTGAAATCGTTCGATGTTTGGAAGCTAAAAAATGAACAGTAAAAGTGAAATTTATTGGTCAGGTGTGGCCACCGTCAATGCAACGTTAGCAGAAACACTTACTTACAGACACTTTTTTTGCTTTATAATAAAGAGCTTATAGGACTCAAGAACCACATAAAAATTAAATTTTGTAATCACTATTATAAAAATAAATATTTTGATTTAAATGTTTTCTAAGATGATGAAAAACAACACTTGACACGGTTTTTGAAATTGGAAGCTTACCTCTGAAATTTAAAAATGCAACTTTCTGACAACTACAAGAGGGAACACCCTGTATATTTAAAATGAAATTTCTGATATTTAACCCTTTCCGGCGGGGAGTAATTCTGTTTGTAAAATGATGAAATTATGGACTGACACTAGAATTTACAAATGAATTCATTAGAAAATAAAAACTTGCTTAGTTTCCCGTACTTTATAAAAGGATAATTTTAATTAAATATTCTTGGGCCAGGACTTTTAAATTAGGTGATTTTTGTGAACACCGCCCGCAAAAGGGTTAAATAAATTACTTCTCGTGTGTCAGTTGTTACAGCATAATGTTAGACAATACAAAAATTAATAAGTTGTATACTTTAAAACACATAAACTTACTCAATGCTACACATAAACAAGAACTTTTAATATAAACTTGTACAAAAAATAACGATAAAGCACAATGTCGATGTTTCGAACTGCTTCTGCTGTCGTCTTCAGGATAAATATGATGTTGAAATGCTTAAAAGTCTAAAAACGAAAACTTCCTGTCGAGTCTTGATAAATTATATGAATTGAAAACTGGAGTACATCAGAAAATGTTAATATGAAATATATAATTTACATCAACAGAAATTAATGTTAGAAACAACTTATATTCAACTAACTAGTATTCATCTTTACACGTACATGATGCTACTAGTTAAAATTTTAAAATGAAATATATAATTTATATTAACAAAAAATAACATTCGATACAACTGACATTCAACTAACTAGTATTCAACTTTACACGTACATGATGCTACTAGTTAAAATTTAAAAATACTTCTTTAAATATTAATCAAGATAACAAAAGGGAAACAAATGGGAATTAATATGCTTTCCCGGTTGGTATCAATTTCTCAAAGGAAACTAAAGCGTAAATCTCTAAATAACGCTTCCTCATGCCCGATATATAATTTTTCTCCAGACTTATCAAGTGCTGCATCAAATATTACGTTATCCTACTTTTTCCTGTTGAGTGAATAGCACGTCTATTATTTAATCACAGTTATTGAAAGTGCGATCAAGTTGTGAAAGCGAAAACATCTTTTTTCAAAGTATTGTTAAAAATAGGTTTCTGATTTCTTTGTTTTATACTTTTAAAGAGATAATAATATACACTCTATTCCTCTTTGCGATGATAAATTAATCTAGCAAATTTATTTTTGTATTCTTTTAAAATCATTCATGGGGAAATAAAAGGTTTTATTATTATTATCTTTAATATCGGTGATAATATTATAATTGTTTTTGAAGTGAAGCAGAACTCGGTGCATACATGAGTGACTCCTACAATTTAATGCAAACGATCATTACTAAAAAAATAATTAATTCAAATAAAAATCATTGCAAATTAATGCGGATTTTTTAAAGTTATGATTATTGATAACTAAAAATGCATTATAAAAACAGGCAAAAATGATTATTTTTTAAAAATCTAATCCAATCTTTGGATTTAGCTCTTCGGTATCAAATAAATGAATTCACTCCCTTTTAACATATTTACCTGGCTTTTATCTCTTTGTTCATTGCTAGGTAGATGTCTTACTTCGTGACTTTCTGTGCAGAATTAAATATTATGTTATCTTACCTTTTTCTGTTTACTGAATAGCCCGTCTATTATTTAATCACAGTTATTGAAAGTGCGATCAAGTTGTGAAAGTAAAAACATCTTTTTTCAAACTATTTTTAAAAATAGGTTCCGATTTCTTTGTTTTATACTTTTAAAGAGATAATAATATAAACTCTATTCCTCTTTGCGGTGATAAATTAATCTAGCAAATTTATTTTTGTATTCTTTTAAAATCATTCATTAAGGCTTTATTATTATTATCATTCCCTGCGATAATATTATAACTGTTCTTGAAGTGAAGCAGAACGCAGTGCACATATGAGTAACTCTTACAATTTAACACAAACAATCATAACTAAAAAAAATAATTAATTCAAATAAAAATTATTGCAAATTAAGCTGCATTTTTCAAAGTTAAGATCCTTGATAATTAAACATGCGTTTTAATAACGGGGGGAAATGATTATTTTTCAGCGATGAACGATTTTTCAAAAACGAACTGATCCAATTTTTGGATTTAGCTGTTCGGAATCAAATAAATTGATTCACACCCTTTTAAAATATTTACATGGTTTTTATTTTCTTAGTTCATTGCGACGTCGAAGTCTTTCTTTGTGACTTTCTGTGCTGAATTAAATATTACGTAATCCTACTTTTTCCTGTTGAGTGTATTATTTAATCACAGCTATTAAAAGTGCGATCAAGTTGTGAAAGCGAAGAAAAAATCTTTTTTCAAAGTATTGTTTAAAAATAGGTTCTGATTTCTTTGTTTTATACTTTTAAAGAGATAATAATATACACTCTATACCTCTTTGCGATGATAAATCAATCTAACAAATTTATTTTTATATTCATTTAAAATCATTCATGGTGAAATAAAGGTTTTATTATTATTATCATTATCGGCGATAATATTATAACTGTTTTTGAAACGAAGCAGAACGCAGTGCATACATGAGTGACTTCTACAATTTAATACAAAACGAACATTACTGAAAAAAAAATTAATTCATACCAAAGCTATTGTAAATTAAGGTGCATTTTTTTAAATTAAGATTCTTGATAAGTAAAAATGCCCTATATTAATGAGGAAAAAATATAATTTTTTGAATGATGAACGATTTTTTTTTTTAATCTAATCCAATCTTTGGATTTAGTGCATCGGAATCAAATAAATTAATTCACACCCTTTTAACATATTTACATGTTTTTTATCTCTCAGTTCATTGCGACGTCGAAGTCTTACTTCGTAACTTTCTGTACAGAATTAAATATTATGTTATCCTAACTTTTCCTGTTTACTGCATAGCACGTCTATCATTTAATTAGTGTTATTGAAAGTGTGATCAACAAAAAAAAAAAAAAAAAAAAAAAAAAAAAAAGACTATTTTTTAGCGAAGAACGATTTTTTTTTTTTTTTTTTTTTTTTTTTAAATCTCATCCAATTTTTGGATTTAGGTCTTCTGAATAAAATAAATTAATTCACACCCTTTTAACATATTTGTATGGTTTTTATCTCTTAGTTCATAGCGAGGATTTACTTTGTGATTTTCTGTGCAGAATTAAATATTATGTTATCCTACCTTTTCCTGTTTACTGCATGGCACGTCTATTATGTAATCAGCGTTATTCAAAGTGTGATCAAGTTGTGATAAAAAAAAAAGGATTATCTTTAAGTGATGAATGATTTTTTTTTCTCTCTAATCAAATCGTTGGATTTAGCTCTTCGGAATCATTTTATTTTGTTTAACATACTTTAGATGCGAAACATCTTTTTTTCAACGTACTGTTAAAATTAGTTCTGATATCTATGTTTAATACTTTTAAAGATATAAGAACGCGGATTCTATTCCTGTTTGCACTAAAAAATTAATCTAGCTTTATTTTATTTATTTATTTATTTTTTTATTTATTTATTTATTTATTTTTTTTTTTGTATTCTTTTAAAAGAATTCATGACGAAATAAAAGGTTTTATTATTATTATCATTATTGGCCTTATTAATATAACTAAGGTTTTAAAATGATTTTTTTTCTTTTGTATTCTTTTAAAATGATTCATGACGAAATAAAAGGTTTTATTATTATTATTATTACCATTATTGGCATTATTAATATAACTAAGTATTGTTTTAAAAGGATTTTTTTTTTTTGTATTCTTCTAAAATGATTCATGACGAAATAAAAGGTTTTATTATTATTACCATTATCAGTATTGGCATTATTAATATAACTCAGTATTGTTTTAAAATGAAGCACAATGCTGACTCATACAATTCAATGCAAATAAACATAATAAAAATTTCAATCATTCAAAAATAAATAAATAAATAAAAACCTGTAAATTAAGGTACAAAAATCTTTCAAAATAACAATCTTGATAACAAAAAATACACGGATTAAAAGAAATATTAATTTGATACATTTATTAATTTCAACGGTGTTCGCCTTTTGAAATAATTATCGAATCTTTGAGTTTAGTTCATCTAAATTTCATATAAGGGAAAGAAATACTATTCCAAATTAAGTTGCAAAATATCTTTTAATTTAAAAATCCTGATATTTAAAAATCCACTAGTGAAATAAAAAAATAATTTGATTATTTTTATTCATTTCAACGATGTACCGCTTTTTTAACAATTATGCACCCTATAAGTGTAGTTCATCGAAATCAACTAATGAAATGAACTCATATCCTTTTAAAATAATTGGATTTCTTTTTATTCCTGTGATGCCGCGGCAACAAATATAACGACTTCACAAAGTGATTTCTTGACTTACAATGTAGAATGAAATATGCTATCCAACTTTTTTCTGTTGTTTAATCACATTTATTGAAATGCGTTCAAGTTGATAAAATGCTCTCCTTTTTTCTTTTCTTTTTTTCCAAAGTATTTAAAAAAATTAGTTTCTTATTTTTTGTTTTATACTCTTTAAACAGATAATAATATACATTCTATTCCTGTTTGTGATGATAAATAACACTGGCCGGCAAAAAAATTTAATTTTTTCCCCTGCAAATTAAATATGTAAAGTGTACAGATCTGACATTCCTAATTCTAAATATGTCATCCAAATTGCTCCAGCACATACCATTTTTCCGAGAAACAGTTTTATATTAATAACAAATAGTGAAGGATTATTATATTAATTTGCAATGCTAGATAAAATTGAAATCATGAAATAAGTGTTCTCACTGTCTTAGATTTCAAACTAATAAAATATAGCATGAAAATCTAGTTGTTTATACTTGTATCGTGCATTTTTGTTTTTATGCCCCCACCCCCTTCGTGTCAGAATTTACTATTTACTATCCAGTAATATATTTTCATTCCTTATGCGTTGTAACGCGGGTAATCATATTTATACATTTATTTACAGGTAATTTACACATTATTACCTACACTTTATGGTTTACAAAATTCCCCTTATGTTTTAGCAAGGTATAAAATACTTTAATTTTAAAAGCAAACCCTCCTACCAAGAGAATGATACGTGATAGAGTGATTTCGTTACCATATTTTTATTTACCAGAGTAAAATCTATAAGAATAAACTATTACTTTTATAGGGAGAATTTTGGCGTAGACCAGTGTAATCAAGCAAATTTAATTTCGCATTCTTTTAAAAATATTTATGATGAAACTTAAGATTTTATTATTAATGTTATTATCAATGTTATTATTATAACTGAGTATTGCTTCTGAAGTGAATGAGTGCATATGTAACTTGTACAATTGTAGTCAGATGTGCACAACAAGATCAGAAAAAAATTTTGCGTCCCCCCAGAAGGCTTTGAAAGTTTTACAAACTAATTTATGAAATTTATTTTTGAATTGTATAACGATTCATGGAGATTTTTTTTTTACTAGTATTGTTATTATCAGTGTTGTTATTATAAGTGACTATTGCTTTTGAAGTGAAGTATAACGAAGCGGATGCATATGTAACTTGTACAATCTAATATATAAAAAAGAAAATTTGTCTGTCTGTCTATCTGTAATGCTATACAAATCCACAGTTTGGAAGCTAGAATTGTGAAATGAATTGTACATGTGTATTAAAACACGGCCAAGGCAACTAAAGCAATCCGGAATCGAAGTAATTCAAAGTTAACTTTTAATTATTAAAAAACCACCAATTTAACAGCAATTTCCTATCAAATTAAAACGTTATAGCAGCTGCCAATAATTCACAATAAAATCCTTTTTTTTTAATGTTCAACCCGTATTCGCGCAAGTTCTTTAACCAATGTGAGATAGACATATTACATACGCCACACTAAAAACTAATACTAAAAAGCTGTAGCGGGTATTACGATAATTCTTTTACCTCACAGGCAAATAATTAGAGATTATTTAATTGCGCTTAATTATTACATTTTTTTTAAAATAAAGACAAACATTTTATCAGAAACATCAAAAAAACTTTTTATTCTATTTATTCCCTTATTCCAAAGATATCGTTTTATAGTCTGCTGCCATAGTAACATGATAAATTAATATCATTAAAAAAATGCGCAGTAGTAGGAAAATATTTTACTAAATCGAATAGTTATTTTTAATTTTGGTTTTAGAATTAAATTCATGAACTCCCGCGCATAGAACGGGTTAAACAGCTAGTTCAATATAAATTACCATAAAAACTTATCAATATTATAAATGAAAGCTATTGCTTATTAAGAAGCAAAAATTTTTTTAAATAAAAAGAACTGGAAAACAAGAAATGCATTGATTTAAAAAAAATTGATTATTATCTATTAATTTTAATGCTGTATGTTTTTATAAAGTAATTATCTAATCTTTGTGTTTCGTTCATAGGTATCAAATAATGAAATTCATTCACACACTTTGAAAATAATTAGATGACTTTTTATTTCAAAGTTTATTGCGACGCCGCAGCGACAAGTATTACAACGTCATAACGTAACTTTGTGCCTTTCATTGACGTATGAAATATTACGTTATCCGACCTTTTCCTGTTGACTGAATTGCATGGATATTATGTACAAAAAATTTTGTCTAAGGCTGAATCGATCGGGACCGAGAAAATTTTCCGTAGAAGACAATATTCTGTCTTAGACAAATTTTACTCTATGTCTATGGATTCGCAGGGACTTGAAAATCTTTCCGAGCTAGACAGATTTCCGTCTTACACAGAGTCCGCCTTACAGAGAGTTTACGGTATTTATTATTATGGTTACTATCAGCGTTATTATTATACTGACTATGAACTTTTGAAGTAATGGTGAATGCAGTGAATACACGAATGAATCACATAAGTCAATACATATGAACATGACAAGCATATCAATAACTGAAACAAAACTATTGAAAATTAAGATATGAAAAAACTTTTAAATTAAGAATTTTGATTACGAAAAATATCTAAAAAACAACAACAAAAAATCATTGATTAAAATAATGAAGTAATTTTGTTATAATATCAAAAATATTAATTGATAACATATCGATCAATAACACAAAAATATTTACTTTATTTTTAAGTTAAAGCATTTAGATTTAAAATTAATTCCAATCTCATAAATTTATTGATTCAATTTTAATATTTTATTCATTTAATCAATAGGTTAATAAAGAATTATTTTTAAATTAATAGCTTGTCTCGTTTAATTTTGCCAACTTATGGTTGCAAAAGAATATGAAACTGAAATTTAAAAATGTATTTATATTTTTAAGTTGAAAACACACAATTTAGAACTAATCATGTTCTGTGATATGTCAAGATACAAAAAGTTAAAAGTCTTTGATTTTGCAAACACTTTTTAACGCATAGTTGAAACGTGTTTATAAGTTTGGTTTGTCTGTCTGTCCGTCCTGTCTGTCTTTTCGTGCTTTAACTCGCGTAAATATACTCAGATTGCCATGAAATTCATATATGTTATTAGGGTTAACTATGACATTTTCGCTATCGAAAATGAAGTATGTAGCATTTGCGGTTCATTTACAAGGACACTCAAAAGAATTCCGTTACATTACGGCCTATGGGGAAAAATCGTTTGCGGTGTGTTTTAATGAAATTACACTAATTAAAACACATTGAAATTTATATATCTCTCTCAGCCGTTTAATGTGGAATCTGGTGTGGATATAATTTATCGTTCATTTACAGGGACACACAAAAGTATTTGACTACAGTACGGCCTATGATGAATAATTGCTGGAAGTGCATTTTCAGTTGTAATACGTGTTTTGAAATGTAACTATATTTATTTTTTGGATATTACTTGGTGTGTATAAATTCTATAGATCATATACAAGGATACACAAAAGATCTTAAATACATTTCCGTTTATGACGAAAATTATTGTATGAGAATTTTCAACTGTGCTATGAGTTTAATTGAACTAACTTTTAACATACTATGTAGTATACATACAAACCAATAGATCATATACAAGGCTTCACAAAAAAATTAGGATATTTTTTCGACTGTTGATGGTAATTGCAGAAATAGGGTTTTCAAATATGTTATAAATTTTCTAAATTGTTTATTTAGACATTTTTCGACTTCATAAACTGTAAAATTTCGTTTCAGTATTCTGAATGTGTTCAAAAGTGTTTCAAAATCGATGCTGGTCTCATGATTTTTCGTTCCTGTTTATATATTAATCGGTTATAATGACTTTAATGTTCTTTGATTTATTTAGAAAATTATAAATAGTAAAAGTAAATTAAAAGATTTTCACCCATCTTGGTTAGAATCTGCAAAATATAAAATACGACAATAATTTAAATTCAGTTTTAAAAACAGTAAATAACCGAAATATTAAATTCAGTAAAGGTATGATAGTAAACAGATTAGTTGTAATCTGAACTCCATTCATTTAATAAAAAATAATTATGCCTATTCGTTTTACTAATGTTCCCAATTAATTTAACTTGCAAAATGAGCAAAAAAATCTAATTTTTAAATCAAAATGCTTTCGCTGGCTAAAAATCAAATGGTCTCCGAAACTTTCACATACCACATTACACTTTGATCCCAATTACAAACAATTGATTTTATGCTTTTCCGATTTCCTGGTCTTGTAACTTAACCGCTATTTAGGTGCATTTAAAATATGACGTTATCGTCCTAGTCGTCTGAGTTCCTGACGTTAAGGCTGCTAGTCACTCAGCTTCCGAATTTTCCTCGGTAATGTTAAGTCTATGGGCGTTTGATGAATTTTTATATTGAAAATATCTCCTTAGGAAATTAATATTTTTAATTTCTTCTTACAGTGTTCTCTTCTTAAAGGATGTCACTTTTTTTCTTAGTTCTAAAAATATTTCTAAAATCTATGCTTGATTTAATATTTTATGTTTTAAAAACTGACAAAATGGGAGTAAAATTTTAACACTTCATGTAAAATTAAAAGTAGATTTTAGAAATATTTTGAAAACTAAGAAAATAGAGACATCCTTTAAGAAGAGAACACCGAAAAAAGGAGTTAAAAATATTAATTTCTCGAGGAGATATTTTGAATATAAGAATGCATCAAACGCCCACAGACTTAACATTACTAAGCGAAATTCAGAAGTTGAGAGACTAGCAGCCTTAATTCATAATTTCCAAACAATCAGCGACGGCGCAAACAACCATTGAAGCACGCTGATTGGTTGGATCTTATGATTTAATAACCAATGTCTAGGACGACAGCGCCATAATGTAAATGCACCTCAACACGACTGAAGAGATAGTTATAACGCTATTATAACCATTAAGAACAGGATGTAACCACAGACTTCAGGAGTTCCGAGTCGCGGTCAGTAGCATGCAAGACAAATGAAACTTGCAAAGCAGAAGGATAAAATAGTACGCGTTGTCAATGTTGGATATTAGTGTTCTCATTTACTATTATCCAAATTTATATGTTTCTCTAATTAATCTATGCTTATCTAATTAATATTTTTTTCTCTTAATCATATAAGACAATGCGCCTGTTTTGCCATGAATGCGAACTAAAATTATCGTCATTGTACCTTTCCACGCTCACCACTGAAAATCATGTTGGAAAATAGGAAGACAGGTCTCCTGTTATACATGGAGCTCAGTAATTATAACTCAGTATTAACTTCCATCTTGGTTAATCATTACGTTTCAATCAATGTTGCCAGAGGAGTAAGTATTTCCTTTCCCTCCATAATTGTAAGTAATGACTTAGCAGAAATTTCATTAGTTAGTATTTCTTTTTTTAATTTCATATTTTCACACTATATTTCACTTTGACTCTAAAGCAAACATACAAGGTGATTCAAATAAAATTGACCCGGGAGCGAAATGTTCTGTGACATATGATAAACAAAGAATTCAACCTTGAACATTAGAGCGATTCGGACCACGTTTATTTGGATCGCTCAGTATTTCTCTGTTTGCTTAAGATCCGCGCCGTCTTAGCGTGTGAGCGAGTCTGTGTGCAAGCGGTTTCCCGAACCCAGAATCATTCTGCCGGAGACACAGATTAGTAAAGTTTGGCTTATCAAGTGATTTTTAATTTCAAAATTAATTTTTTAATGAGCGCAATCATAATGAATAATAAATCAAACATTTTTTTCCGAATCGCATGTAGATGCACGCACTATGTTAAGCGCCGCATTATTCATTTGAAAACTGCATGATAATGCAGTGGCGTAGCGTCAGGGGTGGGGGAGGGCTGGATCATTTTACTACCAGAACTAATATACAGAAAATTTGGCTATATTTAACCATTGAACGTTATAAGACAAAGCAAAATTTAGCATACAATACTACTGGTAATAAAATGACCCCCTCCCGCCTGACGCTACGTCACTGTGATAATATATCTTTCCATAGAAGACTGCTTCTAGAAAATTCTAGAAAAAGAGCCTCAAAACTGAGTTAGGCCCAGGTTCCTCTGATGTCTCAAAAAGGCCATGTTTAAATCAGAATTGCTGAATATAAGATATGAAAATATATAAATGCATTTAAAAAAATACAACACAAATATTAAAACTGTTATCAGTATTATAAAATACAGGTTACTTGTATCTGACCTCCTTTACTTAATCAAAAATAATTATGCGTATAGGTTTAAATAATGTTTCCTATTAGATTAACATGCAAAGTTGGCAACACTACATACTTTCACTGGTTAAAAGTCAAATGGTCTCTTAAACTTTCACACACCACAATCCACTTTGACCCCAATTTTAAGCAATCGATTTCATGCTTTTTTCGATTTCCTGGTCTTGCAACTTAACCGCTCCTTAACGTGATTGAAGAGACAGTTATGCCCCTACATCAATATTAACTCCCATTATGATTTCCAATCATGTTGGCTATTGTCCTATATTCAAATATTCGACCTTTGACTTGAATGACAATCACATAGAGTAAATAGATTGCGTATAAAATCAAATATAAATGAAACGCTTTTTATTTTTTCATTGATTCTTGCTCAGGGAAAATATCGTATTACGAGTTATTGATGAATTCTTTGAAATCTGTGGTCAATCCATTAATAAGAACTTTTCACATAGAATAAACTCGAATTTTCAATTAAATTTTATTGCATTACAGAAAGCTCTAAACTTTGAGGTCGAACTCTTTTTTTTTTTTTTTTTTTTTTTTCTGGATGATAAAATTAATTTTCAACTTAACTGAAATAGAATTTGTTTAAAGTATCCGCACACCTTTGAAACGTCATTTTCGATCAATATATCTATTTTTCATTTTTGCAATAATATTAAAAACGAATATTTTAAGTCTAATTATGCTTTAATTCTGTTTATATCTTAATTAGGGCCAAAATTACAGCCGTTTAAAATTACAACTATTGCAGCTTTTGAATCGTGTTTAAAAGTTATTTTTAGCTTTTCCTCAAAATGAAGTTTTTTAAATTCTTACTATACGCAAAATATCCTATAGCAAAAAATTGTACCTGAAGTGCCTTGAAATTTTGTGTACTTCTTTTACAAATATTTATTCAGGAAATAGACTACACTCATGATAATATATTAATTAGTTTTATATTTATATTTACAGTTGTATAAATGACAAAATTGCAACGAATTTTACAAATTTTTCATTACATCAGTACTTCAAATGCCATAGCATTTGAGATATAGATGCTATTATAATGCGAATAGCGTATGACCTAGACAAAGTTATTCTCTTTATTATGCCATTTACAAAATGCCAATACATTGGTCTGTTTTTGAGTTACTATGTTTTGCGGAAATGTCAAATTTTCACATAATTTTGACTATTTTTCACGTTTAAAAAATCATTTTTTGTGTAATTGCTAAAATATTTACATATTTTTCAAAGTTTTAACTTAAATGTCATCATAAAAAATTGGTATATAAAAAAAATTTCAAAAAACTACCTCCGAAGGTGTGTGGATACATTAATCATACATGTACTTAAAAACTTTAATGCTTAAAAAAATCATTTGAATCATATGAACAAATTTTTCTTTGTGTCTGCCACTGAACTAATGAATAATACAAACATATTTGTGATGTTTTTTTTCTGTTCCCCTTCTTAAAGAATAAATTAAATGTATGTAAAATAAATTGTAAAGCATGAAAATGATCGCAGATATGATAACAAAAAAATCTCCGTCCTAAGAAGAAGTAGATCAAATGCGTGCATTGGAATGACTGGGACGAGATGCAGAAACAAGCGAAAAAATGCATTCAACGGTTATGTGATATACAGCACTGTATAATTCACACATAACAAATGAAAACGATAAGAAACGGACTTAATATTTAAAAATACGAAGACGCTGTAACAGCAAACTCTACTAGGTTAGAACCGTTTGTGTAAGGAGAAATGTGCAGCTAACAAAAGTGCAACATTATGAAAGCTTATGGTCTTTTAATGTCTAAAATACTGATTGCAAAGCGATTCATTTTCGTCAGGAATGTGTGTTTAATCAAGTTAACCGAAATTATTTGGTTGCTGTTTGCATCGACGAAGCTTTAATCCTCGACGCTTCCCCCAATTTCCAAATGAATTAGTACCTATAATTTTAAAATGTCATCTAATTGTTGAAAAATTAAAAAAAAATTGTTTTGTTTTATTTAAGAGAAATTGTAACAGAAGGAATAACAGCCACAGTTTGTAGCCGGCAAACAAGTTTATCACAAAATGAAGATAGTATTTCATCCGACCTAAAACAAAAGACAAAGGTGATTTCGAATGGTCGTAGGTGGTTAGATGTATTTTCGCATTCTGAAAATACCATTAACTGAAGACTTGAACATCGGCAAATCAACGAATTTCACTGTATTCAAGAAAAGATTAATTTGGATGTACGTTACAAGCCATATTAGTATATTAGTATGTTACTATATTGGACTTGTTTGCATTTTCTGTAAGGCCGCCGATTCCATTAACTATATATGAATCACAAGGAGGATACTCGATCATTGGTCTCGACCTAAGGATAACTGTTTTTATACATATATTGGTGTACGTTGCTTTTTTCAGGGCCAATAAGTAAAATAGTTTAAACGTGGTTCTACCGTCAGAAAATCCTCATCACACTCGCAATGCTGTGTAAAATGAAGCGTTGTAAACCCTGGCAATGAACTAATGCCATAATTAAGAATTGCGCAAATATACAATGAAAAATCATAACTGTTATCTCGGCAACGTTTTAAATTTGATAAAAATATAAATATAAGAATAATAAATATAAGAATCAAAAATATAAAAAAAAATTAAAATCAAATTAAAAAAAATAAATGGAGCCTGCACACCGCAAGTTAGTAATGCATATCCTTAGAAAAAATTAAATTCCTATATTTTGCTCCTATAAAACTTTTTAAAAATAATTATTCGATTTAAAAATTGTCTATTTCAGCGCGTTTCTCGAACATTTCTCTATAATACTACCAATTTTCATATTTTTGTATGCAGGAGCTTTCTTAATATTAGCGAAGATATGCCCCGGTCATAAAAAATTCATTTACGGCGGCGGCGGTGCAATAAGGCGTTAGTTACTTTTTTTTTTTTTTTAGAACAGAGAGCTAAGTTAGACAGTGCTTATAGAGTTCTGCACAGGCTCGAATCATGGACCGGGCCGGCGGATTAAAGACAATTTCTTTAACGGACCGGGCCAAGCGGATAAAAAAATTCGGCCTAATATAAAAATTTTAAAGGACCAAACTAAGCTAATAAAATGTGAAGTTTTCAATGGACATGACTGAAGAGGAGATTAAGTATAAATATGTTGCACGAGCCGATGCTAGATTGGGAACATCAGCACAGAAATATAACATGTCCGGAGTAGAGATCGACATTAGAACTTGCAACCAGGGCTTAATTAATTTTAATTTTAAAAATTGGACGATTGCACCATGAAATATATTTAAAATTATGTATTTAAAATAAAATACACTATTTGCTAAAAGGTACACACATTAAAAATATACATTAAAACATCAGGTTTTAATGTATGTTTTAATGTATATTTTTAATGTGTGTACCTTTTAGCAAATAGTGTATTTTATTTTAATACATAATTTTTAATAAGGGCTTAATTATTTCAGCAGGCTTGGTCCAACCAGGGTCAGGCTTACATTTTCTTTCTACATACTGGGCCGGTATTAATGCTATTCTGCAATCTATGACTTGCTAATATAAAATAATTTAAAACATATAGTAATTTATAATGTTAAATTTTCCCATAAATATATGTGAATGGAGTATTCTAGAAAAATATCTTAATTACATGTTAAAAAAAATTGGTTTTTTCAGTGGAAATTAAGTCGCGTCTGATTTTATAGATTTTTGCACAGTCAGACCCCGTTTTCACTCATTTCAGCAGGGGCCGGGCCGTAAACCACAAAAATAGAAAAGGGAAGGGCAGTACTTTTAGTTTTTTCAACGGCTCGGCCGAACTAAGATAGTCTTTCGTTCAGGCCGGGGCCTGGAAATTCCGGCCCCTGCAGCGATCTACAGTGAAAATTCTAAAGCAATTATAAAGCGTATTTTATGAAAGAAGAATATAGCATCTCGAAGAAAATAATTTTTAGCATAACCATAAATAAACACTAGTTCCTTATATAGCAGGAAAGTTATGCTATTCCAGTTTGCACACTTTTCTTCTCAAGCGTAACGTAACGGAGAATTGCGCAGCCGGTTCTCATAACGGTAGATTATATCGGGCTATCTAACGATGAAAAGGAATTACTTTGCTATTATAAAGCTATATCAACAAATATCACAAAGTAGGTTACTTTAGAAAAGATATTAGTTCATCGAGGGGCAACTTAAAATTATGAAGGTTTTTAAGAAAAAGTTATAGTCATATGAATGTTGCATTCATACATTAAATTAAAATAAAGCTACACTAACTGTATAGTAAGCGTTCCTTTTTGGCATTTTGATATAACATTAACCCTTTGTATGTAGTGAAAATATCCTATTACACTGAAAAAAAAAAAGTCCAATTTTTCTACGATTAAAACTGATCGAGTGATAGCTGTTTAAAGTTGAAACATCTTTTGTGCTGAGAAATAGGGATCATTCACAAATTTATTAGAAATATAAATAATCATCAGATATAAAAAATATATTTTTTTAAGAGTAAAATTAACATTACAATATAAATTTGAAATCTATTTTCATTCTGACATATTAAAGAGAAACATACAACTTGTACTAAAAATATAAGTTAGCAAATAACAGACCTTTTGTTAAATGAAATGATGAAAAACAATAGTCGCAATGTTTTACAAAATGATACATATTTTTAAATGCTATTAGATTATCTAATCTAAAACTTAATAAAATTAAAGTTATCTTAAAACTTGCTAGAAGTAACTCCATTCGACCGCTAGCAGAAATGTACGCGCGAAATAAATTCTTCTAATACTTTAAGCATTTTGTGTACGATCAATCAAAGCATGGTCCAACTCATATGTTTTGAGATTCAGAAAATTGGTATAAGTCATGCAAATCAAAGTTTCATAACTCGATCAATTTTAGTGTTAGAAGAATAGGGTTTTTTTGTCTTACTTGTTGGTGTAATAGGAAATTTTTACTAAACATCACTTGTAGAACCGGGAGACCGTATGCAAATTTAAATTTCGTAACTTTTTAAGAATTGTTTTTATTGATCAAAATAACCTTTTAAATAATTTTTTACCTCATTTAAAACATTTTTGTAATTGAAACTATATCACTATGACTAACGGTTTAGAAATTAGCCATCGGGCACCGCTGAGAGTAGACACCCTGTACATTAAATTCTAATAAAGATTTATTTTTCTTTTAATCCATTTTAGTTTGAAGAAGTCACTAATTTAAAACAATTAACAAAAATGAAATAACATAGAAGTTTTTTTGGGGGAGAGTTTATGTTACTGAAAAGAAATGAATACTTTTCCAAGAATTGTAATTACATTTACTCAGTGTCACTTTTGCCCGACAATTACACATTTGCACATTTTAGATTCAAATGAACGCTTTTTTCCATTACATGGATTTCGCTGCCTATAACAATAAGTTAAAGTGGCTAAACGATTAGTTAAACAGCGTTGAAATTATTAAGTTGAAACGATTGAGAAATATCAACCCTGATTCTTTATTAACGTTTGCAGTCCAGTGGAACTAAAGATCGTATTTCAACTAAACAAGTCCATTGTCCAGTTTCACTAAAGAGATTTCAGTGTCATACTTGAAGGAGTTTGTCTGCAGAAATTTACCCTTTGGGTAATGCGTTTGCTCATTAGGTGCTAATGTTTTATTTAAATCGAATGGTTAAACGAACAGGCTTTTATTACATTTGAATTTTTTTTAATTGTTGGATTTTACTTTCACGAGAAATTAATGAATGAATAAATAAAAATAATGCCTTATTGATAATTTATTTAAGTACCAAAATGGTACTAAAATGGTATACCAGAATAGCAAAAAAAAAAAAAAAAAAAAATGCTAATGTTAAAATTAATGTTTTAATTCTTAAAAAAGTAATTTAAAAAGTACATTCGTCAAGAGCTTTCATTTTTAGAAATGTGTATTACAAAAAGTACTTACCTTCTATATAACGCTTTTTTTAGGCTGGCAGTAACTCTTATAATTCAATTTGAGATGTTTCAGACATTTTAGTTGCTGAAGTTTGAATTCACATTCTCCATCGAAAATAAGGAGATACGTGTTTCGCTATCTTTTAAATAACCCTCCCCCTTTAACCCCCAAAAGTCCTCATAATCCTTATTTTTAGGAAGTTAAATATGTTGAAGAGAGTTAGTTTTAGATATATTTTTAAATTGTTCCCTGTGCAAAAATTTTCATTGCGAGAAATTGCAAAGTGGATATATAAATATGAATTCATTCAATGATTAGCCAAAAAAGTTGTAAACTTTAATAAACAATAATATTAAATAGAACATCAGAAAAAGTAAAAATTATCCAAATTTATATAGATATATACATTTATACAGAGAGAGAGAGACCTTTCTCCCGGTTGTTGTCATATTTTAGTTTTTTGAATGAAGAATCTCTGAAAATTTAACGATAAAACTTATTTTTATTTTGTATTTTTTTTTTTTTTTTTGTTTTTTTTTTTTTTTTTTTTTTTTTTTTTTTGCACATAGTACCAGCCGCACACTTGAAACAAGACTGAAGGGGCATAAACATGCTTTTAGTAACAAAAATTTAAATCCTAAAATTGTTGACCACGCAATGAAAACTGATCATTTTCCGAGTTTTGAGAATGCTTATATAATTAGATCAGGCTGCAGCATTTATGCAGGTCGTATTTTTTTGGAAGCTTGGTACACGAGAACTGCTGATTTAGCAATTAACGAGACTACATCTCTACCAGTAGAATATTCAGTTTTGTTTTAACTATAATTTTTTGGCAACTTCATGTAATGTTTTTCGACTTGTTGAACTTTAAAACCTAGTATGACTTTTACGTTAAGAATTAGCTGATGAGGGATTCAGAATGAATCCGACACGTCCTTTTAAATGGTTTTTAGTGTTTTTATCCTTTAATGTAATGTAATGCAATGTCTGTTATTTTGAAAAGTTTTTATAATTTTGCACGTAGTACTTCTAATTTTTGAATACGACATAATTTTTCCATGATTAAAAAAAAATGACATAAAACGAGCTAATTATGTTATAAATGTAAATATTTTCTTTTATATTTCTCCTTCCAAAATCCTCTATTCACTTTCTCTTTAACTCCTTTAACCTATAATCTAATTACTTCTAGCAAAACCTGTTGAAAACAAGAGATCTTCAGACAACACTTTTATGAAAAGAATTCTGTAATAAAAGTTGTCAAACTACAATGTGACAAACTGGAATTTAGAAAAGTCGGTGAATTGTCTGAAAACTTGTTGATTCTGTAAAACCCAATACTGAATGTACGGAATAATCAAGCATGCGTTATCGCTTAATATAAAGAGTAATGTTGATTTATTTATTATATACATCAATAAATGTTAGAAAGGAATTAAACAATTTAATATGATTTTTAAGGTGAAAGAAATTCAACTCGGATAAAATGGTAACTTATACTGAGTACAAATAAGATGTTTCTTTCGTAAATGAGCTTTTTAGGGTTCCGTATTTAAAGTAAAAACGAAACCATTGTAAGATCACTCCTGTGTCTATCTGTCTGTCACAGCCATTTTACTCGTAAACTATGGAACGTGGAAAGTTCAAATTGGGGGATGTAATAAAGTATTGACTCACATATTTACAGATTATTAAGTATTTATTTTTTATTAAGTATTTATTTTTGTTCATATTTAGCTAATGTTAAAATGCTAATGTTAGGGATAGTAAAAATGTAGAGGAGCTTACTTGAAAAACAAAATCTTTCTTTGTATATCGTGTGGGTTATCGTGTGAAAGTTTTTGTAACGCCAAACTCAAAAATACGTTTCTTTTAATTTTAGGCATTGTATTTTCAGAGATATCGTCTGAAATGTACAGCAAAAATATGCCCCCCCCCCCCCCCCCCCTGTCTATTTCCGAATCAACTAAAACTAAAATTATGAAAAAATTAATGGTAATATAAGTCAATTTAAACCTTGCAGGAAAACTATAGCGATTACCCTAGGTACCATAGCTTTTGATAAAATCGCATTTTACCGTTAGACACAAATTTCAATTTGCCGGCGTTCAGCAAAGGAGTTGAGGAGAGCTGGGGGTACCTATTGCCTCAGAAGTATAAAAGGATTGTTGATAATGATTTCTGAAAAAATATCTTAGTAATTAGCCGATATATTAACCCTTAAAGACACGGACGGTTTAGACATACGTAAAAACACAGGCGGCGTTCTCTATGCACCATCGGCTTTCAAAGACTAGATAAGAACTTTTAATGATATAGTTATGTAATACAAAGTCCAGTAGTAGTATGAAAACAATAAAAGTCAAATTTTAAAAACAGACTAATTTAATTAGAATTAATCACATAATATTATGGGATTCGACTAGTTTGCATTGAGTGGCTCTCAGGATACGCCACCCGTGACTTTAAAGGTTAATCAAAAACCTAGCTGGAAAAACGCGGCAGGGAACAAGGCGGCGATGCAATTTTGCGACCCCCTTTCAAAGCGAGTTTAGCACAATGCAAAGTTTTACCTTTGAACAAAGGTTTTGTTTTTGAAAAGTTGCTTTTTGTTTGTTTTAGAATTTTATAAAGAAAAGATTATTACTACGCTGAATTTGGGTTTATGAAATGCCAAATTAAGTTTAAATATACACTACATTTTTCTTGTCTGCACCGAATTAAGATCATCATAAACAGATTATGATAAGATTATAAAAAGAGTTATACAGAATAGAGATATTTTATACTATTTAGGCTTCATACCTCTTTGAACTTTCATGGTATATCCATTTATACTTTTCTAGTATACGCAGTTATACCCAACCCTACGTTTTATAGTTTTTCACAAAGTCTTATTCTTTTAGGAAGGATGTTTTTGTAATAATACAGTTACCACTTAATATATTTATTGTACGGAACCCTCTGTGCGCGAGTAATACTCGCACTTGTCCGATTTTTTAACAAAGCTCTTTTATTGTGTGGTTTTAACAGATATTTTTATGATAACTTTGAATGAAAAACAATAAGCATGATTTTCTGAAATATTGTATAGTATAAATGTATATAGTTTATTTAATATACAAGGTGATTCAGAACTCTTTGTCAATTATCGACCTGTGGGTTAGGAAGACAATAACAAACAAGAATCATAAAAAAAAAAAAAAAATAGGGTCACAGACGCAACCCTGACGCGCAAGCGGGCGCTAGATGTCGCGAGGACAGCTGGGCAGACAGAAGCGAGGAAAAGCGTATTTCGGGTGTATGAGCTAAGGAAGGATGCATCGCTACACGAATAGTGAATTGATGGATATGCACCTCGTTTACCGGGCGGCCAATTGCAGTAGAAAAGCCGCTAAGGAACTGTATCGTTCCTTGTTTCCAACCAGACGTATCCCTACTCATACCATGTTCTCACTTCTGCATCATCGATTGAGCAAAACGGCACGTTTCGACACACGAATGATAGATACTGGTGTTGAAGGAACAGCGCGGACACTTAGACTGGGAGAAGCCGTTCTGCCGTTCTGTCCGAAGTCGAAAACGATCCAAAGGCGAATACTCGACGTATCGTAACACGTATACGTGCGTCTCAATCCAGCGTTTGGCGAGTCTTACACGCGGACGAGTTGCATCCGCACCATGTCCAGCGTGTGCACGCAGTCTCTGACCGCAGGTGATTACCAACACTGTTTGGATTGGGTACATTGGTTTCGACAGCAGACGATAGCCGCCCCCAACTTTGTAGGCATGTGGAGAGTCTGCATTGCATTTGCGACCCTATGTTCATTTATGATTCTTGCTTGTTATCGTCTTCCTAACCTACATGTCGATTATTGACAAAGAGTTCTGAATCACCCTGTATATTTCCCTTTCTGTGTAGTTTGAAAAATCCCTTTCTACTGAAAATTCGGAAAATAAACCTTACTTTGATAACTATTTGTATGTTTCGTAAACTAACTTCATAATCATTAGCGTATATTTTTCTCTTATTTATTATTATGAAGACATTTAGGAAATTCAAATGTGCCCTTGATAATAAAAATATTGACGACTCCTGGCATACAACTTTATTATTCATGTATATTCTATACAATTGTGTATCAGGACTTTTCCCAGTAACACTGAACTGCTGATTAATTATCTACAAATGCATATTATGTCATATATAAGCTCAAACTTCTTTGCACTGCAATTTTGGAAAATAAACCATATTTTGATAACTGCTTGTATCTTTCGCAAGTTAACTTCAAAAGCATTAACATATTTTTTTCTCCTCTTTGTTACTAAAAAAAGTTTTGAAAATTCAAATGTGCCCTTGACTTGGACCCTTGTGCCCTTGACTTGTAAAAACTTTGGTGACTTTTGACCTGATTATTGATGAATATCCTATGTAATTGAGTGTCAGACTTTTCATAATAACACTGAATTTCTGATAATGTATATAGGCCCCACCAGTGGCCGAGAGGTTCTGCTCTCGAAGCTGGTAGACGGGAGGTGCTGGGTTCGATCCCAATCGCGCCCGTCGGCCTAATCGTTCGGAGTTTTCGTGGTTTTCTTCGAACCTTGATTCTCCAAGCGTTAATACGGGTTAGGTTCTCTTAGAAAGACCTCGACGGAAGGCACTCTCCCCCTTAGGTCCTATATCCCACGTGCTGATAATTGGCCGACATAAATGCAACCAACTGATAATATATATATATATGTGTTGTACCAAATTTAAAATTTATAAGGTTTGAATCTTGTTTTAAAAGTAAACTTATAATTTATATATTTAAAATAGATGATAATTTGTAATATTTTATAATGGTTATATATGTGTATATATATATATACAGATGCATATTTTACTATAAATAAGCCAAACCCGCTTTTTATTGCACTTTAAAAATAAAGCGTGCTTTAATAACTATTTGCACATTTCGTATATTAACTTAAAAAGCAACAGCAGATATTTACTTCTTCTATTTAAAAAATCATGCGGAAAGAAGTTAATTTGTAAATGATAAAAAAAGTATGTTTTAAAATTATTTGAATGATAAAAAATCTGCAAATGATTATTACGTCCTAAATAAGCCAAATCCATTTTTACTTGATTTCAGGAAAATAAAGCATATTTTGATGACTATTTTTATATTTCGTATACTAACTTCAAAAGAAATAATACATATTTTTTTCTCCTATTTAAAAAATCATGCAGAAAGGAATGAATTTGTAAATAATAACAATATACTTTAACGTTATTCGAACGTTACACAAAACATCTATAAATACACATTGCACCATAATAATATGGTGGCCCAATATGCATTTATAGTTCTAGTAAAGATACAAAAAACAAAAACCTGTATATAAATATTGTGACCTAAATAAGCGAAATCAAGTTTTTACTTGAACTTAGAACTTCGAAATTTGATTTTCATTTGAAATAAATTATATTTTTATCAATATTTGTATGTTTCGTATACTAACTTCAAAAGAAAGAAGAGTATATATTTTCTATGCAATTTAAAAAAATCACTTGGAAAGGAGCTTATGTGTAAATCATAAAATACATGCTTTAACATTATTCAAATGATAAAAAATCTTCAAAGCTTATTGCGGAAAATACTATTGTAGTACAATATGCATTTGTATTTTAAATATATTATAGTATATATATTTTTTTTTCATACTCTACAATAAATAAGCCAAACGACCTTTTACTGGAATTTCTGAACATCAAGCTTTTTTTTGACAGATCTTTGTGTATTTACCAGCTTCAAAAGAAATAGCATGTATTTTATTTATACTAGGGAAGCGTAATCTTAACCAAAGACTTTTTCTCTTTTTATAATCCACGTGAAAATGATTTTACTTTTAAAAAAGAAATATTATTATTTGCACTGTGTTAGAAAAGTTAAAAAGATTTTCTCGAAATATGAAATGCATGTCTCGTGTAAATATATTTTTTTAATTTAAACTGTTTGGTAATGTTATTATTTGGCCATTTTAAATAGGACGTAATTTCCCCCATTTATTGCTTTTAACACATATGAATGAATTCATTATTTTTAAGTTTTGTTTCTTTTGTAACATTCACGTGTAAATATATTTTTTATGACATAATTTTCAATATTTTCCTCCAACACGTAATCATTTAAATCTAATTTGAAAGTTTTTTCTGTTTATAATAGTCACGTGTAAATAATTTTTTTACTTAAAGGAAATATTATTATTTGTACTGATTTTACAATTTGCAGCAATCTAAAGTAATAACCTTATCTAATATATATATATAAAAAAATCTCTCAAAATGTTGAAAATTTGAATTGAAAATTGAAAAAAAACCCTAAAAAAATCGTTAAATTAAAAAAAAAATGAGCGCAGTCTGCACACTGCGAGCTGCTGATGTATATCCTAAGAAAAAATGTTTAAATTCCTATGTATAGATTTTGCTCTCATAAAACTTTGTTAATGGAGCGATTTTGACCAACTTTAGCATTAAATATCTCTAAAAATAATTCTCCGATTTAAAAAGTGCCTCAATCAGCGTATTTATCAAACATTTCTCTATAATACTTCCAATTTTCATATTTTTGTGTGCAATAGTTTTCTTAATATTAGCGAAGAAAGACTTCCGGTCACAAAAAATTCATTTACAGCTGCAGCGGTGAAAGAGAATAGAGATATTAATGCGGAAATAAGTTAATTTGTAATTGAAAAATCATAAGTTTTAACGTTATTCGAGTGAAAGAAGTTTTGAATGAGCGGGAAGACATTATGTTGATCTACTTTTAAAGAAATCTGGCTTGCTTCTCACGATTTCCTTCTCTACACATCTAACTCAATTACTGTCTAACATGAGCTGTTTTGAATTATTGTTTTGATAGTTTCCCTATTCATTTTGGACTAAATAATAATTATTTATTCCAACTAGAATTTTATTATGGTACTTTTCCGTTCCCCTACTGCAGAGGAAATAGATATTTTGTTCTTAAGAGACAGTTTGAAGCATTCTTTCTAATCCATTTTTTTTTTCTTTGACTATATCTTTCCTGTATGAACAGCTGTTTACTTAGATTTTAATGACATTTTTCATTTCTTTTTTCTTTTGTGTGTTACTGATACTGTTTACTTTCTTGGAATTTTCTTAAATCTCTCTCAAGACATAATACAAATTTATTAAAACTACTTTTGTTAATTAATACGTTTATTTGACTAAAAGTTTTCCACTTTCGAAATCGGTTCCGAAATTAAAAGTATCCGAATTAAAAAAAAATGTAACCAGAATGAAAAAAATGCAAAATGACCTTTGTAGAGATCAACTTCAGCTGTCCACTGCAAAAAGAATTATCTAAAAATATTGAAATACAAGCGAAATAATTTTAAAATTTTCACCCAAATGATTAACACTATTTCTACCAAGAGGTGTCAAAAGACACCTTTCGGATTTTAACTTAAAATTATTCTCTAAGTTTAATCACTTCTTCACAACTAATTTTTTGACTTTTCATAAATAATTGTTAAATTAATTCAGTGATATCATTTTCCTCCATCTCATCCTGGATCTAAAAATATTCATATGGTATATCTATTTCTACCATGAGGTGTCTTTTGACACTTTAAAGATTTCATAATTTCTAATTTCTAAAGATTTGATAATTCCTAATTTTAAACAATTTTACTTATAAATATGAACACCATTTTACAGCATCGTATCAATTACAGTTGAGTCCCGATTCAACGAATCGCGATTTAACGAATTTCTCGATTTAGCGAATTTTTTTTATGGTTCCGGCGAAAATGAAACAAAAATACTTCGATTTAACGAATTTATAATCCCGATTTAACGATTAACTTTCTATGTAAAAAAAAAGAAAATTGAAGAAATTTTCTAATATTTATAAAATATTTTCAGTGTTCCTGATTGTCGATTTTCTGAATATGTATCATATGTGGCAGAAGTATCTACATGCTAAAATATACATTATAGTACCCAGGTTATTCATGCTGTAGTAATGGATCGGATTAATAAGATGAAATACAGATGAAGGATTCAACATTCAAAGAGGCAGTTAGCAGTTAGATTCTTTGAAATGCAATTTGATGACTTATAATGTTGATAATACTATTTTCACAGCTTCAAGAGAAAATCGATAAGTTTGGAATACAAAATTGAAATAAAGCAAACATGCATATATAAAAGATATCTTATAATTTATCTACAAAATTTGAATAAATGAGATATATTTTTTTTTTAATTAAAATGATTGTGATTTATAGCGGGGCATAAAAAAGAATGAATTTTTATACAATGTATTTTCATAAAGCAACAAATGTTTAAAATCACTATTTAAGAAAAGGAGCAATGTTTTTTTTTATTATTTACAGCCATTTTTTAACTTGTGCTGTTGTATAAAAAAATTCCTTGATTATCCCGATTTAACAAATAATCTCGATTTAACGAACAAAATCGCTAGTCCCGAAGGATTCGTTAAATCGAGGTTCGACTGTATAATCGGCCCCACCAGTGGCTGAGAGGTTCTGCTCTCGAAGCTGGTAGACGGGAGGTGCTGGGTTCGAGCCCAATCGCGCCCGTCGGCCTAACCGTTTCGGAGTTTTCGTGGTTTTCTTCGAAACCGTGATTTCCCGTGCGTAAATACGGGTTGGGTTCCCTTAGAAAGACCCCCACAAAGGGCATTCCCCCCCCCCCCCCTGGGCCTATATCCCACGTGTTGATAATCGGCCGTCATAAACACAAAACCAAATCGACTGTATAATCAAATTAGAAAATCCCGATTTCAGTTGTAACGGAAAATACAGGGGTTGCTGCATAACTTCTCTTGTTTTCCGTCATGTTGCATTTTAGTGTAGATCATTGCCTAGTGACTAGTTCTAAAAAATTGAATAACACGTTTTGTTCTCCAATTCTGGTAGTGAGTTTCATAAGCATCAATTTTGTTTTCATGAATGTATTAATATATATATATTGCTCAAATTATCTATATTTAACTGATAAATTGAAATCCGAACAGTTGTGCCAATTCGTTGCATATTCAAACGCAAAGGTGTCAAAAGACACCTTTTTGTAGAAATAGGCATACACAAAATTGTGGTAGAAATAGTGTTACCAGCGAGAGGGTGTTTTTACCTTTTTACCCTTTATCTACTGACGGTACTTATAAGTACCATTAAAGTAACTTGTTATAAAATTCATTTAATCCATCGATTAGTTGTATTACAGTTTAGAATGAGTTATAGATACATTACTTTATCTTGTTCCGAAAGTTTTATTGATTACAGAAAACAAAATTATTTTTAAAAGGATGACTTCTTTTGCCTTTGCATCTTTTCAGCTTTCTTGGCGTCGGGGAGGGGGGGTGGGAGAATTTTCAATTTGGAAATATTTCTATTGTAAGAACGTTATATTTGTACATTTTCTAATTCTACAAAATACCAAGAAAAATATTTAAAGTAAAAGATTTGAGTGGGGTTATAAATACCGCACAAAATCCCTATAAATTCAAATTTAATTAATCCTACTAAATCCTCCAATCCTTCTAAAATCCTTGTAAAATTTATTAAATGATTATGGAAATCTTCTAATGTAGTTTAAACAATTCACGAAAAGTGCTTTGGAAGATAAAATTTTCATGAATTCCTAATTCTGTACATAAAGGTTTAAAGTAGCCTTTTAAGAAACGCTGCAATAGATAATGAATTGCGGTATTTCCCATTCACCTACAAATGCCGGAAGGAGAAAGGATTTACTCATCAATGAGATGCGGTAATACCCAAGAGAAATTTTTTCAGCTCCAATATCTTTTTTCATCCTTGAAGGCTATGTCAGTCGCTCCGAAACAGCCATTTGGTGCGTTAACTTCGACATCAGACAAAATCGGCTACGCCTTGACCTATTGATAAAGGTCATATCCTGAGTTTTTGACTTTTCGTGCTATGACCCAGTTTTAATGAATCAAGAATAAAGACTACACGAGTATTTATCGGGCTAAACGTAGTTAGGCAAAAAAACATTGGTTGTATTATATTGAGAAATATGTTAATTTTTTGCAAGGATGAATGAAAAAATGTCTCTAAGTAATTGGATTTGGGTTTTTTTTTTTTTTTTTTTTTTTTTTTTTTTTTTTTTGCATAACAAGTGATAAATTTAATTACATGACATATATTTCACTAAAATAAATGAGAGTCAATATTAACATGACATGACAATTTTTGCAAGGCATAAATTTCTAGTTTCTTATTAATTCTAATTTGATTATTTTAAGGGATTAACCTTTCAAAATTACTAGGTAAGATGATTAAGTTAGAATAGAAGAATTTTTAAAAAATTACGAATATGCTATTTAATGTATCCACACTCCTTCGCTGGTGATTTTTTTTTTTTTAATTTTCGCTTTATGCTATTTTTTTATGATGACATTTAAGTTAAAACTTTGAAAAATATCTAAATATTATAGCAATTACACAGAAATAAATTTTTAAACTGAAAAATATTCAAAATTATACGAAGAATTGACATTTCCGCAAAGCATGATAACTCAAAAACAAACCAATGTATTGGCATTTTGTAAATTGTATAATAAACAGAATAACTTTCCCTAGGACATAGACTATTAGTATTGTAATAGCATCTCTGTCTCAGATACTGTGGATTTTGAAGTACTCATGTAATGAAAAATTTGTAAAATTCGTTGCAACTTTGCCACTTATGCCACTGTAAATATAAAACTAATTAATATATTATCATGATTACAGTATATTCCTTCTATAAATATTTGTAAAAGAAGCACACAAAATTTTCAAGGCATTTTATGCATAAATTTTTACTACAGGATGTTTTGCGCATATCAAGGAATTGAAAAACTTCACTTTGAGAAAAAGCTAAAAACAACTTTTAATCCCGATTCAAAATCTGCAATAGCTGTAACTTTAAACGGCTGCAACTCTGGTTCTAATTAAGATACAGACACAATTTAAGCATAATTCGGTAGCTAAAAAATTCGATTTTAATATTATTACAAAAATGAAAAATTTGGTGGAAAATGACGTTTCAAAGGCGCTGTAACATAACTTATAAGGAAGCGAAAGAGGAGAGAGAGTTTGAATTGGAAAAATTAAGGTTGGAAAAAAAATGTAGTGGAGTGTGGAATGGAATGGTATATAGTTCTGATTTATTGGTTTTTTAAAATGTTTTTAGAGTATTAAAAGCGTTGAGTTTTAAATATGTGTAGTGTCAAGATTTTATGAGTGGTGTGAAGTTTATTTCCATAGCTCCATGTTTGAAGTTATACTCGGCTGCGAAATTAAATGGTTTCAGAAGATCCGTATTACAAAAACGTTCACTGGAAACAAAAAAATTTAAAACTCGTTCGTGATATCGGTATAGTGTATTTTTAACACACTTTACATTTCACACATTTTGTCTTCGCATTAATAATGTTATTTAACACACTTTATTATTGCTATGCTTTACGATCAAAACGATTTTTTATTGGAAATATGTATTTAAAATTTTTAAATTATCAAAAAGACATGAGCGATCTAAAATTGTAACATTCAAGATTATTAATTTTCACAAAAATTTTTATTTTCTGTGAAACAAATTAAATTTCAAAAGTGCAATATAAGCAAAGATTATCAGATGTTCAGTAAATTTAATTGATATTCCTGGGGGAAAATATTATTAGCTAAATTTTAATATATTAAATTATTTATTTATTTTATTTTATTAAATTTTAGTATATTAGTTTTGGATAGTATACTAATAGTGTACAATCTAGAGTACATGAAGAGTATTACTCATTCTGGATAGCAATAATAAAATATTGTACGTGAAATGTAACAGATACAGTGAAATTATGTGCGTTACAAATATTAAAATAGATTAGCTGCTTAATGAAATATGGCTATAAAATACTGTAATAAAAGTATGAATTCTTCCCACAAAAGTAGTTATTCACTAGCATTCTTACTTCACTTTAAACTGTGATAATTATATTATACCCTTCTATACGTATGATTTGAGAAGTCGTATACTGGGTGGTTCAAAAGGTTATGTTCAAACGGCACGTGTGGGTGTGTCAGGTCATGAGGAGCAAGAATTACATAGGAACTGGATATCGGAAACACGATCGTGACGGTGCAATTGCATCGCGACTGTGACGCAAAGGAAAGATGACAAAGAGTGTAAAAATACCTTTATTTTACAAAAAACTTAATCGAAGTACAAAATACAAGTGAAAAATGTTACAACTCATAACTCAAAATGTGCCCCATTAGTCGTGATGCATGCTTCACATCGGCACCGTATGGAATCGCGAACACGTTCCAATCGGCCCTGTACCGTGGCTCCCTCGATCCCCGCACCTAAACCCCTAGATTTCTACCTCTTGGGATATGTTTAGTCTCTGGTGCACGAGACACTTTGTTCCATTGGCCGTGAACCCCATGGGACGTATCGCTGAAGCGGCGGCACGTGTCCGGAAAACTCCTGACTAATTGGAACGCGTTTGCGATTCCATGCAGCGCTGATGTGGAGCCCGAATCACGGCTGGCACATTTTGAGCACTTTTTATAAGTTGTAACATTTTTCATTTGTATTTTGTACTTCTATTAAGTTATTTGTAAAATAAAGGTCTTTTTACACAGTTTGTTATATTTTCTTTGCGTCACGGTCACGATGCAACTGCACCGTCATGATCGCGTTTCCGAACCCCAGTTTCTATGTAATTCTTTCTCCTCATGACCTGACACACCCACACCTGCCGTTTGGGCAGGACCTTTTGAACCACCGTGTATGCCTTATAAGTGATTGTAAAGGATATTTGATTACATAATATTGGATTAATCAGGATGAGCTAAAATTTATATTTGAATTTCCTTACGATTAATCTTTCTGTACTGCATTGCTTATATATATTGTCATTTTTTAGATACTTTGTCAGCTTATTTAGTATTAAAAATCACAAGGAAATTTAGAAAACTTCTTCTGCTGCAAAAAATGAGACATGAAAATTTACAACATTCTTTTGAGAAATAATATTTTATTAATTGTCAAGGAAGTTTTGGATGAAGTTTCATTGCCATAATGTCCTACTTCCATTCTATTTCATACATAGGAACTTAATTCACATGTCCCGACATGTCCGGTTTAGTCACATATCCCGACATCCTTTACAAATTAGAAAATTATGGTAAATAAGGAATGTAGAATAACTTTCCATTTTTCATTTTTTTTCTGTATAAGTACATATAAGAGAGATCATTTATAAAACTTATGAGACATATAAGAGAGATCATTTTATCATAAAAGATATTTAATTGCATATTACTGGATTTTTTAGGGTTTGTTAACATTTGTATCTGAATTCTTTCGGTGGCTAACCCTTCTACGATGCATCGGTTTTCTACAATTAAGGAATAATGATAATTTCTTCAGTAAATCAAGACCTTTGTTATATGTTTTATAAATCAAAACATGAATTCTGACTGAAGTTTCATTGCCATGATATTGTAATTATACCCCATTTCAACCAGTTGAACGTCTGACATAGCTACGTGTTCTGAAATAGATGACAAATAGTAAGTTGCGGTAAATAAATGCGGAGAGACGTTTCCATTTTACGTATTTTTTCTTTACGTGTATGTACGTTTATGCAAAAGAACTCTTGAGTTTTACCTTCAGAAACTAATGATGCCCTTTTCACGCTTGTTTGAAGATCTTTATCATTGAAATTTATCATAAAGGATTTTTGATTGCATAATACCGGATTCATCAAGATTTGCTAACATTTGTATTGGTTAACCTGTGGTTAACCTATCTATGACGAATTGGTTTTTTTTCAATTAAGAAACAGTGGTTGTTGCATCAGTAAATTAGAGTTATTTTTGATTGAATGGTACGTTAAAAAAATTTTGTATGCTTGAGGAAAATGCTTCTTTTGAAACAAATAACAAAATAATTTTTTTTAAGTAAGAAAGAGGCAGAACGCTATTATTTTCAAGGTGCATCCCGTTCGAATGCAATTATTATGGAAAAACCGTTTTAACTGAATAATTGACATTAAGAAATGCATTCAAATACACAAACCAAATTTCTCTGTGCATTACATCTTTTTCATTAATGAATTCTCCAACCGTAGTTGTAATCTATTAAAGAAAAAGTTTTTTTATGTAGCCTCTAATTATTACTTTCGGGAGAACCCCTATTATTATTAAATTTATCTCTATTGCTGCGCATTTTTAACATTCTACAAAATTGAACCAATGTTTCTTATTCTATTCGAACCTCTTTGATGGCGCCTTTGTAACAGGTGAAGTTAGGTTTATAACGGTTTTTACACATCTGTAGTATTCCATTTAAATAGAATGGAACACAGACAATTTACACAATCTTTTGTAATATATGATTAAATAAACTTTTTCTACACTGTTCCTACCCAAAGAAGAATAACTTGCAGTGCGCGTCCTTCACTGTCCCCAACATACACATTGAAGCTGAATTAAATAATATAAAGGATCTATTTTTCTCCTTCTGCATTGCTTAATGGATTTGAGAAAAGTACCATTGGCTTAAGCCCTTCGTGACGGGAGCCTTTTACGAAATTTTTAATCTTCTATGACCGTTTTTTAAAAACAGAAATTTGTATCTTCTTGAATCGAGGAAATGCGCTGATTAAATAAGACAAATTTTACAATAAAACTTTACTGGTGAGGAAAAACAAGGATTCTGAGCTCTTCATGCGGCACGTATACGTGTCGCTCGTCCCCAAGGGGTTAAGCCTCTCGAGTTGTCGAGATTCACCTGGTGAGAAATATTAATATAAACAACATTCTGAATTCAAAAATATTTATTTTCCTTTGCTATGCAGCTAGCAGATTTTTTTTCGTGCAATCATAATCATTTTTAAGTAAACACTAATAAAAAAAATCTAAATTTGAAAATATTTATTTTCCTTTGCAATGCTAGTAGAAGACTAATTTTTTATTATTTTCTCATACAACCATAATCATTTTAAAGTAAATACTATTATAAACAACATTATAAATTCTAAAATAGTTATTTTTCTTTGCTGTGTTGGTAACAGAATAATTTTTAATTTTAAGTAAACATTAATATAAACAGCATTCTAAATTCAAAAATATTTATTTTCCTTTGCTGTGCTGGTAGCAGATTTTTTTTCATACAATTACAATCATTTTAAAGTAAATCCTAAAATAAACAACATTCTAAATTCAAAAATATTTATTTTCCTTTACTATGCTGGTAGCAGAATAATTTTTTTATTCTTTTCTCATACACTCATAATCATTTTAAAGTAAATACTAATATAAACAACATTATAAATTCAAAAATATTTATTTTCCTGTGCTGTGCTGATGCCAGTATATTTTTTTGTTTTCTTTCATACAATCATAATCATTTTGAAGTAAACACTAATATAAACAACATTTTAAATTCAAAAATAATCATTCTCGTTTGGTGTGAAGGTAGCAGAATATGTTTCTCATACAATAGTAATAATTTTAAAGTAAATACTAATGTAAACAACATTATAAATTCAAAAATATTTATTTTCCTTTGCTGTGTTGATGGCAGAATATTTTTTTATTTTCTTTCATACAATCATAATCATTTTAAAGTAAACACTATTATAAACAACATTCTAAATTCAAAAAGTCCTTCCGGCCAGTGCCGGGAGGAAGAGGTAGCTTTCATATTCCTTATTTTAAAAAAGCCAATTTATATTATTCAAACATACGAAGCTCAATTAAGTGGAAACCGAATGTAGGAGATTCAATACTAATTTTTATCAATACTAAATCATTATGAATGAGAATTTCGCGAAATTAGTCAGCTTTATCCAAGCTGCTTTTATTTAAAGTAACTTATATTTGACTGCCAAATTCGGCGATTTCTTAAAGTGCCTGCCATTTTAAGACAACATGGTGGATGAGGCTAACCAGTGAACTTGGTCGAGACCTTAGTAATTGCTGTGCATATGCTCACTCACATCGGAATCGGTTGATATATACGAGTGCTGTCGCAAGCAAAAAATCAGATTTTTCAAAATGTCACCCACGTTAGAAATTGAAACTGCTATATCTGAGCCATTTTTTAAGATAAAGACAAACAAAAAATGCTCCTGAATCCTTATATCAACGTCAAATACTTAAGAAAGAAACCTTTTTCAATTTCTAATTTTTTTGCACCTCACTTTAAACAGATATATTTTTTAATTTAATGGCCGCCATTTTGAAACAAGATGGCTGATGAAGCTGGCCAGCGAACTTGGTCGAGATATTGAAGTATACTATCCACATGCCTTCTTCCATCGAAATAGGCGAATACGTGTGGTATCGCGAGACAAATACAAGATCGTTTCAAAGTGTCAGCCATGATAGAAATTCAAAGTGCTATAATTCAACCACTTTTTAAGATATAAACAAAAGAACAAATTTTCAGAAACAAAAACTGCTCCAGAATCTTTGTATCAAGGACAAACACATAAAAAAAAATCTTTTTCATTTTCCAATTTTTTAATACCTTATTTTAAATTTTAAATTACATTTTTTTAAAAAAAATGGCAACCCTTTTGAAACAAGATGGCGAATGAAGCTGGCCAACGAACTCGGTCGAGACATTGGTATGTACTATGTACAGACCAAGTTACATTCAAATCGGTTCATAAACACGCCTGTTATCGCGTGACAAAAATCAGGTCGTTTTAAAATGTCAGCCACAACAGAAATTCAAAATGTTATAACTCAGCCATTTTTTTAGATATAGACGAAATAAAACCTGTTCCGGAATCTTTGTATTAAGGTCAAACACATACGAAAAAACTCTTTTTCATTTTCCAATTTTTTGGTATCTCATTTTAAATTTAATTTTTTTTAATTTTTTTAAATGGCCGCCATTTTGAAACAAGATGGCGGATGAACCTGGCCAACGAGCTCGGGTGAGTTATTTGTATGTACTATGTACACACCAAGGTACATCCAAATCGGTTCATAAATACGTCTGTTATCACGTGGCAAAAATCAGGGCGTTTCAAAATGTCAGCCACACTAGAAATTCAAAATGCTATAACTCAGCCATTTTTTAAGATATAGACGAAACAAAAACTGCTCCCGAATCTTTTTATCGAGGTCAAACACATAAGAAAAAAATATTTTTTCAATTTTCAATTTTTTGGTACCACATTTCAAATTTAAATTTTTCTTAAAATTTTAAATGGCTGCCATTTTTAAACGAAATGGCGGATGAAGCTGGCCAACGAACTCGGTCGAGACATTGGTCTGTACTATGTATAAACGAAGTTACATCCAAATCGGTTCATAAATACGCCTTTTATCGCGTGACAAAATTCAGGACGTTTCAAAATGTCAGCTTCGCTAGAAATTCAAAATGCTATAACTCAGCCATTTTTTAAGATATAGACGAAACAAAAACTGCTACGGAGTCTTTGTATAAAGGTCAAATACATAAGAAAAAAATATTTTTCCATTTTCAATTTTTTGGTACCACATTTCAAATTTTAAATTTTTTTAAAATTTTTAAATGGCTGCCATTTTGAAACAAAATGGCGGATGAAGCTGGCCAACGAACTCGGTCGAGACATTGGTATGTACTATGTACACACCGAATTTCATCCAAATCGGTTCATAAATACGAGAGTTACAGTGTGACATAGGTCAGATATATATATATATATATATATATATTGATATATATATATATATATCAATTTTGAACGGAGAGTGGTTTCGGGGTCTGGGGGTCATGATCGATGAAAATATACCAAAATTTTTTGAAATCGCTTTCCTCCGAACGGCTGCAATAGGTAGCTTTTTGTAAAGAAAGCTACCTAAAATATTCATTTTCCTTTGGTGTAAAGGTAGCAGAATATGTTTCTCATACAATAGTAATCATTTTAAAGTAAATACTAATGTAAACAACATTCTAAATTCAAAAATATTTATTTTCATTTGCTGTGCTGATAGTAGAATATTTTTGTATTCTTTTTTCATACAGTCATAATCATTTTAAAGAAAATACTAATTTAAACAACGTTCTAAATTCAAAATTATTTCTTTTCCTTTACTGTGCTGGTAGCAGAATTTTTTTTTTTTTTTTTTTTTTTTTGATAGAACCATAATCATTTTAAAGTAAACACTAATATAAACAATATTCTACATTCAAAATGATTTATTGTCGTTTACTGTGCTGGTAGCAGATTACTTTTTAATTCTTTTCTCATACAATCATAATCATTTTAAAGTAAATACTAATATAAACAACATTATAAATTCAAAAATATTTATTTTCTGATAGCATAATAATTTTTTTTTGTTTTCTTTTATACAATCATAATCATTTTAAAGTAAATACTAATATAAAAAACATTCTAAATTCAAAAACATTTATTTTCTTGTGCTGTGCTGGTAGAAGAAAAATATTTTTTCTCATACAATCATAATCATTTTAAAGTAAACACTAATATAAACAACATTCTAAATTCAAATACATTTATTTTCCTTTGCTGTGCTGGTAACAGAATATTTTTTTATTCTTTTTTTTCAGTCATTTATCATTTTAGAGAAAATACTAATATAAAGAACATTCTACATTCAAAAATGTTTATTTTCCTTTTCTGTGCTGGCAGAAAAATATTTTTTCCTTTTCGTACAATAATAATAATTTTAAAATAAACACTAATATAATCAACATTCTAAATTCAAAAATATATTTATTTCTCTTTGCTGTGCTGGTAACAAATTATTTTTTTATTTTATTTTTTATACAAACATAATTATTTTAAAGTAAACACTAATATAAACAACATTCTCAATTAAAAAAATATTTATTTGCCTTTGTTGTGCTGGTGGCATAATATTTTTTTCCCATACAATCATTTTAAAGTATAAACTAACATAAACAACAATCTAAATTCAAAAATATTTATTTTCCTTTACTGTGCTAGAAATGGAAATCTATTTTTTTTTTTTTTTTTTTTTTTTTTTTTTTTCATACAATCATAATCATTTTAGGGTAAACACTAATATAAACATTCTAAATTCAAAAATATTTGTTTTCCTTTTTTTGTGCTGGTAGCAGAATATTTATTTATTTATTTTTATCATATAATCATAATCATTTTAAAGTAACTATAAGGCCCTATTCTTAATCTTACATATCTTCTTTTAAGATTTTTTCCATATTTCACTTCTATTAAATGGGTTCCATAAAACATTTTCACATAAAAAAAATTTTTTTGAGCATGAAAGATAACAAAAAATGATAATTCTGGCTGTTGTTTTCTATTTCTTTGTTTGCTTGTCTGAATTGCATTAAAATAAATCTAATTACACAAAAACCTACATTTTGTTCAAATGAGCAAAATAATTCCACTGAAACTAGTTATTGTGTAAGTAGTAGTTTCAAAATATCATTTCTGTACTCGTAATCGTATTGAAAAATTATAGATTATATGAAACTATTTTTAATTTAATTTTAAAGATTACTGATGTGCGCACAAACGAAGTTTATGGCGGTGAATTCGTAAATCAGACAATCAGTTGCTATTATGCAATGTATTCATAATTCTGGAAAATAGTCTTTAATCTTCCTTCAGATATAATTTTTTTTATCGCTATGAATCCACATTAATTTAGAAATAGTGATGAAATAATGTGATATATAAGGAAAATGTTTCATACAGTTCATATTAATCATAACCATGCCGCAGATCGCAATGAAATTTTAAATAAAGAAAATAGAAAAAACGTTAAATGCTCGATTTCTGCTAATAACAGCGCTCCGATTCTGCAGGAATTAATAATTTTAAGATGTTGACCTAATCTTTTTTAGTCTTCATTGAAGATCTGCTGAATCTCAACTAAAGATATATTAAATTTCCAAAGAATAATTTCTAAAAGAATGGTAGTAATAGCCTGTTATATCGCACCTAGTTATATAATCCTTTTTCTTTTTATATATATGTTTATATTTAAACATATATAAAAAACAAATTCTATTTTAAGTTATGCTACGTGATGAATGTGTAGCTTTTAATGTATTCCAAAAGAAATTTCTGCATAATTTCGACAATACATATTTGAAAGAAAACTGGCACATTTTTAATCATTAATTTAGAGCAATCAGCAATCCTTTGGAGATAAAAGACAAAAAACGGCTTTAAATTTATTTACGGGTAAAATCTACCTTCATTTTTTAAGCAACTGTAATACGTGTGTATGTATGTGTGCGGATAAAGATAAATAAGTTAAATTATCTATTTTTTTATTCTCAAATAATCCTTCTTTATTCGAGTCACTAAACTCAAATAAAAGAACTCTGTTGTTAATTTTGCTAAAAAAAGATAGTATGTCTGCATTCTTGAAAAAATCCGAAATTGAATGAATTTTTCCATTGATTATATTTAACACGAAAATGCCTGATTTTTTTTTTGTCTTGCCTATTTTCCTCCAAAATACAAAACATTCCCCTAACGTAAATTTTAACAGAGGTCCTCCTATTTAACTGCATTTTCCTCCAGTCACATGGGTTTTCATCAACTGTGTTCGTTAGTACTTTTTCGTATTAGAAACGGAATTCTTACGTATGTCCTTTTTCCTTCAATAAACGAAAAATTCGCAAACCAAAGCTTAAGATTTCCTTTAATTCTCCGGTCAAAAGGCGGAAATGTCTCCAAATATCAGAATAATCTCTTCGAATCACATGGGGTGTTCCTCCAACCTCCTGCCAGTACTTTTTACGTTTTTTTTTTTTTTTTTTTTTTTCTTTTAAATAATCTTGAAAGTGTGTTTTATTAACAAATATAAAGCCTCACTTGTATATTATCATTTTTCTGAATTACTTGAAATATCCTGTGTAATATTATGATTTTAGATTAATCTCGTTTTTTAGTTTTTCTTCAATACATGTGATATAAATAGTTATATTACCAGTCAAAATTTTACCAGGTATTAACCTGTTAATTTTTCTTTCACAGGTGTCCAGTACTCGAGTCCGTCAGCCAATTCTCGAGCACCCGCGTCCAATTCTTAGCCTCCAGCACGGATCCCTCCAGCTTTAACGTGTTTCGCCTCCCCTTTCCCTTCTTTCTGCTCTCTCCCTCACCGAATCTTCGGTCAAATGCCTCTCCTTTCACCTCTCTGGATCCTCTCCACCGCACTGGCGTTGTCACTATGGGCTGAAAGCGGCACCTCCAATCCACTCAACAAACCCAAGGTAAGTTTCATTTCGTTTTACTTACTATTTATTCAGAAAATATTTTTTATAAGACGCTACACCTAAAAATATTTTGTTGTCACAATTAAAATCACAGTTGCACTATATTTAAACAGAAAATTTTCCTGAATCAAACAAATTTTTGTTAAGCAAAATTTCTAATGTACCACAGGGAGATATAATATTTTATTGAATCAAACACATTTTTGCAAAACAAAATACCTATTGGACCATATTGGAAGAGAAAGTATTGTTAAGCCAAAGAAACTTTTATGAAAGAAAATTCCTGTTTTATCGTATTTAAACAGAAAAATTGTTTGTACGCAACAATTTTTTCTGCTAAAACAAGTACAATGGAAATTTTATTTAACAAAAATTTGTTTGACTCAACAAAATTTTATATTTAAGTATGACGTCAGAAAAATTTTATTTGAAACATGAAAATATATATATATATTTTTCGATATAAATGCATTGTTTACACATTTGATGTAAATATATTGTCTGGTGTCAGTATAGCTTACTATGTCATTATAAAAGATCACATCTAACATGGCATAGGCAGTGAAAAAAGAAGCATTATTTAATGAAAAATTAGGTCTTATTTGTCGATTTTTTCAACAAATGGACACATTTAATTATATGTCAACTAACTGCAGTCGAATGGTAATCCATTTAAAAAGTTTGACTTTTTATGTGATAGCTTTGTGACGCAAACTGTTAAACCACAATTTTCATAATGGATTTGTTAAATTTCCTAGACTGTCACTCTGATTAATTCAAATAAAAAATAAAATTAACTAAAAAGTCTTTGTGATATAAAACCTTCCATGTGCCAAATGGTATATATTTTTTCCTCATTGGTGAAATTATTGATCACGTCATCTTCCCTTCTACTTTTCGGTTTCTTCCTTCCATACACGCTTTACAATACTGAAGACCCTTTAAAAAATAAGTATAAATAAAGCATTTATAATTTGAAATTAAGCTAAAAATGTGTTTATTGGAAGAAATGGTATTTCTATAGACTATGTTTTAATGCTAATTGTAAGTATATTTAGATCTTACTTTTATTCAAAATCTCTGGAATATTAAACTACAACTGTTTATAACACTTATTCCCATCATTTATAGGGTAACTCTAGAAAATATGGCCATAGTTTTTAAAGATTGAAATAAAAATTCTTAGAAGGCAAATACAAGAAATATTGATGCATATTTAAAATTCTTATACATATACTGATAATATTTTATGCAAAAAATAATTAAATATTGAAAACAAAAAGTGTTAAAAAAAATTGAAATTTAAATGGCAGATGGGCATCCCTCCTTAAAGGCGAGGAGAGATGGCCATCCAATACAAGAAAGAAAAAGTTAATTTAAATAGCAAAAAAATAACACATTTCATATAAATAATCATGAAAAACATATAGCAAAGTAAATTTGTAAAGATGCAGTTATATGATGGAAAATGAGTGAAGAAAACTCGAATAAACAAAATTGAAGTATAATTTCAATACTTCACTTTTCGTAAAATCTTACCACATGCTTGGCAAAGGTCTTGATAATTTGTACACGTTTCATGGAACCACTTCAGGTACCTTATGCATTGTATCCAGACATTCTTTTCGGATGTGATATTATATTGTTTTGCACAGCAAACACAGTGATCCTAATCCAATTCTATTTATTCGGAATCTGTAGAATCTGATAATTTAAATGTGTTTCGTTTTCTTCACTATTGGAATTGTCGTGTTTTTTTTTTTTGTTTTTTTTAGCCCCCGGAACGGTATGCTATTTCTTTCTCCCAGCTTATTTTGTGTCCAAAAAATAACGTTAGCTTACAGACGCTAGCAATAAATAAAGTAGATGTATCATTGTACAATTAAATGCACTATAGCATTTTTTAAAATTTCTAAACATCGCACATTTTCAGTTTTTATACCATCGTATTGGTGAAAAAAAGTACTTTTTAATGCAATTTGTTTGAAAACTGCATCTCCATTTGTTTTTGAAATATTAATTTTTTTGTAGTTTTTAGCGACATGTGTTTCATTTTGGCAACTCAAGTACTCCATTACTGTAGAAAGTAAAGAAAAAATAGTTGAAAAATAGCAGTTATATCTTTTTGTTGCCATTTTCTCATAAAAATTGAAAAAAAAAACTTAATTAAAATACGTGCTACTTTGAGAAAAATATAAAGGAAAGATTTATGATAAAACAGGGAGCTATTATAAACTATATTTAATTTTAAGTTTCTATATTAATGCAAATGACGTCATTTTGCATAAAATAAAAGCGTGTGCTTTAAATCTTAAAATTGAAATATGTTTTGCAGTAGAGTCCCGATCATCCGAGTGACGCTTAACCGAGTTATTTTCTTCTGATGGACTGGTGGTTTCTATTATTATGAAACAGCCATTATAAATGAAGCGTTAGGTGAAGATGAAAGAGCAGCCGTAAAAAGTTAGAACCCTGATTTTCTGGTCAGAATAGAAAAAAAAATGGCCATAATTTTTTTTTAAGCCACCAGTCCACCTGAAGAAAATGAAGTAATGGAAATGCCGGGGGCGACACTAAATTCTGAAAAAGCAGAATTCCTGTTCTCTAGTTTTTTTTTTTTTTTTTTTTTTTTTTTTTTTCCGCGTTAATTGTTGGTTTATTACGTTAATTTAGTTTATTTATCAACTTTATCAATTTCTGTTATGAAAGTTTCCGACGTTTTGCAGTATTTTCTGAAACAAATGAATCGTTAGGTCTTATTAAATTATTAATATTAAAATATTTATATTAGTTAAAATTTAAATAATTATATCAATTAATTATTTATAAACGTAAACGTTATATATTTATTTTAAATTTAACTATATTTAGTTAAAATCATCACTAAGTATAATTTTGAAATATTGATTAAAGGTGGCCATCTCTCCTGAAATTGAAGGACTGTTGTTGAAGGACTTTGTTTTAGTCTTAGACGTAAAGATTAGATTATATACGTTCATTAAAAGTCCACATATTAAAAAATATACATAACGTACTTACTGCAAAACATTCAGATACCTAAGTCAAAAAAAATATTCAACCACCTATTTAATTTACATTAAAATTACACTTATTTTTTATAATCGAAAAAAAAAAAACTGCACGTCGCAACAAATAAACTCGTTGAACTATTTCATACAAACAATGTTTATATTGCAATCTATGATCAAGTTTTGGAGATATTTAGACTGCCCATTTCTCCTCTATGGCCATCTATCCTAGGGTTACCCTAAAAGTGGTTAAGAATGCTGTTTAATTTATAAGTATTTTTGAGATAGAACAGAACAGACATGGTCCTTGGTCCCATGGTCTAAAATGTAACTGAAAGTTGCATATTATCTTTTTCGAGAGCCACATCTGAAGCGAAACAAAACAAAATTAATATTATTCTTACATATTTTATAACTTTCCTTTTTAATAGTTAGTATATGCAGTATGTATAATATGCAGTATTTAAATAATAGATTTTGGTAGATCTTGGCAGATAGTTATCATACTATCATAGGATAATTGTAACAGACGGATGAGGGTTCCAGATATAAATCACATTTGAAAAGATTATTGAAGACAAAGTGTTCTTTGAAATCGCACTTGCATTTTAAAAAAATTATAAAAAGATTAAATATGAATCTATCATATATATGTATATATTGTGTATCTGTGTATGTGTGTGCAGAACGCATTTTAGAAGCAAAAGGATTTTTATGCAGAAAAAAAGTAACGATGACGTTTTTTAATTTGATTAACCGCCTAAAACTGAAGCTTACTTGGAGTACCATGTACTCCAAGTGCCTTTACACACACGAAACAAATTAAAATCATACTTTTAATTCAAATATCGTATAAATTGGGGGCGAATAGTATTTATCATTAATCATATAGTAATTGTATTAGGCATTTTATTGTTATTTTATACATGAACAATTTTTTAATCCTATTCATAACTAAAACTAGATAAATGCACTTTTTGCTTTTTGAATTTTAAATTCTTCTAAAAAGTTCATCACTCCATTTTATTATTTCTTAATATAATTCCACAACATTCAAAGATAACGTTACATATATACTATGTGATTTAGTAAATACAAGTTCCAAATTACTTTACTACTTCGTGCTTGAGAGATTCATGAGATCAGATATAATCCAGGATGAGAAAAAAATATCACCCATTTTCAAATATGAACGGATATAAGATACTTCAAGGTTTTATTCACCCAAATTCATTTATAATTAAAAATTCTCAGGCAATAGCTAATTACAAAGAGACCAAAAGTAATTTTGTGCAATTTGCTGGCCCAGAAATTCTCTGACTTGTAACGAAAACACTGTGTCCAGTTTAATTGCCTAAAGGCTTTTTTGAGGACAGTGTTCCATCACTCACTGTTTAACAAAGCTTAAAATGGAAAAACGTGCCTGTTCATAAAAGTAAAAGCTTTGTATTAAAAATTAATTTTGTCGTAAAGAGGAATTCACTTTTGAGAGTGACGGCGAATAATGCTTCCAACATATCTGGGTATTGCTAGTTGTATGCAAATAAATGACATTGGACTGTGGCAGACCTTGAATGTTAAATGAGGTCGTGTGGGATACCATGCTAAAAGAAAGGTTAAAGGTTTTATTTGAGCGGTAGCAAAGGTGATTTTTCTCATGCAAGAAATTGAAATCGTGTACGGATATTGCATTTATTTCTTTAATCCTTTAATAGTCAGACAATGCCATTTTTTTATTTTTATGTTTTGTTAAGCTATTGTTTTTAAAATGAAAATAAATAAGTGAATCCTAATAATTTAACCCTTTATCTATTGACGGTACTTATAAGTACCATAAAAATAACTGTTATAAAATTCATTTAATGCATCGATTAGTTGTAATACAGTTTAGAATGAGTTATTGATACATTACTTTATCTTGTTTCAAAAGCATCATTGATTACGCAATACAAAAATATTTTTAAAAGGATGATTTCTTTTGCCTTTGCATCTTTTTAGCTTTCTAGGCGTTGAGGGGGGGGGGGGGGGATTTTCAATTCGGAAATATTTCTATATTTCCATTGTAAGAGCATTATATTTGTACATTTCCTAATTCTACAAAATACTAAGAAAAATATTTAAAATAAAAGATTTGAATGGGGTTATAAATATTGCACAAAATCCCTATAAATTCAATTTAATTAATCCTTCTAAATCCTTCAATTCTTCTAAAATTTATTAAATGATTGTGTAAATCTTCTGAAGTAGTTTAAACAATTCAAGAAATATGATTTAGAAGTTAAGATTTTCATGAATTCATAATTCAGTACATAAAGGGCTAATTCAAAAACTTATTGAAATGTTTCCTTTTATATTATGTATTTATCGATTATTTAATATATTTTAGAAAGACAAATAAAACGTATGCGTATAAAAATGATTTTACTCCATAATATCTTCGATTGTGCAGTTGAAACAAGATATTTTTTTCATATTGTTCGTTAGTTTTTTGATATCTTAAATGTCATGTAATTTAATACACATAAAGAACCTCGCCGAAACCAGAACTACAGGCACGTGCTTGAATATCACGTGTTTTTTGAAGTTGGAACAATACACTTTCTTGAACATTACTTGACGATCTGAGAGAGAAAAAAAATGCAATAGATTTTCCTTATAAAGAAAAACTTTTTGTATAAATTTCTACATAAAAATTATATCATCTATATTTTTTAACCTCAAGCGACTGCTATGAGGTTTTCTACAAACATGAGCGTACATAATTTAACTAAGTAAGATGGAAGAAAAATAAAATACGCTTATGAACAAACGTGCAATATACAACATTTTCTTATATATAATAGAAAATATATTTTATCATTTTTTTTAAAATATATATGAATTTTTGTATTGCTAACTAGGCGTAAAACTAAACCAGTGAAATAGTGTCTAGCTGGGACTCGAAACCGAATCATTGGCATAATAACGGTTTGCAACAAGAATTATTTAATTTTGTGGAAAAATTTGACAGTATAGCTGATGTTTCAAAAGCGAGATTTTGGTCAATTTTTAAGAAAATGTTTATGCATGCAAAATTATGGAAGGCAAAAAGTATGGAAGAGCTCATTAATAGAACTAGATATTGTCTAAAATAAATCCTCTTAAAGCATGTGTAGAGACTTGAAGTCGATAGCAAAATAAAATCGAATTTAATAACAGAAAATAAGTTGTTGAAGAGTTAAACTGATTTATAGTTAGTATTGGCTATAATTTAAATGTGTTGTTTGTTTTATATTTTGATTTACTTTTTTCGGATTTTCATTAATCGCTCGTTGTTATTAGAAAGTACGTAAATAATAATATATTTATATAATAATCTATTAATAACCTATAAATAAAAGTATACACAATATTAGCCAAGATACAGAGGCAAAAAGAAATAAATGTTACCCGATTACTGCTGAGCACTTACACGGGAAACACCAAAAGGACAATAAACGAAACAAAAATCAATAAATGACTTTTCATCATACACCTTTTTTTGATTCGTTATCTATAAGTGATATGACAGTTTATTCTTTCAATCCTTCATCGTAAATGGACGTATCAGTTCTCCAGTTCATACATAATTTTTTATTACTATAAAACTCTTTTGCGTGAAAATAATACGAACTCTCGCAATTTGAATTCCAATATTAGTTTGGGGAATGCCAAATCTATATAGTTCACATATTTGTTCTGTAGGCGTGCGAAATTTTATTTTACGTTGTTTTATTTTTGACGACCTTAGTATTATTGATTCGCTCATCATTGTCCAGTAAAATCATCAAAACATTATTAATTTTAGCAAGATGATTTGATTCAGAAGATGTATAAATGACTGGTTTAATGTAATATTCTATGGTATTATTTTCATGGCAATTGCTCATTACAGATATCGCTCGCTTGTAAGAAAAGTGACACATCTCGACAAAAGGAAATTTCACAGGAGAGGCACAAGAAGATTCGCACGTTTTTTTCTGTAATATCAAATTACAGCACCTAGCTTTGTATGCAGCAGTATAAATGTGCATAAAAGCCTTAAGAATGAAGATGTAAACGAGGTTTTGAGGGTTGAGTAACCCCCCTCCACACACACACACACATAATTTACGCCCCTTCTCTGATCATGAATGAACATATATCGTAATAAAGCGATTTTCCGTATAACTTTTTATTGTGAAACTCTTTCTGTAGCATGACAGACCAATTAACGGAATAAAACATAACATGAATTTTTGCGAGTTGGGTCACTTTTCTTGCGGGTGAGCGATATAATTCATTAATTCTACTACAGTATAAATGTGTAAATGTTGACATGAAGCTGTTTTATATATGTATATATACATAAAGTGTATTGCTATTAATGAACCACAAAAAAATATGTACCACAGAAGACACATGAGGCGAAGTCAAGTCTAAAATATTGTCACCGTTTCCCTCTCCGATAAATGCAGGATGAGAGTTATGGGTATGACTCATACATTTTCTTTATGTTTTAAAATTAGAATTTCAACATAGTAATCTTCGTGTTATTTAACCGCCGATATTCTGCGATTACATAAACCAGAGATTACTATATTGAAATACTGGCATTAAAATGTAGTAAGCGTGGGGAGCACTGCGCATAATTCCTATCCTTGGAAATGGTCAATACTCAAAAAAGTATAAATAGAACATTTACCAAAAAATGGCAAAATAAATTATAAATGCCTTTTTTTTCCTGATTATATAACAGCAGGGAAAGTTTTCTGTTGGAAAAGTATCGCTCTACTGTAATCATGAACTCAATTGAATTTTGAGTATAATTTCAATTTAGAAATAATGTATGAAACGTAATTTTTTAAAATACACCCATTCAATGTCATCCATAAATTCGATTCAAAGATTTTCGACATAACAACTGAAAACAAGCTGTGACATATTTATTTCATGTTTTGCTCATAAAATCTTTTTGACGTATGATTATATGTGATTTTTTTTTTTTTTACAATATTTCCATTGTAGTTCTAAATAAAAATGCTTAAATATCATGTATTTCTTATATTAAACATTTTCCATATCATTAACTTCGTTGCATCCTATTATCATCCTTACGCAAATAGCAAAAATAAGTCATTATATATTTTTTTCTCATAGTACTTTCTAATCCTTTCATGGGTATTACACACAGATTTTTAATGAAAGAACATTTATGAGAGTGTAGTTACATACAAATATCTGAATGCCACATACATTTTCCCTTTAAGAACAATACATTGTCGATGTCATCATTTGATTTCAATCGTGTATCCGACAAATCAAAGAAAGTAAATTAATATACGATTTTCATTTCATTGCAGGATGTTGTATGAGTATTATTAAATAATATGATTTCTACAAAACTACTTTGAGTAGATCTAAATGCACGTGCTTGAATGTCACATGTTATACTGAACTTCGTACGATGTCATCGGGATGAGTTCTTCTATGTTTCATTGTGTTTATTCATTTTGCTGATCCTTTAATGAATCTGATATAAAGTAATTTAATAAAGGGACATCTATGAAAATGGAGTTACGTAATTCTAAATGCATACACATTTTCTTCTGGAGAACAATACATTGTCAGTGTCATATTATTTGATTTCATTGGTGTATTTATCAAAACAAGTAAGTAAATAGGATGTTTTTCCATTTCATTCCTGTATATCGTATGTTCATTTTCAAACAATAAGATTTACTGAAAAGGTTATTTGAAATACGTCATCACTTATGTAGAATGTTCACTTGCTTGGATTTCACAAGCTTTTTTAAACATCATAAAATATCATCATATCTAGTTCATCAAGTTTTTTTTCTGTTTATTTATAGAATGGATATCAGATACTGAATTTTAATGGATATGGCATACTTAATTTTAATAAAAGCACATTTATGAGAGTGTGGTTACATATGAATATCTAAATGTCATGTACATTTTACTCTAAAAAACAATACACTGTCAATGTCATGGTTTGATTTAAAATTTGTATTTCCCAAGTCAAAAAAAAGTAAATAGTATGTTTGTCCGTATTATTCCTGCATGTCGCATGTTCTGATAATTATCAAACAATATAATTTAATAAAAGTATATTTCAAATGCACTATCACTTAAGTAGAGTATACACGTTCTAGGATTTCTCGTGTTATATGAACACTGTAAAATGACACCAAAACTAGTTCATCCATTTTTTCATCTGTTCATTCAGAGAATTTTCCGAGCCTTTAATGAATATAATATTGAGTAATTTTTAATTTTATTGTATATGTTATATGTTCATTCTAAAAAAAAATACGACATTGTAATTTTTTTAAACATACTTTCACTTAACGCTTTTTGTCAGTAAGATCTCCAATGTTTCAGAACATGCTGTAGTATTCTTAAAATATCTCATCAGGGAATTTATGTTTTTAATTTCTTTTTTCTGAGTACTTTTCTTAAAGAATGTCCTTTTTTTAGATAGCAAAATATTTTTAAATGTATTCCTAATTTAATATTTTATGTGTTGAACTCTTAAACGAAGCTGATGAACTCTGAGTGCGATTTTATCACTTCAGATAATACTTCAGGTATAAATTAAGTATCTATTTAAGAAATATTTTGTCAACTAGAAAAAAAACAGGCAAAGAGGCCCTTTAAGAAGAGTACACAGAAAATAAGTTAAAAATATTAATTTCTTGGTGAAATTTTAAAAATATGAATTAATTCTACGTCTATAAATTGAACCTTAAGTCCCTGGCCGGCGAAGGCAACCACGAGTTAATGCTAATCCTATGGGGAGGTATTTTTCTAATATCTCGTTTGCATTTTGACATTTGTAAGTAATTTTTTTTTGCATTGGATAGCTGAGATACGTCTTTACATCGCATCTTTGTTACGTTTTCGATTTTGGTTGCAGTTATTTTTTTGGAATGACACTTTCATTTTCAGAACCGGTTTTGAAGGTGAAAGTAATTTTATAAAAAATATCTGCGACCAAAATCGAAAAAATAAAAAAGATGTGATGTAGAGACGGACCTCGGCTATCCAATACAAATATATATATATATATATATATATATATATATATATATATATATATTTAAAAATGTCGAAATGCAAACGAGATATTAGATAAATCCTCCCATAGGATTAGAATTAGCTGGTGAGTGTCTTCGCCGGCAGGGACAGGAGCGTTAACGAGTGGAATTTGAGATCTGATTGGCTAGCACCCTAAACCTGGACTACCGCTGTCAAGTTTAATGTTAAAATAAACACTTAATCTAATCAGCGTACAAACATATAAAATCGATATTAAAATATGAAGCACTTATTTAAAACACCCGACGTTTTGAACTTTATCTTTAAAGTCATCATCTGTCATTCAGATGATGAATGTAAAGGTCTTTAAAATTTGATACTTCATTTTTAAAATTATCTTATGAAAGTTTAACGTTTCGAAATTTATGTTATAATTGTAATTTTTAGCCTATTAGCTTATCGAGTATATATGCTTTTTTTACTGATATGTTCTATAAATGCCGTAGGCGTGTAAAGAAAAGTTAAATATCATTTCTGAATTAATTAGAATCATATTCAGTTTTAAGCCTATATTCATTTTACTTAGTGATAGTTTATACTTTCCCAATTTTAAATATTTAATAAATCTTAAATTCTGTTTATTTCGAAAAATAAGATCATGCTTAAATTGGTGTAATGTTGTAAAAATTCGCTCTAAAAACAATTCAAAACTTCTTTAAAACACCATAAAAATTTAAAATCAAAGTGCACAATACGTTTCGAAAAAAATCACGATACGTTTCGTCTTTCTTCATCGGGTGTAAAAAATACCTCCTACTGCTTTTAAAGGGGGAGTTATGACAGACTTACTTTTCCGGTACGAAGCATAAAGCTATTTTTAATTATATATTATATGATATCGTAAAAAACCTCCCAGTTCTTATTTTAGTGGTGGCAGTCTCTAGACACTTTTCCGTGTTCATTCTTGTTGGTTGTTTCATATAAATCTGCCAGTTCTTATTTTAGTGGTGGTAGTCTCTAGACACTTTTTTTGTGTTAATTCTTATTGGGTTTTTCATATAAGCCTCCCAGTTCTTATTTTAGTGGTGGCAATCTCTAGACACTTTTTCATATTAATTCTTATTGGTTGTTTCATATAAACCTCCCAGTTCTTATTTTAGCAACGGCAATATCTAGACATTTTTTCGTGTTAATTCTTATTGGTTGTTTTATATAAACTTTTCAGTTCTTATTTTAGTAACGGCAGTCTCTAGATACTTTTTAGTGTTAATTTTTACAGGTTGTTTCATGTAAACAAAGAGTCATCTGATACGATTCAAATGCTAGTCAAGTTCACAGAAATATTATTATTTTAAACTATTACCACTTTTATATTTCTCTGAATGTATCTATAAGGAGAATTTTAGGTTTTTGTTAATTAGAATTAATTGCTCTTTTAAAAATAACTTTTTCAGAATTAAAGCAGCAGGCTTGAAAATAATCGTTGAAGTACAAATTAGAATATTGATAGAAGTAAACAACACTAAAATAAATACAAGAATGAGGGGGGGAATTCAGAATTTATCACTGTAACATATTAAAAATAATTTCAATACAGGGCTTTCTTTTTTGAATTACGAATTTCAATTTAAATAAAGTACTCGTTACATAAATATATTCATAAGAAAGCATTCATAAGCATTCATATATTCATTTTCAATATTTAAAAATAATAAATTCTGTTTTCACTTATTCAAGAACAAGGTTTCTTATTATTAAATGAACAAGAAACGGAATCATAATTTAGTTTTCATGTTATGAATTTAGAAAAGCTTTAAAACCTAACTATTCAAACGGAAACAATAAATTCAAGGTCTGAAATTTTATATACAACTATTGTTTAAAAAAAAATACTTATATCATATAAAGAACCTTCAAATATGTTTATATAAATATTTTGAACAACATAATTCTGTGGTGTTTTTAATATCCGATATTCAAATTCATTGTCTATAACATATATAATAATATTTTTAAAAGGATACATATTTTAATAAATAAAATACCGTTATAATGAAGGGACCGAATATTTTTTCCAACTGGATTAAATCATATTCAAGGCTGGAGTAGCACAGTTGAAGTTTATTTGCACAGTTCGAAGCACAGTTGTCTAGTGCTGCAGTTCGCAGCCAAGTCCAACAAATAAGAGTGAATTATGTCAGACAGGTATCGTCCGGGTAGCCTAACAGGTAAGGCATTGGCACGGCATGCCAAGTATCCAGGTTCGATTCCTGGTCTGGACGTTTTTCGCTCTGTTGGAATAAGCTTCAACTGTGCTACTCCAGCCTTGAATAAGAAAATACCGTTATTTTAACTTTTGCATCATTATCTAAAGCAGTAAAGGCAATTGCCACACGGTAAAGAGTAAAAATCTTTACCACAAGATGTATCACATCTGATAACATACAAAAAGAGGCTTTATATGTACTCGTGTGTCATAGATTTACATAAACAGTTTTACGTTAAAAGAAGTATCAAAGGACGTCGGTTATGCCTATTTGAGGCCAATGCTATGTTAATTGTTGTGTTTAGTTTTATTAAAACCATTATTAGTGGGTTATTCACACGACTTTTTTCTATTCTTTAAAAAATACATGTTGTTAATATATGGTTCTTATTTGTAGGTTTGTGCCACATGAGGACCGATTTCTTTGAACATATAAGCCACATTTTCTGCCACCTATGCGCACGGTGAAATTGAAAATTTCCGTATGAGAATGCAAAAAATATTTGGAAGCGTTTCCCTCCTTTTTTTTTTTATTCAGAGTTTTTTGTGTACTCTTTTTCACAATAATAGAAAAAATTACTCAGAAATTAATTGTACGTTGTGATCTTCTTATTTTATTATTATTTTAAAATGAACAAATTGGAACTAAAATATATAAATTAGAAACCTCATAAAAAAGAGAAAACAAAAGTACTTCAACGTAGACTTTGTGTAAAATACCAGGAAATAAAAGGTCGAGTGCGAGTATTACTAGCTTACACGGGGTTCTGTACAATAAATATATTAATTAGAAACTATATTGTTACAAAAAAATCTTTGTTAAAAGAATAAGACTTTTTAAAAAACTATACAACGTAGGGTGTGTATAGCTGCATATACTAGAAAAGTATAAATGCATATACCATGAAAGTTCAGAGAGATATGAAGCCTAAATAGTATCAAATATTGCTATTCTGTGTAACTCTTTTTTTAATCTTATCCTAATATACTCATGATGAGCTTAATTCGGTGCTGACAATAAAAATAGCGCATATTTAAACTTCATTTGGCATTTTAAAAACCAAAATTCAGCGCAGTAATAATCTTTTCTTTTTACAGTGTACCCTAAAACAAAACCATTGTTCAAAGTTTAAACTTAGCAATGTGCTAAGCGCGCTTCGGAAGGAGTCGCAAATTTGCAACGCTGCCTTGTTCCTTGCCGCGTTTTTCTAGATAAGTTTTTATTTCACCTTCAAAGACACGGGAGGGGTGTTGAGAGAACCACTCAATGCAAACTATAGTCGCGAATCCCATATTAATTATGTGATTAATTCTAATTAAATTAGTCTGCTTTTAACAGTTTAACATTTATTGCTTTTATACGACTACTGGGCATTGCATTACACGAAATATATCATTAAAAGTTGTTGTCTAGGCTTTAAAAGCCGATGACGCATAGAATACGCCGCCCCTGTCATTATGTATGTCCAAACCGTCCGTGTCTTTAAAGGCGCTGGTCACTCAGCTTCGGACTCCTCCGTAATGTTAAGTCTATGGACTTTGGATTCATTCGTATACTTAAAATATCTTCTCGGGAGATTCACATTTTTAACATCTTTTTTCTGTGTACTCTTCTTAAAAATGCTTCTTTTTTTCTTAGTTTTCAAAATATTTCTAAAATCTACGCTGAATTTAATATTTTATGTGTTAAAAGCGGGCAAACTGTGAGTAAGATACACTTCATACAAAATTAAGTCTATACTTTAGAAATATTTTGAGAACTAAGAAAAAAAATAGACATCTTTTAGGAAGTGTACAAAAAAAATAGAAGTTAAAAATTTTAATTTTCCGAAGAGATATTTTAAATATACAAATGCATCAAATGCCCATAGACTTTACATTAGTAAAAGGAAATCGGAAGCTGGGTGACCAGCCCCCTTAAGATTTAATATCTCGACTAATTAGCCACAATTGTTTTCGAAATCTCATTATCAACCATTCTTTTATACTTCTGCGACGGAATAGGTACCTCCAGCGCTGCTCAACACCTTTGCTGAACGCCCACAAATCGAAATTTGTGTGTAACGGAAAAATGCGATTCTCTCAAAAATTATGTGACCTAGGGTAATCGCTATAGTTTTCCTGCAAGGTTTAAATTAACTTCAACAACCCCTAATTTTTTCATAATTTTAGTTTTTGTAGATTCGGAAATAGAGGAGAGGGAACATCTTTTTGCATTCCATTTTCGACGATATCTGAAAATAGAATACCTAAAATTAAAAGAAATGTATTTTTGAGTTCGGCGTTACGAAAGCTGTCGCACTGTACCTCACATGGTATACAAAGAAAAGATTTTTTTTTCAAGTAACTTAATTAGCCCCTCTATATTTTTTCTAAATATATTTGTGAATGGTCAATAATATATATAAATATAGCCTTTATTACTTCCCCAATTTGAACTTTCCACGTTCGATAGTTTAAGAATAAAATGCGTGTGACAGACGGACAGACAGACACAGGAGTGATCTTATAATGGTTCCGTTTTCACTTTTTAAGTACGGAATCCTAAAAATAATTAATTAGTGGGATAGCTAACCCTTTTTAATTAAACTGTGAAATTTGCACAAATCCTGTTATTTTATTTATCTTTGAAATTATGTAATTTATTTACATAATTTATCGATTGATTTGGAAAATTACAAATTATTGTATTATTATATACAGAAGTTTTCATACTATTTGCTGAAAATATGTGTATTAAAAGTGTTTGGTATTAACGAAATATTGATATTTTTAACATAGTTTTTTATTTATTTTGCATAGAAAATAATCGTTTTAAATTCGAACCTTTTCAAAGTTTTAATAAATAGTTTTGAATATTTTACATTTTTCTGTGATATTAAAAATCTAATTCTAAGACGAAAACAACCTTTATTTTGCTTCTTTACCACTTTAGTACTTTCTAATTACTTACTGTGCTTGCTAATTTCAAGAAGTTGTTTAAAAAATTGAATAAAAAAAATTCCTAGTAATATATACTCTTGTAACATGAATTATTCAAAACTAGTGGACGAACAGAAAGGAATTTTAAACGTGACAGCATAGGTCAAACTGTCAAAATGTCAAAAAACGCACCAGTTTGAAAGTTTAGCAATTTCTCATACCTCTATTTCCTGTTAACGGTTAATACAACATTTCATTTGCATATTAATAATTTTTTTCAACTTTTACATTGTCTTACCTTTAAATATATTTATCACCTTTACACTTTTACTTTCATATTCGTTGTGCTGAAAAAATTTTAATAATTTTAATGAATTTATCACGCAACGTAAAAACAAGTCTTCATTTTAATGTGACGAGTTGCTAAAAACAACAAGGAGCTCCTAAACACATGTCCATCAATTACAGAAACCCTTTTACTTCTAGCTTCATTAGAAAGATCTAGAAACCTGTTTATCTGAATTCCAGCGTGCTTTACGATGATAAGGATGATGATTTATTTACACTTAAGTATGCAAAGAGTGTACCTACAAACGTGATTAATTTCCTCATTCCGTTCTATTCTCTATCACGCTAACGGGATAAATAAAATCTCAAAACTTAATTAGCATTTTATGCGGAAAAGTGTTTCTCCCATTAGACCAAAATGATCACACTAAAAACATGACTACACTAATGGCATTATAATAGAGAATACGAGATATGACCATTCTACATTCAACTAAGAAAAGGATATTTTTCAACGACCTTACTAATTAGAAAATATTTTCGTAGTTAATTACATTACTAAATAGAACTGTGATTTAATCCATTAATGAGACATAATGGGAAAATAATATCGCTCACCCGCAAAAATGTGACGCATCAAAAGTAAATTTCACCGGAGAGGGCAAAAGAAAATTTGCATAATTTTGCTGTAACATGAAATTATAGCACTTAGCTCTGCATGAACAAATAGAAACATGCATAAAAGCATAAAATCCTTAAGAATGAAGACGTGGGATGAGGTTCGGAGGGTTGGTTCCTCGCCACACAATCTACCTCAATTCTGTGGTCACAAAGGGGCATATAGCGTAATAAAGGGATTTTCCTTATAACTACAACTTATGAAACTTGCTATGTAGCAACAGGCACCTATGACAGGCCTATTAGTGGAATAAAATACAAAATGAATTTTTGCGAGACGTGTCACTTTTCTTGCGGGTGAGCGATATATACTATTCAAGTATTCGCAAGATATTCCTGGATGGGACATTAATTGATGAATGTGATAGAAATGCTAAATTATGTAACGAACATGCCAATAAATGATAGAAAAGAAATTTTTTTTTTGTGGTACATTGAAAGAGAAGCTGTGAAAATATTTCATACTGAAAATAAACTAAAAACAAAAGGAGGGGGAGGGGAAACCAGAAATTTTTTTAAATAATGCTTTTTTTTTAAGTGGAATTTGTCTAATGTGTGAAATGAACATTTAATTGCGTTATACAATTGGTTCGATAAGAAAATTCCTAAAATTACGGTTCTGCAAACTGCGAGCCGTAAGCGTTGAAACACCTACATCGGCGATACTTGCAAAACGTAAAATCTCAATTACCTCGAAGCAAAAGTTTTCAGCGGTTTCTCAAGTTATAATAGATTATTATGGATCATTAACTTTTTACATATTTTTCTGTTGTGATTGTTTGTTTCTGGTTTTAAGGGGGGGGGGGGGGGGGTTCAGAAGACCTCTAAAAGGCCGATAAGAAAAGTGTCTTTTAGCCTTTTTATTTTTTATTTTTGGTATAGTAATAAAATTTTAGCTCCAGATTTTTTGCATGCTATTAATTATCATTTAAAACATTTAAAAAAAATTAATAAAAAATTGATGATGCGGCTCGTGTTGCGTGGGTGAATGTACTAGTGCCCGCGCCGTGCACTTCCAAACGGGCGAGATCCGATAGATTACCAGAGTTGGTTGCAATCAATTTTTCTTAAGGATTATGAAAGTAGATAATTCTGACTGGAGCTTCAAGCAGCTTGAGGTCAAAAAGTTGAAAATCATCAAAATGGTAGCGATTTGAAGAAAAAAAAAAGTCTACTACTGACCCTTTTGTCGCACTTTGGTGTGCTTCTAAAAATATATATATATATTTTTTTAATATATAAAAGTGGCTGAAGGTGGTCGAAGCTCATATAAATTATATTGCCTTTAATTTGAACAAGTTGGTAATTGGTCGTCAAACGTGGCAAATGAGGTGCGTTTGTACTATAACTAGTTTTATAAATATTTTTTGCACCGCATATTGTACTGAATGTATATTTTAGTGCACTTCATAAGTCCATATCAATTTCCTTCTGTTCGAAAGGCTGTCACATCATTAAAATGCGCTTGAAAAAATTTTTTCCCATTGGCCTTAATGTAACAGGAAACTTTTGACTGTCCCTGTAATTAAACTATACCTCCGATTTTCATAAAATTTGAAATTACTCGACAAAATTTTATAATAATTATATATTTAAAATTTCAGACCATTCGGAAGGCTGTAACATCATTAAAATACACTTGCAATAAATTTTTCCCATTGGCCGTAATGCAACGGAAAACTTTTGACTGTCCCTGTAATTAAACTGTACATCAGATTTTCATAAAATCTGAAATGACTCGACAAAATTTTACAACAATTATATATTTAAAATTTCAGACCATTCGGTTGGGTAGTTTTTGCTCTGTTATATGCAGACAGACGGACTGAACGACGGCTATAGGTGTTACGTGTTTATATAATTATGAACGCACCTAAAAAATGAGCAAGATCGGTTTAATAGTTTTTGTACCGTGATCCCGCCTATTTTGAAAAAAAGTCATTTTGCGTAAAATTCTTTTGTGCTCCGAAACAGTGTAACGGACAACATTGCGCTAAAGTACTACATGACTACGAAAGAACTTCGAATTTGGCCAAATCGCTTTACGAGGGATAATCGACAGACTATAGGGGGGGGGGGGGAGTCAATTTTTTCAACAACAAAAAAGCAAATCCCCCCTTTATTGAAAAACAGCGTAATAAGGAGTATAAATAAGAAATGACGACTAAAAAATATGGAACCTGGACTTCAAAATCGGGGCAAAATTAGTTTTGCAATATTAATTTCGTCGTACACTATTAAAACTTTTCTTACTGTTTTATTCCCCTTCAATTTAACATTTCTATAAAACATAGATAAATAAATCCAAAAAGAAGCAATACTCTAAATTAATTACAGGGTCCCTAATCCACCATCAAGCTTCAGTCATTTCAAACCTTTCTGGACCTTTCAACTTACTCATTTAAAACTGTTTAGAACTGTTTATTTTTTATAAATAATCTTACTTTTGAAAAGTTCAAGTCTATAAAATATGCCGTAGATCGACAGTCAGGACCAGGTTCAATTTACATTCAATGTATTCAATGGAGTCCATAAAAAATGTATACGCTAGTGATTATTAGAAATAAATCCTCGAAAATTATTCTTTCAAAATTTATTTATTAAAATTACGAAACAAAAATGTAAAGTTGTACAGTCCATACAGGAAGACATTGGCATGGTACCTGAGAGCATTTTTAAGTAATGTAAGTCTACAATAGAACTAAAGTTGCAAGGTGTCCCAAGTAAATCAGTGTTCCAAACACTGTGGTCATCACTGATTTTTACAGTTTATTTCGCCATATTTAATCGCAGATAACTCTATCATTAAATAAGAGGAAGAAAATTGCTTTAAAATACTAGTGTCTTGAGCATTTGGAGTCCCGACACTTGGAGCAGGACACTTGGCAACAATAATTACAACTAACATCGTGAAGAGAGAGAGTGAGTAAGTGATTATCCACCACATGGTTGTTCTTTAATATACAAATTGGCAAAACAAAATTGGCGATAAAGAGGACATTCAAATGAATGATGTCATATAAGCCAAATTATCTGTTATCGTTTAGACAGTTAAGATAATTTTGAGTTTCCTGGCAGGGTAACTAGAATACCAGTCCTGTAAAAGAAGCCAGAAAGAATTCGAATGTCAATTAATACGTTGGGAATAAAGTTTTGAGAAGATAGCATGAAAGACAAAACAGATATCATGTACTGGAAATGTTTATAATCTAATGAGGAAGTTAGACTAAAAAATTAAGCAGACAAAAGAAATATTGCTAACGAACGTTGAGCGGAATGGGAATAAAAATGCAGGCCAAATGAAAAGTCAATCCTTATCCTTTTCGTCTTTTTTTTTTTTTTTTTTTTTTTTTTGGTTCGATATCTAGTGAAGGTGACTAATCATATAAATTAATCCTATCTGTGTAAGAGCCGTTTTAGTGATAAAGACATACGTTAAATATCTTTTGTTTTTGTTTTTTTTTTTTTTTTTTTTAATGGAGAAAAATCACAACGGGAACCGAAATCAAAGTTAGGATAAAATAAACTAATTGGATGTGCTAATCCCAAAACTTTCTTCTATCTCATATATATTAATATTTCAAAATGTTGTTACAAATACCAATAATTCATTTTTATTAGTTTTATTAGTATTTTTATTAGAATTATGCATAACTTCATACACTTTTCGATGGTACAATATGGAAAATTGCACAAAAATCGCTATTACAGCGCCCCCTTCCGTGGAATTTTTCAATATTCAGGGTGAATCTTCTCGCCATGGTCAAAAGCATACACAAAAAATTTGGTTCAATTCTGTGCATAACTTCATACACTTTTCGATGGTACAATATTGAAAGTGGCACAAAAATCGCTATTACAGCGCCCCTACCGTCGGAATTTTTCCAAATTCAGGGAGGACCTTCCTGCCATGGCTAGAAACATATACAAAAAATTTGTTTCAATTCTATGCATAACTTCATACACTTTTCGATGGTACAATATTCAAAATGCACAAAAATCGCTATTACAGCGCCCCTACGGCGGAATTTTTCCAAATTCAGGGAGGACCTTCCTGCCATGGCTAGAAACATATACAAAAAATTTGTTTCAATTCTATGCATAACTTCATGCACTTTTCGATGGTACAATATTCAAAATGCACAAAAATCGCTATTACAGCGCCCCTACCGTCGGAATTTTTCCAAATTCAGGGAGGACCTTCTTGCCATGGCCAAAAACATACACAAAAAATTTGATTCAATTCTATGCATAACTTCATACTCTTTTGGATGGTAAAATATTAAAAATGAATAAAAATCGCACAAAACGCGCTATTGTAGCGCCCCCTACCGGCGGATTTTTTCCAAATTAATGGATGACCTGCTTGCCATAGCCAAAAACTTTAAAAAAAAATGGTTCAATTCTATGCATAACTTCATACGATTTTGATGGTACAATGGCGACATACGGACACACGGACAGACAGACATTTTCTATAAACATGTTTTTTAGGATCTCTGACCCCTAAAACGTGTAAATCCGTCGAAAACCGGAAGTCGAAAAAAATTTCGATTACAATACTTTCTTCTATTGAAGGTAGAAAAAAGTAATAAGCAATTTAAAGTTAGTTTTAACTGTAATTTACGATAAAATGAATAATTTAAATAAAAATACCTGATTCCGAATCACGCTGACAACCTGTTAAAAATTATGTTTTATTATTTATGCAAAAAGTGTTCCTATAAACATGATTAATTTCCTCATTCCGTTCTGTCATGCTAACGGAATAAATAAAGAGTCGCGAAAAACTTTTGATGCGGAAAAACGTTTCTCTCATTGGAACAAAGTGATTACTACACTAAAAGCTTTATAATAATAACAGATATGATCGTTTTCTATATATTGAAAGAAAAAAAATATTATTTTGGATTATTTTTTAGGTAAATGAATATCTTCAAAATTTATGATACTACCAAATAAAAGTACCTACTGCACCAATATATAAATATTTAGATTATAAAAGTGAGGTGTCCCTAGATACAAAAATTGATTGATGAATGTGATAAAAATACTACATAATAAAATAAAAAAATTCTAAAAAATGATTGAAAGAAGAAAATTATTTTTGCTATAATACTATAAATTTAAATTTAAACAAATTAAAATATTTCAGCCTCCTCATGTGAATCTGTTTTACGCGTTTTTATAAATATCTGAAAGCTTGTCAAATATGAGGATTCCTTATTTATGCAAAGACTATTTATATAAACGTAATTAACATCCTCATCCCGTTGTGTTCTTTATCATGCTAATGGCATAATAAAATCGCGAAAAACTTAATTAGCATTTTTTATGCGGAAAAGTTCTTCTCCCTTTAGAGCAAGATAGTTGCTACACTAAAAGCGGTGTAATAATAAAGAATGTAACCGTTTCAGATATATTTAAATAAGGAATAACTTTTTGTAGATAATTTTCCAGATTATATAATATCCTCGAAGATATTTCAGCAGTTATTATTAAGTGGAAATACCCACTATGCCATTATCTTTTATCAATGAGAAAATTGAGGTATTCACATTAGATGATGAAAGTAATAAAAATGTTAAATCATATAATGAACATTTTTAAGAATGCTTAGTTTTTTTTCTATAATCTATGCACACACATATATATAGAGAGAGAAATGCATAGAAATTGTAGCGAGAAAAGTCTCTATATTGGCACGAAACTATAATATTTACGACATTATAATTCACATTAGTCACTAATCACGACACTAGTCATTATTAAGTTTAAATACGCACTATGCGATTATCCTTTTTCAATCAGAAAATTGAAATATTCACATTAGACGATGAAAGTAATAAAAATGATGAATCACATGTTTTTTCTATAATCCATACACATATACAGAACAAACCAAAAACATTGATTTCGGCAAAAATTACAAAGTTACGTAAAGAAAAAGGACAGATAATTTTATGAAATAAATTAAAATTCACAGGGCATAAAAATTTTAAAAAATTTAAATTTAAATTTTTATACGGTCCTCGTACAAAAAATTTCTCAGTAGCTAAAATGTGCCTTATATACTAATAAGTTCATTTACAACATTTCAGCATTCTATCATAAAAACTGGCAGAGATATGTTTAAACAAAGTTGGTGAGAGGTTAATCTTAAGGTTGGTTGGTTGTGTTTATGACGGCCAATTATCAACACGAGGGATATAGGCCCAAAGGGGTGGGGGAGTGCCCAAAGGGGGGGTCTTTCTAAGGGAACCTAACCCGTATTAACGCTTGGAAATCCAAGGTTCGAAGAAAACCTCGAAAACTCCGAACGATTAGGCCGACGGGTGCGATTCGGAGCGAACCCAGCACCTCCCGTCTACCAGCTTCGAGAGCAGAACCTCTCGACCACTGGTGGGGCCAGGTTAATCTTAAATTAAATTGTAAATGTTTTCAGTTCAATGTCAATCATTGTTTTCATTCGTAATTTGTTTACGACCCCTGAAACGCGATAACCCGACATGATTTCTCCTCTTTGCGAACTCATATCCAGGCATCGAAAAGTGGTTTAGGTCAGCATTTTTGTATTTTCATATCTCTGCAACTTTTTAAGATAAATTGCTGAATGAACTTTTTAAGATAATTGCTGCTGGCCTTACTAGTGCATGGAGTATATCTTACTCATTGGGAATTTTTTTTCGGGGGGGGGGGGGGGGAGGGGGCGTAAAAAAATCAAATTTTGTATTTCTTCAAATTTTATCCCCTGAGACTTTTAATCAATTTCATTAAATGCTGTATCTTTTTAACGTAAATTTGTAATTTATAATGTATGTCTGTGATCAATATTTAAGGAGTAAAAGCCGAGTTAAATGTTTTTGGAACATCCTGTATATATAGAGAGAGAAATACGTGGGAATAGTAACGAGAAAAGTTTCTATATCGGCATTAAACTGTAATCATAACATCGACGACATTATAATTCATTATACAGAAATGGGGAATCAATCAAATGTGTAAATCCCAAAACTTTCTTCTATCTCATTCATGTTAATACTTCAAAAAAGCGTTAATTGTTTTAATTATGCATTTTAGAAACAAAAAATTTGGGAGAGGGGTTGGTGGGGGGGGGGGGGGGTTGAATTCGCCATGAACTCTAATCAAAGAGTAATATATCAAAAAACTCGAAACATTTTTCGTTTTACAAATATGCAAATTAAACTTAAGTTGGAAATTTGGATGACTCAGTACGATATATTTTTTTTAAACAGCTGCCACACCCGTCCCAAAAATCCAACAAAATTTGCTATAAAATCACCACCTTCTGGCCGATTTTCTCCAAAATTTTATACATGAATCGGCCTTTACATTTTATCTAAATACAAAATTTTGTCGAAAAATAGTCGTAAATTCTTCAGTTAAACTGCAAAAAAACCGAGAATATCGCACAAAATTGCTATTACAGCGCTCTCCTCTGAAGCAATATCCCCAATCCAACTAGGAACTGGCATTCATAATCAAAAACATATCGATGAAGTTTGGTTCAATTATATCAGTAACGTCAAACACTTTCCGATGATACGAAAGAAAAATAATATAAAAACTGCTATCACACCGCCTACTTGAAGAAGAATAACCCCATTTTCAACTATGACGTGAAAGCCATAAAAAAAACATATGTATGAAGTTTAATTCAATCCTATGCAAATCTTCGCACACTTTATTTTATTACAATAACTAAAATGGCACAAAAAATCGCTTACAGCGCTCCCTTCTGAAGCAATATCCCTAATCCAATTAGGAACTGACGTGCATAGTCAAAAACATATATATGAAGTTTGGTTCAATTATATCCATTACTTCACACACTTTCCGATGATGCAAAAGAAAAATAGCATAAAAACTGCTATCATAGCGCCTGATTGAAGGAGAATAAACCCATTTTCAACTATGACGTAAAAACCATAAAAGAAAAAAAACATATGGGTGAAGTTTGGTTCAATTCTATCCAAAACTTCGTAAACTTTCTTTTGTTACAATAAGTAAAATGGCTCAAAAAATCGCTATTACAGGGCTCCCCTCTGAAGAAATATCCCCAATCCAACTAGGAACTGGCATTCATAGTCAAAAATATGTATATGAAATTTGGTTAAATTATATCCATAACTTCAAATACTTTCCGATGATACAAAAGAAAAATAACATAAAAACTGCTATCAGAACGCCTGCTTCAAGGAGAATAACCCCGTTTTCAACTATGACGTGACAGCCATAAACAAAAACATATGATGAAGTTTGGTTCAATTCTATACACAACTTCGTACACTTTCTTTTGTTACAATAAGTAAAATTGCACAAAAAATCGCTATCACAGCGCTCCCTTCTGGCGGAATATCCCCAATTTCAACTGAGATCTGCTGGCTATAACCAAAAATGTGTATATAAAGTCTGGTTCAATTATATCCATAACTTCCTACGCTTTTCGATGATACAAAGAGGACATACAGACCCACGGGAACACGGACAGACAGACATATTGTAAAAACGTGAATTTTGGGATTTATGACCTATAAATCATATATATTCGTCGGAAACCGGAATTAAACAAAAAATTCAATTACATTACTTTCTTCCATTATAGATAGAAGAAATTAAAAAATATAAAAAATTATATCTATTAAGTTAAATTGTCCAAAAATGAAAATATTCAAAAAATTGTGAAATCTATTATAGAATTTTTTAGCTTAAGTTACGATAGACTCCTCAACAAAATGTATGATTTCATCTTTGCACGAGCTATAAGAAACTAAAAGGTGCAAGATTTGGGCTATCGTACATAAAACCACAAAGATTAAATGAAAAAAAAGGGGCAATATAAAGGGAACAATATTTAAGTGTATTTGTGAGTATAATTCAGAACCTCATGTATGAAATGTGGCAATATACGTACAATATTGTACCTTTGGTTTCAGTTTGTTTTCTGCAAATTATCTACCTAAATACGATCTGATATTGTTGATTTCTGGTAATTTTGAAGAATTTGCACTATAATTATACTGTAATAATACACTATAATTATAGTGTAAATTTTTCTATACACTATTATTTATACTATAATTATACTATAATATTACACTATATTTATATCAGTCGTCTCATCTAAGGGGTTTTTTTTAATTTTTTATAAATACAAAAAACTGTACAAGAGAATTATTGTTTTTATGCAAAGAGTGTTCCTATAAACATGCTTTATTTCGCCCTGTTCTAGATCATGTTAATGGGATAAATAAAATCACGAAAACTTAATTATCATTTCTGATGCGAAAAAGTGTTTCTACCATTAGAGCAAATGGGTTGCTTTGCTATGCTAAAAGTATCATAATACTAAAGAATGTAACCGTTTTAAATATATTAAAACAAGGGGATAAACACGGGCTTCCCGGGTTAGAGAATATAGTTGAAAACCATTTTCTTTTTAACCCTTTATGCCCCGACGGTGCTTTAAAGCACCATTAAAATAACTTGTTATAAAATCCATTTAATACATTGATTAGCAGTAATACAGCTTAAAATATACAGTAGAGCGCCGATTATCGGAACTCCAACTAACCGAACTTCCAATTATCCGAATAGCGTATTTCACCACCCAAAATTTTCAAACCAAACTTCCAGTTATCCGAACAGCCTATTTCTCCCAAAAAATATTTTAACCGAACTCGCAATTATCCATTGGCTTGGAATAAAATTTTAAATAAAGAAAAAAATGATAAAGGATCAGAAAATGAGGAATGTAAAACAATAAAGGAGATGGGAAGAATCCTAAGCTATGAAAAAAATGAAATTAACGAGTTGTTAAATAGTGAAGTACTGTCGTGGAAAAAAAAAAGTAAACACCCGCTACTAACTCCTCAACAAATCATCATAGAAGAAAGTTACTGGAAATAAAGTCTACTTTTAAATGATGTATATAAAATTTTCTTAAGGGGTCATCTACATATTAAAACGAGTCCTAACTTCATTTTTTTCAATGGCAATACCCAATTTTAACGAGATATTTCAAATCTTCGGTTCAAACTATACCTAGACACCAAATTTCAAGTCATTTGAATGATAAGTTTTTGAATTATAAACATTCAAAATTTAGTGCTTCTAATGTTAAATTATATTTTCATATTTTTATTTATATCTCCCGAAATTATGCTCCTAATGTGCTAATTTTTTTTGTGGTAATAATACTAATATACCCAAACATAAATAAGCTGAATTTGCAATTTTTATAATTTTATGATATGAATTATGAATTATGAAATTAATATTCGAAAAAATTATGAATTGCAACCTACAATTTTTTTGATGGATTTAGATTTATTAAGTCCTGCTTTATGGAAATTCAAAAATTTCACATTTTTCTTCCAAGTAGTTTTCAAATTATGCTTAAAAAACGGCAAAATGATGGTTTAAGGGGCCGTCTATGATGGAAGTGTGAGTAGACATTTTGAAATTTATTCTGCCGTACTGTAATCTAACACGCTTCATTGACTCATTGAGTGGCACTTAAGGTGCCTTGATCAAGGAAGGGGCTCTCTCGTTAACAATCCTGTACGGAACTTCAATTTGGATACAGCCCTTAAAATACGTTCGTTTTAAAATAATTAATTTCTCGGAAACTTATGGTACGAATTGCATAAAAATTCGTTTTTAGGCTAATTGAAGAGTGTAGAGTTCATTTATGCTGTCAGAATTGGGTACTGCTATTGAAAAAAACAAAGTTATGGTTCGTTTTAATATGTAGATGGCCCCTTAAACAAATTTTATATGCATCATTTAAAAGTAGACTTTATTTCCAATCATTCGGTACCAGTAACTTTCTTCTACGATAAATTGTTGAGGAGTTAGTAGGGGGTGTTTACTTTTTTTTTCCACGACTGTACATGACCCTGAATATCAAATCTTAAATGATGATGAGATTCATGTTGAAAAAGAAATTGAATAAATGATAACGAATGCTCTGAAATTAACCTAAGGTTCACCACATACAGAAGACTTTTCATGTTTGGAAACAGCTATGAAATGGTTCGAACAGCAGAAGAACGTTGATCCTATTCAACTAACGCATTTAAGAAGAATGAGAGATATGGCAATATTGAAAAGAATGTCTTCGTTGAAGCAAGCAACAATCAAAAACTTTTTTGCTTAAATTATAATCTCTGGAATTCAGAAAATGATAAAAAGGGAAAAAATATTAATGATAAAAATGTAAACAAAAAAATAATTAAAACGACGAAGGGAAAAAAATTAAACATGCTAGCACTAACCGGTCCCGACTTGTTCGGATAATCGGCGCTCTACTGTATTATAGATACTTTAATTTACCTTACTCCAAAAGCATTATTGGTTGCACAAAACTAAAATATGTTTAAAAGGATGATTTATTTTTCATTTGCGCCTCTTCAGTTTTCTTGACATTGAAAACTTGTTGGTAAAAAGTTTGTAATATATTTCTATATATCTATTGTAAAAGCATTATATTTGTACATTTTCTAATTCTATAAAATACTACAAAAAAGATTTTAAGTAAAAAATTTGAGTGGAGTTATAAATATTGCACAAACTCCCTGTAAATCCAAATTTAATTAGTTAATTTTAATTAGCAAAATCCTTCTAAAATTTATTAAATGATTGTATAAATCTTCTAATGTAGTTTCAAAAATTCACAAAAACTGCTTTCGAAGATGAACTTTCATGAATTCATGGTTTGGGACATAAAGGGTTAAATTGAAATCTGTAATAGCGTTTTTTTACATTTAATATATACAGGGTGTCCCAAAAGTCTCCGTACAACTTCAAAAAATCATTACAAAAATAATAATAGGCCTACTGCAAATATAATTACAACAGTACATAGAGTAACTCAAAAAGTTTTTTTTCTACTATCTTAGTATACTTCTACATGAGATCTTTTCGTTGCACGCGACATTTCCATGCGATGAAGCGGTTCAACAAGTGCGGAACGAGTACGTGAAACTTTGTCTAGATCAATTCGAAAAGCATCGCAAGAGCTTATTATGTCAAAATTCGCAGCACACAGAGTGCTTCATAAACAATTACAACTTTCAGTCTACAAAATTCAGATTTTGCAGGCGTTACAGACTGATGATTATGCGAAATGCTTCGAATTTGCAGTTGAAATGCTTCATCGCATGGAAACGTCGCGTGCAACGAAAGAATCTCATGTAGAAGTATACTAAGGTAGTAAGAAAACAACTTTTTGAGTTACTCTGTGTACTGTTGTAATTATTTTTGCTGTAGGCCTATTTTTATTATTATTATTATTTTTTTTTTTTTTTTTTTGTAATAAATTTTTGAAGTTGTACGGAGACTTTTGGGACACCCTGTATTTTTTAGAATGCTCACTAACAACATCAAAAAACATTTTTATATGAAAAAAGCAATTATGCATTCAAATAAAATTTTGAGATCTATTAAAAACGTTAGTTTCGTATCGGCCTCGTGCCAAGAGTTAACCAAAGAAGAAGTTTAACCAATTAATGAAGAATTTGCCAAAGACATCAACCTTTGCATTAGCCTTATTCATTCTGATTACTTTATTGTTTTAAACGCGTAGTTCGATTATATCTCTTAATATTAAAATAACTAAGCATTGTTAAATTGTTGTGAGGGGTTAAAATGGTTGATGCGATACAAATACTAAACTATATAATGAACATTAAGAGTTTTTCATTGAAAAGAAATATCTTTTAATAGTGGTACATAACGTGAAAAAAAATTTCATATTGACAATAATATAAATGAAAATAAAAACAACAATAATAAAATATTTCAACCTTTCCGTTTAAAGCTATTTTAAGCGTTTTTATAAATATCTTAAAACGTTTGCATTTTTAATTGCATTTATGTAATTTTTACTTGTATGTCTGCTTAATTGTAATATATTTCTAACTTATATATATATATATGTCTAAAGTTTGTGTTTTATTTATATTTTATTATTCTATTTATTTATCGATGAAGTTTCGATTTCTTTATGGAATATAATCTGCAAACTAATGATGGGGTATTTATATTAATATGAGTGCAAATGGATTTTTTTTTTCGTAACTCTCTGCACGTAATAAATATTAAAAAATAAATATTAAAAAATATTCACACTTGAAAATTATTTTAAAAACCATAAAAAAATCAATAAATTGCGATACAGCTTTCTAACGAACTGAAATACCCTTTTCAAATTGAATTTGAAAGTAATTTTTTTCCTATTCGACGGTGTTAACATTGAAAATTAGCGATGTTTAAAAGTTTAAAAAATTGCAGTAAACGCTAAATTTATTCGTCTGGTGTTGCCACCGTCAAAATGATGTCAACGTTATGCACGGACACGTTTTTTCTTTATAATATAAATATGGAATAAATATTGTTCATGATTTTGCAGATCAGCAACTATCCTCGCAATTAGGGACATTATTACGTTGAAATACCTACTATGTTAGTATTGGTTTTCAATCAGAAAATTCAGATATCAGTAGATGTGAACATTAATTATTTGGGGGTATATTCATCTTTTCCACATTTCCACGTAGGAAATTCTAAAATGTACATGCTACTGGAAAAGCTCTATAAATTAGTAATGTAAAATTTTGCAATTCTATGAAAACTTTTCTGGTGTTTATGGAATGAATATTATCCACTGTGAATTAATCCGACGAGATAGTTGGAAGTTACACGTTTAAGAGGTTAATTGGTTGATGCGATACAAATACTAAACTATATAATGAACATTAAGAGTTTTTCATTGAAAAGAAATATCTTTTAATAGTGGTACATAACGTGAAAAAAAATTTCATATTGACAATAGTATAAATGAAAATAAAAACAACAATAATAAAATATTTCAACCTTTCCGTTTAAAGCTATTTTAAGCGTTTTTATAAATATCTTAAAACCAGTAAAAGCTGATGATTTATTATTTATGCAAAAATTGTTCTTATAACAATGATTTATTTCCTCATTCCGTTCTATTCTTATCATGTTAGAGGGACAAATAAAATCACAAGAAACTTAATAAGCATTCTCAAAGCGGAAAAGTGTTTATCCTGTTAGAGCAAAAAAAAAATTCTTATTAAAAAGTTTCTTATAATAAAATGCATAACCATTTTAGTTGCATCAATACAAGAACTTAACTAAATGAGTTATAGATTCGCGAATATCTTACAAATTAATAATCATTCATAATAAAAATAATGGTTATTTTTAAATTATTAATCGTCAATTAGAAATTAAAGACCGAAAGTAATAAAAATGTTGATTTACAATAATTAATGAGATAACGTATTGAAATATCTGTGAAGTAAGGGAAAAATGCAAGTATCCTTGTTGCGTCCCTATACTTAGTTGCGTTGCATCTTAACATCCAGTTTGACAGTAAGCGACTTGCAGAGGCAATAGGGCGCCATAGAAATTAAAATGTTTAACTGTAGTCAAAAATACATGAAGGTGAGGAACAATTTGACTTCTCAAATCCAAAAAGGAAAATTTATCAGATAAGTTTTAATTCATTTTTGTTTGGAAATACATGAAACTAGTAGGTGTTGTTCTTCAGAAACTATGTCACCGAACTGTGTTTTCCGTTCATTTGCAAACGCAATAGATCTTTCAGAAAATAGCGTCAAAGTGGGAGTTTTGAACCGAATTTCCACGTGAAAGAAGGATAACCACTCAAGGAGGGGTGAAAAACGTCTTTGTCACGTGATCAAAATCGCTTATAACTCAATACGTATTTTATGTATAAAAAAACGGTAAACACAGTTCGATTCCAAATCGCTTCCCTAGTCAGGTCTTCCTGTTTTATACCTTTCCGTTAAAGTATGAATTTGTGAATGTGTCAAAACGTTTTGCGCTTGTTGAGCAGAGCAGTTGAGAGCAGCTTTAAAACAAAATAAAAAGACAGAAAATCGTACACATAATAGCTTAAATAAACAGTTTAATATTAAATACGGGATTTTTTTTCACGTTGCTAACTAAGCATAAACCAACACATGGCCAAGCTGTGAATGAAACCCGGATCTTTGGAATAACGCTCAAATGCTCTACCATTAAGCTACGAGGACGATGCCCAGCTTGGCATCTCTCACTCTTAAATGTCGGTAATTCTGCAACTGCAGCGCGCAAGATGGTAAAGTATTTGCCAGCACGCAACCTCTGCGGCATACATGAGATGAAATAAAGCCCAACATAGGTGGAAACATATAAGTATATAATTAATTTTTCAATTACTTTTCAGCATAGAGATTACGCCCGGAAATTAATTGAAAAATATATTATATATTCCAACAATTTAAAATAAATAATTAAAAAATATAAAATAAAGGAAATTTTACTAATTCGAAAAAGACAGACGGAATACTACCAAAGACTCATCCATCTAAAAAAACAAGTTGAAAATTACACGTCAAACGAGGCAAATGAGGTGCGTTCATTCTTTAACTAGTTTTATAAATATTTTTTGCACCGCATATTGTACTGAATGTATATTTTAGTGCACTTCATAGGTGTATATCCATTTCATTCTGTTCAAAAGGCTGTAACATCATTAAAATTCACTTGAAATATTTTTTTTTTCCATTGGCCGTAATGTAACGGAAAATTTTTGACTGTCCTTGTAAGTAAACTATACATCCAATTTTCATAAAATTTGAAATGACTCGACAAAATTTTGCAACAATTATACATTTAAAATTTCAGACCATCCGGTTGGGCAGTTTTTACTCTGTTATATGCGGACTGGCGGACAGACAGACGAATCGAACGACGATTATAGGTACTATGTATTTATATAATTTCGGAAGCACCTAAAAAGACTCTTTACAGAGACCATACATTTAAATACAAGAGAAGAAATGCTTCTAGAGCAGCCTAAATATTTTTTTTTTCCTAAAAATAAAAGTAAAATCTTATAGTTAATTTCTGGTAATGATTACCAAAGATTTTTGAAAATTGTAAAACAAAAAAATGGAGGAGTTGGTAAACTCGAACATCGTTTGCAATCAGCCCTTTATGTATGAAAACAACTTTAACCAATTTAGTCGATAAACCAAGAGCATCCCATATGCTCGTCCTTGTAAAGATGAATCAAAAGTGCTTCACGCAGTTCAGAAAACCATCTTTCGGCGATCACAATGGAAGGCGATGTCAAGGTTCACTCATATAAAATGCATTTTTCTCTCGAATTTTTTTCTACCCCGATGATTATAAAAGTTTAAATGGGACAAACAAACTATGTAAACTTACTGTTTATTTTCGTTTTTAATATCAAGATAGTGTTTGTTGGTGTGATCTTCCTGGTTTTACTAGATCGCTCGATGAGTAACATGACACATGACCATAAAAGTAAAAACATCTTTGTACGCTTTATAAAGTTATATCTTTAAAATGAATGTTACTTTTCATTGAGGTTAGTAAGAGTTATTTTAAATTTAAATGCACAGTTTATTTCCGTGTTCGACTATCAACATTGTTTACATTGTATATGTGTGATAAGACTTTCCTGTTTTAACACGTTTGCTGCTTCAGTAAGAAGTAAGCTTGGCCAAAACAGTTAATTCAAACTAGTTTTTGTTTAACACTTTCGGGGGCAAGGTACTTGTATTCGTAAAATGTTGAAATAATCGAAGTATTTTTTAAATTTCTCACATATCAATGAACAGCTTTTGTAATCAGCTTTTCTCCCGATATGCTGATTAGGTTTGCGAATGCACCGATACGAATTTTGTACAAACTTGATTAGAACTTCAAATTCTTAAAATTATTATATGATTATTCTATGTAAATATTGTTTAATGCAACTTAAACTAAATTTATCTTTTGTAATTGCAAAAACATTTTATAAAATACGGGTTGCAATACTCTGCTAAGGACTTAGCATGCTGTTATCAATTATTATTAGTTATTGTATTTATTATTGTTATTGCCATTTTTTCCCGCATTATAAATACACTTTATTGCCAAAAGTCAACAGACAGTTTCGATTTTAGACATGTTGTAGAATATCTAGAAAAATACTTGATAAATTTTTTTTGAGCCTGAAAAACATAAAGAACATGTTTGAGCCCATATTTTTCAGCAAAGGTACGACAACAAGAACAATTAGGAAACTAAAAACATAACATTTTCGATATACCTAAAAATAAAATGCTGTAGCTGTAGCACATGACTATGCTGGTCTTGTACAGCCTGTGTGTTCATTTGTGTAAAAAATAATGCACAGATTCATAGAAATATAAAGATTTCTTTTAAAAATTCAAGAAATTTCCTCAAGTTTATTGTTTATTATGCACGAAAGATTGTCAGTCAAATTTAACTCCTGCCACCCCTCCCAAGGAATGGTTTCAAAGTATACTAAATAGGACAGTTTTAACAGAAAGCTAATCAAAATATATATTCTTTTCTCAGAGATCTCTCAACCTCCATCAGCTGCCATTCCCAATGCACAACTTCTACTCAGTCTCTGCCACCTGTCGCGTGAGTTCCTCCCTGGCAGCACCAGCCCATAGGCGATCTGGTGTTTGACCATAGTTTGTATTTATTATTTATTTTTCTGAATTCACTCATTTTGAAACCCGCCCTTGTCACTGTTAACGACGAGTTCAGCTCCGGCTGATCTTTGTAGTTTATTTTCAGACTTAATAAAGAGAACCTGGAGAAACACTATGCTCTACAGACTAAGGTTTCCTGATCTGAGCGGTTCCTCTTAGGCTATCAATCAAAATTTAATGCTATGTTTAATTGAACTTCACACAATATAATTGAAATAATGTACCGCAATTAGAATATAAATATATTAAATATTTGATGAAATATGAGCATGTGTATGTAAATATTTTAACTGCGCATAAGAGAACGATAACAAAAACATTTTTGTATAATTTAGTATTTCCCTTTATAGAGCATTTTATATAAAGCCAACGAATATCGTGAAAATCCTGAGAGATAGTGGCTATACAGCGAGATGAATTTCAGTTGCTTAAAATTAGCTGCATGATACGGAATTTTTCACAAATTATCCTGTTCTATTTTGTTTTACTTATTTATTTTCATTTTTTAGTAATACTTTAGTTCTCCTTGAAAAAAAATCATCAAAACTAGTCCAGTCCAACAAAAGAAAATAAATAACAAATTCGAAGCATCCGTTTCAAAGCCAAGCCACTCATGGCCTTGCGTTAATTACAAACGTCTTTGTTCTAATTTCGTTAATAAAACATATAGTCCAGGCAATAGAGACCGTATAGGGACTCTACCTAGCAAAATTAATGGTAGTACTGGAAATCGGCTTTCTAGATGTTTTTTGGGTCGCTGAATCCGAATTTGTAACTTCCCACCAAAATTTCCCCCGGCAACCCCCCCCCCTAAATTTTGGTAAAAAAACCCCAAAAAAGGTCTTTATTAAAAAATTCCATTTTTTATTGTTTTAGGGGAAACGTAGCAAGAAATTCAGAAAGTAGACAAAATTTGCAACAAATTAGATATATGACATTATGAATTAGGATGAAGGGGAAGGGGGAATCTGCCTCGGAACATGCGCCGCAGTACTGCGTGGACTAAATTGCGCAATTCCACTTAACCAGTCACACGTGTACATTAGCCCTCCCATCTTCCCCCCGAACTTTCTCTATAAGGTTTACTTTAAGTTTTTTGGGTCGCTGAATCCGAATTTTTAACTTACCCCCAAAATTTTCCCCCCCGAAACACCCCCCCCCCAAATAGTTGTTTTTAACTTAAATTTCTTATTGTTTTAAGGGAAAAACATTACGAAATTCAGAAACTAGACAAAATTTGCAACAAATAGGATACATGACATTATGACGTAGGATAAACGGGGAGAGAGGGGGATGCCTCGGAACATTCCCCACGCGCTTTTCTCAAAAACCAAATTTTTTCAAAAAATCTGTTTTTTGGGGGGTTGCCGGGTGAAATTTTGGTGGGAAGTTACAAATTCGGATTCAGCGACCCAAACAACATAAAGTGAGTCGAAATTCAGAACTAGTATTAATTTTGATAGATAAAATCCCCTATTGCCTGGACTTCATAATTTAGTGCACGTAGCGCCACAGTGCATGTTCAGAGGCAGCCCTCACACTCCCCGTTTACCCTAACTCATAATGTCATCTATCCTATTTGTTGCAAATTTTGTCTAGTTTCTGAATTTCGTAATGCTTTCCCCCTAAAACAATAAGAAATTTAAGTTAAAAACAACTATTTGGGGGGGGGGATTCGGGGGGGTAATTTTGGGGGGAAAGTTAAAAATTCGGATTCAGCGACCCAAAAATCTTAAAGTAAACCTTATAGAGAAAGTTCGGAGAGGAGATGGGAGGGCGAATGTAAACGTGTGAGTGGTTAAGTGGAATTACGCAACTTAGTTTACGCAGCACCGCGCGCATGTTCCGAGGCAGATCCCCCCTTCCCCTTCATCCTAAGTCGTCATAATGTCATATATCTAATTTGTTGGAAATTTTGTCTACTTTCTGAATTTCTAGATACTTTTTCTCTAAAACAATAAAAAGATTGATTTTTTAATAAAAACCATTTTTGGGGAGCTTTTTACTAAAATTTGGGGAGGTTGCCGGGGGAAATTTTGGTGGGAAGTTACAAATTCGGATTCAGCGAACCAAAAAACATCTAGGAAGCCGATTTCCAGTACTACCATTAATTTGGCTAGGTAAAATTCCCTATTGCCTGGACTAATAACAATTTGTAGAAAATCCCTTATCATCCAGCTACTTTAAGAAAGCAACTGAAATTCAGCTCACTACAACGCCGATATTTTTCTGGATTTTCGCGATATTCGATTGGCCTTTTCAAAAGATGTAGTTGCCTACTAAATTATGGAAAACAATTTTATTATCGTTCGCTCATATGCGTAGTTAAAAATTATTTGATAATTTATATAAGCCATGTTTTATGAAATAATTTAATGGATTTCTATTTTAATTGCAGTATATGTTCCTACTGTACTTTTACAAGTTTCCTGAAAATAGAGTTAAATTTGGTTAAAAATCCTGCATGCTGTTAAAAAGAAAAGATAGAAAATGCTGCAATTTCTTAAATTTTTTTAAAGAAACGTTATATTTTGATGGATTCTATTCTTACATAGATGAATGGGGATATTTTACAAAATCGAGATAGTCATGTGCTACAGCTACATATTCAGATCATTTTGATTATATTATTTTACAGGGCGGCTGCAAATGTTAATTTTTTACTAAATGTGTTGTTGGTCCCCTAGCTGCACACCCAAATGATCAAATATTCTCTAAATTATATGAGATGAAACATGTTCTTTATATGCCTGAAGTTCCAGAAGTATTCGTAAGTATTTTTCGATAGATGTGACAAAACGCCTAAAATCGAATTTGACTTTTGGTCATATCGTGTACTTCATATTACCCGGACATATAAAAGAAATGAACATTTTAATCTTTAGAAAAGAATAATAATAATCTTAACGTGTAGTTTATCAGGTTTCTTTGCTCACTGATTTAAGTTTAAGAAATAGCAAAAATATATAAAATTACAAAGTCTGAATTCTCCTTAACAATAGTTTAAATAGTCTTTATAGTCGTTATAGTCTTTTTTAATGATTTTTATTAACAAAAAATCTCATGTTCTTAAAAGTCCTGATATGATTTGAAGTTTTACGCGCAGTCATTTTGAAACTGTACCAAATCTTTTCATGAAATAAATACCTTATGTAGTTCTCTCTTAAATATTGCTTGAAATCTAGCTACCTTTGTTACACAAATATTATTCTACTAAATAATGGATCTATAACAATCAAAGATTAAACATTTTAATCTTTATCAACAGAAATGCTTATCAGACATGTTCACATGTAGTTCTATATGTAGTTGCTTAGAGCTATTACTTAAATGTCTAAACTCTTTCATTAACATGTTAGACAAAAACTTTCATTTAATAGTTCATTCAAAACAATTTATTTTGTGAAGTTTTGATACAATATAGCTTGAAATCTGGTTTTCTTTATTACTCAAACAAATCTATTAAATACTAATTATAGTATTCTGTTATAAACTAGGAATGCTGCACTCAGTTGTCGTAACTGGTGTTGTAACTACTGTTTTCTCTGTTATTTCCTGAACTTTTTATAATTTCCACATCTAACAAAGATCAAACATTTTAATCTTTATTCACAGCAACGCTTCTCAGACTTCTAGACTTACTGATATGGATTGAAGCATTATACACCGTTTGAGCTGTTTTTAAAAGTCTGAAATCTTTTTAATGATATCTTATGAAGTTTCCCTTAAAGCCGGCTTAAAATCTAGATACCTTTATTACATAAAGATTATTCCACTACCTATTGAATGTAATATTCCGTTATGAACATAACATACTACAATTCCCTTATTGTCCACTGTTGTTGTTGCTACTATTATTCCTATTACTTCCTTAACACTTCACAATTTCTGCATCTATCAATGATCAAACATTTTAATCTCTATCAGCAGAAACAGTTATCAGATTTCTAGACTTACTGATATGGGTTGAAGTTTTATACGCCGTTGCTTAGAGCTATCCTTCAACTGTCTAAACTCTTTTCATTAACATGCAGATAGTTCATCAGAAAACTTTATATGTTTCGCTTGTTATCTAAAGGAGAATGGCATCTAAGGTTTGTTGTGTTTTTTGAAGCAGTTAGGAAGCAAAATTGTTTCCCAACATTGAAGCTGTCGTCAAAATGAAATTCGCCTTTTCTTCGTCAAATTTCGTGTGTTTTCAGAGGAAGTATTGAATTCTTTGGTAAGAATTTATTCAAATAAATTCTTACCAAAGATTTTCGACTGAATTTCTGTTGGAGAAATTTATTGAAATGAAAGTATTGCATGCGAAGAAAGAAGAAATAAAACACTAAAAGGACAAATAAAAATTGTTAATGCTGTTCTTAAATCCAAACTGGCTACTTTATGACAGATTTTTTAATGTATTTTTGTTCGCAAATGCGTTAAATTGGCTGACGCTCTTATTCAGAAATTTTATAATCGAAGAGTTGATATTTTTCCATTTTTAAAAAATTGCTAATGGCTGTTTACCCATAGTACCAATCAAAACGTAATGTCACGGACCGAAATTCGGTGTGTGTCTCAAATTATTACTCTTCAAAACCAAAATTGAATGCATCTTTGCTTATTGAGAGATCCAAAAATTGTCAGTGACAACGATAAAGAGAAAGAAGGCATTCCATATCGAAAAACGTAATCAGTTCAAAAATTACTAATAGCTGCTTACTCATAATACCAATATAAATGTAATGTAATGGACCAAAATTCCGTGTGTGTCTCAAATTATTACGCTTCAAAAGCAAAATTTAATGTATCTTTGCTTTTTGAGAGATCCAAAAATTATCAGTGACAACGATGAAGAGAAAGAAAGCATTCCATATCGAAATACGTAATCAGTTCAAAATTTTCTCATGGCTGCTTACTCATAGTACCAATCAAAATGCAATATAACAGACCAAAATTCCGTGTATGTCTCAAACTACTGTGTTTCAAAAGCAAAATTTGATGTAACTTTACTTATTGAGAGATCCAAAAATTGTCAGTCACAACAATGAAGAGAAAGAAAGCATTCCATATCGAGAAACGTATTCAGTTCAAAAATTGCTCATGGCTGCTTACACATAGTAACAATCAAAATGTAATGTAACAGAGCAAAATTCCGTGTGTGCCTCAAACTACTGTGCTTCAAAAGCAAAATCTGATGTAACTTTACTTATTGAGATATCCAAAAGTTGTCCGTGACAACGATGAAGAGAAGGAAAGCATTCCATGTCGAAAAACGTAATCAGTTCAAAAATTGCTCATGGGTGCTTACACAATGTAACAATCAAAATGTAATGTAACAGAGCAAAATTCCGTCGGTGTCTCAAATTATTACGCTTCAAATGCAAAATTTAATGTATCTTTGCTTATTGAGAGATCCAAAAATTATCAGTGACAACGATGAAGAGAAAGAAAGTATTCCATATCGAAATACGTAATCAGTTCAAAAATTTCTCATGGCTGCTTACTCATAGTACCAATCAAAATGCAATATAACAGACCAAAATTCCGTGTATGTCTCAAACTACTGTGTTTCAAAAGCAAAATTTGATGTAACTTTACTTATTGAGAGATCCAAAAATTGTCAGTCACAACAATGAAGAGAAAAAAAGCATTCCATATCGAAAAACGTATTCAATTCGAAAATTGCTCATGGCTGCTTACACATAGTAACAATCAAAATGTAATGTAACAGAGCAAAATTCCGTGTGTGTCTCAAATTACTGTGCTTCAAAAGGAAAATTTGATGTAACTTTACTTATTGAGAGATCCAAAAATTATCAGTGACAACGATGAAGAGAAAGAAAGTATTCCATATCGAAATACGTAATCAGTTCAAAAATTTCTCATGGCTGCTTACTCATAGTACCAATCAAAATGCAATATAACAGGCCAAAATCCCGTGTATGTCTCAAACTAGTGTGTTTCAAAAGCAAAATTTGATGTAACTTTACTTATTGAGAGATCCAAAAATTGTCAGTCACAACAATGAAGAGAAAAAAAGCATTCCATATCGAAAAACGTATTCAGTTCAAAAATTGCTCATGGCTGCTTACACATAGTAACAATCAAAATGTAAAGTAACAGACCAAAATTCCGTGTGTGTCTCAAATTATTGTGCTTCAAAAGCAAAATTTGATGTAACTTTACTTATTGAGAGACACAAAAATTGTCAGTGACTATACGTAAAGAGAAAGAAAGCATTCCATATCGAAAAGCGCAATCAGTTAAAAAATTGCTAGTATCTGCTTAACAATGTTGCTGCATCTGGTAGATGTTTTTTTTTCTTTTAGAAATTTTAAATTCATACCATGACAATTGGAATAGCAAATTTATTTCACTTTATTTGGGGAAAATGTATGAACTTATAAAGCAAAAACAGCTGTTAAAACTTTCCAGTGAGAATTCTAAATAACTAATTATAAAATCAGCCAGATGTGGCAAAACTGCTGCTTACCTAATAGTACCAATCAAAATGTAATGTGACGAACTGAAATTTCGAATGTGTCTCAAAACCGGAAAAAAGTTGGATAAAAAGATCATTTGTTCAACTATCGCAGAAAAAAATGTGAGAAATTAATGAAAGTAAAATTATGTAAGTGCAGCAATTTTTTGCGCATTTTGTTTCTCCTGAGTAATTTATTCTTTCGTATTAACAAATTGCCATTAACTCGATTTCCTAATAAATCATTAAATTTAAAAAAGTTGTTTCTTTTAGCATAAGGTTGACTAACCTATTAAAACTAGTGCGATACGTATTTTAGCTATATGCTTAATCATTATACGTATATGCGTAATACGTCGGTATGAAGTACGTATACCTTAAAAGATATGTATAAGCCCATATCGGTTAACGTCACTGAAAGTAGAATAAATTAGAAATCGGTAGCGTTACTGTAGCAATCTACATAATGTTTCATGAATAGGATCTTATTATTTTTTCCTAAAAATATTTTAGTTAATTTCTAAATTTCTAATTTTTATTGAATTAAGTGATAAAATGTTATATAAATTTGCTGGAACAGTTTAAATTGTTTTATAGTTTTAAATTTATGATTACGGTTGTTATATGCCATTATGAATGTAGGGCTCTAGTGGGTATTTCTCATTGTCTCTGGTCCACAGAACAGCAGGAGAAAAACATCTTTTTGTCTCGCAGTGAAAGAAAGCCGTTTAAAGATTTATATTTCTAAATTTTTATTGAATTAAGAGATAAAATGTTATATAAATTTGCTGGAACAGTTTAAATTTTTTTATAGTTTTAAATTTGTCATTACGGTTGCTACATGCCATTTTGAATGTAGGGCTCTAGCGGGTATTTCTCAATGTCTCTGATTCACAGGACAGTAGGAAAAAAACATTTTTTTTTTTCTCGCAATGAAAAAAAGCCGTTTAAAAGTTTAAATGTTTATACGTTTAACCATTAGGGTAAGTTCCGTGTATACTGTTTCGTATAATATGATAACTGCTTTGGCTGTATCATATGCATCCAAAAATCTGTACTCCGTATAATACTTATTATTACGTGTACTTGTATAATCATTTAATACAGAGCGCTAATTTAAACCGATTAAAGGGCCTATTTCATTCAAAAACTGTATTCAATTTAATCAAATGAGGAGATTATTTTACATCATGAATATGCTTAAATCGTTGAATGTGGATTTTGGATAGTGCGGATGAAAATTGGCCTATCTTGGAAGTCCGCACAAACGAGAGTTCACTGTATATTGTTTAAAAAGCTAGTGAAAAAATAGAAAGCTAAAATTATTATATCTATGGCAAAAAAATGCCCTTTACAAGGCTAAATTTATTATTTAAAAAAACCTAGTCACAAACTGACCCTCAAACAAGAAATTACTTCAGGCAACCTTGATACTTCACTTCTATTAATCAATTTTTACGTATTTTCTGTGACACAATGGGTTAATTTGACAATTAAATTCGCAAAAATAGTGCTGTAGGTTTCCAGACTTATGCATCAAGTTTAGATTTGATGATGCTACCTTTACCTTGAAGCGGGTGTAATCAAATAGCTTTTCTGCCACTGCCTTTTAGTAGAATTTTGATTTGATTTTCTATTAAGAGAAATAAATGGTAAAAAGGCAATTTTAAACCCGTCGTATAAAAGTTTTCTTCATTCTAGTAAATCCTATCATACGTAATTAATTCAATGATATATCATGATAGGTAATGATTCTAGGTTGTCATCGTGATTACGTCCTATTTAAGATGGAGTCATATTATTTCCGTATTACTGAATTTAATATATATAATCATAATAAATTTTGTATTCCTGCATTTTTGCATAAAAGAGAAACAGTTAATGCACCAAGATCTGGATATGTATAAAACTAATTATATTATAGTACGAACGTATCTCATTTGCCACGTTTGACGCACAATTTTCCACTTGTTTTTCTTACAATAACCAACTTATTCAACTGATAATAATTTTATTTGTTTTCCTTTGTGTGCATTTTGTAATATGAAAAATGAAGCAAATTTTGAATGACAAGGATAAAATTTTCAATTCGAATAAAAGTTTATAAACAATGCACTTAAACATGATATTATTTTTAGACAATTCTATGTAAAATAATGTTGTTATACTCTTTAAAACATTCAGTTTTAGCCGTAACTTTTGATAACTTTATAGACATCGTCTTTGTCGTTCAAGTACACATTGAAGAAAATTTTTGACTATTCGAATTAAATTTAAATTTAAAATAAAATTAATTCAAATTTATGAAAGATATTTTCCTTCTAACATTATTCGTTTCATACTTGACTAGTCGCGTAAAAAACTGTTAAGAATGTAGTTTAAAATTAGTCAAATGATAGAAAGTTAAAAGCATCATACTCTTAACAACAGCTACAATAAAATGCTACTTACAACGCTAAACAAAAAAAAAGCTCTATTGATATTTTAAAGGACAAACGTGTCTGTGCGTAACGCTGACGTCATTATGACGGTATAAACAGCAGACAATTAAATTTCGCTTTTATTAACTTTTATTGCAATTTTTTTAATTTCTAAATACCGCATATTTTCAATTTTTACACCGTCGAATAAAGAAAAAAATGTACTTTTAAATGCAATTCGTTTGAAAACTATATCGCAATTTGTTTCAAAACTGTATCGCAATATACTCATTTTTTATTGTTTTTAAAATAACTTCTAAGCATAATTTTTTTTTTCGAATCTATCTCTATCGCGAACAGATGATTAGGAAATATAAAACCGTTTGCACTTAAATTAATATAAATAGCTCATCATTTGTTTCCAGCTCAAATTCCATAACGAAATTAAAACGTTCTTCAATCAATAAATAGAACAATAAAATATAAATAAAGCACTAAATTAAGATATGTAATCGAGCCCTATGATCTTAAACCACTGAAATGAACAGAATAAAAAAAAACACTGGTTGCAAATAGCTGTCTTTGGCTATTTCTTCGGCTGTTAACTACGGACGCGAAGCCAATATTAAAATATCGCGTTTAATGCGTTTCAAAACTTTATTCGAATGCATCATTGCTATTTTTCATTTAAATGTGATTTTTAAAATTGTTGGGCATTCTGAAAAAATATATTAAATGCAAAAAGTCTATTAAAGTTATCAATTGATTAAAAAAAAAAAAAAAAAAAACAGTAGACCCTTGCGAGGTTTCCTCACCATAATGTTTGAGATTATTTACTGATACGTTTTCCATTAATTTTTGATTAAGTGCAATTTCTTTTAATCAAACAACGTGTTTTAACTATATATATATATGTCTACTACATCAAAAGCCGCTTAGAGAACGCTCCGAAAAACATTTCATTCATCAACTATTCTTTTAGTATGTGCAGAGAAAAGTGGATGTTAACATCAGAAATAATATATACAGTAGAGTCCCGATTATCCGAGTTAATATGGACCAAGCTCACCTCAGATGAGCAAAAAACTCGGATAAACCGGATTTACACAAATCGTCACCAACTAAGGAGATGAAATATAAATTTTCATTTAATTCATTCATTTTTATGGTACTAGTAACATTTCTTTGATGTACATTTCCGTTACTTTTAAGAAAAACGGGGAATGAAATTGTTTATTTGTTTGATAGAAAAATTTTGGCTATTTTTCCCCATTCTGACCAGAAAAAACTTCTAACATTTTACGGCTGCTCTTTCACCTTCACCTAACACTTCATTTATAATGGCGGTTTCATAATAATGGAAGCCATCAGTCCATCAGAAGAAAATAACTCGGTTAAAGTGGAAACTCGGTTAAGCGAAGGTCGAATAATCGGGACACTACTGTATATGAGGTCTTTATTTACATTATTTGATGCGGGAAGACCGGGATTATCTCCTTGTAAGTAACAGTTTAAAAAAAAAATTGCTATACAAAAATTCATCCTCAGACATAAAATTAGTTTAAGAAGCCTTGAACCACTACTTTTATTTATTAATTTTTCTAAATTTCAGTAACGAAAAGGGTTGGTTTAGGAATCAAATTCTGGTGCTAAAACCTGAAACTTTCCACATTTAAGCAATAAGTTTAGATTTGAGATTTGTCTGTTTACCTTGAAACGATTGTTTATTATTTACTTCCCTTTCTTATAAAAGAATTTTGATTTGAATTCCTTTCACCTGAAATAAACAGTAAAGAGGCAATTGCAAACCCATTGTATTCAGTGGCTCTCCCAAAGTTTGATAAATGGGCATCCAAGTTTTCACTACATTAACTTGTTGCATTTTATTTTTCAAATACGCATTCAAATTATTCAAATTTCTTTCTTAAGTGTTTGATTTTTGACCCTAAAATAAACAATTTATTAAATTTTTCATAAGGCTTTCATTGTGTGTATTTATTAAAAGGAAATTAAAAATAAATTTTGAATGACAAGCAGAAAATTATCAATATGAAAAAGTTAATAAACTTTACGGTTAATGTATGTTATTTAAAAAGAACTATTTAAAACAATCAGGTTAACGCCTTTTAAAATATTTAGTTTATCTAAAAAATAACATTTGTTTTGTTTTAGATATGGCATTATTGGGCAAAATTCCTTGTTGCAAAAATAGACAGGTTTTAAATCAAAAACCTTTTTTTTCATATCTAAAAAAGATAATAACTCGATCATTTCAAAATTTAGATTACTTTATTTATTCCGTTAATTTTTCTCATTTCTCTGTATTGTACTCGAAATTTGAAGGAGCTTAGTTCTGTTACTTACAAGCCTAGAATAAAATTTCATGCATCAACTTTGTCTTTTTCTTAGCCCTCCAGGACATTGCTAATAGCTTTCTTTCGCTAAAAGAGGCTAGTAATGAGTTATTGTTAAGAAAACTGTGAAATATTCGATGTTTCTCTAATTATTTGTTCTTTACCTGACGATTGGAGCGGTCTAATTCTGTTATTTATAGACATAAGAATAAAATTCCATGCATAGAAATTCTTGAAAATGTAACTCTTTACAAGATTGCTAATAGCTTTCGTTTTCTAACAGTGACTGGTAAGAAGTTAGTCCTAAGAAAACTGTAAAAACGCTCCATGATTATCTTAAACCCGGATGTGGCTGCACAAGCCATCACCTCATCCAGTTGGTGGCTGAAATTCCTGGGTTAGTTAAAACTCGATTCGCATATCAAAATGCAACTGGTCTTCCAAGTCATATCTTGGTGGAAAACACCAGAAATCCCGATTTCAGTGGTTGACTGTTGTGTTTATACCATTGTGTTTTCCTGCTCCCAGTCCTCCATTTTTTCATATCTTTGGGTGTAAAACAACACAATGATAAACCTACCGATTAACCAACAAAATCGGATCTGCAGGTGGTTTCCACCGAGGTATGACTTGGCAGACCAATTGCATTTTAGTATGCTATCTAGTTCTGTCTAATCCTGGAATTTCTGAAGTCAACTTTATAAGGTAATGGTTTAAGCAGCCACCTCCGGGTATATCTGATTTTTCTTATTTTACCCAAACGTTAGACTGTTATAGCTCCGTTATTTATGGACCTAAAAGAACTGTACGCATGAAAGTTTCTGCAAATTGAATCATTTATAATTTTATAACAGCTTCTTTTGCTAAAATATATTCTAAAAAAGCTATAATTAAGAAAACTGCGAAAAATCAAATATTTTACCAATTCTTTCTGTTCTACACGAGGTTTGGAGCAGTATAGCTTGGTCATTTATGGGCAGAGGAAAAAAAACTTTACATATGAAATTTATTACAAATAATAGCTTATTATGAGTTTTTCCTAAACTGCACTGGTAAGACGCTATTGGCAAAAATCTCGTAAAGGCCTTGTTGTTTTTGTAACATGGTGGCTCACACGGAGAGGGCAGAAGGTCCGAAACTTGTTTTTGTATCAGAACATTAGCCTACACAACGGATCCAAAAAGCAGGACTACCCAATGTTTTTCATAGGTAAGACCCTTTTTTTGGAGCTTTATTTAGAGGATTAATTGCAAGAACTGTAAAATAAAGGAAAATTAAAATTCTAGTGTTATATTCACCTTGAGTTAAATAATTAAAATACATATAAAGCACAAACAATTGTACAAAAATTACTTTCAGGTTTTTAAATATAATATAAAGATATTTAAAATACAAATTAAAAATACCTTAACCCTTAAATGCCCGGTGTTGCTTTTCGGCAACATACCCAATTTAGGCTCTAAAATACTATTAGAATAATATTGAAGCTATAATGCCTAATGTTGCCGATAAAATGCAGTCTGAAAATATTATTAAATCTATTTTCAACATTTAGATGGCAACACTTGTGCTATTTAAGAATAAAGATAAATTTATTTTTTCAAATGTTTCTACTTGTTCTTTTTGTTTTGTTTGGAAGCTTGCGAAATACCCTATTTTGACCTGCAGTGAGCAAGTAAAATTTATTTCTTATTAAAGTTCCCAAAATTCTTGTGTGTTTAATATTGTAGAATTTTATCAAGGGAAATTATTTTTTCAATTAAACACCAGTATTGCCGATTAGTAACAAACTGTTTTTTAGCCGTAAACTATACTTAAAACAAAATATGATTTTTTAAAGTATTTTTCCCATAATTTATTTAAAAAATGAAAGCCGAAAAACATTATTACAATGATTTTTGAAAAATCAGGCATTTAAGGATTAAAATACATCAGACTTTCGTACAAATAATTACCAAGAAGCCATCATAAGAGAATCAATTGAAATAATTGCTAATAAGATACAGCTTGTAACGATGCACTATCATACGATATCCACGGGGTATGGCGATATTTGCTGCATAATAGTGAAAGCTCGTTTTGTTGAAAATTTTAATAATTTTACCTGGCATCTCATCTGATGTACAACATTTAAATTTAAATTACGTTTTTCTTTTGGACAATTCTCGAATAAGCTCAAAGAATATAACAACAACATTTAAATCCTACTGATGATGGCCTTGTAATGGTTGAAAGCATTCTGGTTTTTTCTAATGTATTTTAAGGTATTTTTAATTTGTATTTTAAATATCTTTATATTATATTTATGCGCCTCAAAGTAATTTTTGTGTAAATTATTTGTGCTTTATATGTATTTTAATTGTAAAATAAAGGTTAAATGTTTTTTTAAATTAATGGAATAGTTAAAAAAAACCTCCTTCGTAACATAACATTACAATCGCTCTCTCACAAGAAAAGTGACAGATCTCGACAAAAGTAAATTTCACAGGAGAGGCATAAGAAGATTCGCATGTTTTTACTGTAACATAAAATTATAGCACTTAGCTTTGAATGCAGCGGTAAAAATGTGCGTAAAAGCGGAAAACCCTCAAGAATAAAGACGTAGATGAAGGTTGGAAGGCTGAATAATTGTACCTCCCCACACAATCCACCTTCTTCTGTGGTTACGAATGGTCATATAGAGTAATAAAGGGAATTTCTGGATAATTACACTTCTAAAACTTTCATTCTAGCAAGACACACCTATGACAGACGTATTAATGCGATAAAACGCAAAATGAACTTTTGCGAGAAGTGTCACTTTCTTTGCGGTTGAGAGACATGTACTTTGACTACTGTAATATTCGTAAATTACAATGCATACTTACATCTTCTTCTATTTTAGAGTTTTCTTTGTCATAAATAATTTTGTAAACTTTAATATTTTGAAATTCTTACTGTTTTTGTTATCTAACATTAAAAAATTGGCTAAAAAGGACAAATTAATATGATATTGTATTAAAGCTGCAACTCTAGAATGCTGTTTATTTTTATAAAAAACAAGTCCTGATATTCCATTTGTGTAAGCATAGTCGTGAAGGTGTTAATATTTCAGTGAAAATTTATTTTATTTATTTTTTTTTCTTAAATAAAATACAGAATTTGTAAGCAAATTTAACACTACTTTCCGAAAACTTTAAAAAGAACATTAGAAGTTCTGTAATTGAAACATGCAATGAAGGGTGTATCTGAAATGCTTCAACAAACTTAGGGGGATGACAGTACTCATCAAGACGAACAAAAAATGCAGCGGAACATGGGGTTGCAAATGACGTTTAAAAGGTGAAAATCGCAAAACTAATAAAAATATCTAAATCTCGCATGTTGCTTTTCTGCAGAACTGGCTAGTAGCACGAAGCTGGTTTTCATTTCACTTTGTGCATATCCGGTCAGAAAGAGATAACAAAAACTTGGAAGAAAGCCAAACAAATCTGTGAGCAGGAATCCACGTATGCAGGACTCCCGAAGTCTTCGAGCGTGCCCGCCAGTCGTTCCTCCTAAGTGTACTCTGTGTAATAATGTCCGTGGTCGACACTTTGAACAATTGTTGTAAAATATTTGTTTTCTCTGGACATCACGAGCTGTGTTGTACCTATTCTGTGCAATAAATAATTTTCTGGTGTGTTTCTTGTCTCAGTTTGCCCATTTCCAGACGCATTTTCTCGATTTTCCTCCTTTAAACGTCATTTGCGACCTCATGTTCCATTGCATTTTTTTGTTCGTCTTCATGAGTACTATCATCCCTCTAAGTTTGTTGAAGCATTTCAGATACACCCTGTATATTGAATATTTCATGAGAAATAGTCATTTGTATGAAATAACTTTTAATTGGGCATACGTGAAAGATTCAAAAATTTTTATTTCATAATTTGGTTATCAGTTATTTAGGGCAACACATGTAAAAAGTCCAGCCAAATACTATTATGACAATTCAAAAAGATAAAGTGAGCTAGTTGACAAATTATAGAAAATCCCTTATAATAAAGCTACTTTGAGAAAGCAACTCACTATATTGTTTTCTGAATTTTCGCGATATTTGACAGGACTTTTTATATAAGTTTCTCTAAATAGCTGAGTACGAAATTATGAAATAAAAAGTTTGGAATCTGACCCAGTTAAAAATTATTTCATACAAATGCCCATATCTCATCAAATATTCAATATATTCATGTTTTAATTGCAGTATACTATTTCTATTGTTCTTTTTCAAATTTTCGGAAAGTTGTGTTAAATTTTGCTGAAAACTCTGTATTCTATAAACAAAAGAAATTTAAATGTTTCACAGAAACGTTCACACCTTCACTAATATGTGTGGCATGCTTACACAAATCCACGCGATCCTTAAACAGGACCCACTTAGTCATTTGCTACAGTGACAGACCATTTTGAGTATTTTTTGTTACATGGGTGATCGTAAATATTATTTTATTATTAAATCTATTGTTGGCATTGGCCCCCTAATTGTTCCAGCGACTAAATCTTCACTGAAAAATATGAAGTCAAGCATATTCTTTACATCCTCGAAAGTCAAGGACAATTGTCAAGAATTTTTGTAACCATGTACAATCGAAAGCATCCGGTCACTGTTCCTTAACTTTTGGAGGTCAGTGTATTACATTGAAAGACAGAAGTGATTTCAAACACTTACAGGATGAAGGTCCAGGTGAAAACCGTGATGTCATAGTATGGAAGATCATATCTGGTTAAAAGCAGATACGACAGCTTTTCGAGAAAAATTCTGAGAAACGCAGCTTGAAAATGTCGGATGAGGAAAGAGGGAATAAGAACCTTATAGAAATATAGATTAAGTAACAGAAAAAGAAACTGTTACCTTATGATACAAAATTAAATAAAGAGAAGATCGAGAAGATGAAATATATAAAGAAAGAAGGCAATTAATAAAAGTGTTTATTTATTAGTAGAGTTAACTTCTTTACGCGGTGCTGATTTGCTTTAGCGTGTACAAACTTCTGAGAGGTAAGGGTTATTTTAAAGATAAATCGTAATCGGATAGCAGTGTAGAGTCGGAAATGTCAATCAGTGTTGCCATTTTAGTGGATATTTTTATTGAGAAATTGCAAATTCATAACAGAAATTCCAAAAGGTAATTTTTGCTTCCTTTAATGACAAACATTCCTTGATTTATTAAAGAGAAAATTACCATTAGGAATTTAGGGATAAGAAAATCAGCTAAATTTGCAAAACTGATTACCGTTTTCGACCCCACTTTGCTGTCTGATTCTGATTAATCTTTGAAAAATGTATCCCTCACAGAAGTTTACACACACGCAAGCGAATCTCCTTGTATATATATTTGTATATAAGTTTGTTTAAAAAATATATTGTTTTACTGTTAGACCTATGTAAGATTTATCAGAATCTGGTATTTGCCTATCTAACTTATATAAAAAAGAGAAATGCTTCTTGATCTAGTAAGAAGATTGGTAAAAATATAATATAACCTCTTCCGAATTACCCACAATCACAAAAGGTATTCCTTTATCTCAGGAAACATCAGAAACCAATAGATTTACGAGATTTAAAGACGCATTTCTGTAATACCCACAATTTTTGGAAACGCTTCCGGGTTGTTTTTATAGTGTATCTATCAGATTAGTCAACACATTTTCTGATGATGTTAATTCTCAAGTTCACATTTTCAGCTGCGTAACGTTATTTATACATGCAAGAATAGCAAAATAACATTCATTTTACGCTGTTTATTAACATGTTTATCTGCTGAACATGATTACTGAATATGATAAAAATTATTGGAGAATTGATAACATCCAAAAAAAAAAAATAGTATTTCGTTTTGATATCATGTTCAGAAAACCAAATAATATACTCTAAAAACTACTCGGAAACTTTTCCAAATATTACGAGTAGTAAAAGAAACTTTTTTTTTTTTTTTTTTAGAAATATATTTTTATATCTTGGAAATCTATTATTTTCTGGGGTTTCTGAAGATTAAGGAACGCTTTTCAGACTTGTAGGTAACCCGGAAGAGTTTGTTATATTTTCGTAAACTTTCTTGCGAGATCTAGAACCATTTCTTTTTATACAGTGCATCTGTCTATTCATTTATTCATTCACTAATTGAATGAGCATATATTATTGAAATGGAGTGATGTATAGGATATACATGCTTCTTTTTTAGTGTCATATCTTTAACCATTTCGGGCCTGACTTTTTTCTTAAAGTCGAAAAAAATTAACACTTTTGTCAACTTTTTTTTTTTTTTTTTTTTTTTTTTTTTTTTTTTTTTTTTACTATTTCAAAGCTAGATGGCGCATCTTGCCCACTAAAAAGTCAAAATATAGAATGGACATATGTGATTATAACGGTTTTTACGTACCTGCAAGGCGTTATTTATAGTTTAAAGCATTTTAAACGTAAGGAACACATTTGTGACCGCCAGGGCCGAACATACTATCTCAGCATCTCTAGCCGTTTAAAAAAGTCCATAAACTAAAGTTTTAATACAGAGTGTCCATAAAACAATGTCCCAGTTATAAATTTTAATAGTATTAACTGTAATCTTCGTAGAGTGTTAATTCAAGTTCACAAATAAAGAGTAACTCAAACAATTTTAGATAAGCGCATGAGCGAGCACTGCTTTGTTATTGACTTAACTGCAGTGCCACATACGCAAATTTGCGACTCCTGAGTGTAAAGCGTTATTGCTGGGCTGAAGATTAAAAAGCCGTTACAGCCATGCATTTTTTTTCCTTTGGGGCTTTATACAAGATCGTGGCTACGCTCCGCCACTTCCTAATGATTTGCCAGAATTGAGACACAGAATTGAAGAAACTATTGCTTCCATTACTCCGGACTTATTAACCGAAGTGCGGGAAGAATTGGAATTTAAGTTGAATGTGTGCCGTACAACTATAAAGGTACACATATTGAACATTTGTAAGAAAAACTAGGTTAATTTACCTTCAATTTGAAGTATGATTTGTCCTCTATGATCTATTACTGCTTGTATATCCCCATAATATTAGAATATGTAATTTGTTTATCAGCATAATTTGCTGACATTTGACATAGTGGTTAAAAATGGCATTGCGATCACTTGTGGTTACCATTTGGACGGATAACAGCAGATAAGACATAGGTTTTTGAAAAAAAAAAGAGGGGATTACATTTGAAAATAGTTATGTGCATGTTTTAACATTATCAAATGCCAACTGTTAGGGGGAAAATAAGACCAAATTAATATCTTATGTAAAAAGGTAATCATAAAATACAAAAGTTTTCTAGATGTTAAAACAAATTATCGTGAATTCCATCTTTAATACTGCCAAAAAAACCTTTAAAGTTTATTTACTAACATTACAGCCATTTTCTTGATAATGTTTTAAAAAAACAACAGCTTTTGTCATCATTCACATTACACCCTTGACAAAATATGCATACAAAAGAATAGACAACCAGTAAATAATATTTATTATGGCTTATTATGGTATTTAATAATTTACAACGGCATTCAGGGTGTGGTCAAGAACCTTGAACATCCTTAGTAAAAATAATTGTAATTTACTTTCACTTATTGAGAATTTTTAGAAATAATAAATTCAGAATAGCAGATAAAACACGGGTTTAAAAAAAAATAGAGGTGAGGTTACTTTTAAAAATACTTATGTACATATTCTAACATTATAAATTGTTAACTTTTAGGGGGGAAATACGAACAAATTAATATTCTATGTAAAAATATGATCATAAAATACAAAAATTTTCTAGATGTCAAAACAAGTCCTTGTACATTCCATTTTAAATACTTTTAAAAAGACCTTTAAAGTTTATTTACTAACATTACAGCTGTTTTCCTGTTAATTTTTTTTTTTTTTTTCAAAAAACAACAGATTTCGTGTTCATCCACATTACAACCTTGAAAAAAATGCATACAAAAGAAAAGACAATAAGTAAATAATACTTATTATGGTTATGTATTTAATTATTTACAACAGCATTCAGGGTGTAGTCAAGAACCTTGAACATCCTTAGTAAAATAACTGTAATTTACATTTACTGATTCAGAATTTTTCTTAATTTTTTGTCTTAATTTTTTGTGATGTGGGCATAGCACTCCCGCTGAGAATACTCGCTTATTCATTAAGAATGTGATTATATTCATTAAAAGTAATGCAATATAAAAGAAGAAAATCAAGAAACAAATGAAAGAGCTATTTGCCGCATTCGGAAAATTAATTATTGTAATGCAAATAAATGATAGATGCACTGCCTCCTTTAACAGGCAGAAAACTTCTCGCCTAATTTTTTTTTTCTTTTTATGCAATACAAATTAGAATGATGATTATTTGCATCATTATGTTTTTAAAGAGGTCTCTTCTTTTATAGCTCTAAATGTTGCAATTGTACTTGCTGTAAAGGCCGTTTGCAGCAATATTTTTAGTAAAGATAAGACCGAAAAATCGTTTTTGTTTTCATTTTCGGCCCAAAACCAGAGTTTCGCCGATAATTCGCTTTTGGCGAAAATGCTGCCAAAAATTCGGCAGGACCAAAACTCGACCGAAACTATTTGTATTCCAAAAATCTCGTTTCTTCCTTCGGAATTTTTCAACATTCATTGATTTGAGGTCTTTCGGCTCAAATGAGACACTCTTTATTGATTGATATCAACTTCACTGTTTATAATTATCAGTCATGACTGACTCAAGATGTGAGTGTAAATTATAAAGTAAGAAATGCATAGATGACTAAACTTCGAAGACGCTCTTCACGTGCTCATTAAAATCTGCAGACTTAACAGTAATAGAAAATTTTTAGTTTCAAACCGCAGAAGTGTTTTGAATACTCTTTAGTGTAGTATAACAGAGTATAACAGAGTAGTATAACAGTATATTCTAGTATAATAGATGATAATTTACAAAAATCATTATAAAAGATAAATCGAGGTATGTATCCCTAAAACATTTTTTCATTTGATGAAATTCGTATTATTAGAAAATCATTTTGTGTGATGAATTATATTTTATTTTATACGAAAATAAAAAGTTTTGGCCAAAGGCACAGAGAGCCAACTTGGACCACACATATAATTATGCATATAATTAAATAATAATTATGTATATTTATATATATATTAATTATTTTAAAAACAATTTTAGACATTTTCGTTTTCGTTTTCGTCCGAAAATAGGAAGATTCCCAAAATTCTGTTTCGGTCTTAAAAATCTGTTTCGATCGATCCTTAATTTTTAGGAACAAAATTTTAAGCTCTACCCGGCTAAATTTATCCCGACTTTGAGGGGCAAAAATTTTAGTTTTTATTTTTGATTCACTAGGGGGCTCTGCCCCCTACGAGCTACGCTCGTCAACCCCCGTTCAGACACCGCAGACTCTAACAGCACGATAATTTGATCTGCTTTAAAAAGATTTCGGAAGATTGAATTATAATTTGAATCTGAGAATTATAATCTGACGTAATTTTCACCAAACTTTTCTTTTTCTTTTTAATATTCACGCAAAAATACTTTTGTTAGAAATGAAATATTATGATCATCTTAAAATATCAAATAAATATCTCGAGGAATTTCTAAATTTAAACTGTTTTGCAATATTATTTTTTAGCGAAACAGCACCGAAAACTGGCGATATGAAGCAATTAAAATAATAAAACTTTGTAAAAAAAATCACCATAAAATAAAAACAAAACACAGGACGCGTTTCGAGCTAAAAACATAACAGCTCTTCATCAGCTACAGCATACACGTGTCCGCAAGCGAACAAGTTCAAAAATGAACTGAAGATAAAGAATGTTGCAAAGAATGCGACAGATGGCGCTACCTGAAAGAGGCAGATGCAAGAGTAAAAGGTGTTGCCAAAAAGATAGAAGAGAAATTGATAGGGAAGAAATGGAAATAAAAGAAATAAACAAAATAAAAATAAAAGAAGTAAATTAAAAATATAAATAACAATAATAAATAAAGAAAAATAAAAGAATAAAACAAAAACAAAAGATCCATATATATATTTTTTTATTTTTTTTTTTCTATTCTCAAACTGAGGGTCTGGCCATGGGTAATCCACTGTCTCCTCTTTTATGTGATATATATATGCATTTTGTTGAAGAAAAACTCTTCAGTTTATATAAATTTCCTTTCTGGTTTAGGTATGTTGATGACACTTTCATTTTAATTCCCTCTGACCTTGAAACTTTCTAATCTCCTTTCTCTTGTTAATTCTGTTGATCCTTGTATTCAATTTACTCTCGAAGTCGAAGAGAACAATTCTCTTCCTTTCCTTGACGTCTTGGTTTCAAAACACCCAGATCGGTTCTCTACCTCCGTTTATAGAAAACCTTTCGCTGTCTCTCTTCCTCCTCATGCTCTTTCAAATCATCCTCCTCAGCAAAAAGTGGCATCCTTTTATACTTTTGTTTTTAGGGCGTTACGTATTTGTTCTGACTCTTCTGCTCTGAATAATGAAATTAATTATCTCAAATCTCTTGCCCTTGCTCGTGGTTATAATCCCTCTTTGATTGATAAAGCTTTGTATAAATTTAATAAGCCTAAACGTCCTTTTTCTGATTCAAATAATCCTCCTAATTTTAATTCTATAATAGTTCTGCCCTTTTATTCTCTTCTCTGTTTCAAAATTGCTAAAATCCTTTCTCGTTTTAACTTTAAAGTTATCTTCAAACCTATGAATAAAATTAAATTCTCTTCTCTAAAAGATCCTGTTCCTACTGAAAACCAATGGGTTGTTTATTTCATTCCTTGCTCTTGAAATTTAGGTTATATTGGTCAAACAAAGAGAGCTTTAAAATTCAGATTAGGCGAGCAACAGAGGTATATTGCAAATCAAGAAATCTCTAAATCTTCGATTGCTTCTCACTGTTGGTCTTCCAGTCATTGTTTCAATTTCTCCATGGCCAAAATTATTTCTTCCCCTGCCTCTCCCTCTCACTTGGATTTTCATGAAGCACATTTTATTTCTAACAATTCTGCTAATCTTGTCAATGATCTCCCATCATCTCCTTTCCTATCTCCAGCGTGGAAATTACTATTGTAATTCTTTTCCCTTTTCTCTTGTTTCTTTTCTTTTTATTTTGTTTAAAAAAAATAAAATAAATAAATAAATATATGGATCTTTTTTTTTGTTGTTGTTTTATTCTTTTATTTTTCTTTATTTATTATTATTATTTATATTTTTAATTTACTTCTTTTATTTTTATTTTTATTTGTTTATTTCTTTTATTTCCATTTCTTCCCTATCAATTTCTCTTCTATCTTTTTGGCAACAACTTTCACTTTTGCATCTGCCTCTTTCAGGTAGCGCCATCTGTCGCATTCTTTGCAACATTCTTTACCTTCAGTTCATTTTGGAACTTGTTCGTTTGTGGACACGTGTATGCTGTAGCTGATGACGAGCTGTTATGTTTTTAGCTCGAAACGCGTCCTGTGTTTTGCTTTTATTTTATGGTGATTTTTTACAAAGTTTTTTTATTTTAATATTATTTTTTGTTCATTTTATGTAATCAGTGTAATGTGACGTAAATTCTCCTATTTAAGACTTCTAACGCATGTTTATGAATTTGTTATTTTACAATATTCTGTGTCTTTTAAAATTCACGTGTAATTATAATTTTTAATAATTTTCAATGAGTTCCTGCTTTTTATATTTTCTGTTTATAATACTCACGTGTAAAATAAATTTTTAATTTGAAGTAAACATTATTGTTTGCGCTATTTATACAACTGGCAACAGTTTAAATTAATAACATTTTCTAAAATTTGTAAAAAATATCTCTCGAAATGCTGAAAATTTGAATTTAAAATTGAAATAAAACCTCAAAAAATGAGTCAAATAAGAAAAATAAATACAATCTGCACACCGGGAACTTATAACGTATAAAATGATCTAAAAATGATTAAATTCTCATGTATAGTTTTTGCTCCAATAAAACTTTTTTAATGGAACGATTTTGTCCAACTTTAGCATTAAATATCCCTTAAAATAATTCTTCGATTTGAAAACTGTCTGCATCAGCGTGTTTATCAAACACTTCTCTATAATAACACCGATTTTCATATTTTTGTATGCAACAGTTTTTTTAATATTAACGATTAAAGGCCATGCTTAAGCATTCAAATTGGATGTGGATCTACCCGGAATATCTACGCAGATTTTCATTGGTCCATTTCCAAATCAAAACTTTTTTTATATATATAGAAGGATACATAGATTTTAAACATGATAGTACTACTGGTATGCTATTTTTTCTGATAAAATAATAAAAAATCATTTAAAATAAAAAGAAAGCTAACATGTGAAGTTTTCTTCCAGTAGTTTCGTTTGTCCGAGTCCAGCTCGAGTAGATCCAAGAAGTTAAAAGGAGTCTATCGCATAAAGCAAAATGCTACAGTGGCTATAAAAAATTACTAATGACCAGTAGCACAAAATTTTCAAAAACATTGGGTGGGCTGAAAATGTTTTTAGTAAAATAACACATATTTTTTTCACTTAGTGTGCATGTGTGTGGAGAGAGAGGGGGGGGGGCAATGACTAAAGATAATTCGAAATTAATTTTTTTCTAAGCAAATTTTTAATTTATTATAATTTAATTACAATTTTATAAAACTTATTAAATTATTTTCTTATAAGTTCTTCCTTATAAAATACATTAATATTTATTTTAAATAACATTAGAATTGCTAACAATTGAAAGTGCAAAAAACTAAATGTCAAGAATAACATACATTTTATTCACCTAAGTGTTTCATCAATTCAAGACATCAAAACAGATGCCAAAATATGCAGGAAATTTGTTTTCGTGAGAAATTTAACTATGCATCCGCTGAAGGGGATTTCAGAGCTCCTGTAAGTCTAATTGATTTCCTTTCAAACAAAACTATTTTGAGAACGTTAATAAAACCAAATTTCACTTCAGCGATTAAATATTTAAAAAAAAATTACGAATTAAATCAATTGAAATTTAGTGGGCGGAGAGATCAAATTATTTGATGGGCTGGCGCTCCATGGGTCCATATAAGTGGGCGCCACTGTTAATGACACTGATGTTGTTAAAGTGAATGTAGCTAAAGAAATGTAACAAATGTTTAGCTACCTAATTGAAAACAATAATAGTATTCATGAATATTTAAAATAAAATTAACATCGTTTTAATGCTATTCCTTCAAATTTAATTACGGTAGTAAAAAATTTATAAAAATCTATGGAAGAAGAAATGTACCGGTTTGGCTAAAAACTAAATTACTTCGTAGATTTTCGCTGTTAAAAATCAATCTTAATGCATACTCAATAGACAAAACGATATAATAAAAATGTATAATAGAAACTTTCTTGACATGAGAAGTTGTTAAAATTTTCATGAGTCAAACTTTAAAAAATATATGTATGTTAATGTTTAAACATTTTTGGGGCAGTTCAGCTTTTAACATTCAATAAAAGCAATAACTTAAAATAGATTTTTCATGCAGTATGAACACAGAATCTTTCATTTTCTCACTACAATGGCTAATGCCTCACAACCCTGTCATTTTTTTTTCCAGAAAATTTAAATACTTAATGAAGTTTCATGCTATTATTTTATCACCTGTTTACAAGGTCGTCATATCACTTTATAGTTTTTAGATGCGTTCGTAATTATATGAATACTTAGCACATATAGTCTTCGTCTGATCCGTCCGTCTGTCCGCATATAACAGCGCAAAAACTACTCACTCGAATGGTCTGAAATTTCATATATAATCGTTGTAGAATTTTGTCGAGTCATTTTTAAAATTTTGTAAAAATCAAATCAAAACTTAAAAAAATATTAATAAAAGTTTTCTTCATTCGCATAACGAAATTAAAAACGCACTTTCAGCCATTTTTGCGCAAAGACAATACTGTGACAGATTTTTTGTGTCCCCGTAAATGGGCGATAAATGCTATGAGCGCCCTATTCGATAATAATTGTCTTGTAGTGAAATTCAGCGATTTATATCAATTTCAATACATTTGAAATAGCGTAATGTAAAAAAAAATAGACTGCAAACGATTTTGTCGAGTCGTTTTTAAAATTTTATGAAAATTAAATCAAAACGTAAAAAAATATATGTAAAAGTTTTCTCCATTCTATTAAAAGTAATTAATTCAATAATATTCCATGATAGCTAATGATCCTAGGATGCCTAGGATTACTCAGTTTAATATACATAATCGTAATAAATTTTGCATTCATGCATTTTTGCATACGAGTGCAACAGCTATTGCACCAAGATCTGAATATTTATAAAACTAGTTGTAGTACGAACGCACCTCATTTGTCACGTTTGACGTACAATTTCCGATTTTTTTAACAAATTGTTTCAGACCGTGAGAGTTGCCACATTAAAAAATATTATAATTAACTGCATAAATTGAACTATAATAATAAGTAGTACAATGTTATATTGATAGTTAAAAGGGTATAATTGGAAAAGCAAATTGAAATAAATAGAAAAATTAATTTTTTGTAGTATTTTGTAAACTATATAAATCTGATAAAACAAATGCTATTCATTAAACTACGAAGAGCTATTTTTTTAAATGAATGAAATAATAATAAAAAAATCAATAAAAGTCTTGCAACTCTTAAATATCAAAACCGGTCTTAAAATGCATATATTCTTGTTTAATAGCATTTAAATTTGTAAAAAAAAACCTATTTTTATATTTTAAAAAAATTAAAGCATTCTCATATCTCATATATATTGTTGCACAATATATGTGAGTTATATATACAAAAAATATGCAAGTTACATGTCCATCGTTCAACCAATTTAGCAAATTCAACGTCTTTTTTTCCTTAGTTGTATAGTTTTAGTATAAAAAATATGACAAAAGAAACTTAACTTTTAGCAGACAAACGTCTAGATAAATGAATTAGTACACAGAATTGAATTGCATAATTGTTCCGAAATGGTTCTAAACTGGTTCGCGTATATCTGTCAATACCAGCAAATCTGGAAGATACCCGATACTAAAATATCGGTCAGAATATCTGTATCAATTGTTGTTATCTTTCAGATATTACACTATTGTTTAATATCGTTGATCCTGAAAGACTTCTAAATATGATATTTTGGTTTTAAGTGTCAGCACACAAATTAAAAATTTAACATAAATGAACAGACTTGAACTATTTTTGAGCATGTTTGAAAATGTAATTTCTAGATTGTTATTATTTTGTAATAAATAAATCGAATTTCATTATGTGATTTGCTGAGTTTGTATGAAGTAAAATGATTTATTGTCAGAGAATCATTATATCCTAGAACTACATCAATCAAAACTTGTTATTTTAAACTTGTTACTTTATAAAAATGTAAAAATGGTAAAAATGTAGTTTCTAGATTGTCATTATCTTGTAATAAATTAATCGAATTTGATTATGTGATTTGCTGAGTTTGCATGAAGTAAAATGATTTATAGTCAGAAAATCATTATACCCTAGAATTACATCATTCAAAACTTGTTACTTTCTAGAAATGACAAATGTTAAAAAAGTAATTTCTACATTTTTATTATTTTGTAATAAATAAATCGAATTTCATTATGTGATTTGGTGAGTTTGTATGAAGTAAAATGATTTATTGGCAGAGAATCATTATATCCTAGAACTACATCATTCAAAACTTGTTACATTCTAGAAATGTAAAAATGTTTAAAAAGTAATTTCTAGATTTTTATTATTTTGTAATAAATAAATCGAATTTCTTTATGTAATTTGCTGAGTTTGTATGAAGTAAAATGATTTATTGTCAGAGAATCATTATATCCTAGAACTACATCATTCAAAACCTGTTATTTTCTAGAAATGTAAAAATGTTTAAAATGGCACTGATTAAATAAAATTTCATTATGTGATTTGCTGAGTTTGTATGAAATAAAATGATTTATTGTCAGAGAATCGTAATATCCTAGAACTATTTCATTCAAAACTTGTTACTTTAAAATTTAACTATTTTTTTAAGCAACATAATTACTTGTTGTTGTCAATCGAAAGAAAAAAAAGGGGGTGGGGGGTAAGCTATGCAATTTACGACAAATGTACCCTGATCACGAAAAATACATTGTTGATGTGATCTCATTTAGGATTATGGAAGCTACCTATTAGTTCTCTATTACATTCATTTAAAGACGTACATGTATTTCATGTAATAAAGTCTCTGCATGTAACTATGTACGACAAATGTACCCTGATCACGAAAAATACATTGTTGTAGCGGTTGATGGGATCTCATTTAGGATTATGGAAGCTACCTATTAGTTCTCTATTACATTCATTTAAAGACGTACATGTATTTCATGTAATAAAGTCTCTGTATGTAACTATGTATATTATAAGACTTTTTAATACCAAATTATACCAACAACTGGCACCAAATAAAAATATTTCGATTCGAATTAGAAATTCCTTCAATAAATAATCACTCACAAATGAGCTAAATAAAAAAATAAACAGTTTTATAAACAATTCTGATGTGAGATATTTATATAAAACTTAAATAAAGTTCCTTAAACAAAAACCATTTTATGTACGTTGTATATTTGTGTTTTTGATATGTTCTGATGATGACTGGCTGAATCAATCGGAACATGTCAATATTTTGATGTTTTTTATTGATATTTGACGTCTTTTAAGCAATTAAAGTGTTTTTAGTGTATATTTTTGGACAATATATTTTATGGTGTAAAAAAATACTTGTCGTTATTTAAAATATGTATTAAAAGGGAAAAATTAAAAAAAAAAAACTATGAAGAAGCTTTAATTGTAGGAAAGCGACCAAACTTAATAACGGGGTTAATTATGCCAAAAAGGTGAATTTTCCTAGAACAATAAGGAAAGATCACGCTTTAGAATTTCGCGCGAATTAATAACTTGCATAATGAACGCATTCTGAGACATCGAACTTGAGAGATAGAGCAAATAGTTACCATATCGCTTTGTAGAGCTTTCCTCGTTACTGAATATAATGCATTACGTCGATGCTAATGTATGTTATTACTCAGAATATTTTTTCGATCGAAATATCGCCGTAAGTAATACTATGTGATGTAATATTAGAAATAAAAGCGATGCTGTGTCATCAGGAAGCATAAAAAATACTCCTTTATTGCCAGAGGGATGTTTGTTACTTTAGGTATTGTTTCTCAGAAGGGAATCGTTTGTAATCGTGAATCCATCAAGACAATGTTTATAAATAAATGGAGTAATTATTATGAGTAATAGATTTGGAATTTAGAATCATTTTTTGTTATTTTGATGTCATCTAATATCACTTTCACAATACAGTAGAAGTAAATAATACAATTGCAATAAATAATATACTGCATCCTCTAAAGTTGCTCGCAGAAAGGGAACTGCTGCAGTAGCATTTAAAAATGATAGAAATTCTGTTCATCTCCATGAGGATGTTTGTCACTTTATGATTTTTTTCTCGGAAGAGAATAGTTTGTTATCATGAATCGATCAAAGCAATATTTATAAGTAAACAGAATATTTACTGAGAGTAATAGATTTCGAATCGTTTATTATTATTTTTATTTTATTAGATGTCATTTAATAACACTTTTACAATATAGTCAAAGCAAATAATACAATATCCATAAATAATATATTGCGTATTGTAATATTACTCGCAAAAAGGGAAGCCCTGCTGTAACGTTTAAAAATGGTAGAAATTCAGCTTAGTTCCATGGAGATGTTTGTTACTTTATGATTTTTTTTCTCAGAAGAGAATAGTTTGTAATTATGGATCAACCAATCAAGGCAATGTTAAACAGAATATTTATAACGAGTAATATATTTGGAATGATTTGTGATTACTATTTTTATTTCATTAGATGCCATCGCTTTTACAGTATAGTCGAAGTAAATAGTGTAATTGAAATAAGCAATACTGGGTATTGTAATATTACTTGCTGAAAAACGGAGTATTAGGGTATTTAATGGAAATGCTGCACCTTCTGCTTAGTTACCAGAGGGTAACTAAGCAAGCTACAGAAATCTGTAGCTTTACAAACGAATCTACTAAAATCACATTAATCTTACTAAAATTTTATCTGTAACCCGGGTTGCAGTTACATAAAAAGTTCTAGGTATCCGTTTCCTAAAAAATTCTTTGTAACCTTAAAGATTTTTCGATTTACGGTGCAAAAGCGTATCTGTTCCATGAATTTTTGTTGTTGCCGTTACATAAAAAGTTCTAGGAACCCCAGTTTCCTAGAAAAATTTTAGTAACATATTTTTTTCATTTACCCGCGGCTCCACTCAGATAGAAAGCAAGTTCACAATTTAGAATGGTAATTTTACATTTATTTAAATAATTTATCTAACTACACTGTACACAAATCTATGAAGTTACTAAGCATTTTCTAGGAAACTAAGATGCTTAGAACATTTAATGTAACTGCAACAACAAACTAGTGTGTTGTGGCCATCACAAAACTTTCTTCTATATAAATCACGTCAATTAAATCATTTAAATAGTACAAGAAATAACAACGATTTAGCACCAATTCATATCAAAGTATATCTGAATTTGAAGTTGGATGAAAATTCGTGCATTAGTTCTTGAGATAGAGCTACAGCGGAAATTCTGAAAAATGTAGCATAGCAGCGCCACCTGTTGAGCGATTTACACCAAAAATAAGCAGCACTAAATGATATCAAGGTATACCTGAATCTGAAGTTCGTTGAAAATCCAAGCATTAGTTCTTGAGATAAAGCTATTGCGGAAATCGCAAAAGATACAGCATAGCAGCGCCACCTGTTGAGAGATTTACACCAAAAATTAAACAGCACTAATTTATACGTCAACTCATGTCAAGGACTAACTAAATCTGAAGTTTGATGAAAATCCGTGCAATAGTTCTTGAGATACAGCACTTGCGGGAATCGTGCAGCACAGCAGCGCCACCTGTTGGGCGATTTGCACCAAAAATTAAACAGCACTAATTTACATCAGGGACTAACGGAATCTGATGTTTGATGAAAATTCGTGCATTTTTTCTTGAGTTAGAGCTATTGCAATAATCATGAATAATGCAGCATAGCAGCGCCATCTCCCGAGCGATTTTCACAAAAAAGTTATCAGCACCAAGGTATGTCCTGGACTAACTAAATCTGAAGTTTTATGAAAATCCGTGCAGTAGTTCTTGAGATATAGCTATTGCAGAAATCGTGAAAAATTCCGCATAGCAGCGCCACCTGTTGGGCGATTTTCACCAAAAACTAATCAGGTTCAGTTTATATGAAGGTCTAACTAAATATAAAGTTTTGTGAAATTCCGTGCATTAGTTCTTGAGATAGAGCGCCCACAAAATTTTTGTCACATACAGACTCACAGAGTAACAGAGTGACAGACAGACTCACAGACAGACATTTTCTAAAAACCATCAAATCGTGTTCTGGGCATTCTAAAACATATAAATCCGTCGAAAACCGGAAGTCGAAATTTTTCACGAATCCAATACTCTCTTCTTGTAAAGATAGAAGAAAGTAAAAATCATGTCATAAATTCGTGTTTACACTGTAAAAATTAAATGTGTTACGTTACTAAGAATTTTCTAGGAAACTGAGATGCTTAGAAATTTGTATGTAACTGCAACAGAAGAAATTCATGTAATTATCCCGAGTTACTGATAAAATTTTTGTAAGCATACATATTTCTGTAGCTTTACAAAAACTAGTTTTCTAGATTTACATCTTTTTTCTTTACCGTGTACAGATAAAATTTTAGTAAGCTTAAAGTTTAGTAACAGATTTCTGTAACTTTTACAAAAACTACTTTTGTATATTTATATCTTTTTTTTTTTTTTTTTTTTTTTTTTTTTTTAACAGTGTAATAGTAGAACTCTCATCAAAGTCCGTCCAGTAAAACTATTTAAACTAGTCGGATGTACCAATCCCAAAACTTTCTTCTATCTCATACATGTTAATACTTCAGAATTTGCTATCACACTTCCAAAATCAAATTGCAATCTATGCATCTCATGAGGATTCTAAAGATATGAAATTCTGTGCATTAGTTCTTGAGATATGACTATCGCTGAAATTCGTCTAAATCCAGCAAAAGGCTGTCTAGCAGCGCCACCCATTGGGTGATTTATACCAAATCCTAATCAGCAACAATTTATGTCAACATCTGACTGAATCTGAAGTTTGGAGAAAATCCGTGCATTAGTTTTTGAGATAGAGCTATAGCGAAAATCGTGAAAATTCCTGCATAGCAGCGCCACCTATTGGGTGATTAACACCAAAACCTAATTAACAACAACTTGTGTCAACATACAACTAAATCTGAAGTTAGATGAAAATTCGTCCATTAGTTCTATAGATAGAGCTATTGAGGCAATCGTGAAAAAGGCAGCACAGAAGCGCCACCTGTTGGGCGATTTACACCAACACATAATCAGTAGCAAGTCATATAAAGGACTAACTGAATCTGAAGTTTGATGAAAATCCGTGCGTTAGTTCTTAAGATAGAGCTATTGGGGAAATCGTGTAAATCCTGCAAAATTCATCATAACAGCGCCACCTGTTGGGCGATTTACACCAAAACGTAATCAGCATCAATTCATATCAAGGACTAACTAAATCTGAAGTTTGATCAAAATCCGTGCATTAGTTCTTGAGATAGAGCTATTGCGAAAATCGTGAAGAATGCAGCATAGCAGCGCCACCTGTTGAGCGATTTATACCAAAAACTAATCAGCATCAATTTGTATTAGGGACTAACTGAATACAAATTTTTATTAAAATCCGTCCATTAGTTCTTGAGATAGAGCGCCCACAAAATTTGTGTCACATACACACAGACAGACAGACAGACAGACAGACAGACAGACTCACAGAGTCACAGACAGACATTTTGTAAAAACATGTTTTTTGGAATCTCTGACCCCTAAAACGTGTAAATCCGTCGAAAACCGGAAGTCGAAAATTTTCATGAATCCAATACTTTCTTCTTGTAAAGATAGAAGAAAGTAAAAAGCTGTTCTTTTGTTATTGGTATAACGGCTTTCCCGTTATATATGCATTTAACCTCATATCCCCTCAAAAAATCAACGTTTAACTTTACTGATTCATTTTTGTATGCGTCATTAATCCCCCCCCCCCCCCAAATAAAACATTTAGTTTAAATTTGATATTTTTACTTAATTTCATATGTCTGTATTCATTCACTCCCCCCCCCCCTCACACTACTGTAAGTTTCATTTATACTTTAAAAGTACGTTTTAAATGCATGTATCATTTATCAGTCAGTTCCTTTTCTTTCACTTTCACACGGATTGAAATAAATCTTAACCGCAGTGACTTTCCGTTGAGATAAAATAAAAGAATAAATAGAAGTGAATTTCTTTCGTCTCAGCCGACAATATGTAATGCATATTTTATGTGTAACACACAAATGCGCATTAGTTCTTTCTCAGCCTCTTGGCTTGCATTCCTATTAATTCTCACCCTTTTTGTTTCTCAGATTATGACCAGATGCCATTCTGACTAATACAGACAGTTGTTAAGTTCTAACGTACATGTAATATCACGTGCTAGCTATCCCTTCAGTTTCCTCGCTTTAGCCATATGAATTTTAGTTAATAGTAACCCCATAAACACGCCTTGGCGTATAATGTAATTCAATGTAATGCTGTAAGATTTTTACCATTTCCTTTGTCCACACCCACCACCCGTATCATCGCCAATATGTTACATATGTTTCTCTTCAGCTCACCAATGAGTGAGTAATTGTAATGAATATTTTTCCACTACTGCCTCTGATCTTGAGCGAGACAGACCTCGGCGTTCCCCATGCGGGGGCCCGCCTCATCGGGCAGTTTTGTTAACTTCCCCCGTCTCTCTCTGTACCTTCACGGTCCTCCCTTTAAAAAATATTTCATGAATAAACAAGTGTAAGTCCTCTAAAATATTGTGTTGGAGTTTTTGTATTTTTGTAAACCTGGGTACACGAAAGCACCCTTACAATTGGGTTGACCTAACTATAGAAGTTTATCCAATGGCTAAGTAACTAAGAAATGTAGAACATTATATTATATACTCACACTTTCCCTGGAAAATTATCTAACAAACAGTGCAAGTCCATCTAAATGTATTAACAGAACTCGAGTTATAAGCAGTCGGAACGAAATTTCCATTTGCATTTTAATATACTGGTAAAAAAGATTTTTGTCATTTCTTTTTTTAAAAAACGTGTCTAAAGATATTTCTTTGATAATATTACATTAAAAACTGTCTCATGCTTACTAACATTAACTCCTCTCGAACTATTTAACTAAAAAAATATATATTAATTAAAAAAAAAAGAAAAATGTACGCTTTTAAAGCTCTTTATTCCAATAAACGTTTCTAATATAATAATTTATGTAGTGACTGAACAAATGAAAATTGTTTCAGTTTTTTTAATATGTTTTAACGGTTTGACGTTTTCGTATTTTGTTTCAAGTGATATAAGGATATATATTTTTAAGGCAACATTTTAATCTTTCATAACCAATTTTAAATTAAAGTATGCTTTACCATGCACATTGTTAGGTGCATTCGTGATTATATAAATACGTAGCGTCTACAGTCGTCATCTGGTCCGTCCGTCTATCTGTCCGTCTGCCCGCTTATAACAGCACAAAAAATTACCCAACCGAATGGTTTGATATTTAATATATATAATCGTTGCATAATTGTGCCGCGTCACTTCAAGTTTTGTGAAAATCGAATCAAAACTTTAAAAAATATAAACAAAAGTTTTCTTCATTCTATTAAATTCTATCATATGTAATTAATTCAGTGATATCCCACGATAGGTAAAGATTCTAGGTTGCCATAGTGATTACGTCCTATATAAGATAGACTCATATTATTTCCATACTCGTGTTTTCCACGAATTGAAATATTAGAAATGTTAATTTCGTGACCCAATTCAAAAACAAAACACTAATCTTGTTCAACAAAGACATCCTTATATGCAACTCTTCATTTTACTTAATAATTCTAAATTCACTGCTTCTGTATGAATAAAACAGCTAGGTAAATCGATCACTGCGAAGTGTACAAAACAAGATTCGTAACCACATTAAATGCTGAATTTCTTATTGTTTCCTTACACGTGTTCTAATTGTCATCCGTGAGTTGCGATTCTATTTTTGTTGTGAAAGCGATATAAAAAAATATTCTAGAAGGAAAACTAAACTTCATTTATATGAATTCATGAATAATGATATATTTTATATTTTGATCGCACGATATAATATCTTAGTAAAATTTTATCACGTAATTTCTGTTTTAAAACTATATCCTGACTACATTGTAAAAAAACTTCCAAATTGACAGAAAAAACTGTCAATTTTGGCACCAGTGGAAAACCATTTAATTTACAGAAGAAATCTGTAATTTTTCATTAAAACAGTTTTGTTCTGTAAAAAATATAGATTTTTTTCTGTAAAAATTACAAAATTCACTTTCTTTTACAGAAAAAACTGTTTTTCTTTAAAACAGATTTTCTGTAAGGAATACAGTTATTTTCTGTAAAAATTACAGATTTCTTTACAGTGCATTTATAAAGCATTTTTATTATATTCTTTCTGTTCTCGTTTGGCCTTTTATTATTTTTATTTTTAACATATTATGATTGAAATATTATTGATGCTATAATTACCCCCAATTGACTTGATCAAATTCAAAAGTAGGTAATACCCATAAAAGAATGTCCCATTTATAAATTTTAATAGTATCAACTGTAAGCATTTGTAGAGTGTTGCTTCGTGATCACAAATAAAGAGTAACTCAAAAAGTTTTAGATAAGCGCATGCGCGAGTACAGCTTCGTTATTGACTCGCTTACAGTGCCACATGCGCAAAATGGCGACTCCTGAGCCCCTGGAAGAATGGCTCTTTAGGGTGAACCTGTAAACTTCATTTAGCAACAGGATGGAGCCCCTCCCCATTGGAATCCCTTTGTACGAGAATGGTTGAACGTCGAAATCCCTGCCTGCTTAATTGGTTGTAATGGTCGAGACGACAGAGCTCTTTTTCGCTAGCCTCCACGTTCACCTGACATAACGCCATGCGATTATTTTCTTTTGGGACTTTATAAAAGATCGTGTGTGCGTTCCGCCGCTGCCTAATGATTTGCCCGAGTTGAGACACAGAATTGGAGAGGCTATTGCTTCCATTACTCCGGACGTGTTAACCGAAGTGTGGGAAAAATCGGACTTTAGGTTGGATGTGTGCCGTATAGCTAAAGATGCACATATTAAAAATTTGTAAAAAAAACTGGTTTATTGTACCTTCAACTTGATGCATGATTTGTTGTAAATAGGCTAAATTAAACTGTTATAATATACCATTGAAACTGGGACATTCTTTTATGCACATCTTGTACTTCATAGCTGTCGTAGAAAATTTATTTAAAGAAATTTTTCTTACTTCTATGTGTTGCTCACTTAATTCAATTTAGTAAATGTAATTTATGATTCAATTTGAGTTAAAAAGAAGCAGAAACTTGGCAGCTATGTTACTTTTAAGATGTGAACTACACTTCATCATAACAAATGAGGACGTTTACTAACGCAACACGCTTTTATACGTAAGATCTTGGAAATACACTCTCAGAAAAAAAGTGTAAATTTATCAGCGTTTGCGCTTCAGTTTTCACGGGCAACAGAGTTATTTGATGAAAAACGGTCTGATCCATTAAATAAGCGGCCTTTTCCCTTAGATACTTAAAAAATTAAGGGCAATCCACATATTTTTACAGTTCTAGCCCATCTGTTAGCAAAACTACGGATTGGTAATAGGATATTGATTTTATTTTACAGGGTATGGCTGGAATCTCTGCTCTCGGCTTCTGTCCGTAATTTTATAGGGATATTTTTGTGTGTGTATAACTTAACTGCGATTTAAACACAGAGATTTCGAAGTTAAAAATATCTTCAATCTCCCATAGGGGGCAATGAAAATCTACACATAAATGGCGACAACTAATCTTTATAAATTAGTAATGACACTAAAAAAATGTAATTCACAAATTCAATATAATTACACAAATTAATGCTACTTTTAATTACTAAAAGGTGTAAGATTAAAACTTTATAAAAAAAAAAACAGTAAAAATAGATCTATTCGACTGTTTAGATGTTTCGATTCTACACGAGTCATTTTCAAAACAAATAAATAAAGATATTCCAAAAATGCACGATCTACAATGCAATGATTTTAAACGCCATCATTCAATTTTTCACGTACTCTTTCATATTACGCACGTTATTTTATTTTTTTATTTCTTGGATTTTTATTCCTATTTTCGTAACCATTGAGTTACTCGAGCCATAATTTTGGCAAGTTTAATGATGCTGTATCGTTACATATGGAAAATTATTAAATTAATGATTTATTTCATAAGGAAATACTCAATTAAATTATAGAATTAATGTCATTATTAATTACATATGTAACGATGCAGCATCATTTAGCTTACCAAAATTATGGTTCGAGTTACTCAATGGTTACGAAAAGGGAAATAAACGTCTAAGTAAAATAAAAAATAAAAAATAACGTGGGTAATATGAAAGAGTACGTAAAAAATTTAATGATGGTGGGTAAAATCATTGCATCATAAATAGCGCATTTTTGGAATATATTTGTTTTGAAAATGACTTGGTAGAGTCGAAACATGTAAACAGTCGAATAAAACTATTTTTACTGTTTTTAAAGTTTTAATCTTACACCTTTTAGCAACTAAAAGTAGCATGTTATTACAAGGTGTCAATTTGTTATACATTTACACAAATTCATTTTTTAACTTTCCTGATAATTATAAAATAAGAATGTGAAAAATCGATAGAAAAAAGGAAACGTGAAAAGTAATCTATGCAAAATTCAGCTTGAAGATGAAAACGGGAGAATCTATGGAAATAGAAATACTTTTTGATTTTGGAAGAAAAATGATGACGGGGAAGTGAAAAAACTTAATAATTCTAATATGATATATATAAGTGCATTCCGTGAAGGGTTAAAACAAAGGAGCAACTTTTACTGTACAATACCAATTCTATTTTTGTTGTACTTCAGTTAGCTGAGTATAAATAATTCGAAATTGCTTACATTACGGTGTTTAGTCAATAGAAAGCTTCACGGGATTTTATAGTTATCTTCTTCAACAAATTAAAAAAAAAACCTTAATGCTAATTTATAATATAATTTTTAAATGGACGTATTCTTTAACAAAACTTTTCTTATACATTCAATCAGTATTTATCTATTCAAAGGTAAACCTTAAATAAATGTTTAAAGATATATAAATTTACATACATTTACATGCATTTATAAATGCGTATATCATGTTCTTAAAACATCGTATTTGTTTCAATTTCAAAAGCTTTTTCTTAAAGTTCAGTCAATAAAATTAACTAATAAATAATTAAGCAGTGAATAGTAAGCAAATATGAAGAATTATTGAAATTTGGACGCCTCCCTTATTTACATTTCAAAGCAATTACTGCAAAGTTTTATTGATTCAATTAGGTCGATACTTAAACGCTAATCACAAAAAAGATATTCTCTGTAAAAAGAGAAATTATATACATAATCTAAGGCATGCAAAATAGAAAGGGAATATATTTCTATTTACAAAAAGAGATAATCGCTATGCAATTATTTAACCAAACTCGCAGTTTTCCCGCTGAGATGGAATTAATTTTAAAGCAATAGAAAACGAAACCTGCCTGAAACACATAAATTCTAACACCTACACATAGGAAAATAAATATTCCTTTTGTTTCGTTGAACAATAAACTTATCTGCTCACACTTGAAATGGCACTAACAGAATGTTAAACAGGTTTCATTTCAAGAGGTATTTAGCTGGATATATAATTTTCCGTAAAAAGACTTTTATTCAAACAATTCAAATGTGCCATATTCTGTTTTGAGTGAGATTGCATAGTGTTAAGAATACTTGTTTCATCCTACTTAAACAAGTTTGAAAATACTTGAACTTCTATGAACGTTATAGGATAAACTTAATTTGTAATATTGTTAGATAGTAGCAATTATTTCCTTATTTTTCTGGAAAAAGACTCTTTTATTCAAACAATTCAAATGTGCCATATTCTGCTTTGATTGTATGGTGTTAAGAATACTTGTTCCATCCTACTTAAATAAGTCTGAAGATACTTGGACTCCTGGAAACATTATAGGATAAACTTAATTTGTAATATTGTTAGATGGCAGCAATTATTTCTTTATTTTTCTGTAAAAAGACTCTTTTATAAATACTGGGAATGCATGGTGTTAAGAATACTTGTTCCATCCTTCTTAAATACGTCTGAAGATACTTGGACTTCTATGAACGTTATAGGATAAACTTAATTTGTAATATTATTAGATAGCAGCAATTATTTCCTTATTTTTCTGGAAAAAGACTCTTTTATTCAAACAATTCAAATGTGCCATATTCTGCTTTGATTGTATGGTGTTAAGAATACTTGTTCCATCCTACTTAAATAAGGCTGAAGATACTTGGACTCCTGGAAACATTATAGGATAAACTTAATTTGTAATATTGTTAGATGGCAGCAACTATTTCCTTATTTTTCTGTAAAAAGACTCTTTTATAAATACTGGGATTGCATGGTGTTAAGAATACTTGTTCCATTCTACTTAAATAAGTCTGAAGATACTTGGACTTCTATAAACATTTTATTAATACTGGGATTGCATGGTGTTAAAAATGCTTGTTCCATCCTACTTAAATACGTCTGAAGATACTTGGACTTCTATGAACGTTATAGGATAAACTTAATTTGTAATATTGTTAGATAGTAGCAATTATTTCCTTATTTTTCTGGAAAAAGACTCTTTTATTCAAACAATTCAAGTGTGCCATATTCTACTTTGATTGTATGGTGTTAAGAATACTTGTTCCATCCTACTTAAATAAGTCTGAAGATACTTGGACTCCTGGAAACATCATAGGATAAACTTAATTTGTAATATTGTTAGATGGCAGCGATAATTTTCTTATTTTTCTGTTAAAAGACTCTTTTATTCAAACAATTTAAATATGCCATATTCTGCTTTGAGTGGCATTGGATGGTGTTAAGAATACTTGTTCCATCCCACTTAAATAAGTCTGAAGATATTTGGATTTCTAGAAACTTTTTAGGATAAATTTAATTTGACAATATTGTTCGAAAGCAGCAATTATTTCCTTATTTTTCTGTAAAAAACTCTTTTATTCAAATAATTTAAATGTGCGATATTCTGCTTTTTGAGTGGGATTGTGTTAAGAATGCTTCTTCCATCCTACTTAAATAAGTCTGAAGATTCTTGGACTGCTAGAAACATCATAGGATAAATTGAATTTGGTAACATTCTTAGATGGCAACAATTATTTCCTTATTTTTCTGTAAAGAGACTCTTTTATTCAAACAATTTAAATGTGCCATATTTTGCTTTGAATGAGATTGCATGGTGTTAAGAATACTTGTTCTATACTACTTGAGTAAGTCTGAAGATACTTGCACTCCCAGAAATATTATAGGATAAATTTAATTCGGTAATATTGTTCGACTTAGGAATTATTTCCTTATCTTTATTTAAAAAACTCTTTTATTCAAAAAATATAAACGCGCCATATTCTGCTTTGAGTGGGATTGCATGGAGTTAAGAAAACTTGTTCCATCCTATTTAAATAAGTTTGAAAATACTTGGATTTCTAAAAAAATTATAAGATAAATTTAATTTGGTAATATTGCTCGATGCCGGCAATTATTTCTTTCAGTGAAACACTGCCTTTGATGAACTTTTGAGCAATAAATTTATCGCTTCACGCTGTAGTAAACCTGCTGTAGTAAAATGTTAAACAAGATGTGTTCCGTTATATGCCCGTTTTTTTTTTCATTTTTTCGGTAAAATGATGCTTCTACTCTAACAATGTCAATCTGCCCTGTTCTACTTTGGGTGGTATTGCAAGGTATAAAGATTATTTTTCTTTCATCTTACTTATACGTAAGAGCATAAAGGTATAAAAAACCGGGGCTTAAATAACCATCATGGTGTAAATTTAGTGGCACTTACGAATTATCCGGGTCAGGAGATAAATCTCCAAAAATAGTTGACAATTGGCAATCTTGTTTATTGTTACCAATCACGTTCAAAACAGTAATATAACATTTATTAATACATACTACTGCTAAAAATAGTATAATAAATAATATAAAACTAGTATACATGTGCGAGGTTTTCGCATTCCTATCTTTCAGTTTATTTTCTGATACCTTTACCATTAATTTATAATTAACTGCAATTTTCTAATCAAACAACGTGTGTTGGATTCGAATGTAACATCAACTCTTAACTAAAAGGAATCCCTAAAACTAAAATACTTGAGTATCTATAAACTATTAAAACTTTACTCAATAACATTTAATATTGCTAAAGGGAATATATTTCTAAGTTAATTCTTAATATAATAATAGAAGACACTGAAAATATACTTCACAACATCTTATTGATTTACAAGAACAAAAACAAAACCAAACTGTTGCCAGATGATGCAATAATATAATCACAACCACTTAAATAATTATACTTATGCACGTGACTGATACATGGATGAAATAATAAAGTTAAAACAGTCATTTCTTAGCAACGTGTTTTAACAAAATATGAGTGTACTATGTCAAAAGCCTGTTAAAAAATCTTTCGTACCCCATTCATCATTGTGCATTTTGTATGTGTATAAGAAAGGGGATGATGACATCAGAAATAATGCGTATGATGATGATAATTAACCGTTTATCGGGCAGTGGTAAAGATATTTACTACTTAATTTTTATTGAAAATTGATCGATTCGCAGCAGAATTTTTATGAGAATATTTTGTTCTCATAATGCACATGGAAATCAGGAGCTTTTTAATTTCAAATTAATTTGTTTGCAGATTGTGGTGGCAGTGAATCTTTTCAACATTTTAGCCACAGAATTTATTTGCCCGATAAAGGGTTAACCTAAAAGAATAACGAAAATCCAGTATGCAATATGAGATTGTGGGCAATAAATCCCAGCCACTAATACCTTTTTCATCATTGCACATTACATATGAGTTAAATTTTGTATGCGATGTCAGACATGAGCAAAAATCCTATAAAATGATGCCTCATTCATCGTTGTACGCTATATATTATTTGAGAAAAAAGGATGTTGACGACAGAAATAATATGTATGATAAATAATAAATTAAAATAAAAGCAATTTCCGCTCATACTCCGCTCTGCAAGGATATTCTTTTACGTGTCTCTGGAAATGAACAATAAATTCTACGCGCTCCGTAATCTGGCGAATCGGTGTTAAAACGCATCTTATTCATGCATTTCATTTTCATTAGATTTGAAGAAGTGTAACGTCATTGAAATACACAGCAAGCAATTTTTCCGTTAAATCATAATGTAACGAAATTCTTTTGTATGTCATTGTAACCGAACTATAAATACACTCATTAGATATTCTGTAGCAGGTATGTTATAGTTTATCTCATTGATGCATATAAGTTTTATTGTGTTTGAAATAGCATAATATCAATAAAATGCGCAAGCAATTGTCTTCCACATGCCCTAACGTAACGGATTTCTTTTGTGTGTCGCTGTAAATTAACTGTAATATCTACACTGTAAAAAAAGACGAATGTTTCTTAATCTACGAAAACGTACAATAATCATAAACGCAAATATATAAAAACCTATTCCGAGTCACCCAAGATTCCGAAAAGTGTTTATTTATCTTTAGAAACGCCAGAAAACGATTTATTTTCGAAATTTAAAGAAGAATTTGTAAAAATACATTCTTATTAACTGCTCGTAATTTTCGGAAACGTTTCCTAGTAGTTTTTACAATGCATTAATCAATTTTCTGTATCCGGAAAATCGGCTTTTTGGATTCTATCAATTCTCAAGTAAAAATTTTCAGCTACATAACAGAATTTGTGCATGCAATTGTAACAAAATAATGTTAATTTTCATATTAATGTTAACGCTGTTAACATGGCATGTTTGTCTGTTAAACATGTTTTCTGAATATCAAAATATTTACTTGAGAATTGATAGAATCCGAAAATGTGATATTCCGAAATCAGAAAACTGATCATTGCACTGTAAAAGCAAATAAGTTGGAACTGGTGTGAATCAATAAGTATTAAAAGATCTTCTTAAAACGCCATCAAAAACTTTTAAATGTGCTAGGTCTTTCGAAATATCTGAGTCTTTCTTCGTCAGGCGCAAAGAAGACGTGCTTCTACTGTGAAAGCAACAGCAAGACCCTTTCGAAAGATCTGAGGCTTTCTTCGTCAGGCGCAAAGAAGACGTGCTTCTACTATGAAAGCAGCAGCAAGATTCTTCGTCAGGAGCAAAGAAGACATGCTTCTACTATGAAAGCAGCAGCAAGACAGTCTTGCTGCTGCTTTCATAGTAGAAGCACGTCTTCTTTGAGCCTGACGAAGAAAGACTCAGATCTTTCGAAAGGCCTAGCGCATTTAAAAGTTTTTGATGGTGTTTTAAGAAGTTCTTTTAATACTTATTGCACTGTAACTCAGAAACGTTTCCGAAAATGACGGGCAGCTAACAAAAATTTAATTTTATAAATTCTTCCTTAAATTTCGTAAATAAATAGTTTTCTGAGGAGTTAGTAAAGGAACGCTTTTCGGAATCTTCGGCGACTCGGAAGAGGTTATTGTATATTTTCGTTTTTGATTATAGTATATTTTTTTTTAGTAAGAAACGTCTGACTTTTTTTACAGTGTACGTACTTCAATAGAGAACATGCTATATTTCATCTCAGAAATATGCATCAATACTATAGAAATTCAAATATTCTTTCAGAATTAAAGTGTGGACAGACAGAGAAAACGAAGTTATAAGCACTTTTCAACACACAGACAGAAGAAACGAAGTTATAAGCACTTGTCAACACACAGATAGACGAAGTGAAGTCATAAGCATTTTTCAACAATGTTCGAAAGTTTTTTTTTACAAAAATTGAATTTTTTTGGCAGCTAAATGAGACTAAGAATCTGCCACATAAGGAATGAAAATGTTTTTATAAAACTATCGGGGATTTACAAAACAATTATTCTTTACGTCGTAAATAAAATCATAAGACGAAATGCAATATTCCATTTTGATTCAATTACAAAATACACTATACGAACTTTAAAAAGGTGACCGTTCTACTTAGAAGGCGAGAAAAATAATGATATAGATGTTACAAGTTAAAAATATACAAACAAAATAGATGTTGCTATCTAACGTACCCTTTACTCACAAATCAAAAGATGATATAAAATAAACACATGAATAAAATAAATCTGAACGTTTCAGTTTAATCTTTAAAACCATCATCAGGAGTAAAATTTTCTAAAACATAAATCAGCAGGAAACAATCTATAGGCTACATTTTAAAAATTAAATTCAAACTGGGAAAAGTTCAAGTATTATAAAAATATACATTTATTTAAAACCTCTTAGTACTTTCAGCCTGCTGTTCCATTCATTCAAATCATAACGAATCATAATGAAACGAAATGACATATCGCAGGCTGAAAGTACTAAAAAAATTGAAATAAAATGCATATTTTTAACTTGTAACATCCATAATACTATTTTTGTCGCCTTTTAAGTAAAACGGTGAGCTTTTTAACCCTTTATCTACTGACGGTACTTATAAGTATCATTAAAATAACTTGTTACAAAATTCATTTAATACATCGATTAGTAGAAATATACTTTAGAATGAGTTATAGTGTATTATTTTATCTTGTTCCAAAAGCATTATTGGTTACGCAAGACAAAAATATTTTTAAAAGGATGATTTATTTTGCCTTTGCATCTTTTCAGCTTTCTTAGCGTTGGGAGGGGGGGGGGGGGGAGTATTTTTCAATTCGTAAATATTTCTATATTTCTATTGTAAGATTGTATTTATACATTTCCTAATTCTACAAAATATTAAGAAAAAGATTTAAAATAAAAGATTTGAGTAGGGTTATAAATATTGCCCAAAATCCCTATAAATTCAAATTTAATTAATCCAATTAAGGTTTATAAAGTTTGTGAACATATTTCTATCATGAATGTTTTAGAAAATGTCGCCGTTTATGCAATGAAACGTTCGTTAATCTAAATAAAGATATTTTATCACTTTTCATACCATTATTTAGCTTAATCTGTTTATAAGTGATTATTATACATATTGTTATATTTAATTAATCATTCTAAATCCTTCCATCCTTCTAAAATCCATCTAAAATTTATTAAGTGATTATGTAAATATTCTAATGTAGTTTCAAAAATTACGAAAAATGCTTTAGAAGATAAAATTTTCATGAATTCATAATTCAGTACATAAAGGGTTAAAGTTCATTTTGTGTATTTTGAAATTATTCTCTTTCTTTGTTTGAAAGTGTACTACAGTTACGCCTTATTACTAAGGTTTAAAAGATGTTATTAACTAATTAGAAGGCCTGCCTGTTTTAAAGTATGCTATATAAATAGGAAAACAGCTACTAGCCTATGAAATTACAAAGCAAAAAAAAAAAAAAAGATATAGGGTGAAACACCCAGTTATTGTCACAACCACACTGTTAAAAATTTGCAGCATTCTGGCAGGTCATTTGACCGTTTTTTCCGAAAACGGTTAAAACAACCGTAATTTAACACTATTCTGACCATATTATTGGCCATTTTATGGTCAGAATATAGTTAAATTATGGTTATGAAACCGTTTTTTCAAAAAACGGTCGAATGACCTGCCAGAATGCTGCAAAATTTTTAACAGTGCAGTAACTGACACTTTAGCAAAAATCTAAATAAAACAAGCATTTTCTTGTAAAATTTTGCGAAGCAATGTCATCTAGTGATAACTCAGACACTTACCGTAATTTCGCGCGTAACCGCTGCACCTCAGAAAACTCGATTTAATACCAGAATTAAATTTAAATAAAATGTGACTTGCTTCTGCTTAGCACTTATTTGGCTTCTTTTTTTAAATAAAGTTTCCGGTTTGAAAAAGACTTAAGGAAGCCGCGGCGGTTACGCGGGAAATTACGGTATTTTTATTTTGAAGTCAATTTATTCAGCACTAGATGGTCAAGAAGGTTCAATGAGAAAAGAAATTTTGAGAACAAAAAAAGTGCCGTTTTAAAGCAACCATCTTATTTTTAAAATTAAGATCGTGTTTTTATAACTATATTTATAATTCAAATACCCTACACTTTTTCTTAAAGTTTTAGGGGAGACTAGGAACGGTTGACCATACGGGAGGCTTGACCCGCTCATCAATTTTCATATTTAAAAGAATTTCAGAGTTTTATCAATAGGTGTCAACCAAAGTTACTGGAATGCTCAAACAATAGTCTTCGTTTCATAGAGATAATCGAAATAGGTGTGGAAAAAATCAATTGTAAGGCGTTTTCAACCTAAATGTTGTGTTTTTTAGAAATATTCTGTAAGCTTTTTTCAAATAAATTATATCATAGAAATTTAAGTAAGTAGGTTTAAAGTAATGCAGAAATATTGCTTTTATTCCAGGCATAAAGACTGTACAGTAAGTTAGGCTTCACATAACAATGTGGTATTCTTTAGAAAAGGTCTAAGTAGGGAGGCTTGACCCAGTCAATGTGAGGGAGGGTTGACCAGGTGCTCAAGGTTCCCTTAAGGCTCCGCTTCACTGAAACTCCCCGATCGCGAAATCCCATGTTAGCCTATGGGAAAACTTTCAAGCGCGATGACTCATTACCTAATATAATTATTAAAATATCGTTTTCAGCATCAGAAAGTAGACGTCAGATGCTGATGATGTGCGTTTTTAAAAATTACCTCCGTAAATTTTAAGTACTTAAAAAATCCCTATAAACTTTTAAATTTCCATTTGATTAAAATGTATCCTCTTCTTTCAAAAACTTAAAATTTACGTAGACAATTTTTAAAAACGCACATCATCGGCATTTGACGCCTACTTTCTGATGGTGAAAACGGTATTTTAATAATTATATTAGTTAATGAGTGATAGCACTTGGAAGTTTTCCCATAGGCTAACATGGGATTTCGCGATCGGAGAGTTTCAGTGAAGCGGAGCCTTAATTAAGTGGTTTTGGAAATCTTTTTATTATACACTGTGCATAATGAAAAATTAATGGTATATACATAAAATAATGTAAATTTATTCTGTAAAGCTTCAGTAAAATGGTGTGATGGAAAAGCAAATGTTTAAAACTGACTATAGAAAAATGTGAAAAATTGCTAGAAAATGGGAAAGTTGATAGGAACTTTTTTCCATTTAAATATTGCTTACAACTGGTAAATAGAAACAGTGGAAAATAATAGAAAAGACTAAAAAGAATGAAAGCAGCAGTCATAACCTTTTGAGGGGCAGTGGTACGTTTATAAAACCACTTAATTTTAATTCCGAAACATCACAATGACACCAGAATTTTGCTAAAATCTTTTCATTAAATATGCATGTGAAATATAGCCTTTTTCTTATTTCCAAACCAATTTGGTCATACATTCCGGTACTAGTCATTTATTTCAACGTTTCAGTATTGAAATTACTTTGCCCCTTAAAGGTTTAAATCATGTTAATGATAAGTTATGTGCTCACGCGGTTTCAAAAGAACTTAGCATCGATCGAAAAACGGAATGTAGAAAAATTTCACCAGGGTGAATACATAGAGATAAAGCCAAACTATGTGACTATTACAGTTGTTAGATCGAGTGTCACAAAAAATGGAACAAGGAGATAAAAAAGCGGGACATTGACTCCTGAATCCAGACATGATAACATAAAACACTATGAAAACGGAACCTGTTTCTAACAGAATACTGCCTTAAATGTTAACATTTCATTTTCCCTGCTGTATAATTATACCTGCTCAGACAAAATTCTGTTTAAAATAAAATTTTTCTCCTGTGACTTGCGATTGCGTCTTAACAGGTTTGTTTAAGTCTCATATTAAAAAAAAAATATATATATATATATATATATAATAATTAAAGCATGTAGAATAAAGTTATTTTGCTTTTTTTAAACTGATTTTATTTCTCTTCACAAATAGTGTAATATAAAACAAAGTGGGTCAAGCCTCCCATATAGTGGGTCAACCCTCCCATATGTGGGGAGCCTTGACCCATTATTTTTTCATGATTAAAATCAACCATTTTTCAAATTTCTTATATGTTACACTTATATAGCAATTTCATTTTGATAACTGATTGTATAACGAATAAAATGATATATAAAACTTTATTCTACGTTCAATATTTAAAAAATAAAAAATCATTTTGTAAAAAGTGGCTCAATCCTCCCTAGTCTCTCCTACTTGTAGAAATTAGTTAAAAGATGCACATGATACATTAGGGCTATGATTTACAGTTTATAGTTATATAATTTAGTTTAATAAGTTGATATCAGTTATTGGTTCCTTGAATTTGATTTTACCAGTCTCCGAAAGAGGTGTTAACTGTTTGTAATATTAAGGAAAGGTGAACTCTATTATTTGAACTTTTTAAAAAAACACAATAATGAATTAAGTTTATCTTGTAGTCGACTCCATTAAAATTTACGTTGTTCTATCAGTACCTGACATCATTTATCAGTTGCTGGTTCATAAGTGCCAGTTATTGGATGTCTGCATTACTAATAATTTAACACATCAACAAAAAGGGACTCATGCATCCATAGTATGGCATTAGATACAAATAAGATTTAAGTATTTTGTTTTTATAATAAAGATTAAAGCATTTTTAAAGCATAAATTCATGAAATATAAAGTAACTTTTTTAAAAATCTTTTAAAAAAAATGTCAAACACTGGTTCCCTTTGCCACAGTTTTTTTTTTTTTTTTTTTAATAGCGTTGGTGTCAGTTACTGGATTTATTCACCCTATTTATGAAAAAAATTAATTTATTATGATACAATGGATAATTTTTGAGAATTTTGTCAACAATAACTTTTTAATGTATGTCTGCTATCCTTTCAAAAAGAAAAATAAGTATAAAATGGATTTTAAATTTTGTTATAGTAATTCGAACAAGAAAAATCCTTAAGGCTGCTAGTCAGTCAGCTTAATCGTATGAATTTTATATAAAATGTTAAAATTTTACTCCCAATTCGACAGCTTAAAGGGATTCTTCACGCACTTGAAAACACACGCTCCGTAATGTTAATCCTATAGGCAGGTTATTTTCGAATTTCTCGTTTCAATTTGAATATTTTTAAACGTTTTTTTTGCATAGGATGACTGGGCTCAATATTTAATATAACTCTTTTTTTACTTTTTCGATTTTGGGTGCAAATTTTTTTTAAAAGGTATTTTCAGTTTCGAAACCGGTTCTGAAAGTTCTTTTTTAAAAAAATCTGCAACCAAAATCTAAAAAGTAAAAAAGAGTCATATTAAAGATTGAGCTCAGTTACACTATGAAAAAAAAATCGTTTAAAAATATTCAAATTGAAACGAGAAATTCGAAAATAACCTGCCCATAAAATTAACATTACGGAACGTGTGTTTTCAAGTGCGTGAAGAATCCCCTTAACACAAAACATATTAAATTAAGCATAGATTTTAGAAATATTTTGTCAACTAAGAAAAAAAGAGACATCCTATAAGAAGAGTACACAGAAAAAAGAAGTTAAAAATATTAATTTTTTCAGGAGATATTTTAAATATACGAATATACTACACACTCATAGACTTAACATTACCCCGAGGGGAATTAGGAAACTGACTGACTAGCATCCTTAAGGTGTCACTTGGTGTCTTAACCTAGTGTCAGCTGTATTTAACAATTATTTCCATACGATGACACCTTGATAAATACAACAGATCTGCTACTTCCGAAATCCTTGAGTGATTTTAAGTTTTTGTTTCTTAATCAGATGGCCTCCTGACATGTGCTGTCACGGAAGATGTTTAGTAACTGGACAAGGGGCATTGTGCAGGAGTTCCATCAGGAAGAGTCGAAAGTTAATTATGAATTCAACAATAGGCGCAGTAGCTACACCGGTTTTTTCTTAGTTGACCTAAATGCTTAAGAAACAGCGGCATTTAACGGATTTTCCTGACGTGCAGTGAAAGTGCAGCCATAATTGGTTACACGTAATTAGTATTTAAATCCCAGCGTGTATCATATTGTTAAGAAAAATGAAAAAGAAAGAAGAAAAGAAACTATTTTTTAATTCTTCAGCAGAATTTTTTTATGAATTTATCGATTTTCATCTGTAATTAAGTAACAGTGGTATTTAACGGATTTTCCTAACGTGCAGTGAAAGTGCAGCCATAATTGGTTACACGTAATTAGTGTTTAAATCACAGAATGTATCATATTGTTAATAAAAATGAAAAAGAAAGAGGAAAAGAAGCTATTTTAATTATTTAGCATAATTTTTGAATGAATATATCGATTTTCATTTGTAATTAGGAAGGGATGAACTGAAGGATTGATCATGAAAATTCCCTTTCGTACCTAATGATTAGTTTCAATTATTTAAACTGAAAAAAAACTGTGTTTCTACCAAATATTAATATAACAATCTCACAAATATTAATATAACAATCTCACAAATACTAGGAATTGTACAAAGCTCTTCAGGCGCATTAAATAAATGGGATTTTCATTTTTAAAAGTTGATATTACAAACATTATTATTTACATTAATTTTCATGATTTTGCTTGTGTATTCAGCTTTTAAAAAAATTCTGCATCTGTCAGTTTAATAGATACGACAAGTTCAAGTTCTGACCAGGCAGGGAGGCCTACCTAATGGCTTGAGAACAACAAGCCTTGCCTGGCTAATTATGTTTACTCCCCGCCCCCCCCCCCCCGTTTATTGAATCTATGAACATTTTTAAGCAAGTCTTTCAATGTTCGCATGTATTCCGGGGTTGTTTTTTTTTCATCAGAAGCTACCAGGCTTTACCCGCTACGCTGGCCAGTTTCTCCAAGTGAACCTTGAATCAAACAAAATATATAGGTGAATTGGCCCTTGTATTTTAAATCAATATGGACGTTACCTGAAATTTCCTTCCGCATTGCTTAAAGGATACGAATGCCATTGCACTATTATATTTTCTAATGTGTGACACAAAATTTGGGCCTTAAGGAGCAGATCTTTTAGTTGATCATTTATAATAGGATTTGGTTAAAAAAAAAAAAAAAAAAAAAAAAAAAAAAAAAAAAAATAGAATGATATGCAATGTACTAAAATCATTTTTTAAAATTTATCTAACAGTCAAGTCTCACCAAAATCTGTCCAGTACAACTTTTTAAAAAAAGGCTAATCTTTCCTAATCGGACTCACCTGATTATAGAAATTTCCCCCATATTTCTACAACTAAGCAACGTAAAATGATCGGTATCATGCTAAAACTTTCCCTGAAAAATTATCTAACTAGCGCGCAAGGTTCAACTTTCATTGAAATCCATTCAGCAGAAACTTTAAAAAAGGCTAATCTTTCATAATCGGATACACCTTATTATAGAACTTTCCCTCATAATTCTATAACTAAGCAACTCAGAACAATGTATTATATACTAAAACCTTCCCTGAAAACTTATCTAACTAACAGTGTAAGTCCCATCAAAATCCATTCAGCAGAACTCAAGTTATAAGCAGCTGGAACGAAATTTCTATTTGTATTTTATATATATAGTAGATATGTACCCCACGATGCGCATGCATTCATTTATATATTACTCATACAATAATTATGCAATCTTAATGCGTGGACGAGTAGGTGGTAGCAACTTGAGGTTTTTGTTTCTAAAGACTATATGATGATTTTTTTTATTACGGGTAAGTTTTGAGAAAAGCATTATCCAAGTGAGCAAATAGAGAAATAGTAGGACTGTGTATTTCATCGTAGTATTTGAAACAGCTTATTCCTAATTCGGAAAGCTGGAGATATTAAACTATATATATTCCTTAATTAGAATTCTATAATCAGCCTTGAATGTGTTCGAAATTTTTTATTGCTTACAAATAAAAGTCATTATGAAGATTCCACCCAATCTTATTCCATTAAATATTCATTAAGAAACATAATTTTTTGTAACGGTACTTTCTTTGATTCTTCAAACTAGTATATGTCAACACAACATCAGTGTATGTAACAGTGATATGTTTATATCACTATTAAAAAAAAATTCTGTGAAATTACAGAGAATCTACACTGTTAAAAGTTTTGCAGCATTCTGGCAGGTCATTCGACCGTTTTTTAAAAAAACGGTTTCATAACCATAATTTAACTATATTTTGACCATAAAATGGCCCATAATATGGTCAGAATAGTGTTAAAATTACGGTTGTGTAACCGTTTTCGGAAAAAACGGTCAAATGACCTGCCAGAATGCTGCAAATTTTTAACAGTGTACTGGTAATCTATTATCTTAAGTCTTATGTACAATTACAGTGATTAGAAAAACAGAGATTCTGTTAAATAACCGAGAAAATTTACAATGTAAATTTACAACAATAAAAATAAACAAGACTATAAATTTATTTAGTTTATTTATTTTTTATGATAATAATTTAATTTATTTTAAGAAATGAGTGAATTTTTTAACTTCGAAGTATTAGAATTGTTCAAGTGAGTTTGAACATCTGTAACATCTAATTTTTACAAGATTTATTTCTAGCCGGCTCAGTATTTGACCCCGAGTCCTCTAGGTTGGAAACAAATACCTTTTTTAGATTAACTTTAATAAGCTGACTAGCTATCATAGTTATCACAGAGTAATTATGCAGTATTGGGATAGTATAAGTAAGATGTCCTTGAAGATAATAAAACTTTGTAACTAGATTTAGAGAGTAAATACATCTTCCCAACACTAGGGCTGTTTATTTCAGCATTTAAACACTTGATTCTTATTCTCCATTTTAATCATAAAAAATTTAATTAGTCACGTCTTATTTTCTACCCATATTATAAAGGACAAACGTGTCCGTGCATAACGCTGACGTCATTTTAAATTTGGCAACACCAGACGGTTAAATTTAGCTTTTAATGCGATTTTTTTTAACTTCGAAGCAACGCACATTTTCAATTTTTACTCGTCTATTAGGGAAAAAAAATACTTTCAAAGGCAATTTGTTTGGAAACTGTATCACAATTTGTTTGAAAACTGTATCCTAATTTACTCATTTTTTATGGTTTTAAAGTAATTTTTAAGCATCTCTATTGCGTGCAAACAATTACGAGAAAGATACCTGCTTTGCACTTAATTTAAATAGCTCGGCATTTGTTATCTTATATTCCAAATTAAAACTTCATCAATAAATAAAATATAAATAAAAGACAGACATCTAATCGAACTATGCGCTTAAACCAGTGAAATGATCAGACAAAAGAAAGGTTATGCAAAGGTTGATGCCTTTGGCGAATTCTTTATTAATTGGGCCCCACCAGTGACCGAGAGTTTCTGCTCTCGAAGCTGATAGACGGGAGGTGCTGGGCTCGAACCAAATCGCGCCCGTCGGCGTAATCGTTCGGAGTTTTCGTGGTTTTCTTTGAACCTTGGGCTTCCAAGTGTTAATACGGGTTAGGTTCCCTTAGAAATACCCCTGCGAAGGGCATCCCCCCCTTAGGGGCTATATCCCTCGTGCTGATAATTGGCCGTCATAAACACAACTAACCAACTTTTATTAATTGGTTAAACTCCTGCCACGAAGCCAATAAGAAGTATCGCTTTTAATAAATTTCAAAACTTATTTGAATGCGTAATTGCTATTTTTTCCGTATAAAAATGTTTTTTGGAATTGTAAATGGGCATTTTAGGTTTTCACCTATCTTCATTATCCCGGGAAGCCCGGGTTTGTCCTCTCGTTTTGTTAAAGGAAGCATTTCATCCTAAACAAAATATTAATTGCTTTATTTGTAACAGATTTAAGTCAAGGAAACTGTAAAAAATACACATAGGGGAGACCGGGGGAATGGCGCCACTTAAGGTTATGCCGCCACCCCGCCTAGTTTAAAACTAACGGCAGTTTGAGATAGTGAATGCACCTGCACACACTGCAAATAGAGGCGTCTTAAATTCAGACACATGTGTGACTGAAAAAGAAATTCAGACATCATAAGTGTCTAAATTTAAGGTACTTAAGTGTCTTACTGTGATCATGGTATAAATGAACTGAGAAAAATGTCTGAATAATGATCATGTGTCTGAAATTAAGACATGTAGAAATTCAGACACTTATATGTCTGAATGTAATACAATTGTATCATACTGTATATATGATGAAACGATGATTGTATATGAGGACCCCAGAGGCCAAGGGATACAAGTGACAAACTTTAGATTTGGAGTAAATTGAATTTAAAGATGAACATCAATAGTATGTGTCTGACTTAAAATATGCAACTGTTCCTAATTTCATACCGGTCTTTGAACTCTTTTTTCAATAACTGTGGAAGAAAAGTGGAGTACAATATATTTTTTAAATTTTAAGTAGAGATTAAGGAGGTTAAGTAATTTATAGAGCTTGAGTAGTTGACCTCTAGAACGCAACAGATAATTAGAAAATTTCTTATATTTTGCGTTTTAGTTTGGCGAACTAGGCAAGGGACTCCAGGCACATCTGTCCAACGTTTCCCCTCCCTACATTTTTTTTTTCTGAGAGCAATCATAAAACAAATAGCAATATTTCCAGATACCCTGTGTACTTATCTCAGTTTTTTCAATTTTGTGACTTATACCCCTTCGCTTCTGGTGTCCTAATATGCAATTGTATCGCAATATATCTGGCAGCACCATCAGAAAATGTTTTCGAATGGATGAAATGCCATTGTCATTTATTAAATTTGGTATTAGTGTAAAGAATAAGCAGCTTGATTTGACCATGAGGACGGCTACCAAAATTGTAAATGCCCGTTTACTAACTTTCGAACTAAATTATGTTTGGTGCAAAAGTACAAGCTAAAGAAACTTTTCACAAAATATAAAGTTTCTCAAAAACTACTTCCACTCATCTGTATACGTAAAGGCCGCTCCCTAAATACAGAGAGATATGATTGCTCTCAGAAAAAAATGTATGGAGGGGAAAGGTTGAACAGATGTGCCTGGAGTCCCCTGCCTAGTTCGCCTAACTAAAATGCAAAATATAAACATGAAATAAGTAAAACTAAGAATCTTTTGTCAGAACACCTCGTACAAGAATTTTTATATAAAAGAAATATAAAAAATATTAAGAAGTAAGAAATATTAAATATTCAAAAATAAATTTCTAACAACATTTTTCAAAATGCAGAACATTTCTTTTTCTCTGGTGGGGGGTATTGCCTTTATGAACACCCCTTATCTTCCAATTTAAGATAAATTAAAATATATAAACGTCAAAAGGAAATAATTAAAAATTTATTTCTATTAGTGGTTTAAGAAGGGAGGGGGGGGGAGGTGTTTCTCTTACAAAAATTTATTAGTTCCTTTTTGTCTTAGTCTTTAATTATGTAATAATTTGAAAGAATAAATTTTATTATTATTTTTAAATATAAAGACAATTTAATTCAGTAAATTTCAAAATACAGGGAAGGGAAATGGCCTGCAACCACCCTCCTGTCTGTGATTATGCATAATAAATGTATTATTTAGAAACGTTACGACGATTTTTTTAATTTATCATATGTTTTTCACCCTCTGCCTGAAAGTATAAAAACTGTAATAATTACATTCAGATAATTTATAAGTGTAAGCATTACGAAAAATGCCAAATAAAGAAAGTAAAATGCTTCTGATTTCTTCTTGTACAACGTTCCATTTCCCGCTAATAAAAAAGTTTTAATGAACTTATCATACTGTAAACCGTATGCTGACGTAATAACTGACGTAATGCTGACTCAATCTTTTTTTCCTTTGTCAGCCGAATTCGAGTTCCGAGTCCAATGTCCCTTTCAAATCTAAACGTTTTCCAACAGTTCACATCTTTAACCGATCCTATTTTTTACTGTGAAAAGTTTTGTCATTATAATTCTACTGTGGCTGCGTCATTTCTGAAAGTGTTATATTTAGAAGTTTCTTGCATTTTGGATTTCTGCGTGAATGATATGTGTTTCAAATATTGATATAACAACGGAAAAGAAACACTTGAAAATTACATCCAAGAATTCTACAAAGAGCGCGCAACAGAGATAGGATTACTTTTTATTGCTTTTTATCGATAATATAGGGTTATTCATCTCTTCAAAACTTTGTGAATAAGAACTAGCCCCAGACTTACAAACTAGTCCCACGGGTTGTGTTTTCAGAATGGAAAAATTTCATTATTTTAACACAACTAGTAGGATATATGAAGGGGTTTCTTTTAAAAAGATGCAAGTATTTTGTTACTCATTCACTATGAGAGTTATTTTAAATCAAGTCAAGGATATCGATAACAGTAAGTGGTTTTGATATTTTGTTTATAGAACCACATAAAATATTGCATGAAATATATGTTAGGTTTGAATCTGTTTGCGAAAAAACAGCTAATTCTAGAAGTATATATTCTTACATTCATGTAATTATGCATGTTACTGTAACTTAAAAATCCTTAAAGATATACATATATATTTCATTTGAAATCAATTTTAATATTGATTCTTAATTATTTTTAGCAAAAAATAAATTTAAAATTTAAAAAGCTAGAGTTATATACATTTACTTTCATAACTAGTTTTGATTAAAATTGCGGTTTTTATCATTTTATTTATCATCACTTACATGAAATATTAAAAAAAAAAAAAAATGACAATTAGATATTAAAATGTATGTTTAAGACAAAAGAAGTTTAGAAATTAGAAGTAATTTTTTCTGCATGTTATTTAAAATAGAATATTTATTTTTTATTTATTATTAAATAAATAACTCTTGAGACTCTCATCTGATGTATATAAAACTTGTCTATGTAGCAATATAAATTTAAAAGAAGAACTTAATTTTTAAATGATATTAATTTTCTTTTTTCTGAAGGGGCGGGGGGAATTTTTGTGCAATTTTGTAAAGCGGATATTTTAAATCTCTTTCGACATTGCTCTGTTTATAATGAGTATTTCGAACTTTTAGAACAGGATAAGATTAGATACAAAAAATATATATTTATCCGAATACCGTAAAGGCCCTGCCTTCAATAGTGGACACTATGGAATTGTGGAATTTGTTCGATAATCACTGGTCGGTAAAAGAATTAAAATTTTTCTCCCTGCAAACTAAATATGTAAAGTGTCTAAATATGTTATTGAAAATGCTCCAGCAAGTACCATTTTTCCGAGAAACAGTTTTATAATAATAACAAACATGGAAGGATTATTATATTAATTTGCAATGCTAGATAAAATTGAAATCATGAAAGAAATGTTTTGACTGTCTTAGATATCAAAGTGACAAAAATATAGCATGGAAATCTTCTTTGTTGATACTTGTGTAAAGCATTTTTTTTATCTTCCCTCCCTTTTTCGTGTCCGAATTTACTATTTGCTATCCACTAATATATTTTCATTCCTTATGCCGCTGTAAATCTGGTAATCATATTTATACATTTATTTGCAGGTAATTTACCTATTATTATCTATATTTTATGGTTTAAAATTTTTCACTCATGTTTTAGCAAGATATAAAATATTTTAATTTTAAATTTAAAAGCAAAACTCTCCTATCAAAAAAATGGTACGTGATACAATAATTTCGTTACCATATTTTTATTTAGAAGATTAAAATCTATAAGAATCAACTATTATTTTTTTACAGAGAGGATTTTGGTGCCGACCAATGAATCAGACATGTCTGTTTTTTTTAGGTAAAAATAAACAAATGTGCATTCGTTTTGCTTTTAAAAAGTTTTTGTTAAATAGAGCTGTCCGGTATTAGGGAATGTCCATTAGTCTCCATAACAAATACTTCCGAATACCGGACATCTCTATTTAGCGAACATAATGCAGGGTTGGATTTTTTGCAGAAGAAGGATTTGGTTGAAGCATGGGCAAACTGGGCAGTGTCCCCTACACCCTCCCTACAATTTTAGGGGCCCCAAATTAGATATGCAATTATTGTAAAGTTTATATTTTAAATTTTTTCGATAGAGGGCCGATTATAATAAAAATCTTGAACATTTAAGGCCGACTAAGATTAAAAACTAGAAAAAAAAAATCTAAATACAGTAAAACCTCGCAATCACATGCACCTCGGCAACGAATGGGGGATAAATTCCCTTGAAACCCCTATTGAGAGGTTTTATTGCATTTAGATTTTTTTTGTTGTTGTTGTTTTTAATCGTATTCTACTCTAGAAGTTCAAAATACTGATTATAATGTACATTGTTGAAAAATATTTAAATTAACAGCTTTAAGAAAATTGCATACCAACTTTCAGAGCCCCTAAAATCGCACTGTATGGGGGTGGAGGGGGCAGGACCACGGCCAAAAATTTTTCTAGGATTCAACGTGGTCAAACATGGCTGCGTATAATGCTTTGAAAAATGGTTGCAATTAAGACGTTGGTTGCAAATTTTGAAGTGAAGTTGGTTTGAAGTGTCTGAAATTCAGACGTTTGAAGTGTATGAAAAAATTCAGACATTTTAAAATATCTGAAAATTGAACAGTCCGTTTCAGACACTTAAGTGTCTGAATTTCAGACATTTCAATTTGCAGTGCTATAGCGGCCAAGAATAGAAATAGTGCCTAGAGTGAGATTGATTTTATTGTGCGTTGTTCGCTTGTTCTAGTGAAAAAATTAGTTTTCATCTAGTTGCTTCTTATTTCGGAGCTTCAAATGAGTAGCGGTAAACATCTTTTATTGTAACATTAGGTACTTAAGGCTGTTCTCAAATCCAAAGGGTCAACTTTCTGACATAAGTTTAAATTCATTTTTGTTCGAAAACGCATGAAACTAGAAGGTGTTGTTATTCAGAAACTATGTCATTGAACTGTTTTTTTCCGTTTTCTTGTAAACGCAATAGATCTTTCAGAAAATAGTGTCAAAGTTGACGTTTTGAACCAAAGTTCCCGAAGAAAGTATAAAAACCGGTCAGCAAAGGGAGAAAACATCTTTGTCACATGATCAAAATCGCTTATAACTCGATAGGTAATTGATTGATCCAAAAATGGAGAAAACAGTTCGATTCCAAGTCGCTTCTATGGTCAGACTTTCCAATTTTATATCTTTCCGTTAAAAAATGAATATGTAAATGTGTCAAAACGTTCTGTGCTTGTTGAGCAGAGCAGTTGAGAACAGCCTTAAGATAATATTACCCGTAATCTACATGCATTCGCCGACATTTTGATGCAATTTGTTGACCAAGTTTGGTTCTTCTTTCCACTTTGCTGGGGGATTTCCGCTATATTGTCCACTCGGGGTAATGCCGTCACCATGGCAAAGGGTGGTTTTTCCAATTTGAGTTAAATTGTAAGCTTAACACATTAATAAATCTAGCTTAAGGAACTTTGTAATTATTCATTATTCTACTAAATTATTGCTTTTTAAATATTTTCAGTAGGTTATGTGTTTCCTAGTATCCATTTCATGTATTTACTAGGTCGTTAAAGAGTGGCGTCATTACCCACCACAATGGCGGAATTACCTCAGTATCCTGGGTAATCCCGCCACTGTACAGAGTTTCAAAGAAATTTTTTTATGTGTGCTTATTTTACGGTTATGATTACGGTTAAATTTATGCAGATACTAAAGGTCATGATTCAGCTTTAGATTTTTTACTATTAAAAAATAAACATTGTCTTTTTGAGGTGGAAAATTTTAAATTCCCTTGTGTCGCCATTCTCCCGGTCTCCCCTACACAGTATTCACCTTCCCTATTGTAAAACTTCTCTTTTCGGAATACACCGAACTTGAAAGATATTTCATCTTTCTTCTTTTTTTTTTTTTTTTTTTTTTTACATTTGACCTAAAAATTGTGAAAAAAAGTAGGGATGACTAATCCTATATCTCCACAATGAAATGATATGTACTTCTTAACCTTTCTAACAAGTTTATCACTAACTGAATGAGTGAACGGCACGGGGAATGTTTTCAACTAGGGATCATCACAAAATAATTATGCAGTATTTGGATAGTATAATTGAGATATCCGGAAAGATAATAGAACTTTGTAACCAGATTTAGAGAGTGTCTATATCTTACTATCACTAGGACCGTTTATTTCATCACAGCATTTAAACATTTGATTCTAATTCTTAATTTTAATCATAAGAAATTTAAGTCAATCGCGTCTTATTTTCTATTTTGTTAAAAGGAAGCATTTTATCCGAAACAAAACATTAATTGCTTTATTGGTAACTGATTTAAGTCAAGGAAGCTGTAAAAAATGCACAGTGTTAACCTTCCCTATTGTAAAACTTCACTTTTCGAAGTACACCGAACTTGAAAGATATTCCATATTTTTTCTTTACATTTGACCTAAAAATTGTGGAAAAAAAAGTAGGAATGACTAATCCTATATCTTCACAATGAGATGATATGTACATCTTAACCTTTCTAACAAATTTATCACTAATTGAATGAGTGAAAGGCGCGGGGGATTTTTTTCACTGCCACAATCAGGTCAAACCTACTTACTTGCCTAGATTTAGAACAGTGAAATTTCTCGCTGTTACTTTCGTTTATATACCTTAAAGCGCATCTTCTGAATCATGAAAGTTTCTTAACCTGTTTTTTTTATGCTTCTCGAAATGGATTCGGAATCAGTCGTGTATTTTTATCAACGAAAGGTTACTTTCAAAAATGGAAAGGTTAGTGATGAGCCATCACTTTCTCCATTTGGTAAAAATTAACAACAATTTACCAGTATTTTTAGAAATCATTGTTCCAAATTTATGTGAAATAATTTGAAAATATATTTGAGGCATAACTTGATTACTTGAAATGTTTATAGATTATTATTTAAAGGTAAAAGGTAAAAATATAATACCAACTGTATTATTAGACTTTCCTAGTACTTTGTCATTATGTCATCCTATTTTAACAGACAAAAGATTCATCTTTTAAAATTATTGTAATATATGTATGAACTATTTCTTTTTTGTTCGGCTTTCATTTTTTTTAAAGTTTAAATAACGTGTATTAAAAGAGCGTTACTTATAGCAAATTTATAATGAGAAGATATACAAAATTATTGCTTGTTTTTGTATAATTTATTAATGAGCACTTTAGTGTTTCATGAATGGTCTATATTCACGTATTCCTTTTAAAAACTGTTATGGTGTTTTATATGAATCTATAATTTTTATTAATATTTACACTAATAGTGTAAATATAGGTAAAGGTAAAAAATAATACCGACTGTATATTTAGACTTTCCTAGTACTTTGTCATTATGTCATCGTATTTTAACAAACAAAAGATTCCTCTTTTAAAATGATTGTAATATGAGTACGAGCTATTTCTTTTCTGTTCGGTTTTGTTATCTTTAGGGCTCAAATATGTGTGTATTAAAAGAGCGTTACTTATAACAAGTTTATAATGGGAATATACAAAATTATTCCTTGTATTTTTATAGCTTATATATTAAGCACTTTAATGTTTCATGAATGATCTATATTCGCGTATTCCTTTTAAAATCTGTTATTTTCTTTTATAGTGTTATGATCTTTTATTAATATTTACAATAATAGTATAAATTTAGGTAAAGGCATAAAAAATAATACCGACTGTATTTTTAGGTTTCCCTAGTACTTTGTCATTATGTCATCCTATTTTAACAATCCTATCCTTCATCCTATCTTTCCTATTTTCCTTTTTAAAATGATTGTAATATGTGTATCTTTTGCTCGGCTTTATTATTTTTAAGGTTCAAATATGCGTGTATTAAAAGAACGTTAGTACTTATAATTAGTTTATAATGGAAAAATACACAAAATTATTTTTTGTTTTTTTATAGTTTATTTATTAAATACTTTACTGTTTCATGAATGATCGATATTCGCGTATTTCTCTTAATATCTGTTATGGTCTTTTATATGAATTTATCATTTTTATTAATATTTACAATAATAGTGAAAAAAATTTATATATGCCAATACTTGCCGCTTCAATGAAAAATTCAAATAAAAGAGTATTTCAAATTTTCATCAATTAAGACAAATTGAATATATTTAAAATGCAAATCATGAGAATGATCTGTTTAAAGAATAATTGCATCAATATGTACATATTACTAAATAAAATTCAAAAACTTCCTTTCATTCGAAACTGCGTTCTCCAAAATATATTAAATGCACTTTCACATGAAGTTAAGCACTTTTTCAAAAACAAAATCACTTAAAATTAATGGTTTATCACAAATATGGTTTCTCTCTATCTTTCTCTCTATCTTGTTAGATTTACTCGCATTAATGTGTTTGAAACAGAAAAAAGTGTTCTTTCAACACCTTTTTTAAAAAGTCCTTCCGGCCAGTGCCGGGAGGAAGAGGTAGCTTTCAAATTCCTTATTTAAAAAAAAACAACTTTTATTATTCAAACACACGAAGCTCAATTATTGGAAACCGAATATAGGAGATTCAATACTAATTTTTATCAATAGTAAATCATTATGAATGAGAATTTCTCGAAATTAGTCAGCTTTATCGAAGCTGCTTTTATTTAAAGTAACTTATATTTGGCTGAGATGATGATGTATACTATCCACATGCCTTCTTATATGGAAATAGGCGAATACGTGTGTTATCGCGTGACAAATACAAGATCGTTTCAAAATGTTAGCCATACTAGAAATTCAAAGTACTATAATTCAACCATTTTTTAAGATATAAACAAAAGAACAAATTTTCAGAAACAAAATCTGCTCCGGAATCTTTGTATCAAGGACAAACACATAAAAATATCTTTTTCATCTTCCAATTTTTTAATACCTCATTTTAAATTTTAAATTTAATTTTTTTTAATGGCAACCCTTTTTAAACAAGATAGCGAATGAAGCTGGCCAACGAACTCGGTCGAAACATTGGTATGTACTATGTACAGACCAAGTAACATCCAAATCGGTTCATAAATACACTTGTTATCGCGTGACAAAAATCAGGCCGTTTTAAAATGTCAGCCACAATAGAAATTCAAAATGCTATAACTCAGCCATTTTTTTAGATATAGACGAAACAAAAACTGTTCCGGAATCTTTTTATTAAGGTCAAACACATACAAAGAAAAAATCTTTTTCATTTTTCAATTTTTTGGTATCCCATTTTAAATTTTAATTTTTTTAAAATTTTTTTAAAAGGCCGCCATTTTGAAACAAGATGGCGGATGAAGCTGGCCAACGAACTCGGTTGAGACATTGGTATGCACTATGTACAAACGAAGTTACATCCAAATCGGTTCATAAATACGCCTTTTATCGCGTGACAAAATTCAGGACTTTTCAAAATGTCAGCCACGCTAGAAATTCAAAATGCTATAACTCAGCCATTTTTTAAGATATAGACAAAACAAAAGCTGCTCCGGAATCTTTGTATAAAGGTCAAATACATAAGAAAAAAATATTTTTCCATTTTCAATTCTTTGGTACCAAATTTCAAATTTCAAATTTTTAAAAAAATTTTAAATGGCCGCCATTTTGAAACAAAATTGCAGATGAAGCTGGCCAACGAACTCGGTCGAGACATTGGTATGTACTATGTACATACCGAATTACATCCAAATCGGTTCATAAATTCGAGAGTTACAGTATGACAAAGGTCAGATATATATATATATATATGGATATATATATATATATATATATATATATATATATATATATCAACTTTTGAACGGAGGGTGGTTTCGGGGTCTGGGAGTCATGATCGATGAAAATATACCAAAATTTTTTGAAATCGCTTTCCTCCGAACGGCTGCAATAGGTAGCTTTTTGTAATGAAAGCTACCTAAAACAGATTACAATACATTATATCAAATCTCCCTAAAAAGTGTTACTGTTTCTGTTACTTTAGATATCAAATGTGCAAACTAATCGATGACAATGTAATAACCTTATTTTTTAAGTATGTTATTGTTTCATAAATTATCTATATTTTCTTATTCCCTTTAAAAGCAGTTTCGGCCTTTTATATGAATCAATCATTTTTATATTTATTTCCGATAATAGTGTAATTATTAATACTTTCCAACATAGTTGAAACGTGTTTGTGAATATTCTCTTATTCCTTTTAAAAGAGTTATGGTCTTTTATATGAATCAATCATCTTTATATTTATTTCCGATAATAGTGTAATCAATCATTTTTATATTTATTTCCGATAATAGTGTAATCAATCATTTTTATATTTATTTCCGATAATAGCGTAATTATTAATACTTTCCAACATAGTTGAAACGTGTTTGTGAATATTCTCTTATTCCTTTTAAAAAAGTTGTGGTCTTTTATATGAATCAATCATTTTTATATTTATTTCCGATAATAGTGTAATCAATCATTTTTATATTTATTTCCGATAATAGTGTAATTATTAATACTTTCCAACATAGTTGAAACGTGTTTGTGAATATTCCCTTATTCCTTTAAAAAAAGGGTTATGGTCTTTTATATGAATCAATACTTTTTATATTTATTTCCGATAATAGTGTAATTATTAATACTTTCCAACATAGTTGAAACGTGTTTGTGAATATTCTCTTTATTACTTTTAAAAGTAGTTATGGTCTTTTATATGAATCAATCCTTTTTATATTTATTTCCGATAATAGTGTAATTATTAATACTTTCTAACATAGGTGGAGCGCGTTTGTGAATTCGGTTTGTCTGTCTGTCTGTACCCTAAATCATGTATAGTCTGACTGAACTGCGGTTGATGTATATTTTTGAGATTTACTATAGCAAGTTCGGTATTGAAAATGAAGTATGTCGCATTTATAGTTTATTTACAGGGATATCCTAAAGAATTCAGTTACATTACGGAAAATCGTTTGCGGTGCATTTTAATGATGTTACTCTATTTCAAACATATTGAAATTTATATATATCACTTATATATCATAAGTGCACAATACTCTTACTATAGAATATGATGCGTATAGCATACATCATTCATTTAGAGACACATTTAGAGACACACACAAACGAATTCAGGATAAAAAATAAAATAAACATTAATTTTTTCCTCCTACACTTTATGATGCTTTAGCATGTTTTCAAATCAAAATACATTGTATCAAATCTATTCGGTAATACCTTTCGAGATCCTTTTCGAGATTGTAAGAGGGTTTTCACTGTAAAACTTCCGTGACTCCAAAATACCTGATAGTTTGTTCCTATTCCTGTTTCAAAGTCCAGAGATAAAGACGTGTAAATACAAGGATAATCCTTCATCTTTCCTGTATAAATATTTGCATATTTAAAGAACAAAATGTATTGCATTGACATTATATCATAACTGGCACCGTAATACTCTTTTCAGATCAGATACAAAGCAAACTACGGTTCTGCTTTTTTTTATTATTATTATTATTATTTATGATAATACAATGTTGCATTCAAATGCTAATTTGTAAAATTGAACATTTTTTATAATACTTTCCAGCTTAGGTAAAAAGAATTCTACATCAAAATATGTTTTTACCACTAACTGCATTGAAGAAGGATAAATAATTCGCGTTTCACTTTTTATTTTACAATACATTTGCGTGTTTTAAAATCAAAATACATTGTATTTAAACTATCTCAAATCAGTTACTGCTAAACCTTTCCAAGTAGTAGTAGTATATATAATCTCAGAAGAGTACGAAAACATTTTTACTTTTAAAAAAATGTTACATTATAAAATGAAACGTTTTCTAATAAAAATTTCCAGCTTAAGAGAATGCTGTGGTTTTATTAAAAGCTAATTTTAATCATTCTTTCACTGATTTGAAAAAGTATAGAAAAATAAAAAAATTGATTTCTCTCCCCTATACTTCGCAAGTTTTAAAATCAAAATACGTTATATCAAAATCAATTTTAAACAGAAATACTGTAAGAGAGACTTCACAGTAAAATTTTCGTGACGTAAAATTCGTGACGTAAAAACTTTTGTGAAATTTTCGCAAAAATAAACGACGTAAAAATTTCGTGAAATCGACGTAAAAAGTTTTTGTGACGACGTCACAATAAAATTTTGAGGACAAAGTATCTGTTTTTATGCTTTATCTGTATTCCTGGTTTGCCTGCAGATAAAGATGTGTTAATACAAGTATGATCTTTTATCCTTGCCTGCATAAATATCTGTATATTTTTAAATCACATATGGAAACTATCCAAACTTGTCACTGCAACCTTTCTCATAACAGGTATGCAAATTAGGATTTTAAAGAAGAGAATAGAAGAAGCATGTGGTACTACAATAATATTTCCCACTGATAAATTCTAAAATTAAAAATTTTCTCGTAACAATTTTCAATTTATAAAAAATGCTATTTCAAAATAATTTTTCATCCGCTTTGAAGAGAGATAAATATTGACTTTTCACTCCTACACTTCATGATGTATTCGCTTGTTTTAAAATCAAAATACATATCATCAAAGTTACATAGGGTACTGCTGCTATTATTCTTTCTTAAATCATGTATACAAAGAACACACTCAGAAATGAATAATCAGACTTCACGAAATTTTCTTTGTTTTTGACGAAACAGTTTCCTGAGAAATGCTCCGAGCGAATATTTCGTCAAATTGATGAAATTACTTTCTTCACTTGCTTGACGATATAAATTTCGTGAAAAGTTGGCTGGTGGCGCCATCTAACAGTTTGGAAGCTCCTTATTAACAGTGGGAAGAAGAAATTCACTTCTCGTTTCCCTCGGGGTGATTCGAACCCGCGGTCCTTCGTGTGGGAGACGGCTGCTCTTCCAACCTGGCTATTGGAGACTTGTATAGATTTGCTTTTAGATTAACGTAATGAATTCTGCTGCGTGTTTATGTTTTTATACGGTAGATTGTAATTTTATTGGTGCTGCTATAATTTCTGGAAGTTTTAAGTAAGGTTAATTTATTTTTATGGTTTTCTCATGGTCAATGAATAATTACAATATGGCTTGATTAAATAATTTATTAGTGAAATTTTCTTTGCTCAGTGAATGGTTAGAATATGGTCTGGTTAATTTGTTACTCACATATAACGAATTGTGAAGTGCATATTATCATGGCCCCGGTTCGGTATTCCACGATATTGATGAAGAAAGAAGACAAGATCTAATCCAAGTAGTGAGGTCTAAGCAGCGATATGATTAACTACATTTAATGTGTACATTGGACGAATACATTAACAACACACACACTCATAATATAACATAATAAATACTCTTCGAATTACATATTTCACCCGTGTCTTTTCGAACACATCCAAAGAACTCCGTCTCTCTCAGTCTCGCTGTTGCCATTCCCAGTTTCTTAAAGTCTCTCGACCACGGAGTATAGGCAACCTTCACACCTTCCCTCTAGTTTCTATATGTTGGACTGTGTCCCACACTGTGAAACTACATTTAAAAGTCCTAACAAAAGTCTTACTTAAAAAGTCCTATCAAAAGTCCTAATTAAAAAAAAGTTCTATTTAAAAAGTCCTTTATCTGTCCCATCGAGAGCATTTACTTAAACTACTTAAGATATATAAATTCTTATACACTATATACTAAAAATACACATATTACAAATACACATTATACAATATATAATAATGAAATAATACAAAATATATATATATATATATATATATATATATATACAATTTTTTTTCTACTCATAAATGCGAGATAAAGCATCTGCCACTACATTAAAACTTCCTGGTTTATGAGCAATAGAAACCTGATAGCGAGATAGTGCCAACGACCATCTCTGTAATCGAGCGTTCTTAGGAGTTCCCTCTGTTAAGTATTTTAGGGGATTATGATCCGTATGCAATATTATGGTGGTTCCATAAGTCCACATTTCGAATCTCCCAAGTGCCCAGATTATAGCATATGCTTCTCTTTCAATTGTACTCCACTTTGATTGAGTTGGAGTAAGCTTTTGACTGGCAAAGGTTATGGGCTTTATTGGACATCCTGTCTTCGTCCCTTTGCATTAAACAGGCACCAATACCCGATATGGAAGCATCGGTATTTATTTCGAACGGTTTGGACATGTCTGGGGTATAAAGGTTTGTAACTTCACATAAGCTTTCCTTGAACTTATTGAACGACTTTTCAGCATCATCTATACATGGAATATCATTTGGTACAGTTTTTCTGGTCAGATCTGTCAAAGGCTTTGCAAGGTACAAGTCCTTAAAGGAAACTATAACTTCTTTACCCTCAGTGTCAATTTTGAATTTGCTTTCTTGTTTAACCTTCTGGAGAGAATCAATATGATACTTTATAGCTTCTTTCTGAATTTTTAGAAATAATAAAATTTTCTTCAGAATACTACAATACAAATTAAGGAAAAATTGAATACCTTTTTCTTTCATTCCTTTAACTGATTCAATAGCATCTTTTATTTCTCTTTCTTTCATGGAAATTTTTGTTACTAGATCTTTTTCCTTCTTTAAAACAATGCTTTTCCTCATTTTTTTTCATATTTATCGTACCAATTATCTTTTTATTTTTGTAAGTAAGATCTTCCTCAACTTCTTCCATTTTGACTTCATAATCACGATTAACACGCTCCAGAGTCTTTGATTTAGTTTCTATCTCATCTTCATTCTCAATATTCTCTTCCGAATATTTGACAATATTAAAATCTTCATTAAAGTCAAACATTTTTTCAATTGTTACAGATTCATCCATAACTTCTTGCTCAATCATAGATCTTCTTTTAAATTTCCAATTTTCTTCTCTTTTAATTTCATAATACTTAATAAACTCTTTACATGTTATTTCTGGAAAATTTTCACTTATAACACTTTTGTCAGAATATTTCTCTTTCAGTAAACTTTCAAGTATTTCAGTTGTTCTTGATTTTACATTTTCTCCTACATTTTGCATTTTTATTTCATTCTCAAGTTTAAGTTTTTCCATGTTAAAGGCTGAAATCATTCTAGGAATTCCAGTTCTAACAAATATTTCAATAAACTCTTCACAATCTGCTTTTGCTGTCAACGATTTAATTTGGATTGCTTCAGGCCAACGACTATGTTGATCCATAATAGCCAGAACATACCGATGGCCGAGAAGACTTCGGCTCAATTGGTCCTAAAATATCTGCATTTACAACTTGAAATGGGAGTTCTGGTCTTCCGACCGCTTCAATAGGTGTTCTGTCCGTTACTTTTTTTTTTTTTTTTTTTGCGCATTTGACAATCATGACAAGCTGCGCATACTTGTTTTACTTCTTTTGGCATTCTTTCAAACCAAAACGACATAGCAATTCTATCTCTCGTTTTCTTAGCAGGTAAGTGCCCACCAGTTGGTGTTTCATGTGCTAATCTCAAAATTTCTTGTCTTCTACAGGCAGGTACAATAAGTTGAACATAATTTTGTCCTCCAACTTTGACTCTATGATACAACAAATCGGATTCTACCCAATAATTATTTTTCTGCCGTTTTGCATCTTCAAAGCATTTTTCTAATGTAGAACAGGCCAATTGCTCCTTTTTCAACAGTTGCGCTTGTGAAACGGTACAACTTTCCTTCTGGTCCTCGTTACCAACATCTTCGGGCAAAACAGTTGCCTCGACCGGAGTAGGAATCAGTTCCAAATCTGAAGCTTCTTTGTCTGCATCATCATTATTTAGATTTGTTTCCAGTTTTTCTTCTGGACACCTTCCCTCCAGATTGAATACAGATTTTTCTTTATTTTCTTCAACCGGGGTGATATCTACCTCATCCCCTAAATACAACTTCTGCTGTTCTTTTAACAGAGCGAAAACCTTGGGAGTGATCAAAGCTTCTTCGTATAATCCTTCCACTGCCGCAACTTGTACTCGTACATACGGAATAACCTCATCTTCTGTCCGAAGAGTGAGCGGAACGGAAACAAGCTTTGCTTCTACAGGACTCCCTATTGCGGGTCTCAAGAATACTTTTCCACATGACTGTAAATACTCTTCCGGCACCACCGACTTCCGCAGCACTGTAATCTCCGCACCACTATCGATGATTCCCTGAAACTTCTGGTTACCGATTCCTAGATCTACCTTAAGGAGTCTCCCATCTGTTTCTTCAACCAGAATATTCACATTCAGACAAATTGCATTTAGAACCTTTTTCTCAAGATCGCTTTTCGAAGTTTTTCCTCCATCTTGTTTTACTGTATTCAATTTGGAACAATACTTCTTCACATGCCCTTCCTTACCACATGCGAAACAGGTATATTTTGTGCGAAATTCTCTCTTTTCTCGTTGCACTCCGAGAGATGCTTCAGTCTTGGGTTCAAATTTCGGTTTACCATCTCTCATATCTTTTTTTGATTCCGAACTGTAATTATTCCAACTTTGATTTCGAGAGTTAGATAAATTTTTCTTTGGAAATTCTTTTCTTTTGAAACTGTCGGTAATGCTCTCGTAATCATCAAGTTTTTCTGCCAATTCTAACGGCGTGGTAAATGTGAGCCAATTTTCTAAGAAATGTTCTCTTATTTCTACAGGCACACGAAATTTTAATTGTTCGGTTACTATTAAGTCTTTTAATTGCTGGAAAGTGTTAATATTTAATTCTGTGATCCATTCAGTAAAATAACTTAAAAGCTCTTGTGTATAATTCCTCCATAATTTTTCAAGTGTTTTGTGATGTTTGTAAAAACATTGTTTCAATTTTTCACTGTTTAACCTGTATCGCTTTAAGATAAGAGTTTTCACAAAATCGTAATTAATTGCATCTTCTGGGGGTTCTCTAGCTAGCATATTTGCAATTTCCACCGGTAAAACTGCCAATAGGTAAGCTACCCAGTCTTTCTTTGGTAATTGTGCCATTTCCGCTCTTCTTTCGAAATTTATCAAAAATAATCCCATCTCATCACGTTTTTCATCAAACTTCGGGACAATCTGTGCTAATTGAATTTTTGGAGCTATCTCAACTTTCGATTCATTTCTTTGTTCCGGAAATTTCTGTAATTGTTCCAGTCTTTTCATTTCCAATTCATGTTCTTTCGTTTCCCTGGCTATTCGCTCCTCCCTTTCGTCTAGCCGTATTTTTTCTTCCCTTTCTTCTTGACGTCTCGCTTCTTGCCGTATTCTTTCTTCCCTCTCCATTTCTTCTTTCTTTTCCTCTCCTCAATTACAGAACTCAAAAATCCCTTAACAAACTCTTCTTCGTACTCTTCCACTTCTAGTATAGCTTTTTTTAGATCTATAATTTTTAAATTTTCGACATCCTGAACTCCAAGTTCAATCGCTACCTTTTGTAAATCTTCTTTTCTACTACCTTTGCTTAAAAACGCCATATTTGAGAAAAGAAAAATCGAAGCAATCAGCAATATTCAAACAGTGTTTCTATCCTAATTGGAACTTTCCCTAAGAACGCCTTAAACCAAATTTAATTTAAACCTGAACATTCTTTTGTAAATAACCCCTCAAATTGAATGAAATTTATTTTATTTAAATACTTATATTAGTATTACTGACTAAATTAAAACACATTTGCACAATAATAACAAAAAATATATTTAGAAAACAATTCTTGCAATATTTAAAATATATATATATATATATATATTTACCAATATGTCAGGTTAAAAAAATAAATAAAACATTTGTGTTCTAACAAAATACGAATTTGTCAATGCCTTGCGTATTAATTTTTAAATACATCCTTCAAAAATACATAATACATTAACATATTTTTTTTTCTTTTAACACTTCAATCTCTTATTAAATTATATTTAAAAACGAACCAAATATTCCTAAATCACAATCTTAAATTAACACCTTTTAGTTAAATTAATTTGTATCCAAGATCTGAAAATCTTTCTTTTATTTTGATTTAAAACTCAAATTAAATCTCTATATTTCCTTTCAATTGGTAAATCGAAAATAAGCAACAACAAAAACAAAACAAACAAATGCTTAATATTCTGTCACAATTAAAAATAAATAAATAAACAACCCAATCCGTAATAATCAAATTTATACATTCTCAGTTTCACTGAACAAAGATTACTCAACTTTTATTTAATATTTCCATCAGAAGTTTCAAAGGATTCCAGAATAATACGCAACAAAAAAAAATAAATAAAAACACTTCCTCTACATACTTTGAAATAGCACCTTTTTATCTTAATCCCAAAGATAAAAGAATAAATAAAAAAAACATTTGAAATAAATCTGTTTTTCCTTTTTTTTCTGCAAACGATAATTCACTTAGGTAACACTTTTTAGTTATTCTAGTGCAAAGTTTATTCTTAGCGAATAAATAGCTTCATAGACAGACGTATTATGAACTTTTAAAATGATAATTGAAACTCATTTTATATTACTTTTTTTTTAAGAATAACAGGAGTATATTTATTAAATAACAAAATTTAAACTTTCATGCTAAACATAATTATTTATAAACAATTCTATTTGAATATTCGATCAATTTAACAACCGTATTAAATAATTCTGCATTCATATTATGAAATATACGATAAAAATATAATTCTTAAGCCTTACGAACAGCGCAACATTAATAATTATTTTTCAAACGTAATTACTGAATAAAATACCATATTTATTCTATTAATTGAATAAACATTAACCCGCTGTTTCGAAACATAATATAAAACATTTACACTTTAAATAACCATTTTAATAACATACATTTAAAATATGCTCTCGATGGAATAAAAAAAAATGCCTTTGTGATAGCAGGCCAGCCATTGAACTCTCCTTGCTGTCAAATCAAATACTATCGAAATAACTTTATTGCTGTTCACAACACCATTCCGCGATACCATTTAATATGGCAGTAACACTGCTTATAATTTAAGTTGAAGATCATCATCCTAGTCTTGCTGCGTCATTATCATGGCCCCGGTTCGGTATTCTACGATACTGATGAAGAAAGAAGACAAGATCTAATCCAAGCAGTGAGGTCTAAGCAGCGATATGATTAACTACATTTAATATGTACATTGGACGAATACATTAACAACACACACACTCATAATATAACATAATAATACTCTTCGAATTACATATTTCACCCGTGTCTTTTTGAACACATCCAAAGAACTCCTTCGTCTCTCTCTGTTGCCATTCCCAGTTTCCTAAAGTCTCTCGACCACGGAGTATAGGCAACCTTCACACATATTGCGTGAGATTTTATCACTTTGAGTAGAGGGATAATATTTTAACACTTTACTGTTTATAAAGGGGAGAGGGATCAATTATGTTTATTTTTAATTTGATTGAAAATAGAATATACTTCTTAAATAAATTTTTAAAAAGATATCATGGAAGTTTGAAATTTTATTAACGAAATTTTCTTTTCGAATGGTTTTGAATAACACAGGAAATTTATTCTTTTCGAATTAAAACATAACGAACAACATATAAATAAATAAATAAATAAATAAATAAATAAATAATAAGCATTACTAAAAATTTTAACAGCTAAAAAAATAACTAATGAAGAAACAACTGCATTTCAGTATTTTCTAAAAGGCATTAAAAAGTGCTGTTTTAAAATAAATTATTATAGGACTAATAAGTATAATACATATAATAAATATAAACAAGCAAATATCTGCTTGCTAAAATCGCAGGATTTGAGGAGATACAGCAACTGTTTCCTTAAAATACATAAAGTCTGACCGTGATTGAGGCAAAACTTTCGTCAAAAATTTGAGAGTTTACCCTTCGTTAATAGTCACGTGATGTTGATAGGAAATGATCGTCAAAAAAGACGAAATACAGCTCAAGGATTTCTGAATCGTCAAAAGTGAGAATTTTATTTCTGAGAGTGAAGGGAGATGTCAATGGCAAATATTTTTATTGTAAAAATATCACTTTAAATTATAAAATGAAACCATTTCTCATAAAAATATTCAGCTTAGAAAAATTTTATATTAAGCTCAGTACTGATATGAATGAATCTTTCATTTATTTGGAAACATATAAAGAGCACAAAAACACAATATGAACTTTAAAAGCTCATCGTTTTACTTAAAAGGTGTTGAAAATAATAAAATAGATGTTACAGGTTAAAAATATGCATTTTACTTAAAATTTCTTAGTACTTTCGGCTTGAAATTCCCGCGGCCATCGTCAGAGAATATTTTTATAATTAACTGCTGTTCCAAACAAATACGTCACTTCGTTTGGAATGGGAGAGTTGATAATTATTAGGGTAGTTGAAAGTAGAAGTAGTAGTACTTTGGATTGAATTTACGTAGAAAAATATTTAACTGCAGATCCATTTACTTTATTATATCATTTTGTTCACATACGTCACTTTCATTTCGTAGCTGGACAGTAGAAGTATCAGTGTTTCGGATTAAATTTGCGTAGATGAAACTATTTAACTGCCGTACCATTAATTCTAATACGTCACTTTGCTCAAGTTTTCAGGATTTATTTTCAGGAATTCTATTTTTTTTTTGTGTGTGTGTGTGTGTGTGTTTGTGATTGAATCGAAGTGGAATATTGGATTTTGTCCTATGATTTGATTTATAATTAAAGCGATTTTTCCCCTCTTACACGTTGGATGTTTTAAATATAAAAAAGCATCGCATAAAATCTACCGGAAGAAAGTTACCGTATTAACTTCCACATTAGACATATAAACTGGAAACAGAGATGTCGATAATAAGTTAAGAGGGTTTTCACTGTAAAATTGTCGTATTAAAATATAAATGAAACTTTCTCTAATACGGCTGATTTGAGTAAACTTTTAACTGATTTAAACAAGAATAAAATAATAAAAAAATAATTTTTCCCTACTACACTTCGTATGTTTTAAAACCGAAATGCATTGTATCAAAATCTAGCTGAAAAAATTACTGCAATACTTTTCGAGATCAGATATACAAACTGGGAACAGAGATATCAATGATAATGTAAGAGGGTTTTCACTGTGAAACTTCCGTGACGCCAAAGTACCTCTGATAGTTCCTATTCCTGTTTCGTAGCCCGGGGATAAAGATGCGTTGATACAAGGACGATCCTTGACCTTTGCCTGTATTTGACCAGGAAAAATAATCGATCTTTATTCTTTTGTTGTGTAAATGTGGGTTTCTTTTTAAAAACTCTTGGATTACCAGTGACACTGATTTGGTTTCCAAAGGTACATTACGTCTTGACCCAATTGATATGTTGTCATGAATTTTTTTTTTTATTGTTATTCTTCACTTTTTTTACAAGATAAATAATGACAATTCTATTTCAATAATGTTTAGAGATATAAATCTACATTTTTTTTTCCTCTTTTTTTTTTAATTTAAGGAATGTGTTCGCCTTCGACATTTTTAAGCATGTGAGAAAGCAGCTTAAAATGTAATAATCCAGGATGTAAATTTCATATTGTTTCAGCAAAAGTGTTACCAATATATATTTGATTCAATGGTTATTTAAAAAGTTAATTTTCTGCTTTTATCTTTCCTTCCCTTATTTATTTATTTATTTTGCTATTTTATATTTAAAACAAATAGCTACGCACACTGTATGTTTTAATAGAAAAATCCCAAATTGAGGGACTTCACTATAATCATCGCATGTGTATATTCCGAAAGGATTGAATGTAGAAGAGATTTTCATAAGAAACCGCGTTTGCGTAAATGTGGGTTTCTGTTAAGGGGTCTCAGGACTCTTAAAATTGGAAAAAATGAAGAAAAAAAAAGACCATTTTCAACATTTAATATCTTAAAATGTATTTAATTTTATGACACAATTTTAATTGGAATAAAATATATAAGTATGTTCTTTCATTTCATGTATTTAAAAAATTAAAAGATGCAGAATTTGGATTTACAGGGGACTCCAAACTGTTAGACATTTTTCGAGCAAAAAATCGGCATAACAGCTTACGCGCACGATTACAAAATAAGTGTTGCAACTAGAATGAAAATTTTGGTACCTACTTATACTTCAGATTATAATAATTACCCTGAACCTAATTAAATTTGTATTTAAAGCTTTTTTATATTTTTAATACAAAGTTGTATTTAGCTAATGCAAAATTAATAAAATTTCAACAGCATAATCACCTAAAAAAATATTGTTTTGAACAATAAAAAGGAAATTTTAGGTTCAGTTTATACAGACTAACATGAAACATACGTTTTGAAAATTTCATGAAAAAATATTCAGAAGTTTTTGAGATATCGTGCGCGTTATGCCCAAAAACGTCATTTGGAGAAAAATGGCTTCAAAGTTTCCGAAACGATGCTTCAGCTATTGAACGTGTACAAATGTAAAAGCCATAACTTCAGTTCTAATAGGAATTTCAAGGAAACAATTATATCAAAATGTTCAGAAAAGATAGGAGTTTAACATCTAAAAAAATTAAAATTTCGAAAATTTTAAAGCTTTAAGAGTCCTGAGACCCGTTAAAACTATTGGATTATCAGTGACACTGATTTGGATCCCGAAGGTACATTCCGCCTTGACTCAATTGATATGTTGTCATGAACTTTGGAATTTTCCTTGTTATTCATCAATATTTTTACAATATAAATAATGACAATTCTATTTAATTTAAATAATGTTTAGCAATATAAATCTGCATTTTCTTAGACTCTACGTTTTCTCTTTGACTTGTCATTTCAAAGAATGTATTAATCTTCTTGTTTAACTATACTTGACATTTTTAAGTACCGGGTGCTTCACAGTGTATAGCCAAACTTTTACTTAAATAACTCTAACGGGTGGAGCTAATGACGTGAAATTGTGCACTCATGCGTAGGGTTACAAAGGAAACTTATTTATGGACTCTGGTTACTGTCGAAGAATATTTTGTTTTCGACAAAATGTACGGATAATTAATCGAAGTGCGTGTTTTTATATTCAAAACGTTTTATTTTTATCATTATGGCCAGAGACCTTCCGAAATGCTCACGAAGTGGTCTAGTGCCTTTAAAATACGCCAAAGCCATCTTCAAGCATGTTCAGAGCATTAAGAGAACAACGGCTCATTCCTGATACCTACCACCAACACTGGATCCAAGACACATAGTTTCAGCAGGATGGAACTCCTCCACGTTCAACAGGAGACGTCCTGGACTTGCTCAGAGGCCACTATGACAGTCGTGTCATCGCAAGAGGCTTCTCGAATCCCTTTGGCTGTGGACTTTTTGTCCCCCTTATAGCCCTAAATTATCATCACTAGACTTCTTTGTATGAGGCTATGTTAAAGATCAAGTCTACAGAGATCGACCACAAAGCATAGAAGAGTTGAGAACAGCGGTAATATTCGTGATAAGGTGGATTCGAACAGACCAACTCAAGCAGGTTATCGCGAATTTTAAGCAGGGACCTTGTTCCGTTGTCTCCTCAGATGGCCAACATTTTGAGAAACTCATATTTTAATTTCCTTCTTCTCATGTGTAAATCCTGAAATATTGAAATTAAAAACGTTTTCTGTTCAAAAGTTGTTCAATGTTTTTTTTTTTCTATACCATGTGAAGCACCCCATATAATAAAGCCCAGCCCTTAAGGTATGATAATCAAAGGTATTTCCAATATATATTTGATAACATGAATAATTTAAACGGCCCATTTTCAGCTTTTTTATCTTTATATATATATATAGCGATATTCCATATCTCAAACGATGCAAATAGACAAAATAGTAAGTTAGGAGTGTTATTATGAAAGCTTCACATTTGTTGTTTTTCAATACCATACATGCAAGTATTCATAAGGCTTTGCATTTAGAGATAAATTTCTTAAGCTATAGATTTGAGTATAACTTTCAAACACAGAAAAAATGCCGCGTTATTTTGATAAAGCACGGCAAACGTGGAATACTGAGAAGGGGAATCTCTTACTACCTTTGTTGTACCGCTGTGTAAATGTGGGTTTCTTTAACTCTTGGATTACCAGCAACACTAATGTAGTTTCCGTACGTACATTAAATCCTGACCGAATTCATATGTTGCGATTTCATTTGTTTTCCTTTGTTATCCTTCTTCTATTTTTTTTCTTGCTTATTTTACAGGGTAAATAATGACAATTCTGTTTAAACAATGCTTACAGATATAAATCTGTATATATAAATATGTATATATCTGTAAATATATATTTTTCCTTTTTTAGGAATTTTCTCTTTTAGTTGTTATACCGAGAAATGTTGTCTTTCTTGTCCATGTACGTATTTCGATATTTTAAAGTATGTGAGAAAGCCTGTTAAGCCCGTTAACCATAAAAACATATAACCCAGGATGTAAATTATATATATATATATATATATAACCATTAATTAAACATAACCTACCACCATCAAAAACCGTAATATTATGAATTAAAGCTGTAAGTATAAAAAAAATTTTTTTTTTTCTAAGAATTATTCTGGAAGAAAAATAAGAAAGTGGACACCGACAAATAATGGAAATGCTTATGTATTGAATTACGTTGTCAAGGGCACAGAATTCAATGATATAAGCAAAATGGTTGTTTTCTGTGAGAAAAATAAGCTAAAGCTAAAAGTTATTTTCCCCTGTGCCCAAACAACCATTAAAATCAAGTGAATTGATTAAAAATGAAAACAGAATAGAAACAAATATTATGAAATGGAAAAATCAATAAAACCTATTTAAATATTTATAGGATATAAAATAGAAATAATAAACACTATACCGATTAATATTTCAATATTTTAGAATAAATCCACGCGCACATGGCACCCAAAATATCGTAAAGATTAAGGTGAATAAAACAGTTAAGAAATCACAGTAATTGATACCATAGGATGCAGTTAATACATTTTGAAATAAATGTTAAATAACTTTTAATATAATATAAAATAAAATAAATAGAAAGTAATTACATATTTATTTATTTATTTATAAATTCTCAATGTATATTTAACGATCCTGATCATTTGAACTACTCATTTCCTGCTTTTATATTTTTTTCTTATTACTATTTTTTATTTAAGACAAAAAAGTACGCATGACAATCTCAGATTGTTATTTTTTCAACACCATTGTTGCAAGTCTATATCCATAAAGGTTTTGTTTTAGATATTGAATTTCTAGAACAACTTAATTTTCATTGATTTTTAATCACCACCGAAAAAATATTCGTATCATTTTTATAAAATATCTTGATTACGGAAAAACACACCGTTGCGTTGTATCAATGTTGCTTTGCTGTGATGTGCAGGAAAATGTATCGAGGTTTATCCCTCTGTTGTGTAAAATGTAAATTTAAAATCTATTGGATTACCAGTGATACTGGTTTGATTTCTGTTGGTACATAACGTCCTCATCCAAATGGTATATTGGTTTGGACTATTTTAATATTAACAATTCTATTTATATGACGTTTAGAAATATAAATCTGCAGTTTGTCCTTCTTCATTTATATACTTCCACTTTTTTAAGTATAAAAAAAATCTTCCAGATGCAATGATCTAGTGTATAAATTTTATACTGCTTACATAACAGTACGCTCAGTATATATTTCATGACATTGATTGTTTAAACTACTCATTTCGTGCATTTATCATTGATTTAACAATATCGTATGCTTAATAGATACGCACAGTAAATCTTAAGTGTTAAATATAGAAATCCGAAATTTGAGACTTTTCAGTGCCATTGTTACGTGTCCCTACTCCATAAAGATTTTGCATTTAGTAATGAATTTTTTAAGAAACAGAGTTCCTTAAGTCTTTAAATCACCTGATAAACGTCATATCATTTTTGATTTAAAAAAAAATCCCGATCATGGGAAGAAACCACAGTTATTGCATTGTTGCTGTGCGAAAAATAATCGAGTGTTACTTTTATAATTTTATTCTATAAATGTGAGTTTCTTTTTAAAAACTGTTGGATTACCAGTAACATGAGTTGGCCTCCGAAGCTACATTACTTTTTGATCCAATTGATAAATTACATTGGATATTTTTTCCTTGTTATTCATTACTTTTTTATAAAATCAATACTAACAATACTATTTAAATAACGTTTACAGGTACAAATCTGCATTTTTTTTCTCTTTTTATTGTTATTGCAAGGAATATGTTGGACTTCTTGTTCGTCTATACTTTCGTATTTTTAAGTATATGGCAAAAACAATAGTTTTTAGCGCAAAGATTCTGTCAAAGAATGTACTGTTTCGTAAAACGTTTTGTCCATGAATTGCTTATGGATTTTTAAATTCAACAACTTAATGATTATTGTCTGCCGTGGTCATAATGTTTACGTTTTCTATTAGATTTTCCTACCAATAGGCCTGGGATCAATGATGTCAAGTGTATTATCTTTTTTATTATATATTACTATTATCTGTATTTCATATATTCTGTCAAATAAAGTAGTTTCAAGAAATGTTTCGTTTTTTTAATTCAACGACAAATGATTACTGTCTGCCGTGGTCATAAGGTTTACGTTTTCAATTAGATTTTCCTACCCAAAGGCCTGGGCTCAAATATGTCCAGTCTATTATTATCTTTTATTATTTAGCCCTGTTCATCGAAATATATTATCGACTTCCATTCATAAAACGTTAAACATTCATAATCTCATGACATACGTTTCTTGGCAAATACTAATCTATTTCTCATAGAATAACACGGGATTTTGCGATCGGGGAATTTCACTGAACCGTAAAAAAACAATTTTTACAAAGGGATATCATCGGCATATGATGTCTACTTTCAGATAGTGATAACCGCATTTTAATAATTTTATTAGACAATGAGTAATCGCGCTTTTAAGAGTTCCCATAGGATAACATGGGATTTTGCGATTGGTGAGTTTCACTGAAGTGTAAAAAAATAATTTTTACAAAAGAACATAGTCGGCATATGACGTCTACTTTCAGATAGTGAAAACCGTGTTTTAATAATTTATTACATAATGAGTAATCTCGCTTCTATTAGTTCCTATAGGTTAACATGAGATTTTGCGATCCGGGAGTCCCGCTGAAGCGTAAAGGGGAAAAAATTACAAACGAACATCGTCGACATATTACGTCTACTTTCAGATAGTGAAAACCGCATTTTAATAATTTTATTAGGTGATGAGTAATCGTACTTTTAAGAGTTCCCATAGGTTAAGATGGGATTTTGCGATTGATGAGTTTCAATAAAGTGTAAAAAAACAATTTTTACAAAAGAACATCGTCGGTATATGACGTCTACTTTCAGATAGTGAAAACCGTATTTTAATAATTTTATTACATAATAAGTAATCTCGCTTCTATTAGTTCCTATAGGTTAACATGGGATTTTGCGATCCGGGAGTCCCGCTGAAGCGTAAAGGGGAAAAAATTACAAACGAACATCGTCGACATATTACGTCTACTTTCAGATAGTGAAAACCGAATTTTAATAATTTTATTAGGTGATGAGTAATCGTACTTTTAAGAGTTCCCATACGTTAACATGGGATTTTGCGATCGAGGAGTTTCAGTGAAGAGGTCCTTAGGGGGTAGTATTTCTTAAATAGTTTGCTGTCGAACTAAAACTATCGTACTGCAAAATGCACCGTTAAATTTATGTGAATAGGACAATAACTGAGCTTTATGGTGGAATATACGCGCGCTGTGCACATTTCGTTTGGGCGTTGTACGTAATTTCAACCCAGGCGTAACTTCAAAGTGCGCTTTTATCCATTGTTTATTTTTTAGACAATTCTGTTTTTTTTCGCACGTGGGATCGAAAGGTCACCCATTTAAATCAACGAAGGGTGGCTCTATCATTCCGTTACGCTGGAATTGTTATGGAGGTATAATGACGGGAAAAAACTGGTTTGCTCTATGAAAAAAAACAAGGTGAAAGTAATTAAAATCCAAATAATATTTCTTCATTAATGTCAATTCTAAGTCAATTTTGATAATTCAGATTCATAGATATAATTACAGAAAATTGATTGAATAAAGTTTAGGTATCTGCAGAATATTTAAAATTCTTCAAAAACATTGATAAAAAATGAACAAGTAAATAAAATAAATGAAAAATGTGCTTTTAAAAAAACATCAACTACAATGCCTGTAAATACAAAACTTAGAATATAAATTGTACAATAAACCAATTTTATAACGACAAATGGTTGTTAATATTATATATAAATAATTTAGTTTTTCTCAGCACATTTCTCAAAAACAAGTATAATTTTAATTTAATTTAGGAAAAGAAATTAATTTATCACTTTATTATTTTACAGGTAGACTTCTTTTAACGTACCTCTTTATGTTGAACTTACTCGAGTTTTATCTTTATATCTATTACCAATCAGAATCCTCGCAATAAAATACACATTTAGCTTACAAGTTTCACATTTGTTCAATAACATTTGAAACGAAATATGTATTGTAGGTGCTTGTAGGTTTAAAAAATATAACTTTTTAATTTTTAATAGGCATTTTAATAAACCTGTTTGGAAAAAATTGTTGTGATTAAAACTATTTGTTTATGTTCATAAGTAAAGTGCAATCACTCTCGTAAAAGTATTTTGTTAAAATTGCAAATAAATTTAATTTTATAATCTTTTAATTCCCTCATCTATTTTCCTTTCATTTCAGCATTTCTATAACCGGTAACACTATAAAAAAATAACTTAATCACTCCATGTTTTCATTTTCTTTTTCTATAAACCAAAATACCCTCTAGTAAATTAACGTTTCACTTCTGCAGTCACACTGCAATGTGATTACAATTGGTCTTTGTGCAAGTTACTATTTCAAGAAATTTGTACGCGCTAAGTTGTATCACCTTGGACAAGCAGAACTAATTGAAAATTTACTTTTTTCTAATTATAAACAACGAGAAATTTTCCAAAATTTCGTGTTTTTTGTTTTACATATGAGCTCTGTATCATTCTTGTGATAATGCTTAATAAAAGTATAACAGAAAAGGAGCATTAACAAGGAAATTAAAGGATTAACCCCTTCGAGACCGGTGGCTCTTAGGCCAATTTTATTCGGTTGGTACAACTTTTTTTAAAAAATGTTACCTTTACTTAAATAATTACGAAAATGCTCTAATTAAGCGGTCTCATGACTCTTAAAACTAAAAAATTTTCGAAATTTATATTTTTTTAGATGTTAAACTCCTATCTTTTCTGAACATTTTTATATAATTATTTTCTTGAAATTCTCATTAGAACAGAAGTTATGGCTTTTAGAATTATACCCGCTCAATAGCTGAAGCCGCTTTTCCGAAACTTTGAAGTCAATTTTCTCCAAATGACGTTCTTGGGCATAACGTGCAGGATATTTAAAAACTTCTGAATATTTTTTCATGAAATTTTCAAAACATATGTTTTATGTTAGTCTGTGTAAACTGAATCTAAAATTTCATTTTTATTCTTCAAACAAATATTTTTTAGCTGATTATATTGTTGAAATTTTCAAAATTTTATATTAGCCAAATACAAATTTGCATTAAATATATAAAAATGCTTTAAATACAAATTTATTTAGGTTCAGGGTAATTATTACAATCTGAAGTATAAGTAGGCACCAAAATTTTCATTGTAGTTGTAAAATTTATTTTGTAATCCTACGCGTAATCTGTTATGCCGATTTTCAGCTCGTCAAATGTCTGACAGTTTGGAGCCCCCTGTAAACGCTAATTCTGAATCTTGCAATTTTTTAAATATTTGAAATGAAAGAACATACTTATATCTTTCATCCCAATTAGAATTGTCTTAAAATCAAATACATTCTAAGATATTAAATGTTGAAAATTGTCTTTTTTTGCCATTTTTTCCAATTTTAACAGTTCTGAGACACCTTAAATAAAGCAAATATTAATTTTTTTTCTTACAGGTATGAAAAATAAATTATTTTGTATGCACTTTTTGAAGGTGCACATACGAATGGGTTAAGCCTAGTCATAAATTTTGAAAAATCGATATTTTGCCGTTTCAGTTTTATGGGCTTTATGTAATGAAGAGGGACTAATTTATGGTGCTGGAATAGATGATTCTATGTAGGTAAAGAAAAAATAATAAATACCGCACCGTATTTATAACATAACTTATACTTTAAACTCGTTTTTAACAAAATTGCATTTTCAAATCGGCAGCTGATATTACTCAAAAATTACTTACTGCATTCACTTTTAATTTTGTCAATTCCTTTCTTATATTCAAAGAATTTTTTAAGCCTTTTTGGGGGGTTTTTTTGCCTATCATCAGAAAAAAATCGAGCTTTTAAGACTACTATAGTTACACATTTACATAAACCATACACTGTATAAATTTTATTTACTATTCTTACAGCATTGGGATATAAAATTAATGTTGACACCTAGATTTGTTTACTTAATTATCAAACGTACTCTTAAAGTATTAATTGTATTGATGTACTATAATATATTAATTTTTTTAAGCATTAAATAAAATAAATAATAATTTAAAAAAAACAGTTTTGCGTTGATTTTTCAAAAACATAGCCCTGAACGAAATTAAACAAAATTGTTTCGCTAGTATTTTCGTCTCTGTTTATCATCTTATTTGTTTCCACATCATAGACAACTGAATTTAGCACTTTTGAAATACTGAATTACGACTACAAATGATTGTATGATTGTTTGTTAAAATATGAAAAACGCATTGCGATAAAAAATTATCACTAATATTAAACCATATAAACAGAAAATTAATAATAAATAAACTATAATAATTATGTAAAATTCGCCTGCTATGCTTGAAGTAGTAGAATCAGGCGTTTTAACTCTTTAAGGGGCAAACTCTTTAACTCTTTGTGTTTCTGTAATGTTCAATTCTCACCAGAAATTTGAAAAAAAATTATTTCAAAATAAAGAAAAGCTATTTTGAGCTCTTTTTCAACAAAGTTATAAAAGTAAAACTTAATTAAAAGATTCTGATGCAAATGTTAATTAAAATTAGGTGGGACATTATATTCCACCGCCCTTCAAGGTGTTAATGCCTTAAAGAACTGAGCATAAAAATCGAAATGTGACTTTCTTGTAATATTGCAATCGGCCATTAAATTATGAAATTTTGATTCGGAAATTTAATTTCTTTAAATGCACGTATTGTAATGAGGAAAAACAATTACAAATTTTTATTTTAGTAATTTTTAACCATTAATACAACATCTAACTTATAATATCCAAGTTCCATAAAAAAAATATTAATACTTTATTAACGGGATTTTTGCTTTTGTACATTCAATGGAGAATTCTTTTACCTATTTATATTTCATCATTTATTGAAGTTATTGCTTAGCATACTAGTTTAAAACTGTAAATCTAACAAATATTAATGAAAAAACATCGTGACAAAAAATTTATACATTTACAATAAATTACATGAAAAAAATCACTAAATCAGACTATTTTTAAATAACAAAGATTTGTTGTGTTCTTGCTCTAGAAAATCATGTTATAGTTCTCTTAAACAGAACATGTTATTATAAAAAAAGAATGTTCGAAGAAAAAGAAGTTTGATGTTCGATAAACAGAAATGGGAAAATCAATTTGATACGAAAAATGTTGTATCACTTTTTAAAATATCCATACTGAATTTATTTGTGCAGTCTAGTGCCTATAAAAGAAGACAAGTTACTTGTACATGGAAATTCCAAAAGTTAAGGGGTCTTGTACCTTTTAAACGCGTCGAAATTTAACGAAAAACTTCAAAGTTTGAATTAGTGTATCTTCAAAGCCTTTTTTATGTATAAACATGAAATTTTGGATATTGATTAAACAGATTGTGCTTTGTAATATGCTACCATTAGAAATTTATTAACCCTTTACAGAATTTGTGTATTGTTGAAATCAAAATATCTCTTTTTTTTACCCCATAAGTCATTGCGCGCATGATATCTTGAGAAAGTATGTATGGATTGTCATGAAATTTGGTAAATATTTTAAACACATATGTGTGTTTAAAATTGTCTACTTTTAAGTATTTACAATGGTAATATTTTTAGTTATGACTATTTTTATCCATTAAAAATACAAATTTTTTATTATTTTTATGAAAATATTTTTTTTATTTTTTTTATATAGTTAATGAAATAATTTTAGCCTAAGAGTAGATCATTTTAAGCACACATATATGTTTAGTATCTTTACCTAATTTTATGCCAATCCATACATACTTTCTCAAGATATCATGCGCGCAATGACTTATGGGGTAAAAAAAAGAGCTATTTTGATTTCAACAATACACAAATTCTGTAAAGGGTTAATAAATTTCTTATGGTAGCATATTACAAAGCAGAATTTGCTTAATCAATATCCAAAATTTCATCGTTATACATGAAAAGGCTTTGAAGATAGACTAATTCAAACTTTGAAGTTTTTCGTTAATTTTCGACGCGTTTAAAAGGTACAAGACCCCTTAAAGAAATAATTCCAATTATATTTAAGATATGTCGATCTTAATCATTTTGGCTTAAGGCTGCTAGACACTCAGTTTCCAAATTTCACTCGGTAATGTTAAGTCTATGGGCGTTTGATTCATTCTTATATTTAAAATATCTCCTCTGGATATTAATATTTTTAACTTCTTTTTTCTGTGTGCTCTTCTTAAAGGATGTGTTTTTCCTCAGTTGTCAAAATATTTCTAAAATCTACGCTTAATTTTATATGAAGTGTTAAAATTTATCTCCCAGTTCGTCAGCTTTTAAGATATAAAATATTAAATTAAGTATAGATTTTAGAATATTTTGACAAGAAATATTTTGACAACTAAGAAAAAAAGAGACACATTTAAGGAAAAGTGCACATAAAAAAGAAGTTAAAAATATTTATTTCCCGAGGAGATATTTTAATATAAGAATGCATCAAATGCCCATAGACTTAACATAACCGACGGAAATTCGGAAACTGAGTGACTAGCAGCCTGAAGATCTGTCAATCTTGGCTGAAAAATCCGTTGAATCTTGGCTTAAAATCTGTCGATTTTGCAATCATAACTTAACGTCTGTCGATCCTCATAATCTTGACTTTAGATCTGTCGATCTCGGAAATCTTAGCTTAAAATATGTTGATCCTAGCTCCTAGCAATCTTGACTGTGTTGCCAAAGAAACACACGGTTAATGCTGGTAGAAACAATATTGTTAAATAGATATTCTCTACAAATGTACTCACAGCCTAGCATTCTGACAATTGAACAATCAGATCTTCCACAATGTCTTCATTCATGCAACCATAGCATAAAAAGTAAGTTATTGAGTATTACGTTACACAACTTTTTTTCCCATTTTTTATTATTTAAACAAAGATCTCGGCTGAAAATCTTTTGAATTTAACAATCTTGACTTAAAATTTGTCGATCTTGGCAATCGTAACTTAACGTTTGTAGATTTTCATAATCTTGACTTAAGACTTGTCGATCTTGGAAATCTTAGCTTAAGCAGTGTTGATTCTCGTAATCTTGACTGCAAAGTCAAAGAAACGCGTGGTTAATACTGGTAGAAAGAATATTGTTAAATAGATATTCTCTCCAAATATACTCACAACCTAGCATTCTGACAATTGAACAATCAGATCTTCCACAAAGTCTTCACTCATGCAACCATAGCATAAAAAGTAAGTTATTGACTATTACGTTACACGACTTTTTCTTCCCATTTTTTATTATTTAAACAAAGAGCATTGAAAGCAGAACTAAATAACGCAGTTGTGCAATTGATGACTTGATATCTTCCTGTCATTCGAATTATTTTCACTTGACGCATAACTGAATTTTCAATAAACAATGGTGCACTTTCATCAACATGTGCACAGAAAATAAACAATGATAAACGCTGTATTGTTTCTGTTTTCGATTATTTTAAAGTAGTCTCAAATGTTCTAAACACGAGTCATTCTCGTGCTCATTATTTCGTTTGTTTGTAAATAAACATGAATCTTAATAGCATGTAAAATTCGGGATGATTTAGTTCTTCCGCTTCCATTACACTTTTGAAACAATAAGGTACTTATTTCTTCAATGTGTAAGGTAATACATTACAGTGGTGAAGCACTTTTTAAAAGATAGATTTTATTAATTATTTTTATCAGTCGTTGCCACCCACGTGCCCACCGGTACTCTTTTTTTTCTTTTTTTTTTTTTTAACAATAGGTCCTTATTTTTTTTCAATATGTAGATAATACATTATAGTGGCGAAGAAGTTTTTAAAATGTAGATTTTATTAATTATCTTCATCAGTCGCCACCAGCCACGTGTTACCGGTACCTTTTCTTGCATATTAGTTCTTCCGCTTCAATTACACTTTTGAAACAATAAGGTACTTATTTTCTCAATATGTAGGTAATACATTGTAGTGGTACAGACTTTTTTAAAGGTAGATTTTATGAATTATTTTCATCAGTCACTGCCGCCCACCGGCACATTCTCTTAACCGTAGAAAGCCTTTATAAAATTTGTGAATAAAAATTGTACTTTTAAATTATGGCAAAGTACAAGGTTAGCAAGAAAGAGCTTAAAGTTATAAACTTCAGATAGCTCTGGAGTACGTTTTTCTGCTCCAAATTTAAACTACAGATAATACAAATGATACGCTAGTCATAAATTAAATAAAAAAATTGTAGCACAGAAATTCCCCAATAAATGTATCTATTCAATATGGAAGAAAGTGTTCGTTACGATCTTTTTTTATGATTATTTGGCCAGATTCATCGCATTTGGTATAGAAAATATTGTTATGAGATTACAGCACGTTCTTAACAATGAAAGAGAATGAAAATGAAATATTTATACCAAAAGTAAATAAAAACTTTATAATCACTGATACAATAGTACTACATTTTTTAACAGTCACGGAGGTTTTCCAACAAAATTATATCAAAACACTTAATAATACATTCATCGGGTTACAAGAATACTCATTCCATCTTGAACATACTATGATCGCTACTACGTCAATTATAAAACATTTAAAAATTTAATTGAATTTCAGTCACAATTATGTATATAACATTATATTTAAGAAGAATTTCTTTAAACATTACTTACGATATAAGAATTTTTTAATTATAATAAGAAAAGCTGTAGAGTTCTCCTTGTTACAGAGCCGACTAGTCCCCCCATCCATCCAAAAGAAAATACGTTTAATAGAAAAAAAAATCGAAATTAATATCCCTTATATGCAATCCGATTTTGTTGCTTATTTAAACTAAAATTTACAAGCTAATTTTATGAACTTTATAAATTGATATCATTATTTCATGTATATATATATATTTATAACATGTACCTTTATATTTTTTAAATCATTACATTCAAAATTCTATATGTAAACTCCCAGTTTGTAATGTGTTTGTAAAGGAATATTTTTCACCTTAAAAACTTCAGTAGATCACGATTCTTTCCTGACTGGTCCTTACTGAATCAGCTGAGAATCGATAGATCCTTCCTCCAGGGATTTAGAAATACTTGCGGCTTTTAAACCCGTTGGTCGTCCGCGCAGAAAGGTGTCTCCTCTTGTATAAGTCGTTAGGCTTATTAAATTAAAACCCTAGTCTATTAATCTCTATAAGATCTTAATCCATATAATAATATTTATTCCAAATTGCGTAATTCTAAAAATGGCTCTAACTATTTATATTTCTTTAATAAAACCTTTTGTAATTTAAATTCCTGTTAAATTCCGCTATTAAATCCTGGTATATCATATTCCCCTAAAATCTTTATTTAACTGCTAAAATATTATCCCGTCTTAAAAAAAACCTACCTATTTCAATTTATTCTTTTATTAAAAATATACAGGTGCCAGCTAGAATATTTCAAAGATTAAAACTTGTGCAGAAATAAATTCATTTTCTTTTATCGTCTGGCGAGGGGAAAAAGTTATTTTTAGCACAATCTCGACAACAGAGATTAAAGTTTGTTTACACTTGACACATCTGGGGCTAGGCTATAGAATACTCTCGAACAATCTTTTGGCGGCAGTATAAATACTGATTGCGGCAACCAAAGAGTGTGTGCAGAGGTAGTAGAGTCAGAGAGAAAATGTGGTAGAAGAGATAGATGAGACTTCATTCTGCATTGGTATTGACACTTCAAAAGCAACCTATATTGGTCTATGGTAATGATTATTTGATTTGCTGCGTTTTTATTGAGATGTTGTTGGAGTTTTTAAGAGCTTTGTGAGAGATTTGGTGAATCTACGAAGATAATAAGTGTCTGGTAATATAATGAAGCGAAAAGGATTTCGTAGTGAGATATGGAATAGCTTTTAAGCTAATTTTGATGGAACGAGTTTTGTTCTTTTTTATCATCGGTAAAGTGGAGCATTTCCCGCCTAAAATCAAATTATAAGAATGTCAATAAAGTGGAATTGCTTTCAATCGACTGCATTTTTTATGATCTTCGAGTCTTTTATTCTCAACAACCATATCGACCTGAACGCCTGTGTTTTTTTATAACTGGAAACCCCCCATAATTTTTCGACAATGCCTGCTGCTTGCCGTCAAATCGTCACACATATATTTTTTTAAATAATATATATACCTTTATATTTTATAAATCATTACATTCAAAATCCTATATGTAAACTCCCAATTGTAATGTGATTTTAAAGGAATATTTTTCACCTTAAAAACGTTAATAAATCGCGATTCTTTCCAGGCTGGTCCTTACCGAATCAAATGAGAATCGACAGATCCTTCCTCCAGGGATTTAGAAATAATTGCGGCTTCTAAACCCGTTGGTCGTCCGCCCAGAAAGGTGTCTCATCTTGTATAAGTCGTTAGGTTTACGGACATAAATGTCACGAGATTAAAACCCTATCAGTCTTGTTTTGGTATCATTGTTCTATTATATAATTTTACAGATATTTATCGGGTCCGTAATATTTTACAGTTTTACATTCTTTTACTTAGTTTTATATTTCTGGTCCTCGACTTGATTTTCATCATTGGGGTCAGACATTTTGCATGTTACCATGTTTTTTTATGTTATAGAGATTACCTTATTAGAATATTTATGGAGATAATACGATTCATGAAAAGCACTTCGAAAGAAATAACAAAGTCTTAAATAATATTAAAATTACAAAACACAAGAGTAAAAGATGCTATTAAGCCACATTTCCCCCAAGAAAATTTTATTTTATGGATGACTTGTTATGGGGTATAATATATCATGCGTGGTAAAACTAGCAAGTCAATCGCCAGACCTGGGCATTCGGAGACCTTTTCCGCACGCGCCGGTTGGGCCTCGTTTACCCCAAAAAAACGCACAGATGCGTGCCACCTATCAAGGTGCAGAACCTTCCAGCGGCATCACTCCTCCCGAAAACAAAACTCTCCTGAACGACGGTAGCTCCGACAGTAAAATCCAAAGATAAAGGATGCATAGATAAATGATTCTAAAGATAAAGGATTGCATAATTCGGGAATCACACCTCCGATTCCCCTAGGAACTCCGGGTAAACCGGGCAATGAGAATACCGCCGTGTCCGAAGCCTTAGCTCCTTGTTTCCCGATTTGTTATTGCTTTACCAACGTATCCGGAGGTGAAATATCATATGAAGGGGCTCGCAGCCATACTATACTAAGTCCATTTTGAAAAAATAATAAAGTCCATTTAGGAGGTGCATAAAATCTGTTGTACCCACTCCCACTGCGAACCAAGTCTGTTTTCACATACTTTCTCATATATGTCATCTGTTTACATACCTGGTTTACTGTGAGAGTGGATAAAATAGATTTTATGCACCTTCTAAATAGACTATCTCTTTTTTTTTCGAAATGAACTTAGTCTACTATGGTTGTGAGCCCCTCATATATGGTAAAGTTAAAATACTCAGATTCTAATCAGTCTTGAATACGAGACATTATTTTTTTTTAATAATTTATATTAAATAATTTAAGTAACAGGTTTTAATTTTTAATAATTAAATGTTAATAAGTTTTTTGGGGGTAATATAGTACCACCTGCATTAACATTTTAAACTTATACTACCAAAAAGAAAACATATAAGAAAAAGTACACAAGAAGAATATTTCAACTCTATTTTATCGAAATATAATTTTTGTTGCATAATGACACCTTCTCCCACTCGTATCTACAATTACGATTTTAACTACAAATTTAATGATATAATAAATGAAACTGCAATATTTTACAAGTTACAATACTAAATAAGTTCCATTTAAAATTAAACTCGGAAAGAGAAATGAATACGATGATGAACTACATTGGGTCAGATTTCAATTCAGGGAAGAGAGTAACACCAAAACATAGTACTACATCTAAAGTGCCGAAAAGGGAATGATATTTTAAAGCTATGAAAACTTTGTAACGATAACACACATTCAATGAAATATTACAAATAGAAATGTAAACAAGGCGTTACAGATTTTAGCACATTTCACAAAAGATGTTAGGAAATTTTCCTACATACATAACATTACTTCATTCTTACAGATTTTAAGCAAATGGCCATTAAGGTGATTAAGTTCTGACAGTGAATTTTCTTTTATGTACTGCTTTGAATTCATAAAAAGATATTTAAAAAAATTAATGATGATTATTTTCAAACGGCAAAAATTTTGTAAAAATAATTCATATTCAATGAAACGATATAAATACAAATGAAAACAAACGCAACAGATTCTATCAAATTTCGCAATAAACGTTGTGAAACATATCTCACGTACATAATATTACTTAATAGTTACAGTATTTTAGCGGACGACCATTGAGTTGATCAAGTTCACACAGTGAACTTTCCAAGTTTGACAAAAGCTATTCTTTTATGTCTTGGTTTGAAATTCAAAAGAAGATATCATATCCATTGTTGTTTTGGGTGCTAACGGATTTTAAATAGACCCTCCACCCATCAAGCCTCGATTCAATTGTTGATTTTCATTTTCATTTAAAAAGTGTTCCAATTCGTGATTGAGGCATTCTTTTGTGTAACAAAGAGATAGAAAAAGGTGGGTTTAATTCATGCTGTTGCGTTCGTTTATTTATGAGGTGATGGATTTTTTAGCCTTCTTAAGTTTAATAATCTCATAAAGAAACTTTCACATAAAAATTCATTACGGAAAGCAAACAAGATCGTGGGAACATTATTTTAATTCTAAAGATTGCCAGTATTAATTAAAAATCGTGCCGAACTTGTAGATTGTGTAATATAAAGATATCAAGTACATTCTCACGCTACCTATTGCTAGAATTTTAAAGAGGGCGATTAAATTTAATTTATATGTGCAATTTGATATTTCATTAAATCTTTTTATTGTACTTAATTTGGTTATACAAAGATGGAATTTCGTAACTCCTTTTTCACACAATTCTTGATGTGCAAGAATTCTAGAAGTTGCATACAGTTGTAAGTTCCCAATCGCATTACAATATTTTCATAACTTAATTATCAATTAATAGATTAATATTACTTAAATTATTATTATACGTTGAGTAGATAGTTTAATGCTTTTTTTTTCCCTGTTGCCATATCGTCCCTACTATGTCAAACTGACGAATGGGAAAAAATGTGTTTTTCATATTCCATGGCATTCTCTTGTACTACGCATGGTACGTGCCTTGCAAAATCATCAAGTTTCTAACCTACTTTGAAACTTAGATAATGGCTGTTTTAAAGTGACGAATATGCACACTTTTCTTAATATTGCAATATCAAAAGTGTGTAATATGGCATATTCGATAATTTGCCATAAGCGTTTGTAATATTTTACTTTTTATAATCACTCGTACCATGTCAAATTATCGGATATGAAATTCAATACTATGAATTATTATGTACCCATGGTGCACCACGTACTACGCTGTTATTAGCATCTTAGCTATTATTATTCGAGAGCTGAGTGTTTAGTTTCTGAGAGCTTGCTACTGAACTTGGAGAATGTTTTAAAACTGACGACAACCACGTAAAAACATTGGTTGAATAATAAACAGAATAACAGAAAACGCCCTCACTTTTTACACGAACTTATACATGGGCAAAGTTCGGGTATATGAAAGTAACAGAAGCTTGTATGTGAATGCATAATTCATGGTTTATTTTATCCTGTTAGTAGAACCTTTCATCTCATCCAACTCCTTGCGGATTTGTGGCCAGAATTCTCGTGTTTTTAATGCTGTTCATTTAAACATATGTCAAACACAAATTTTATTTAATTGCATGTAATTTATTTCTATGGTGTATATTTAATTTTTTTTAATTTGTCTAGTTTAAAATATTTTTGTCTGCTATTTTTATTATAAGCTACTCATACAGAAAGTGTAAATTTATAGTGTTTATAGTGTAAAATCACATTGATTGGTTCAAAATTTCTATTTCTCAATTATGTTTAGTATTTTTTCATTTATTATGGTTTAAAGTACTCCTTATATGCACGAAAATCATATTTTTTAATTAGAAACCTATATAGAAAGTGAAAGGTTTATTTGGAGCTATAGAAAGTGACGAATAACAAAAACTTAGCGGGTTTTTTTCTTTCCCTCGTTAGAACAGCATTTTCAAAATCGTGGCCAATTTTCAATCAATCAACTTCTATCATATTAGTATATGTAGAATTTTGTCTTCTAACTACTTAAAGATTCACTTGGCTTATAACTACAAATGAATGTACCTATCAGCTTTTCAATTTTATACGTTTATTGCTCACTCGAATAAATAATATGCTTAGTAGATCCCGGCCATTCAACCACATTAATAATATAATACATTCGTAAACATAAATACGGAATTCATCTAGAATTCTTACTCAAATCTTTTACTTGACGTTAAACGGATCTTCAAATCTTTTACTTGACGTTAAACGGATCTTCAAATTTTATATTGAGATAAAAGCTACGGAACAGAGCATTTCTCTCATTATCTTTTTTAAATTCACCTTACACGAGAAGATCGCTCCATAATCATCTTGCGATTTCTCCACGCTCTCCGTTTTATGCACACATATTTATATTGATTCGAATCTTGCTGTTATGAGTAACTTTAAGTAGGAACATTTCAACTACTTTCATTTGATGCTGTTTCACTAAGAAGCGTAAAATGGCTACGTATGTCCCTAGTTTTTGGACTAAAAAACTCATTGTTTCAGGTCAAGTCTGCGATGAATTTAAGTGTCCACTGCTTGACCATTATTTTTTTTCGGAAACGCTCTCGCCCATTAGTTGTCAAGCCACCACCATTTTTTTACATATCATCTAAACAAAAGTATTATTTTATACTTTAATATATGCATAATAAGTTAGTGAAAAATAGATTTTGATAAGCATTTCACATTTCTTTAACCCCTTAATTCTCGCTCCCGTCATATTCACGGGCAGGGTCTTTTTTTAAGATTTATTCAGATTTGTTTGTTTCCCACCAGTTTTATAAAATAGTGTAATTGGCTTTATTATGGTATCATTTTACCTGTAATTAAATAAGGTGAATATTTATTTTTCAAAAAAGTGGTGCCAATAAGCAATTTGAATTTTTAAACCGTAATTTAATGCGGCCGTTAAGGGGTTAAAAAAAAAAGAAAGAAAAACCCGAAAAAGTCTTAAAATCGGTAAATTAGTCCTAAATAAAAAGATCTTACATAAAACTCTTAAGTAAAAGGGAAATTTTCTTTTTATATTATAGAAAACAATTTTTTATTAAAAACCGACCCAACATGGTTTCGGTCGTATTGGCAATGATTGTTTTCGTTGGTTTGATGTTAATTGTTTCAGGTTCGAGTTCAATTTTGACTCTTGCGGTTTGGTATCACGTTTTTTTTCAAAGGAATGACAATGTTTAAGATTAAAATATATATATATATCTGAATATAAATGAGTATGTATAAGCTTATTTTTCAACTTAAATGATAAAAATTGATGCCAGAAATATAACTTGAGCTTACTTTTTCCTAAGTGCCTCGAAATAGAGATTAATTTTTTTTTCATTTCTGGTTTTGTATCGATTTCGGTTTTAAGTACGTCAGGTTCAAGTCGACTTCAAATAGAATTTTTGGGTTCGGGTTGATATAACCCATCACATCCAGGACTCTAATGTGAATAACAATACAAAATTGCCACAAATACACGAAAGCAGAAACAAGTCGATTTTATTTTTTGTTAAAAATAATTTGTTTTAAAAAGGTAATCTAAAATTTACAAAATTTTAAAATTCACAAAATTCTACTGTCTCTATCTATGCGGTTTTAAAAAAGTGTGCTTCATTTTTAACAAATGTAGTATATTTGAAATCATAGAGTTTATTATTGTCGTAATTTCACTACTCAGTACTTATTTAGTAGATGATATTAGCTAAAGTTTCTTGTTTATACTTTAACTTTGAATATGTTGTTACTACTAAATATTTTAACTAATTTTTGTGTATTTTTCTATCTAGTTCCACTATCAAATGAGTTCAAAAGAATTACAAAGGATATTCCAAGTCGATTCTCCAGAACAAGGTAATAAATTTCTATTTTTTAAAATATTTCAATTAAAGTCGAAGCAAATGTGAAACAGGTCCATCGGAAATATTATGTCTTTAATTTAAACCAATAAAATAATAAATCTTCATTATTTTCATTATTAAATTGTAGATTTATGTGTTTATTTTTCATCGATCATCTGTTATTACAAACAATGCCGGAGAATGTTTTTATTTTATTTTATTATGTTTGTAGTGTATCTGAAACACTATTGTATGACACCTTTCAGAGTGGTTTAATTCATGCGCTCGATTGACATAATAGCTACACCATTCAGTTTTTCCTAGTTCACATTTGATTTCAAGCACTTTAATTATATTTTATTTAAATAAAATTTATTTAATTTTAGCAACTGAAACAAGCAAAGTTAGAATTCTCATTCATAACAATTATACAATGGTCTTACATTTTGCATTTGTAAATGGAATTCAAAACAACTGCAACGTATTCAGGCTCATAATTTTCCCAAACATTCAGTTATAAGTTTAGTCTTGTGGGTGAACCTTGCATTGGCTTCTGAGAATGTACAGTCGTGGAAAAAAAAAAGTAAACACCCCCTACTAACTCCTCAAAAAATTATCGTAGACAAAAGTTACTGGTACCGGACGATTGGAAATAAAGTCTACTTTTAAATGGTGTGTATAAAATTTTCTTAGGGGGCCATATACATATTAAAACGAATCCAAACTTCATTTTTTTCAATGGCAGTACCCAAATTTAACGATATATTTCAAATCATCGGTTCAAAATATGCCTAGAAACCAAATTTCAAGTCATTCGAATGATAAGTTTTTGAATTATAGACATTCAAAATTTAGTACTTCTAATGTTAAATTACATTTTCATATTTTTATTTACATCTCCTAAAATTATGCTCCTAATGAGCTAATTTTTTGTGTAGCAATAATACTAATATACCTAAACATAAATACGTTGAATTTGCAATTTTTATAATTTTATTATATGAATTATGAAATTAATATTCGAAAAAATTATGAATTGCAACATACAATTTTTTTGATGGATTTAGATTTATTAAATCCTGCTTTATGGAAATCCAGAATTTCACATTTTTCTTCCAAGTAGTTTTCAAATTATGCTTAAAAAATGGCAAAATGATGGTTTAAGGGGTCGTCTATGATAGAAGTGAGTAAATTTTTGAAATTTATTCTGCCATCCTGTAATCAAACAGGTTTCATTGACGCTTAAACGTGCCTTGATCAAGAAGGCGGCTCTCTCGGTTAACAATCGAGTTCGGAACTTCAATTTGGATACGTCCTTAAAATATGCTCGTTTTAAAATAATTAATTTCTCGGAAACTTATGGCACGAATTGCATAAAAATTTGTTTATAGGCTAATTCAAAGGTGTAGAGTTCATTTATGCTATCAGAATTGTGTACTGCTATTGAAAAAAACAAAGTTATGGTTCGTCTTAATATGTAGATGGCCCCTTAAACAAATTTTATATACATAATTTAAAAGTAGACTTTATTTCCAATCGTTCGGTACCATTAACTTTCTTCTACGATAATTTGTTGAGAAGTTAGTAGGGGGTGTTTACTTTTTTTTTCCACGACTGTACACTGTCGAAATCCCGTCTGTTAAGGGTGTACTCAAAAAAATATTTTTTCACCCTCAACAGCTCGAAATTTTCTAAGACATTTTCAGACAGACTCATTTTTAAAAGTAAAAACCTGAATCTTGCTGACGGGATTTTTGAAGAGATGTATAAGCGGCCGTGAGTTTTCATTTTTCGCGCACTTAATTATATCTTGATTTATAGACAATTATTTTCTCAGTATGACTATTATTTTCGTTGCTCTCTCGCTTCGGGAAATTCGGTTCAAAACGCCCACTTTGACAGCGTTTTTTTTTTTTTGCAATACATTCTACCTTTATCAAAAAATCGACAAGCACGTCACATTATAGAGTTTCTGAATAAGAGAATCTGCCAATTTGATGCGTTTCAGAACAAAAAGAATTTAAAAATTAATCGGAAAATAAGCAGTTTGGATTTTAATACATCCTTAAGGCGGGGTTTTAACTTTACTGAAACATTCTGGAGTTTTTCAGATAACATCAGTTATTTACCGGTATATTTTCGGTTTTTTTGTGTGTGTGTTAAAGTTATTTCGTGAATGTCGCAAAAAGCACGCGAATGTTCCAGAATTATTTTCCTTTTTCAGTCGATCTAGATACTTTTTATTTCACCCCCTACCTTCCCACCCCCAAAAAAAATCGCGCGTAGACCGATAGTCACCCTTTTTCTTTTACTGCATCAAAAATTTATTACATGATACATGGATTAAAATAAATATATGATCATATCATATCAGGCTATATCTGAGTGAGCTAGGACCTGTCATCTAGATTTCCCGCCTCTCCTTTTTTTTTCTCATGCTTCTTGAAGTATGTAAAATTTCATTATCATGATATAAAATCGTCTCTTTTATGTTATTGATTGCAAGCTGCCTAACAGCTACTTTCTCGTTCAAGCCAGTGAATTAAACACAGCAACTTTAAAATTCACTTTATTTTCCAAGGTTTAAAAAAACCCATAATTAAACCACAGCCAAATTCTCAAAAACATCTTTTTATGAATATCAGGTTTTACAGTTGTTTTTACCACTTCCTTGGATGCTGATCATTATCTTTGCGCGTTGGATTCTATACAACACCCAATTTTCATTACTTCTAATGACTGGAAAAAGAAAAGTCCTTTTGTTATTGATACAAAAGAGAAACACCGATGTGTATTCACTGCATCTTGAGATCTTCTCTAGAAGTACGCGGAATCTATTCTCCAAGGCTGTGTTTTCGTATTGCATACTAATGCTAGAGAACTACGGCCTACACCTGGTATTTCTTTAGCTACAGTTTTATGCAGTATTTTGTGGATTATATTTAACTATAGCTGAAGGCTATATGGGTGAATATCACAAAATGCGAGATTTTGAAAACAAAAATTTTGAAAATTTAAATCGTTTCAAAGCTTCTGATTTTTTTTAAATGTTGGTTAAACAGCTGAATAAAGGAATTTATATGTAAAGTTGTTAAAGTTTGAAGAGCTTAAGTACATTTTTATGTAATTATAATTATGTGTCATTTTCTTGGCATATGTAGGGCAGGATAATGACAATTTCATTCTAAAACATTTTTCACATTCTTGTTTTTTTTATTCTTAGATCTAACATTTTAATTTTGTTTAAAGGAACATGTTTCCTCTATAATACCTCAAATTCAGTGTAATGTTTAGTTCTATTTGTAATTTATAGAAGCCAGGAAAATAACATAATAAAAGTCTACTCAATTTTTACAAAACCTTTAAACACATTATTTTCAAAGAAATATCTAAAATATCTTGCAGGTAGCAATGATTTTACTACTTCTGACTTGAATTATGTCAAGAACAAGAAAAATTACTCTGAAGCGCCATCTTTATACCTCATAAACAACTAAAATGAGCAGGCCAGGACAATGACATTCATTTTCAGTGACAATCATATTTTAATTATGGAAAATTATTTGTAAAATACAGAGCTTGTTACCTTCCACATACATGTGTTGCATAAGGTATAATTATTAATTAGAAATTAAAAAAAACTAGAAAAAGAAATTTGTACATGATAGCAGAAAGCCTTTAACTTTGTACACATCAAAGTGTGACATGCCAGGAAAATGACAATTTGAATTTTTAAGTCTTTTAATTGCTTTATTTTTATGTTATTATGAATATAATATCTCTTGAAAATGCTTCTAAGAATATTTTTTATTAGAATGTAAAAAAGAAAATTGCATTATGTAACATTAAATAGAAATTTTATTGTGCGGGCTGCAATTTCTGTATTTTGTGATATTGACCCACATGCAATCAACGTGGAGAAATCCTCTGCGTTTTTAATATTAAATGAGTATTTTTTACACAAATAACATTACATTCGTTATTTTTAACACTTTCCAACATAATTGAAATGTGTTTATGAATTCGGTTTGTCTGTCCGTGTGGTTGCGTTTAAAAATTTATCTGTATTTTAAATATTACTTGGTGTGCATAAATTCTATAGGTCATAGAAAGAGGTGCATAAAAGTTCTCAATAACATCCATCTATTTGCGGAAATTGTTGGGTGGAAATTTTCAACTGTGCTATTCGTTTAACTGAACTAACTTTTAGCATTCTGTATAGTATACATGCATATGTATAGATCATACACAGGGCTGTAGAAAAAAATGTATATTTTAACAACTATTCATGGTGATAGCAGAAATCGGATTTTCAAATACGTTGTCCGTTTCCAAATTGTTCATTTAGATGCCATCGTTCAGCTTTGTAAACTGAGAAGTATTGTTATAGCGTTCTGAATGTGTTGAAAAGTGTTTCATAATGTATGCTGTACGCATGATTTTTCTTTCTTGTTTACTTATATTTTCTACTTTTTAGTGTTTAAAATATTTTGTTGTTTGAGTTTCACAGCCCGAAGGCCCATTTCGTCGAGAGTGGCTTTGACGGATAATTAACTCCATTGCTCTTATAACTCATAAACCGTTGTAACCATAAAGATGGTATTTTTTTGCGATTTATCACTTGCGGCCAGTTAACAAAAAATACGTTAAATCAAACTATTAATTTATAATTAAGGTAAAAAAATATTAAAATGTTGTACTGTCATCGGAAACTTACATGTGTGCATATTTTTTGTAGTTCTAGCATAACAGGAAGCACGTTAGAAATCGATTACGAATTTCCATATTTACATGCAAAAAACAAGTTTAAAGAAAATAATGTAAAAATGAATTTATTCTGCACCTTCTTTGATCCGCTCTCCTGCATTTATCACTCATATAAAGTTTCATATGCTTCTAGAAATATACTTTTGAAAATCAAACCAAATTAAGCTTAAATTTATATTGTAGTATATGATTCGATATGCCGAGAAAGTTTTGATAATTGTCCTAAAATTTAGATTAAAATCTATGTCTTAGGAAGAACATTTTATATAAATAAAGATTCATAAATATAAGGCTTTTGATGAGCAATAATGCCTATAAAACTATAATAGTTTGATGCTTCTTAAGGCCTTTTTCTTTGCCTTTGATTTAGAATTATTTTCTTTATTAAAATATGAATTACAGTAATAGATACAAACTTTTGAAACGTTGTTGAAATGCTTTATTGCATCTCTCTCTCTGTATCCCTTAACCCCTTATATTATAAATAAATTAAAAGATTTATTTTATGAATAAATCACTGCATAAAACAATTTCGTTATGCTATTGTTAAATTAGCCATAGCGCATGCAATTGCATAGCTTTACATAGCGCATACTTACTTAAAAAATAGTTAAAACTATTAACCTATCAAATATCGATGATCAGTAAAAAAATTGAGATGAATAACGTATTTTATAAGGAAGGAATTTTACATGAAAGTGTTTTCACTTCTGTGTTATTCTTTGATAAAGATATAATATTGATAAAGATATTTTTAATCTTTCCTACGATTAGTATACGCTCTACATAAATTCTATTTCATGTACATGATAATCAAGTGGAAATATAATAAATTACTATGCTAATTATCCTGTACATTTTAAAGACAAAATAATTCATCTCAAAATCATATGATGTTATTAATCTATCGGCATTCAAACGGTATTTTAAATATTTGTGAAATCTCCTGTGTTGGCATTCAGTATTTGCTTTGCATTTTTTTAGTTTTCTGAATCGTCCTATATTCATTCCAACTTAATTTATAAATCATCTACAATTCAACATTTTTACCTTTCAATCTTTCAATTTTCACTGTAAAACAGTTTTTAGTTTTACGAGCTTTAGAAGTATGCATTTGTTAATGCAAATTAACAGTGTAGTTAAAATGAATGTCTCCTTACCTTCTGACAGTCTAGCTAAAGGGCAAAATTGTAATGTTGTTTTCCCTTAGTTTGTTTTAAATGCTAAAAAAAAAAGATTCTTTAAACATATGAAAAAACCTAATTACGAATATGAATGTAATGTTTGAGAGTATTAATCATTATTCATTGCATTAAAAATGCATTAAATCAATAGAATTATATTAATTTAAATAATGCTTATACTACATTGAAACCTGCAGCTTAGTGAACGTATTAACACGCGCTTGTCCGTGTGAAGGTTAAAACCCACTCTCAAAAAATTCAGAAAGAAAATACTGGTGAATCTTCTTATGTATAGAAGGAAAGATTGATAAAATATAGCGATAGAATTTGATTTCGCAGAATAAAAATGAAAACTTTCCGTTTTATCGCCAAAAGCATTTTTCTTACGCTGGAGCAATTTACAAACCAAAAATATGTGAAATGAATGTGAATGAAATGAGTTTTACTCTGTTTTTCAAGCAAGTGAATTTTGCAAATTCTTTGAATGAAAATGTAGCTAAGAACATAAATTATTGAAGTTTGGAAAATAAAATTAAGTTACATATGTTAATTATTTACCTTTAGTGTTGAACACATTGACTACCTATTTCTTTATTGTTATGTTTATCACTATTTCTAAACAGTCGTAGTAAATTTTAGCTACATATTTTTCACAAAGATTATTGTTTTGGAATAGTAATAGATTAAAAAAAAAAAAAAAAATTAGAAACTCGGGATATCCAGTGGAATAAAAAGGTCATTTTAAAGGTCAAATATTATTTTGTAGGCTGCAAGAACTGATTGTTTTACTTTTTTTTAAGCGCATACTTTTCAATTAGAAATATTAAGATCTTATTTAAATTTTCGTCTCTAGAGGCTGATTCATAAAACTAAAAAAATAATGCAAAGCATGTAAAGAATGTTAAGACAAGAGATTTCACAAACATTTAAAAATACCATTTGAATGCAGGCAGAGTAATAACGTCATATGATTTTGGGATGAATTACTTTGCCTTTAAAATGTACAGGATTAGTAGCATAACAATTTATTATCTTTTCCCTTAATTATCATGAATATAAAACATATTCCAATTGTGGGAATGATTAAAAATAATATCTTTATCAATTTCATATCGTTATCAAAGAGTAATACAGAAATACAAAAAAAATATCATATAAAATCTCATGCTTATAAAATGTTAATCATCCCAATTTTCTTAGTAAGCAACGATATTTGATAGATTACTAGATTTAATTATGTTTTAAGTAACTATGCGCTATATAAAGCTATGCATTTGTATGCATTCTGGCTAATTCAGCAAAATGATTAAAAAATAAATTATTTAATATAGTGATTTATTCATAAAATAAATTTTTAATTTGCTTCTAATGTAAATTGTAAAAGGATATAGAGAGTAAGATGCAATAAAGTACTTCAACGACGTTTCAAAAGTTTATATATAGTACTGTAACGCAATAGATACAAACTGGATTATAGATACTGTAATATAAATAAAAAAAGAAGTTCTAAGTCAGAGGCAAAGAAAAAATTTAAAGTTAGAGAATATATAGGAAAAAACTGAAACAAAAATAACTTTAATTAAATCCATATTATGAATAATTAAAACAGGCATATCCCAAACACATTAACGTGTATGAAAAAAATAACAAAGTTCCTGACGGGTAGTCTGGTGGAAAGTTTAATTATAATCGTCTAAACAGGAATATAGTACACAGTTAATTCGCATTAAGAAATGCATGCTTTCAAAGATCGTAAAACCAAAATCTGTTTAATAGAGAAAATTGAAAAATTGATGGATAAAAATGTTGATTTACGGTTGATTTATGAATTAGTTAAGTTTGAATGATAAAGGCTGATTCATAAAACTAAAAAAAAAAAGATACGAAGAAATAAAGAATGTTAACACAGCAGATTTCACAAACATTTAAAAATACCGTTTGAATGCCGGCAGAATAATAACATCATATGATTTTGGGATGAATTATTTTTTCTTTAAAATGTACAGGATTATTAGCATAACAGTTTATTAATTTCCCTAATTTATTAATCCCCTTAATTATCATGAATATAAAACAGAATTTATGTAAAACTTTTACCGATTGTGGGAATGATTAAAAATAATGCCTTTACCAATTTTATATCTTTATCAAAGAATAATATAGAAATACGAAAAAAATATCATAAAATCCCATTCTTATAAAATATGTTAATCATCTCAATTTTCTTACTAAGCATTGACATTTGATAGGTGTAATAACAGTCGAATGAAAGTAATTGAAATGAATAAACATGGTTGCAAAAATTGTTTTACTTTTTCGAAATTTATAATTCTTTTTATGTTTTGAAATTTTCATTTCCCGGTGCTTTTACACTGAAATGAAATATTATTTAAAAAACAGATAAATAAAACATTTTTATTTTGTACAAAATTTGTTATATTTCTGATCTAACAGATAGTTTACCATTCTCATTAAATATGGGAAGCATACTATTTTTAGAAAATGAACTAAGTTTAGTTAATAAGTCACGAACAGAGCTATTGCTTGCCAAATAGTGAAATTTTCATTATTTTTTAACTAACATAATATCGAGATTCTGCCCAATTACTTTTTTTAATTATCTATATCTACCAGTAGTATCTTCAAGTGTATATACACGAGTGATAATTTTTTCCAAAATTTTTCTAATATTCGCTGGTGGAGACATTTCTTGTTAGTAGATTCTACTCTAAGTCCAATCTTTTACTTATAATTTAAAATTAAAACCAAATTAAATCCCTGTTTGAACCTGTTGTCAAAATTAAAATGTGGATTTATTATTACTAAATTTTATTTACATACCAGACTTATTTTTTTTTTATTTATGTTTTGTAATAATTTTGAATCTTCCACTCAAATCCGTACCTATAATTTTTACGTTCTACAATTAAATAATTTACTAGCCAATGATTTAAGTCATCAAATCGAAACATGTGATTCATCTTACATTTTATTTTTTATTTTATTTTTAATCTTTACCGCAATTAGTATACGATTTACATAAATTCTACTTTATTTTCAAGATAATTAAAGGAAGTATAATAAGTCATTCCAACTTAACTAATTTATAAATCAGCTGCGAATCCATGGTTTATCCACAATTCTTTCAATTTTCCCAAGAAAACAGTTTTGTCTTACGAGCTTTGAACTATTCAATTTTTGAATGCAAACACTAGCAAAATTGGTTGACTATGTGGAAAACAAAAATAGAAAAATAACAAAAATGAATAAAAATCGGAAATTTACTATTATTCTAATTCAGAAGGCTAATTAAATCTATTTTAAATTATTTACAAAAAATATATATCATATATAATATGAATGCCATATGATTTTCAAGCATATGGTTTAATTTTACCAAACCTCTTCTAAGGTAATTTTCAAGGAAATTTAGTTTAAAATGTTTACATACTTTTGTTTTAAACCAAACAGCAATATGCCTACAGAAATATTTTGAAAAAAAAATACTCAATAAATTAAATAAGTAAAATTCAATTTAATTAAACAAAAAATAAAACAAAATTTAAATAATAGCAAAAAAAAAAAAAAATAGAAGAAATTCTAGTATTTACAGCGAAATTTTAACTTATATTTTTTCTTTTGTGACACAAACGAAAAATCTAATGATCCTGAAAGGGGAGGGTGGGAAATGTGCATTTTAGAATCCTTTTAGATAATCTTAAAAACATCTTAGATGGATTCGATTGTACAAACTCAAACTCTAATATGAACATTTATAATAAATTAATATTAAAATTTAATCAAAATTAATATTTATGCAATATTTTACTGAAAATATAATATATTAGTACAATAAATAATATTAAAGAAATTTATCACGAAAATATTATCCGTAAATAAAACAAAATATATAATTGAAGACATTTTTATGTGTAGTCGTTCTTTACATAGAAAAATGAAAGTTATACAAGTAGGGCATAATTGCAAATATCTGTTAATAATTATAAAGAAAAAACAGATTTTGTCATTTTATAAAGCAAAAACATGTCCGCGACTAACGATGAAGCCATATTGACGGTGACAACGACCTGGTCAATCAATTCTGCATTTACAGAAAATTTATTAATTTCGAAATATCACACAATTTTTACCCTCGAATAGGGGGAAAAACTTTTATTTTCGGGTGCAGTTTCTTTGAAGACTGCAACTCAATTTATTGATTTTTTTTTTTTTTTTTAAATTTTCAAGAATGATTTTTTTTAATCTATCGCTATCACGTGAAGCCCAATTACGGAAGATTAATACGCTTCCACTTAAAACTATATAAATAATTAAGTATATGTTTGCGTTTAATATTCCATACCTAAATTAAAATTTCATCAATAAATGAATAAATAAATCGATAAATAAAAGAATCTATATTATAAAGCAAAAGCATGTCTGTGATTAACTCTGACGTCATATTTACGATGGCAACGATCTGGCCAATAAATTTCGCTTTTAATGCAATATTTTTAATTTCTGAACATATCACAGTTTCAATTTTTACACACCGTCGAATAGAAAAATGGACTTTTTAATTTGAATTTACTGATATTTTATGTTTTTAAAAATAATTTTCAAGCACGATTTTCTTTAATTTGTCGCGTGCAGTCCAATTATGGAAGATTAACCCATTTGTACTTAAAACACTATAAAATAGCTCAGCATTTCTTTCCTGCTAATATTCCATTACTTAAATTAAAGATCCGTCAATAAATAAATAAAATAATCCATATTATAAAGCAAAAACATGTCCTTGAGTAACGCTGATCTCATTATAACGGTGACACGTAAATTTCGCTTTTACTGAATTTTTTTAACTTCTGAACATCGCACAATTTCAGTTTTTACACCTTTAAAACATACTTTTGTTAAAAGAAAGTAAATTAATATGATTCAGAATTTAGACATTTAACATCGAACTTATCTTTAGCATTAACATTAAATAAATTGATAGTTTTTTAATTAAAGGAAATATCTCGCTCTGCAATATATACACTTTTAAACAAGCCTAGCAAAGAAAGAAACAGTGAGCCATCAGCTGGAAAAAAGATGGCAGCCAGCAGTGCCATCAGCGGTAAAGTGCAAGGGTGCCATTACTTAAACCTGTCGAAAAGTGTCAGAGTCGAATGCAGCTGGCCCATCAGTGATGGCCAACAGAAGGCCAGCATTGGTATGCCATCACATTACTTCAATCCGGCACTTTACCTGCAGTGCTAGCACCTATCCCACTGACCAGCGCTTTCCCTTACAAAAATTTCTTATAGAATTCTATAAAAAAACAAAGTTTTATAAAATTATGGCTCTTTTTTTCTATAAGCTAGTTTCACCAAGAGCTATACAAGTGTCTATAATAGAAATGTCTATAGAAATATTTGAACTTTCAGCGGTTTCCATGTGGTCACCCTCCCAAGTACTAACCGCGCTCGATGCTGCTTGCTTTTCGTGATCGGGTTGGGTTGATTTTTGACGGCCGATTATCAACTCGAGGGATATAGGCCCGAGGGGGAGTGCCCTCCGTGGGGGGGGGGGGCTTTGTAAGGGAACCTAACCCGTATTTACGCATGGGAAACCACGGTTTCGAAGAAAACCACGAAAACTCCGAAACGGTTAGGCCGAAGGGCGCGATTGGGTTCGAGCCCAGCACCTCCCGTCTACCAGCTTCGAGAGCAGAACCTCTCAGCCACTGGTGGGGCCTTTCGTGATCGGATATGAACAAGTGTTTTCAGCGTACGCTACGACTGCTCGTAGTTTTCAAGCTGTCATTACACTATTTCAAGTTTGTTTCTTTTCTGATTTACGTTCCCAATCATTAAACTGGTATAGAAATTATTCTATTGTATAAAAATCCTATGTATTTTATACGCTTTTTTTTTATTATTGATCCTGAACTGCATAAATTATGAAAACCGAAATCCTTTGTAACCTAGTAAAACCAGATTTAAGGAGAAAAAAAAAAGTGTGTTGAAATAAAGAATTTATTTATCTATTCATTTACTTCTTTATTTTTTTGTGACAGTGGCGCTATACTTTTTACAGTTTCAAAAAAAATTAGCTTCACAGCTTAAATTGTGTTAAGATATTCATTTCAGATTTGTGTTCAAATACGCAATGTCTTCGATATTCGCAGCGCCACCTAGCATAAAGGTTCCCACCAATAATACGGCAAAAATTCGTGCACTTCCATGAAGTGGTGGGCCAGCGCATGAGATAAAATGGATGCCCACCAGAATTTTATCTGATGATTTCCAACAGCAAAGTTGACTGAAGCTGTCCAGCAGTGGTCATGCAGTGGTACACCATCAGCCAGCACTTCTCCATCATTGCCAGCACTTATCTTGCTGCTGGCCAGCAATTTCCTCTTTGCTGGGAAGTCTTTAAAAACTTAATCATTTAAGAGCTATTTAATCTTCAGATATCACAGACAATTATCGCAAAGATACTTCTGTTAAAAGAAAGTAATTTGATTAATACAATTTTTTTCCGCTACTTAGTAATGCATTTAGCTCTGTCACTGCCATGGGATAAACTAATACTTTTTAACACATGAATTGGGTTTGTCTGTCCGTGCTCTAATTCGCGTAAATATACTCGGATTGCCATGTAATTGATATACGTTATTTATGTTCGCTATGGCATGTTCGGTATTGAAAACTGTTCGCAGCGTATTCCAATCATGTTGCATCAAACATGATGAAATCGATATACATTGCTGAAATTTACTACAAGATGCTTGCAGTAGAATTTGATCAGCAATGCATTTATTGTTCATTTACAGGGACTCATAAAAGATTTCTGAGACAAAACTGTATTCGAAGTGTTGTGTATTCGGGATGATTGCTGCAAATGCGTTTTCACTTTTGGTATGCGTTTTTAAGTTTAACTTAATTTTTGCATACAACACGTGTGCATAATTTCTATAGAATATATACAGGGCTACACAAAAGAATTCGTCAGCTTTTCTGAGAATGAGCATGAGCTGCTTAAAAATGTTTTTAAATTTGAATTATGCAACTTGAAGTTGATTTTCAAGCTCAACTACATTTAGTATAATACTAAGAGATGTTTGTAGCATAAAAATAAAATCATATACAGGGCTATGCAAAGAACTGGATACAGACGCCTCTACAGTCGTGGCCAAAAGTTTAGGACCACCGTGCAGAAACTAGCGTTTTTAAAATTGAAACCACTGATAACGTCATAAATCAAATCGATTGCGTCAGACGGTATCATTCCGTCTGACAGCGGAGTTACTGTATTCGCTTTTCGTTTGAACTTTGAGTAATAAATGTCGCAGACGCAATTTATTGTCTGGATCTTAAATTTCAGTGGTGGCCCTAAACTTATGGCCACGACTGTAGATAGTAATTGCTGGAAGTGTGATTTCAGTAGTTTTAAGCATGTTTTTGCCTGAATTAAATTTCAGCTTCATATGCAGCCTGTATAAAAATCTGTAAATAATGTACAGAAAAATTCAAGTACGTTTTCGTCTAGTGGTAGAAAGCTAAATGTGAATTTTAAATTGAGTTATGCGCTTTCTAACTAAACTAAATTTTAGCATATTATGTAGAATCTGTACAAATCTATAGATAATATACAGAGCTGCAAAAAAGAATTGCAACACCTTTACAGCTATGGGCGGTAATTGTTGAAATCTGGTTTTTAAACGTGTTATACTTTTTCTAATATGTTTACTTAGGTATCTTCTTTACCTTATTAAAAGGTGAAGCTTTGTTAAAGCATTCTGGAAGTGCTGGAAAGTGTTTCGTAATCGATGCTTGATGCATGGTTTTTCTTTCTTGTTAACAAATTAAACGAATCCCTCCGCAGTAGGCAAACATAAAAATTTAAATGAAGTTTTTAAGAAACTGACGATCAAAATGTTGCTCAATTTACAGATATCCCACACAATTACCGCAGAGAAGTGTTTAAGAGTTTAAGTTTTACTTTTCGTATAACCGTGGGTTAATACATTTTACATAATGTAAAATACATTTATGTTTGATTACACTGTGGGTTGATAGCTTTTTGCACAGCATAACTTCTATCAACTTCAATGATAACAGAATTGAAAAAGAATCGAAAGAATTGAAAAGTATTAGCACCATTTTATTTTCAGACACTTAGCATTTAATTTAGCTTCGTCATCCCCATTACACAAGTTGATAGGTTTCGAACATGATGCAATGATTCAATGTATAATAAATGTACATAAAATGTTAATGGAAGTCTTTAAGAAACTAATTGTCTAAGTGCAATTTAAAGTATAAGATAACCCACACAATTTTACCCTAACTACGTAAATAAATTTTATTGTTTTTGTTTGTATCATCGTAGACTAATGGATTTTCACATAATTAAAAATACATTTAATATATATTGTGGGTTAACGATTTTTTGAATAATATCGTTCAACGTTTTCATGGACATCAATTAACAAATTGTTGAAGGATGACGCGAAGTCGCATCTTTTGGCTACGTAAAACTTCACACACGAGTGGTGCTTTTGCGTTTTATATGCTACATTATTTTTCAATATTAATACGCAATATTCATATTTATACAATTAGAGTAAGTGCTATGCATATAAATACTACGATTGCAAAGAGTTCGTGGTTATGTTACAAATAAATGTGTACAACAATGCAACACAGAAAATGTTTTTGTTAAATAATGCAACATGCAAGAGTAACGCCCAAAAGCGAAGCTTCTCGCTTAAAATACCAAAACTAGGCATCAGCAATGTGTTAAGATAATTACAGATATTAAAAAAAAAATAACTTATAAATATTCCTTTAATAGAATTAGGTAATTCGATGAATAACATTTTTATTTTCAAATACTTAATATTGGTCTTAGCTCTGTCATAAAACAAAAAAGATGGGTTTTTAACTAGATGCAGTGACTCACTTTGCAACAGATATGCATGCAAATTTAGTCAGAATGTTTAGGAGACTAATGTTCGGTTTAGTCTTTAGAATAACCCTTGGATCTGTCATAAGACAAAAAGACATTTTTTTAACTGAGTGCAAAGACTTACTTTTCAATAAATATTCATACAAATTTAATTATGAACTAACAGTACAAGTACTGTTTAACCCTTAAAATACCAATTTTTTACAAAATGGGGATAATTTGTTAGAAATACTCGAAGAATAAATAATAAAAATAATTTTCGCCTTTTGGTAGCATAAGTGGTACAGATATGTACCATTGATAATCTGCGGTTTAAGATATAAATATTTCCCAATATTATCACAGAACTATTTATTATATTTTTATGTATATTTATGAATGTTAGTAGATTTTTACATAACGAAAAATTTCTTTGTAATGATAGCACCGTGGATTGAAAAATATATTCGCCTAGACATCATTAACAGTAACAACGATAATCTAAAAACTTTATAATAAACATAACTTAAATGAGCCCTCTTGTTAACAAGAAAGTAACTCGATAAATATCATATTGTTTTCACATAACTTCAGTTCTCGCTCTGTCATTACCGTGGTAGAAATTGGTGGTTTTTTTTTTTTTTTTTTTTTTTTTTTATGAATACAGACTCATTCTGTAGTAAGTATGCGTAAAAAGATAAAGGCAGTCTATAAGACAGTAATGATCCAAGTGATATTTAAGGTATATATATATTCCGCACAATTATCGTAACTGTTCAAATACTTTTTTTTTCATATAGTCGTAGATTAATGTCTTTTTACATAATGAACAATAAACACCGATGCAAAAGTTTTCAATGAATAAATACCCACATTTTCTGAGGAAATACTGTTTCAAATGTCACATAAACACCCACATATATTAAATACTTATTAGACTTTACATAGAGCAATAAAAGTTCGTCACACGTTGCGTAAATTATGCTTTAATGGCAAAACAACATAATTAAATTGCCTTAAACATTTAGACAAAGTGTCAGAAAACGTCTTAATTTAACAAAATTTTTAAAAAAGGCAAAATAAAAAAGGAACTTCCGTTCTTCTTAATCAGTAAGAAAATTTTCATTTAAAAAAATCAGGTTTCGGGCAATTTCTGGCTCGATTTCATACCAAGCTTTCTCAATTGAAGCTTTATGTTTGTCTGAGTAATATTGCCAAAATAGCCAGTCGAGATCTTTAATCTGCAGCGAATTAAACCAGTGTGTTCTAGGGCTCTCTTTATATACATGAGCATTATCTTTCTGAAATATTCATTGCCGACCAGATAAAAGTTCTTTAAAACATACCAGATTATCCTCCAATGTCTGCGCATATGCTTTCGCTGTTTGCATCCATGCTTCAAATGTTACATAAATACTTTCATATATTAAATACTTTTTAATTTTACACAAAGCAAAAAAAATTGTCATACATTGCGTAAATTATGTTTTAATAGCAAAATAACATAATTAAACTGTCTTAAAAAATTAGACAAAATGTCTTAATTTAACAGAATTTTTTAAAAAGGGGAAAATATAACGGTACTTCCGTACTTCTTAATTAGTTCAAACATGCGATTTTCGATTGAAAAAATAAGATTTTGCGTAATTTCTGGTTCAATTTCGTACCAAGTATTCTCAATTCAAGTTTTAAGTTTTGTTTCGTAAGGAATATTGCGGGTTATACTTGAAAATTTTACGAATTATAATGCTCCATGGGTTCTCGATTAGGTTATGGCCAGTGCTACAAGATAGCCAGTCAATACCTTTAATCTGATGCCAATTAAACCAATGTTTTCTAAGGCGCGTTTCATATCTGAGCATTATCTTTCTGAAATATGCATTGTCGATCTGATAACAGTTACCAGATTATCCTCCAATGTATGTACATATGTTTGCGCTGTTTGGTGTCCATGTAGAAAACAGAAATGATATCTACCCATTGAATCAAAATGCAGTCCAAACCATCACTGAACCCTCACCTTGTACTCTACTAAAAAGGCTATGTGGTTCTTTACGTCAATCATGCCAGCATTTGATCCAGCCATCAGTACAATCCAGGTTCGACTTTTTTTTTCGTCATTAAATATTACTAAATGCCACTTTTATTCATATAGCATGTGATTACGGGATTAGTCCATTCTCTGTAATTGTTCAGGTTTCAGAGCTAGGTATCTCCTTGTTTGTTTGTTTTTTTAATTCGTCTACAAAATTTATCTTTTGATATCAAGAGTTCCGATTCATTCATAATTGTCGCAAGGTTATCTTTTAGGTAGATTCCATTCTCCAAACCCTTGTATCGTCCAGTTTATTTGTGGCACGTGACCATCCAAGTTATGAGTTATGTATTACCTCTGAATACACAGACCACTTTGAATGATTTAAAAATTCGGCAATTTCAAACATATCGACTTTCTGAATTTAATTTACACGTACTAATTAGCTCTTCCGGCTGAATCTCCCTGGCTTGTGACACCTTGAAAATTGAAGCTATCGCAAGATGAAATTAAATATCTGAAGTGTGTCATATCATTCATTTCTAATCTGCAATTTTTTGCGACAAGTTCCAACATGTCAAGATTGTGTCTAAATTTTTGCGTTATGTTAAGTTTTGTTTAGTTGCAAAAACTGGATATATTAGTAGATTTAAATACATATATAGGCTTATTTCCTCCCTAACATCTTCTAAAATTCGAATTACTTAAACATTTTTTGTAGCATGAGAGCAATTTGTTCCTATTAATTAAAGTACAAATATGATCATTGTCTAAACTTTTGTGGTGTTTAGTTGTAATATCTTGTAGGTTGGTATTTTTTTTATAAAATCGTACAATTTTTCCTGAACATCAATTAAACTAAGAAAAGATTTCTTCAAGAAACATAAGTTGAAAATTTACTCTTTTTAAAAGAAAGTGATTCTGTAAGAAACTTGTCATTTCCAGATACTTAACTTTGAACATGACACAAAATAATGTGTTTTTAATTGAATGCTATAAATTACTTTGCAATAGGCATACATGCAAAATTTAAACAAAATATTTATGAAGCTAATTTATCCAAGTACTGTTTAAAATACAAATATAAACGCAATTATCACAGAACTGTTTGAAATAACTTTTCCTTTATATATATTTTTTGGACCTAATGGATTTTTTATATAATGAAAAATACATTTGTAATGATAGAAATGTGGATTAGCAGATTTCTGCAAAACACTACCTAATTTTCACCAACATTAATTAAGATAATCGAAAAATTCGATAAAAACTTAATGTAAAAATTCACTCTTGTTAAAAGAAAGTAATTGGATTAATATCGTTCTGTTTTCAATTACATGACATCACTTTTCGCTCTGTCATTATCATCATACAAATTGATAGTGTTTGAATTTAATGCATTCTGTCAGCAATAGATGACCAGCCCACTCTACAATAAGTGGACTAGATAACAATTGAAACAAAATATTTATGAAACTAATGATATCAATACTAGTTATAGGCATAGATATCTCATATAATTAATGTATATCTACTTCCCAGTATTATTTTTTTCCTTTTCTCCCATATTATTGAATAATAGATTTCCATACACTGAAAAATACATTTATAATGATACCTTTAGGGTTTAGTAGCTTTCCTACCTAAATTATCTAATTGTTATTATTATGAATAACGATAATTACAGAATTCCTATAGGAACCTTAAAAATATACTCTTATACAGAAAGTAATTCCATTAATAATATTTTGTTGGGAGATATTTAACATCCAACTTAGATGTATTACCGTGATACAAATTGATAAGTTTTTAACACTGATTGCAATGACTCACTTGGCAATAATTATATATAAACATTTAAATGGAGACCTTAAGAAACCAGTGATCCAAATGTCGGTAAAGGTAGGGACATTCCGCACAATTATCGCTGAAAATCGCTTTTCTTTTTGTATATTCGTGAACTAATAACTTTTTTACATAATAAAACATACAATTATAATTATAACAAAGTGGATTGACAGTTTCTACATAACATGGCACAGTTTCCATTGATAAAGATAATTATAAAATTTCATAAGAATTCTATCTAGAAAATGGAATTCTCGTTAAAAAGAATACAATTCGATGAATAGCGTCTTGCATACACTACCTAACAAAATTGTCTAAACTTCTTTTAACACTTCTTGTTTAAACTTAACAAAATAGTTTTAACTTATTTTTAAACAGTTTTTTGTTTAAACTACAAACATAGCTCTATCATTACCATAACACATATTGATATGTTTTTAACTGAATGAAATTACTCTTAATGCAAAATGTATAAATAAAATTTTACGTTTGAGGAGCGAAACTTTCAACCCAAGTAGTGTCTAAGGCATATCCAATACAATTATGGCAAAAGTATTTAATTTTCTTAATTCTTTCTTTCTGTATATATCTATGTTTATATATAATATATTTTAAGTGTCTGTACATTTTTCCGATTTCATTTACCTTAAAATACTTTTTTCAACTACTTCTCATCTCAGCATTCCATTATTCCATGCCTAGTATCCTTAGCTTTTCCGTATTAAAATCATTTCATTTCGAATGTTCTTTTTCTTTCATAAGCCTGTTTTTTGTTGTTGTTTTTTTTTTCTTAAGGGAAGCATTTTATGATGTTTTCGTGCTTTTCTCGAGCTTAGTTACACCTTTTTTTCATGCGTGGCTAATTAGTGCAAATAGGTTAGCTAATAGCTAATTGGCTGGGATTCCGTTTCACGAACTTTCTAGAATTATCTTGTATTTATGAGCGTAATAGTATAAGACATTATGCACTTTCTCAGATATAGGATTTTTAGTAGTTTTATTAAGTAAAAACGTTACGGCTGTTTATCAGTCATTCAGTTCATCAGCCAGTTCTCTGGAAAACATCTTTGTTATTATTGGAGTCCCAAACATTTTACCCTGCATTATTAATAAGTTAGATAGATTGGATCGTTACTGCAAGTATCTTATGTTCTTATTGGGATCACAAACTTTTTTTATCTGCATTGGTAACAAATTCGATAGATTGGATTTTCATTTAATTATCATCGAAGCTGCTTGTCGATTTAAAATATTTTGCTGGAATTAGAGCCTTTCCGTTATTAATGAACGAAGTTAATAAAGCTGTCCACTCTATAGTACCTGGCTTTTTCTTTTAAAGAAGACACTCGTAGAATTCATTTCACCTGCCATGTTTTCATTCACGAACCGACTGCTCTAAGTGATTGCTAGTTTCTTCTAGTAAATGAAATTTACGTCTGGAACAACCTGAGTTATTCGGCTAACATCTTCCAATGTAAATTCATTACGTCACATATAATCATGTAACTAATAGATAATGCAGAAAATGCGACTTAAATTGATCGCATTTATCGTTATCAATAGCATACTATTGTCGAAATCAATTGGGACTGAGCATCTATATGTTCACTTTTACACTAAAATAAAAAACTTTATGCGATTAATTTATCGTTTAATCTTTTCGCTTTTTCTGTTAGTTTCTTAAAAGAGTAAAATTGAAAGCAAAGCTGTATTGTAAAGTCAATTCAAAGCATGGAATCAAAAATTCTAGCTGAAATTCAGTAGCTTTTAGTACAGGACTCTGTTAATTTTCAAAAACAGGGCGAAATGCGAACTTTGAAAACTGTGGAGGTACCAATGGGGTATTATTAAAGAAAATTATGACAGTGAAGTTCTCGTAGTAGCGAATCTCACAGAAATTCAAATTTACCAAGAGGTTAGAGAAGAAATACAAAATCAAAATACTCAGGAAAGTGTGGAGAGTAATTTGAGAGATCACTCACAAATTTGGAAATGGAAAATGCGTTAAAAATTGTGAAACAAGGTGTAGAATATCAGTCGGAGAATTTTCAAAAGTATGAATATGAACATCATTAGTAACCTTTTAAGGGACAATTGTAAACAAAAATTAAAGGAATTTTTCAATAAATGTTTACTACCATTTTTTTTTTAGTAAATGTTATCATTTTCTCAGCGGTAAATTTAGTAATGCTTGATATTACCATTATTTCTTTAAATCATTTATTGTTATTAAAAACTGGTGTTCCGACGTAATCACAATAAACAAAATTTACTATCATCTTATTTGAACGTGAATAAAGGTAACTACAGAATTCTACATAAGAACCCTAACTTAAAAATATACTGCTGTTCATATAAAGTAATTATATTAACCCTAGAATACTAGGCATAGTTTAGATTAGGTAGACGTGATAATTAGGAGCCTCTAGTATTCTAGAGTTAATAACTTTTTTTCAGATACTTAGCATGAAATTTAGCTCCTAAATTGATAGTTATACATGATAGTTATACATAATAGTTATATATTTATAAAATTTTAAAAAAATAAGAAACTAATAATCCAGTAGCTGTTTAAGATATTGAGATATCCCACACAATTATCGTAGTATTTCTTAAAATGGTTTTTCCTTTTTGTATACTTGGGGACTCATATAATTTTTCGTGATGAAAAATACATATATTTTACGTCATATACATTCATAACGTAAAACCAATTTTCATCAATACCAGGGAAAATAGTTACAGCATTCTATAAGAATGTAACCCTAAATTGTTAAAAAAAAGTTATTCAGTTATTATCGTTTTGTTTTCAGAAATTTAGTATCGATGTTAGCTGTATCATTACCATGGCACAAATTGATAGATCTTTAACACTGAATGTAATGACTACTTTTCCATATATTTAGATAAAATTTTAAACGGAGGCCTTAAGAAACTACAGATCAAAGTGCTGTTTAAGGTATAGATAGATAAACTACTATGGTACAAATTGATAGCTCTTTAAGACTGAATGTAATGACTACTTTTCAAAATGTTTAGGAAAAATTTTACACTGAGTCCTTTAGAAACTACAAACCAAAGTGCTGTTTAATGCATAGATATATAAAGAATTATCAAAATATTGCACTAAATAGTTTTTCCTTGCAGATTCCTGTATAAATAGATTTTGTTACACAAGGACAAAGTACATTTATAATGATGGCATTATGAATTGAAAGCCTCCACCATGTAATTTATAACAACATCAACACTTAGAGAATCTAATAAGAGCCATAACTTTAAAATGTACTTGAGTTTTAAAAAAATTGATTAATACCATTTTGGTGTCAGAACTTACATCTGTGATTATCATGACAGAAACTGATATTTTTCAACTTAATACAATGGCTTATTATTTAATAAGCATGTATAAAATATTAAAGTAAGTCCTTAAGGAACTAATGGTTCAAGTGCTGTTTAAACCACATACCCCATACAATTATTATATAACAACTTAAAGTAATTATATTCTTTGTAGATTCATAAACTAATGGAATTTTACGTAAGATAAACTATAATGTATTTGGGGTTGGTAGATTTTTACATAATATCGTCCCAACTTCATCAACATCATTGAAAATAATTACAGAATTCTATAGGAACGCTAATTTAAAAAATACACTCTTGTTAACAGAAAGCAATTCGTTTAATATCGTGTTGTTTTCAGATACTTAACATGCAACTTAAGTCTATCAATACCGTGACATAAATTGATAGGCTTTTCCTGAATGCAATGACTCACTGCACTAATAGGTGAATATATAAATTTAAATGCAGTTCTTAAGAAACAAATGAGCCAAACACTGCCTAAGGTATAGACATAGTACACAATTATCAAAAAACTATTTAAAACAGTTTTCTCCTTTTATGTATTCTTGAAATAATAGGCTTACACTTAATTCACAAAAATACATTTATAATGATAGTATTGTGGTTTAGTGCTTTTCAACATAACATCGTACACTTTCCAACAATCTCGTTAAAAATAATTGCAGATTTCTGTAAGAATCCTTGTATACTGTTGTTAACGAAAAGTAATTTGATTAATATCGTTTTGTTCCCAGATACTTAGCATCGAACTTAGCACTATCATTACCATGACACAAATTGATAGATTTTTAACTCTGAATGCAATGACTCACGCTGCAATTGGTAATACACAAAATTTTAAACGGAGTCCTTAAGAAATCACTGATCCAAGCGCTGTTTAAGGTGAAGGCTATCAGGTGTCTATGCAATAGCGTTTTATTGATTTCTTCGTAAAAACAAAAGTGATATGACTCCGCCTATATGTGACCCTGAATAAACGATTGATCTTGAACTATCATAATAATTGACATTGGACGTTCGTAACGGAGCTGCAATTTTGTATCAAAGACTGCCTAGCCTCCACAATGCTTTTTTTTCTATCTCTTTAAGTAAAGTCAACGCCCATGTGACAAGAATACAACAGAACACAGGTGTTACGAAAAGAACAATTTGATTAAATATAAATGACATTGATAGGTGCCTTGTTTGTTAAATTACCTTTGTTTGGGAGAAAAAATGCAAGCACCTGCAAATTTACATCCAGAACTCTCATTAGTATGCGATGCAGTTCATTATTCGAGAAGTTTATCATTCCTTTAATGACGTTAATTTAACCACTGGGAGATGTTTCATTGACTTTCATGGCTATTTCACTTTCTATTGGAATTGAATGAATTTAATAATTTTCCAGTTAAGAAATTGAAATCAGATTTTTGAGAAAGAAGTATAAACCTTTAAATACCCCGATGATCTTTGTACATAAAATTTCAGCAAAAAAAAAAAAGGATATTTCACTATTTGATATTCCGTCTAAACATACGGATACACAGATTACCGTTTATAAAGTTTTATTGATACGACAAAGAAAAGTTGAAAATTGATTCAGTTTAAAAGCACGAAAAAAACTGTTACTTACTTAAGGTGGAATATTTATTTTTTTAAACTTTTATAATTATTAATATCCGTCACTATTTGTGAAATACGCCTATGATATTAAATTATGTTATAATCATTTTAGTGTAAGTCGTGTGTAAGAATACTCGAATATTCTACTGATATAAAGGTTATGTTAAAAGCTAGAAATATGACAGAAGTTCAGAGATGAATAAGTCATGTTCTTCATGATTTATTTTATCACTTATCATCTGAAGATACATGAAGATTGATTTAGCTGTCATATATTTATACATATATATTATACGACGGGCTCTTGGCAACTAGGCCATTCAGAACAATAAGGTCAGAAGTGATGGCCACTTATTTAAGTGACACCTGGAGGGCGGCCATCGTTACTCGAGCTGATCTCCTAATTTAGACCCTTGATAAAATGAAGAGATCTTCACCTGACTAGGCATCTCCAGAGATATAATTCATAGATAACTTGGAAGACTTTGCACCCACGACGAAGTTTATATGCATCAGACGCCATTAGCATACGTGTCTGATCTTTAGCTGGCGGTGAGCCTTGAACACGCAACCTTTTGTCTACGAGTCCAAAGCTCTGCCAACTGGGCCACCGCCGCCCCGTCATATAAAATAGAAGTTTTACTAGTAGTCTTGTTAAGGTATTTAATGCTACGAAAATAATAATACAAATTAAAACTATTTAATCAGTATCTCACTTATTTTCATGATTTTCTAGTCTAGTATCGGAACGAGGATGTTCAACTGTTTTTAATTTATTTTTTCTGTATGTAGGAATAATTAATTCTACTACTCTCCTTTTGCTAAAAATTACCTTTTAAATCAATTATTTGAGACTGAAAAATTATATTTTACTCAATGATCGTCAAAATGAGTATCACCAGTAATATAGAAATTTAATTCTTCGGGAAAAATCAACAAAACGTGACACGTGAACAAATCAAGATCACAGAAATAAGACAGCAAAATACAGATTTTTTTTACTACAATAGGTGGTAAAAATAATTTTAATGAAGCATAGGATTTCCCTTAACTTGAAAGCAATCTTGTCATTTTCATCCCACACTCCCGATCAAATGATTTGAGGTTTCGACGATATCAGTTCTCAAATTATCATTACAAATCTCATAGGGATTTGTTAAGATGAATCAAAGAAATTATTTTTCCATGGTTCCGCAAGTCTTGTTTGAAATTACAAAATTATATTTTACTCAATGATCGTCAAAACGAGTATCATGAGTAGCATAGAAATTTTATTCTTCTGGAAAAATCGACAAAACATGACACGTGACTATCAAAAAACAAATCAAGATCATTGAAACTAGACAGCAATCGTGGAATATCTTAATTTTTTTTACTTTAATAAGTGGTAAAAATATTTTTAATGAATCATAGAATTTCCTTTAACTTGAATGCAATGTTGTCATTTTCATCCCATACTCCCGATCAAATGATCAGAGGTTTCGACGATATCAGTTCTCGAATTATCATTACTCATCTCATAGTGGTTTCTTAAAATGAATCAAAGAAATTACTTTCCCATGGTTCCGCTGGTTTCCTTCGAACCATGGATTTCCTTGCGTAAATACGGGTTAGGTTCTCTTAAAAGATCCCCACGGAGGGCACCTCCCCCCCCCCTTAGTGCCTATATCCCTCTTGTTGATAATTGGCCGTCATAAACACAACCAACCAACCCATGGGTCCGCAAAGGCTTTGGTTTACCCTTAAATGCATCGCGTAGCATATCTGTAACATGTAAAAAAATTATGTTTTTATGACATCCGAATCATCCGATTGAGCTTTCTTTAACTAATCTATGTTTCATATCTGCTATATTGTGTTTTAGAAGGATCATTGCACCACATTTCCTCCAATAGACGGCAGTAGGGCTGATATTTAGTCAATTTAGCGAGAAGTAATAGAGAGCGCCACATATTCAGAATTCGCTTATGTTTTGCATAGTTTAATTCGTACTTAGAATTAAATTTTATAAGATAAAAAGTCAGATAAAATAATGTATCTAGATTTATATTTATTAAAATAATTGATAAATGTTCCTTATTTTAGCTATGAGGGTGTTTTTTGCTTGTGTTGCAGATGTGCAACATAAGAAGAAAGTTGACGTGTTATGAGAAAAATACATCTTAGGATCATATATTTTTTTTTCGAAACAAAATAAACTAGTATGTTGTGGCCATCACAAAACTTTCTTCTATCTCATACATGTCAACACTTCAGAATTCACTATCTCAGTGCCAAATTAAATGGTAATCTGTGTTCATCATGAGAATTCTAAAAATATGAAATTCCGTGCATTAGCTCTCGAGGTATGACTGTCGCTGAAATCGTGTAAATCCAGCAAAATGCAGCATAGCAGCGCCACCTATTGGGTTATTTACACCAGAACCTAATTATCACCAACTTATGTCAACGTCTAACTGAATATGAAGTTTGGGGATAATTCGTGCATTAGTTCTTGAGATAGAGGTATTGCGCAAATCATGACAAATGCAGCATAGAAGCGCCACCTGTTGAGCGATTTGCAACAACACATAATCAGCAGCAATATTAATCAAGTTATACTTAAATCTGAAGTTTGATGAAAATTCGTGCATTAGTTCTTGAGATAGAGCTATTGAGGAAATAGTTCAAAATGCAGCACAGAGCGCCACCTATTGGGCGATTTACACCAGCATCATTTCATATGAAGGACTAACTAAATCCGAAGTTTGATGAAAATGTGTGCATCAGTTCTTGAGATAGAGCTACTGCGAAAATAGTGTAAATCCTGCAAAATGCAGCATAGCAGCACCACCTGTTGGGCGATTTACACCAAAACGTAAACAGCTTCCATTCATGTCAAGGACTAACTGAATCTGAAGTTTTATAAAAATCCATGCATTAGTTCTTGAGATAGAGCTTTTGCGGAAATCCTGCAAAAAGCTACATTGCAGCGCCACCTGCAGGGCAATTTACACCAAAAACTAATTAGCACCAATGTATATCAGGAACTACCTGAATATAAATTTTTATTAAATTCCGTGCATTAGTTCTTGAGAAAAGAGTGCCCACAAAATTTGTGTCACATACAGACAGACAGACAGACTCACAGACTCACAGACAGACATTTTGTAAAAACATGTTTTTTGGAATCTCTGACCCATAAAACGTGTAAATCCGTCGAAAACTGGAATTCGAAAATTTTCATGAAACCAATACTTTCTTCTTGTCAAGATAGAAGAAAGTAAAAATCATGCATTTAAGTTTTAAGATATAGTTGGCTAATATGTACTTTGAATGCCCTAAAAAGTATTGATAGTCTATATGCACACTGGCAGAGCGAAAGTTTCTAAAATAAACAAATCATTAATTGCGTGGTAATCATACGTAATATGAGCACTTGACAGATAGTTTATTATACGCTGCAAAAAAAGACAAAAAAAAAAAAGACAGGTGTTTCTTTACCTAACAAAATATAGTACAGTGTGTCCTAAAAATTCCCGTACTCCAATTTAAAGAACACATTGTCCGCTATTTTTTTATTATTATTAATTTTTATCCTCTGGTTATCAGTGCATCAATTCTTGAGTTTTTATCGTTTGGTTCTTTTCGCACTTATTAGTGCGAGAACAAAGTTCTATGTTATTTTGTTTTTCATAGTGAAATTAATTTATTACGCATTCAGAGAATTGCGCTGCTCGAAATTTATTTTGAATGTAAATCGTTTGAATGGTACAAAGATGTTTGGCGAAATAAATATCCAAATGATTCAATACTGAGTAAAGTTACGTTATATCGGCTCGTTCGACGATTTCGTAATACAGGTTCGGTGGAAGACAAGCACAGGAGGGGAACGCCAAAAGTTGTTACACCAATCTTTTACATTCTAAAAAATTTGGCATACGGTGTGGTATATCACGTAAAAGGATAGTTGGACCTCTGTTTTTCAAATCAACTTTTGATAGTTTTGTATACAGAGAACTTATCCAGCAATTTGTTGTATTGTTAGAAATGAATGAACGAAATTCTTTGTTCCAACAAGATGGTGCAACAATCCATGCATGTGACGAAACCATGGACATGCTTGAAGAATTTCTTGCCGATCGACTCATTTTAAAAAAATCTTTTGCCAGCTCGATCCCCTGATCTGAGCATCCCGAACTTTTTTCTGTGGGAATATTTAAAGAAAAAAGTTTATGCAAATAATCCTCAAACAATAAATGATATGAAAATTACCATTATTCAAAAGATACAAGAAGTTACTCCCAGTATGTTAAAACGCGTTCCTACAAACATGTGCATAAAAGTTGAGCTTTGCCCCCTAGAAAGCGTTGGATATTTTGAAAATTTATTATATATGTAAGTTCAGTATTTTTTCTTACGTGATGTTAAAAGTACTTTTTATCATTAACATAAAAGTAATCGTTTTAATGTTTGTTCTTTTGGGAATAATAAAAACACATGTCGTCAGAACGGTAACTTTTGGGACACTTTGTATAACCACGAAAGAAAGTATACAATAACATCTTCCGGGGTATTCTGAAAAGTGTTCTTTGTCTTTAGATACCTCAAAAAATATATTTTTGTGATTAAAAAAATATATTAATAAAGATTCTTTTGCTGTCACTAATTTTCAGAAACATTTCTGAGGAGTTTTTACAGTGTATTAAGGCATGTTGTACCTTTTTTTTTATGCTTTACCTAAAAATTTTCCACTTTTTTGCGATTTATGTTTTTTTAGCTTAATTATATGGTAATAATAATGGTATTTTTTGCAAATGAAAGAGAATAACTTCAAGTTTTAAAAACAATTTTTTATTTGGAAATTGGTTAAAAAATTGTCCTCTGGTGGCCTTTGATACTAGGGTGTGCAAAAAGTGAAGCATTCCGAGATACCAGATGAATCTCGGAAACTGGCTTTTAAAGGGCAATTTAAGTGTGAAGTTAAGTATGTATAAACATTTAATCATGTTATATTTTCACTTATGTGATGTTTAAATTAAGGAGGTCCAGGACACAAAAATCTTCAAATTTTCAAAAAACATTTTATTGGATTAAAAATTTCTCTGCCGTTTTCTGCTTAAAATGACATTTAAACCGTGTTTCTATCTTAATTAGAACAGGAAATATTAATTTTTACATTTTGATTTGTTTTAAAAATCTACCTTTCAAGCTATGGTTGCCAAGGAAACGACTTCTTGTGAAATTGCGTTTTTCTTCATGATGGGTTTTTTCACCATTTCTCATATTTAAATTGTTATAAATAAAGATCCGTTACAGATAAATGGTTCAAATTTGGAACATGTCTTTTTCAATAGCTTTACTTTAAATTAGATTCAGCAAATTAAAAAATATATATTACTTTTAAAAATATGATTGTTTTTTAAACTTACATCAATTTTTTCCTAATTTTTAATTTAAATATTTTTAATTTATTTTTTAATCAATATTTTTTTAATGCTGAATCTAAATTAAAACTTATATATTTCTGTTTATTTAATTGAAAAAAAATTGAAATTCTATAAATAATATTTCGAGTTATAACGATTTTAAACTACCCCACTTTTTTAACAAAATTTAAATAAAAAAAAAATTTTTTTATTGTGAGAATTTTTATCATGCGATTTTGTTTACAAATGATATCGTTAACCATCACAAAAAATTTCAAAATTTTAACTCAATAAATAACAAATTTTTGAAAATGTGTCCCGGACACCCTTAAATGAACATACGAACTACACTAGAATTCAACACAGTAATAAATACTAAACTATAGTTATTTTTGCAAAATGTAAATAAATTTACCTAAATTTCTAAGCCCTTTCAATTTACATTAAACCCCTCCAGGAATCACCTTCTATTTCATTCGTATTTTTAAATGTTAACAAAAATACCAATCTCATGTCTTAATCATGCAATTTTCACCAGCAGATATTAGCATACATCACAATAACAAGAAAAGTATTAAACTTTATCGTGTAAAGCACTAAAACTAACATCTAATCCTAGGGAAAACATTTTTTACCGTGATTTATCAAGCTATCATTCTAAGACCAGATAAAGTAATAAATTACAGTCGCATCACGATCATCACTCTCACGTTTGTTTACGCTTTCTTCAGCTCAAGGCGGTATCATTAGCATATAAAATAGGTGACACAAACAAAAGACCACTACTAAATTCACCCTTAAGGAAAATGATGGGCATACTCTTTGGTAATTACTTCTCAATATTTTCAATAGTTTTTGCTGATTAGTAACAATGAACTTTCCTTTGCCCTATATTTTTGCGATCTATGAAAAGACATCGAGTTACAATATTTTATTCTGTATATGTATTATACTGGAATTTTCGTTGCACAGTAAAAATCTATATTAAGCGTTTCACTCAACTTGTTTTTCACTAACTAGTTGTGAATGGAAACTACGAAAAACATTGTTCTGTAATAGTTAAAATGAAGTTTATGTCACGTTTCTTTTTGAGAAATGATTATTATAAAATCTAGTTCTTCCTAATTTGACGGATTTTATTAATTTTCTAGATGTCAAAACTCTTGAAAATGTACTATAAATAACACAATTTGGTTTTCTGTGTAGAAATTTCTATCGAAATAAACATAATTTTCCGCGTATTAAAGTTACAAACTGGCAATGATTTATTAGCATTCATTGCTATAAAATAGAATTTTAGAAAACAGCAAAAGCGTTGCAGTGGTAATTGAAAGTGTTGTCAAAATTATAAAAAATGATTTAATATTGTTTGTCCGATTTAGCCTAAAAAAAATAAATCACAGTGGTCATAAAACAGTTTCCAATTTCCAAGATAGTTTTTTTTCCCAAATGAGCCAACTCACAGAAAATAACTGATGATCGAGGATTTCATCTAACATCTTTTAAAATCACCTTTGAAGCACAATCAGAAAAAAATTTGTGCATTTCATTAATTTGTTATATTGCTTTATATAAAATAACTCCATGCCTTCTGTGGCAGGGTACACGTATCCCAAAAATATAAATTAGATTTGCACACATCAATACATATGGCTGACAAAGTAATATTCTAGAAGAACTTTGTGACACAGAGATGTTCTAAAGGTTATTTTAGCCCTGCATGTATTTCGCAATATAAAACAAAGTATTTTCATTACATCATTAGTTTACGGATTGCTTAATAAAGTATAAATACAAAAAATACTGATGTTTATGTAGTTGGGGGGGGGTTACGAAACATCTGAAAATAATAAAATAAGGTTTGAATATAATACGGGGAACTTAAATTTGTGCTATAACAAGTAGATGAACTTTTGCTGCTCATTCTCAGTTTTATCTTCGGTGATAGAAAATTTGAATAAAAAAAGTATACAATAAAATTTTTAAATAGAATTTTGAATATTTTAAAGGTATATATATATAGTCATGCTTTATATATAAAAAATAAAAAATACATAAATATAAAAGCATGTAAATATAAAAACATGTAAATAAAAATATAAATAATAAAACTTTTTTATCAAAGAGAAGCACTCAAATATTAATCAACTTCATTTTTAAATGATTTTTTCAATATTTTTTGCAGTGGGAAAAAATTTGTTTATTACATTAATGCATAAATTGCGACATAGGAATCATCCTCTTCATAACATAGAGAAATTTCAATACTTCATAAGTAAATTTAGGATCTTACTAAAAATTCCTTAGCATTGAGAAGAGGCAAAAGCACAAATTCTACACGGATGTAATTTTGAATAGCAATCAGAATCTGGTGAAAAGAAAAACTTGGAAATTGACTAAAACTAGTTAATAATATGAATCACTTAAAAGTTTTAAAACATGCTTTCTTTCTAAGCCTTAGCAGCAACAAAATAAAATTTTAATAACTATCCACACATGATTTCAATTTATACATATCTTTCTCAAACAACAACAACGTTTAATCAAAATTTTCTTTCTTATCTAAAACAATCTTCAGAATATTACACATTCAAGCGCTTAGGCCGATGTGATTGTCACCTCCACCCCGAACAATCTCATGATCCAAAGTCTAAAACAATAGTGCATTCGAGCACAAGGTATACAAGACACATCAACATTCTTAATCTATGCGGAAGAATCAATCATTTTATTATACTAGTCGATACCATATTACTAAACGGCTTTTGTTCTCGTAAAAACACACTTTTCTTATCATTTAGTCAGATATTTTGCTCTTGTTTGGACCAAAACATTAAAGAGACAGGCTACCATTGTAAAATGAATCTTAAGACTCCCAACGTTTTCGGTCAGTGACCTCTTATTTGTCCCATTTCTAGCATAATAAACATGGCGCCATTTGATTTTTGGTGTTGAATATGCTAATTTGTCCGATCAGATGTGTAAAGTAAATTTATTGTTCTGACATGTAATCGATAAGCTTGTTTATGAGGCTATTAATAAAGGAACATAATAGCGTATGTTTTATATTTAATCGACATACTATTATCTATCAGTGTTGTAAAAAGCATTCAATGCATGTTTTTTCAGCGAATGAATTCATAGGTGTAACTCGTATACTTTTTTTCTTGTTTAAAAGATACTTAATAACGAGAATGACAAAATACCTGCCTTATTTTCAGATTTTATTTAAGCGTCAGAATGCTTAAGATAAAATAAAAAACTTTCCTATTTTTAAATTACTTTTATTTTCAAAATCCTTCAAAATTCTTCATTTGCGGATGCATGCGTTGCTTACAAGGGCCTCCATCAACAAAATTGTGAATCTCTAACATATTACATTTATGAGCCTCCTGCATGTCTTGCATATACTGTATTAAGTGCACTTCAAATACAAGAAATTTCATCCAAATTTAAAAGTGTGCGTTATAAGCCGAATATAAAAATGGAAGATTAAAAAATCAAAGAAGATGAGCATAAGAATTCTAATTTCTACATTAGTGAGCACTGTACGACGTAAATGTACGTATGGCACATTCACGCTTCGCATCTGGCTTATTTTTTCGGTGTTCGCATTGATTGCCATATTTTCAATATTCTTTATTGTATTGTCATGTTACATGTCTTAGGAAAGTCTTTCCTCAATGGAAGAATTGTGCGTAATGCAGTAAATATACCGAATATAGAAAAATATAGTCTCAAATTTCAGTTTCGGGTTATACGCTTGAATATACTGCACTTATTACGAAATCGGCCCCTGATGAGTGTTCGCAATACTTCTGATTGTACCCTTTCGCTACTAAGCGAGCCTTGTATTATTGTACATTTCCTAAATTATCTAACTTTCTCTTAAAAATCCACTTACATCCGATAATTTTCTTATTTGGTGAGGGATCCACAAAAGTCCCAAGTTTTATTTTTCTTTAATGAGTTGATTTCTTGTTGAGTGGCTTTGAGCCAATTTTCTTTATCTACTGTGTTGTTCATGTTTGTTATGTCTTTAAAGTGGGTTGGTTCGAATGTGTCATTTGTTTTGACATGACAGATCGCGAAGCTGAAGAATAAAGGTAGGCAATTTTTCTTTTAACTTATACATTTATAAGCATCAGCAGCATAGACACAAGGAGACTTACTTTTTCTATTTTGTTTAAATATGAGACATCGCATTCTCGCTGCCAAGAGTGGAGCGTTTTTGTCTTGACACGCCTCTTAAAACTCCAACAATGAGGACCCCTATACTTTAGGGCCCGGTACAACTATCCTTTATGTCTCCGCCTTTGCACATAGTTATCCTCCAAACTTCAAAAGTTTAGCGTCGAAGGTTGAGGATGAGCGTTAATCTCTCTGTCATTACCGTCGTTGATACGAGCATGCTTGCAGTAAGTAAAACTCCATACCTGATCTCGCAGGGCTCTTATGCGCACGTCCCATGTAAGCCTGGTGGGCGCAGGACTCAACACAGGTGACAGCAAAACTCAAGGAGTAGAGGATTTTACTCCGGGATCACATCTCCGGGTTCTTCAAGAACTCCGGGTAAACACAACACTCACATGAGCGCTGAACCGAAGCCTTAAGAGACTACTTCAGTCAGGCGAAAAGACCCGTTCGCTAATGATGGAAGAAATTTATGAAGATATCTCGGTCGCATTTCACTATTTTTAAATGATTTCTTTTGCATTGGATAGCTGAGATCGATCTGTACGCAGGCCGTTTTTTACTTTATCGATTTTCATTGCAGATTTTTTTTATGCTTATGTTTTCACTTTCGAAACCGATTCCGAAAATGAAAGTGTCCCCATAAAAAATATCTGTAAACAATACGAACAGTACGAAATCGAAAAAGTAAAAAACAACCTTTGCACAGATCGATCTCAGCTGTCTAATGCAAAAAAATCATTTAAAAATATTGAAATGCGACAGAGATATCTTTATAAATTTCTTCCATAGGATTAGCATTAGCGAACGGGTCTTTTCACTTGACTGAAGTAGCCTCTTAACCTCAAGTTTCCTGAATCTACTTTTGTTCTACCAAAGCATCCGGACGTGACACTCTATAAAGACTGCCACAGGCCCTTCATTTCAATTGTCATTTGAATGATTTTTCTATGACTTGCTTCACAAACGTTGCCATAACTTCATAACCAAACACCATATAAAGATGTTCAACATACTGAACCCTTCCTCTCAAAATTAAATATTCTCAATAGAAGCTAAAAGGGTGTCTCTTTCCCATGATCAAGATGTACACAAAAACGGAAAGACGCGTTTTTAATGCGGAAAAACATAAAATCAAAATATCACAACTTGCTAAGTTTTAGTCGTAAAATAAAGGGATTTTATTAATAGAGGCGGATATACCGGGGCTTCCCGGGTTACAGAATAAAGACAAAAAACATTTATTTAATTGATAGCTATATTAGATTTTTTACATTTAATATTTCTTTTAGAATACGCACTAACAATGCCAAAAATCATACTTATATGAAAAATAGTAATTAGTTTAAATAAAGTTCTTTAATTTATTAAAAGTGATAGTTTTGTATAAGCCTCGCGCCCGGAGTTAACAGCAGCTTTTTTTATTATTATTATTCTGATCATTTTAGTGATTTTGGTGCATAATACGATCACATGTCTTAAATTTGTATTTTATTTATATTTTATTGTTTTATTTATTGATTGATGAGTGTTTTAATTTCGTTATGTCATATAATCTGAAAACAAATGCTGAGTTACCGGGTGTCCCAAAAAGGACCGACTGATTTTAAAATTCAATAACTTCCACGGTGACAGATATTAAAAAAATTCTTGCAGGAGGGTTATGCATAAAGTCAAAAGTTTTTTTTACAGTGATTTTCAATTTTAGTTCGAATTACAAACAATAGGTGGCGCTGCGATCAATAGAGGCTAAATTCAGGCTCGATTTTTGGTACTTCGTGGCCCGGATAATACATTTCCATCTCCTTTTTCTGCATGGAACAACAGAAAGGACCAAAAATCGAGCCTGTATTTAGCGACTATTGCTTACAGCGCCATCTATTGTTTGTAATTCGAACTAAAATCGAAAATCACTATAATAAAACTTTTGACTTTATGCATAACCCTCCTGCAAGAATTTTTTTAATATCTGTCACCGTTTGGAAGTTATTGAATTTTAAAATCAGTTAGTCCTTTTTGGGACACCCGGTATTTATATTAATTAAAGTACAAACTGATTTATCTTACGAAATCGCTTGCACGCGTTAGATAGAGATTTTTAAAAACCCACGCCTGAAAATTATTTTAAAATCAATAAAAATTGAGTAAATAGCGATACAATTTTCAAACAAACTGCGATACAGTTTTCAAAGAAATTGCATTTCAACGTAATTTTTTTTCCGTATTTAACGGTGTAAAAGTTTTAAATGTGCGTTTTTTAGAAGCTGAAAAAAAAATGCAGTAAAAGTCATTTTAATCGTTTGGTATTGCCACCGTCAAAATGACGTCAGCATTACGCACGAACACGTTAGTATTTATAATATAAATATTTCTTAGACTCAGTGCAACATTTTTAGTAATATAAGTTATAGAAAAAGGGGACAGTATAAAAAAAATTATATTTTAATATGTATACTGCCCCATATAAAACAAATGCTATATTTAAAAACTATGCTTATTTTTTATTCTTTTTGTAATTGGAAGTATGTTTATATCATCAGTGATTTAAGAAATAATGACCATTGCGTCCATCTTAAATCACCCTGTATATCAATGTAATAAGTTAAGGAACAATCACTTAAAATCTGTTTTACTGTTTTCTTAAAAATCGCTTGTTTAAATAAATATTTTAACTATTAACCCAATATGACGACAGCAGAAAAAAGCTCGTCAATCCTTTCGCGAATACAGCGCATATACAGAGTGTTTTTGCGTTCAAACCAAACTAATAAATGGCAGCATCTAAGCTGATTCCCACATAAAATAAATGTTATTTTCATCTGAGTTTGCAAAATGCCTACAAATGCCCGAAAGACAGTATGAACAAGAAAGTGAGAAATTTTCATGTATTTAACTTAAATATTTTTCAATAAAAATTTTGAGGATTTGTAGATTATTTACTTGTTCAAAGCTCTTAAATTTGTGACTGCGTTAATTTAGGTTAATGGTTATTAAATTGATGTTTTTAAGGGGGGGGTGTAGTTTTAGATCCATATTTTTGAACCTAAATTACTCACAAAAGGTATTTTTTCTGTCATTTACGATGTCATTTTGTTCGAAAAAAAAACAATGAATAAGCACTTCTATTATTATTTTATTTTCGGAACTGAAGAGGTTATAGTTGTCTTCAGATGAAAGAATTGTTCAGAATGTTGGGAAACATTTAAAATAATAAATCTTTGTAAAAAATCACCATAAAATAAAAACAATACATAGGACGCGTTTCGAACTAAAAATATTAACAGCTCGTCATCAGCTACAGTAAACACGTGCCCGTAAGGGGACAAGGTCAAAAATGAGCTGTTCATTTTGGATCTTGTCCCCTTACGGACACGTGTTTACTGCAGCTGATGACGAGCTGTTAATATTTTTAGTTCGAAACGCGTCCTATGTATTTTTTATGGTGATTTTTTACAAAGATTTATTATTTTAATTGTTTCATATCGCCAGTTTTCGGTGCTGTTTTGCTGTTGTGAAACATACTAAAAGTATGGGAATTTGTTTGAACGAAAAAAAAAATTTTTTAGTCAAAAATTTTCCGCCAGAGACTGTTTTTTGACGAATTACACATTTAGCAAAGATTTACGATAGTTTAACAAATTTCATTACAACCAAATATGTTCCATATGACGGTCATCATTTTCAGATATCATCTGGAATCATAAGATAGCATATTCCACAGTTGACCGCAGTGTATTCTGGGAAATGCTAAGAACATGTCGTGAAATGCTGTCTTTAAGATGAGGTAAAATTAATAAATAAAATTTCTAAGCTATCGTAAATGTATGCTAAATGTGTAATTCATTTTAAAAAACGCCCTCTGGTGGTGAAACTTTGAACTAATTTTTTTTCGCTTAAAATAATTCCCATTCCTTTATTATGTCTTTCACAAAATTATTAATAATAATTTCGTCTGTAGACAACTTTAATGTGGGGTCGTCTAATTATGGACACTCTGTATATAGAATCTCTTCTTATCTTTGTCAAATAGCTAATTCCTAAACCGTTAGTTTTTGAGGTATAGTTCAAGTTTCGAAAATACTCCAAATGTTGTTCTTCATGCTATGAAAATCAATTTAGGTGAAAATAGTTTTTAAAAAGTTTTAAAATTTGAAGTTTTATAAGATTCCTACATCCTATAAGTTACATTTAGAAAAATTCTCTGCATCCTCCAAGAAGTAAAAAAAATAAAAATCCCATATTTGTACGATCAAAATTTACTGAGTTGTGACACCTTAAATTTTATGAATTTTCTTCGTTTTTTGGCACTGAAAACGCGGTTTTTTTTTTTTTTTTTTCTGTTTTTGGTGCTTGACAACGCAGAAGATTCATAAAATTCAAAATGTCAGAACTCAGTAAGGTAAATGCACTTAGTGAGCCGCGTACCAGTAGTGGACCACTAATTTTTAAAGCTTAAAAACAAGCTCGAAATGTATTTCTTGAAAACGACCGAAAGAAATCTGATTGATTAACATCCTTAAATGTTAACTTTCCATAAACTGTTTGGAATAATTGTTTTTTTCTGCTGATGGATTTGTTTATTTTCTAGAGTGCCTTCAAAAACAGATTTTTTGGCAAATTCTTAGAGATTTCATTAAGAGATAAATTTTTATTTAAAACATTGTATCTTTAATATTATGTTTTGTTTTAAATTAAACTGCTGTTGATATACTCTTGATTACATAATAAATAATTTGTTGGATAAACCGAAAACTTAAAGATTCATGCATCCGAAATTTACTAGGCTCACTACTGGAGCATCGAGGAATGTAACAATTTTTTTTTTTCCAAAAAATATATTTTGAAACTTTGAATGTTTATTCTGACACATGAAGGTTAGGACTAGGCTAAAAATATATATATCTTTTGGAATTCACTAACACTGTAATAATAATTAAATTAATATCCTTAAGTGGCCCACTACTGATGCGTATACCTGAAGTTTTGGTTGTAGAAAAATGGAATTTTTGCGTTTGACTTATTAAAGTATGGCGAAAGTTTTATTATAGCTCATAGTAAAACTTTCATTAAAAATAACTTATAGAACCCAGGGACGATATAAAAATTTAAAATTCGTAAATCTTTTTAAAAAATTATTATTTTGACGTAAATTGATTTCCTTATGATAAACATCCGAATTTTTTTGCAGTTATCTCTAACACTAACGGTTCAATAATTTGCTGTTGATGAATGATAAGATGTAATACCTTGTATATTAATTGCTATTTATTTTTTATTTAAATTTTTGAAAAACTGTAACATGCAACAGGTTACATTATCCTGCCTATGATTATCTGAATGTCATTAAGTAGAAAGTATTTAAATATATATATCGCTTACTAAAGCTCATCATGAATTACAAATTTATGTAACTTTCTTAATTAGGAAAAATCTTTCATTACCAAACTTTCTAAAAATAATGTAATCTTATTAAGATTTTTGACCTCAATTATTTTTTATTTTTAATTACCCGATAGCAATGAAGTTTTTATATATCTGTAAGCATGTACTACATATTTAAACTGAAGAATACTACAGGTCTTTAGGTTACAAAAGATTTGATAAAAAGGGTTCTTCTTTCAAATCTTGTTTACTTGCATACACGCTATTTTAAGAGATAATACATATAAATCCTAAAAAAAAAAAACTTTAGTAATAACACCAACACAATGAGGAAAACTGACGTTTACCTTTCTTCGCGGCATTATTTACCAGCAAAAATCATATTATCATAAAGAAATTGATTACACATTTTAGGAACAGCTATCACTTTGTCAGAAATCCGTTGTACACAAACATTTCCTTTAAATCCTTCATTACTGTTAACTCTTAATGCATGTGGGTGATAACATCCTTTATTTAAAAAAAAAAACAAACATTAAAGGAAATAAATTGATTTAACATGCGTTAGATAAAATTATTCGGTTTTTTTATTATTATTGTTGCCATATTTAAAAAAAATATCTTAAAAGCATTAACATGATATCATTTTCTTTCAAAATTTTTTTTAGACTGATTAAATTTATTTATGGAAAATGTAAATCCTTAAATTATATATCCTGTAATTAATAATGAAATGCATTTGAAGGAAGTATTTATTCATTGTTGTGCAAATGGACATTTAAATCAAATGGTTATTTTTAGGCTGATTGATATGATCATAATTGCTTATTGTACCAGGATATCATTTAATAGTCAAATAAAGGTAGTGTTATGTATAATGACTTCGGAAAGAGAAATACTAATGTAATAAATGAGCTACAAATTAAACAGGCTTTGTGCTGTTACTTTATAAATTGCTCTTGATAAATATAACAAAAACTAGATGAAAGGCCAACAAGTATGAAAACGATTGAAATTTCTCTCCGGTGACCAGCGATGCTTTTTAACAACACGCTGAGAGTCTCCTTATCGTATTAGCTTTTCTGTTTAGCAATTCAAATTTTAGTATTTTCTTTTTTTTTCAGACTTTATTTTGAAATTATATTTTTGCTATTATATATGTTTTCCATTATATTGTGGCTTAACATTTTGGACCATTTAAAGAGTAATAATATATATATATATATATCATATGTCAAAAATCAAAGTCTCAATTTTAATGAAAATCAAAATGTATTTATTTCAATGAATATGTAAATTTCTTCCTTTATGTTTAATATTAAAATGGTAGCTTTAATATTAAAATACATCAGCGCAGAATGCCCCATCACACTAATCAGCGCTAGGCCAAGTTCAATACTTCATATTTGCTGTACTGGGACCGGCAAAAAAACGCTTAATGGGCAATGTGTTATTGTGCATTAAATAGCTTTGGATACAGTACTGATTTCTTTTTTTTTTTTTTTCTTTTTTTTAATGAGAAGAAAGAAGCAGTTGTTTTAACGAATAATTTCTATACAGTTGAAAAATAGTTATAATAACCTTTTGGAAATGATTATTTTCATAGCATTTTAAAGAAAGTAATAAAACACTTTTTTTCTACAGTGCCAGAATATCAAGTGGTTCACCTGAGATCCATTGCCAAAAGAGACACTTCATCAGAAAATACAAAACAAATTCATATGGACGCATTTGGCCAAAGGATGCAGCTAAATTTAAGAAAAAATTCAGATTTTGAAGACAGAATAAAGAGCATGAAAGTTCTAATGGCTGAAACGACGGGACCTGGACAACTGAAGTATCACGAACCTCAGGTCAGTACTTACTGTATAAATTTCACATCTTGATGATTTTTAGTGTTACGTACTTAAAAAGTATAAAACGGAGCCTTTATAAGATCACTCGTGTGTCTGTATGTCTGTCTGTACGTCTATCGCAGCCGTTTTTCTCTTAAACTATGGAACGCGGAAAGTTCAAATTTGGCAGAAGTAATAAAGTCTATTGACCCACATATTTATAGATTATTAAACATTCACAAATATATTTATGAAAAATGTAAAGGGACTAATTGCTTGAAAATAAAAATATTTATATATATATATATATATATATATATCGTATGGGATATCGTGTGAAAGCTCTGGTAACGCCGAACTCAAAAATATATTTGTTTTAATTTTAGTTGTTATGTTTTCAGAGATATACTCGAAAATTTAATGCAAAAGTAGGTCCTCCCACCTCTCTATTTCCGAGTCTACTGAAACTAAAATTATGAAAAAAATTAAGGGTAGTAGAAGTTTATTTAGACCTTGCAAGAAAACTATGGCGATTACTTTAGGTCTTATAGCTTTTGAGAAAATCGCATTTTTCCATTACACACAAATTTCACTTTGCGGTAGTTCAGCAAGGAAGTTGAGGTGCGTTCGAGGTGCCTATCATCGCGGACGTATAAAAGGATTGTTGATAACGATTTTAGAAAACATTTGTCGGTAATTAGCCGATATATTAACCTTTAAAGACACGGATGATTTGTACATACATGAAGACGTGGGTATCGTACTCTGTGCAACAATTCCTACAGATACCTCAAAATGAGATTCAAATTATATTTCAGTCATTGAGAAAACATTTACGAGACCTTAGAGCAGATTCTATTATTGTATTTTCACATGCCATTTTACTTGTAGAATCATGGGAGAAAATTATTCAAATAAAATGTATCGTTCCAGCATAAAACGGTGCATTTTATTTGCATAATTTTGAACAGGTATGTAGAGTAAATGGTCCTGCTATAACAAGCGCGAATCCGGGTTGGGGATTTATAGCGTATGTACATCGTAATTTTATTAATAACGTAACCAATGACTCAGGTAAAAGTTTATATTTGGATAGTCCAGATAGTGAACACTGTGAATGTCTCCAGTTCGTATTATTTGGTGTGCGGCTGATAACTGTTTATAGATCACCAAGATGCTTAATAAACACATTGGTAATGTCATATTGTAATGTAATGTCATATTTAAAAGCATAGGTCAAGAAACATTATGTTAAAATTTAATTATTGCGGCTAATTTCAATGTCAACTTCCGAAACAATACTAGAAAGGAGCTATCGTAATATTTTTTAACTTTTGCCCTAAGTCCATTCATTCGAGAATCTACTACCAAGGAAAACACAATTATTGACAATGTATTCACCGACACCCCCGTGCAATGTGGCATTATTCATTCAATTTTAGTCACCATAAATGGATTTGGATAAGATTTTTAAGAAGTTATATAGAATAGCAATATTTGATACTATTTAGGCTTCATATCTCTCGAAGTTTCATTGTATATCCATCTATACTTTTCTTGTATATATAGCTATGCCTAACCCAACGTTGTATAGTTATTTTAAAAGTCTTATTATTCTTTTTGAAAAGATTTTTTGTAATATTACAGTTACTTATTAATATATTTATTGTACGGAACCCTCTGTTAGTGAGCAATACTCGCACTTGACCGATTATTTTAGTTGGTTGAATGAATTTTAATGGCACAAAGTCCCTGTAGGGACATGCTGCGCCAACCGATTATTTTGGATATTTTAATCGGCAATCCACGTCTTGATAGCCAAGGAATCAGATTTCTTATACTTTACAGTGTACAAAAAATTGACGAAGCGAATTATGGGTTTAAGAAAATTTTTATTCATTACGTTTTCAAAACTTTTTTAACATTAACTCTCCGCGTACGGCTAAGTTCGTCCGCTACTACAGGTGACGAGAAAATTGTGGGCAAAGGGTTAAAACAGACGACTACATTTTATTATTTTGTGTAGCAGTATTTCTAAACAATAATTTTTATGGAAAATTCTAGTCTGAATCTACTAAAAAATTGCTCCGAAGATTATAATTTTGAAATAGTAGAACACAAATTAATACATTTTTGTAGATAGGGAAAATACAAAACAACTTCTCGCATTTTAGTTCTGGAAACTGTCAATTCGAGCCACATACTCAGGGTTAAATCTTAAGATTCAACATATTCTAATAAATGAATTCTAATCTGAAATGTGTTGATTTAATTTGTTGACATACGGGGTGATTAAAAAAATTGGAAAAATTCAAGAAATTAACTAGCATACTATAAATGCAGCATACTACAAAAGTTAACAGAGTTGCATACTACAACATACCACAATACTTAACACTTAACAGAGCATACAACAAAAACAATTTTAGCTTAGGAAATCAAGAAACCAATCCACTTATTGAGATAAATATACAGCGTTCCTCACTGCAATTCGAACTCTGATTTTTATTCATGACTTTAACAATAATGCAGATCTTTTGATGGAATTTTCATAAGATTCACCTGGCTTTGTGCGACATGCGAAGGCATTAATAAAAGTCCTGGAAGAACGCTGTGATTCGGCCAATAACACCGTACGTAATGTACAACACTACATTTCGAAATATCGAGCGCCTAATTCAACGCTATTTGATTGGGGATGATGGATACTTCCAACACTTCTTGTCATAGGGTCATTCCATGTCAGTTCAGGCAGGCATGTAACCCACCATCACAGATTTTGATGAAACTGCGTGTGTTTGTTCCTTTTATTAAGATATGATTCCCAGTATTTTTTTTTTACTCATTGGTCAAATAGTTTCTGAGAAAAAAATTGTCAAAATTTTGAAAACTGCCATCAGTTGGCATTCTTGACTGCTCGATTTTCAAATGTAGCATGACATAAATATGATCATATTTCAATATCTATTCCACAAATCATCTTCAAATAATTTATGCATAATATATAGGGTACGTATTTTATGAAAAAAATACTGTTACGCTTATATAACATTTTAAGTGTGTCTAAAAAAATGTTTAATCTTTGAAGTCGTGATTTTTTTATGAAAAATAATGCATTACCTAAAATAGCATTATTAACAAAAGGCGGTATTTTTATTAAATTTATTTTTTGTGCGGTATATACTTAAAGGTGTCCTTTACCTGATTCTGAAATAAAAGTAGTGGGATTTTGGGTGTTTTTAGTAGTATTTCATATTTAAAAATATTTTGAGGCGTATTTCAAATCAAATCAAGCAGAGCATTCCATGTCAGTTCGCCTAAGATATTTAATTCACTGTCACAAATTTCAATGAAACTGGGTATGTTTATAGCTCATTTTAAGACAGGATCAAGGAAATTAAAGGTGATTACAAGTAAAATATTTTTTAAGATAAAAAAAAAAAAAATCTAAATTTTGAAATTTTTTAAAAAATGTTTTTAATGGCAGATCTATATTCAAAGACTGCATAAAAAAAAAGTCATTTCAATATAAAATCACTAAATAAGTTTCAAATAATGTATATGTGACAAATAATGTAGGCAGATTATTATTTATTGTTGTTTGTCAAGTTTAAATGCTAAGAGTGTGTTTAATCTTGTGAATTCTTAAAATCAAGAATTTTGTGAAAAATAATGTGTTAATCAAAAATTTATTATTAACCGAAGGCAGGCTGTTATTACTTTTTTTTAATTGTGCGTAAAAATATTTTTTCAATAGTTATAAAATAAAAATAGTGAAAATATGAGCAATTTTAACAAAATTTTCATAAAATGTGAATGTTTAATGATAAATATTGAAGCTTTCCATGCTAAGATGTACTAAAATGACTACGATATCGTGTATTTCTACTCTTGCTTAAATATAATACATACAATAATAAAATAACAAATATTATTTACAGCAATAAAAATTAAATTAAATAGTACCAGTTCCTTTACCAACACTACATAGCTCAAAAGCCGACTTAAAATCAACAGCCTGCACTCTTATTGAAAAATACTTTCAACTGTTCAAATAATAAATAAACTGCATTTAAAAATTTTAATATCAACTTATTATCTTAAGACGATAATAATAACTAAACAACATGATGAATTTATAAATCAGCTTTTAATTGAAAAATCATGAAATGGTCCCTTTAAATATTGTTGTTCATCGAGTCAATCAAAACAAATTATATAAAAAAAAATAGTGAGCCTAATATGCTGACTGCAGTGACACTTCTAACAAAACTAATTAATTCATTACCATCTGAAATCAAACCCGAAAGATCAAAAGAAAAAAAAATCATCTGTAGTGTGAATGTGACATACTCAGTGGTTGTTGAGGTATGGGTTTGTGACATTTTCACCTGTACTTCAATAAAATATAAACATGTAAGCTTTTTTCATTCATCCAAATTAAGTAAAACAATTATAAAATTTTGTTGTCATTACACCAGATGTTAAATTTTTCGTTACATACTATTAGATAAGTTCTTTACTTTTAGACATTATTGACATAATATCATAAAATTTGCTATATGTATTTTCTGTAAGTGTATAAACAATATATATATGCTTTATTAAACATAAATGAATAATTTTTAAATAATTTGTTTGAGAACAGGGATATATATACACACATATATATGTTGAAAATCCATCTTTCAGTAATATTGTGATGAAATAAATCCAATTACCGTAATTTCCGGTGTATAGCCCGCGGATCATACAATCGTGTTTCGACCCAGAAATTTTTAAAAATAAAATGTAACTTTTTAGATCACAGTAAATATTGGTCTTCAAATACTGAATAAAATTTCTGGGTCCAAACTGAATTGTTTGATCTGCGGGCTATACACCAGAAATTACGGTACATATCATTAGAAACTGAATAAAGTTACAAAAGTGCAACTCATTAAGTTTTAAATATTTTTTTAGATATAGTTATTTGAAAGATATAAATATAATGGATTATGCATTTTTTGCATATATTTAAAGCACAATACGTCAAAATTTTCTTCAACAGAGTGAAATTTGGTTTTTTTTTTCAATATTAGCAGCTCAATGCTAAATTTTCAATATTAACAGCCAAATATGAGTTTAAAGATTAGGACTGTCATTTTGAAAATTTCTATTGGGCGGTGAGGAGCTAGTGATTTTTCTCTTTTTTGGAAAGGGATAATCGCCCTAGAAGTTTTACTAAAAAACAATATTGTTTATTTTTTTCCTTAAGAAACGAACATAAAAGATAATTTGAAAAATAAAATAAATGTATAAATAAAAATATTTCCAGGGATGATACATTGGATATGTTTTACATTTGAAAATATTGATAATTTTAAATATGATTTAAATACTACTAAAACCAACCAAAATCCCACTATTTTTATTCCAGATCCAGTTATAATGTAGTATTATGTACAATTTAAAATTAAAAAAATTAGTCATAGAAACTCCGCCTCTGATTGATAAAGATTTTTTAATAATTTCATTATTTTTTGTAAAATATTTTTGATTTCAAAGATTATACAATTTTTTAGACACATTTAAATATTTTTTAACATTACAGCAATATTTTTTTCATAATTTACATACTTTATTTAACTTGCTTAAATTATTCGAAGAAGATTTCTTTATTAGTTATTGAAATATGATTTTATATATAAAATGAGGCCTTTGAAAATTGAACAATCATTAATGGCAACTCGTGGCATTTTTCCAAAATTTTGATAATTTTTTCTCATATGTTCACTATTTTTATTTTATAACCATTTAAAAGATATTTTTACGTACAATTAAAAAAAAGCAATAACACCCTGCCTTCGGTTAATAATAAATTTTTTGATTAACACATTATTTTTGACAAAATTCTTGATTTTAAAAATTCATAAGATAAAAGACACTCTTAGTGTTTAAACATGATAAAAAACAAGAAATAATAATCAGCCTACATTATTTGTCACATATGCATTATTTGAAACCTATTTAGTGATTTTATATTGAAATGACTTTTTTTTTTTTTTTTTTTTTTTTTTTTTTTATGTAGTCTTTGAATATCGAATTGTCATTAAAAAAATTTTAAACAATTTTTCAAAATTTTAATATTTTTTATCTTAAAAAATATTTTACTTAGGATCAAGAAAATTAAAGGTGATTACGTCTTAAAATAAGCTAAAAACAAACCCAATTTCATTGAAGTTTGTGACAGTGATTAAATGGCTTAGGGGAACTGACATGGAATGACTCTGCTTGATTTGATATGAAATGCACCTCAAAATATTTTTAAATAGGAAATACTACCAAAAACACCCAAAATCCCACTATTTTTATTTCAGAATCAGGTAAAGGACACCTTTAAGTATATCTCCCATAAAAAATAAATTTAATAAAAATACCGCCTTTTGTTGATAATGCTTTTTTTCTAAGATATATATACATTTTAACGTCTGAATTCAAAATATTTAAATAGGAAACAGTAGACAGACTTTAATACAATTACTAAAAACATACAAAACAATTAAAATGAGATAAAATCATATAAAATTATACACTATAAAATAAACGTTTCGCTATACACCGCATAGCCTCATCAGTATTCGAATCAACTTACAACAAAACAACGTGCATACACCGGACCCAGTCAAAGTTAAAGTCAATGATTTAAGAACACAAAATATTCATTCGGAACAGGACTTGATTCATTCAGGGTTAATGGATGCAATTTAGTAAACCATCCCTCCATAAAAATTCTATAATAATAGTCTATGCAATTACTTTTCAAAATTGAAGAATCTGCGAAGGAGGGGGTGTGATCCTTGTCAAGTGCATGTTGCACTAACCTGGAATTTAATTTACCTTTTTTAAATGCACCGATGTGCTCTTTAAGACGAATTTCCATGGATCTGCCGGTTTCACCTATGTAAACATTATCACAATCCTTGCAGGGAATCTTGTACACAACGCCGCTTAATTTTTCTTTTTCATATTTGAACTTGTGGCTATTCAGGAAGGAACTTAATTTATTTAATGGTTTATAAGAAACACCTATGTTAAATGATTTCAAAACTGAAGAAATTTTTTCAGAAACATTAGTATAATATGGTAAACACACGAAATAATTTGGTTTAACCTGTTGAAAAGGAGGGGGAGTTGAATTAACCAAATCTAGAGTATTCTTGAAAACTTTTTTAACGAGATTTTTTGGGAAGCCGTTATTCCTTAAATCTTCATAAATTTTATTTCTTTCAGTTTCGAAAGCTTCAATGCTGCTGCAATATTTTATAGCTCTATATGTTAAACTTTTAATAATAGAAATCTTATGACTGAGTGGGCAAACAGAATTAAAATTGGTGTACTGACCTGTAGATGTCGGTTTTCTATAGACAGAAGTAGAAATTTGCTGTGAATTATCATTCTCTGTTCTTTGGATGAGGATGTCCAGAAACGGTAACACTCCATTAGACTCGCGTTCGATGGTAAACTTTAAAGGTACAGCAATCAAATTCGCAGTAGAGAGGATGTCATCCAAATCACAATCTTTAGCTATTATGTATTTTATTTTCAATGATTCCTTTTATAAACAGGTGTCGGGAACCGCTATGGGCTCACCTCTTTCTGTGGTAGTTGCTGAAATAGTGTTGCAGTTAATTGAAATAAATATTATTAATGCACTCGATCAACGTTTAATTTTCTGGCGTAGATACCTGGACGATGTTTACATAATAGCTAAAGATTGTGATTTGGATGACATCCTCTCTACTGCGAATTTGATTGCTGTACCTTTAAAGTTTACCATCGAACGCGAGTCTAATGGAGTGTTACCGTTTCTGGACATCCTCATCCAAAGAACAGAGAATGATAATTCACAGCAAATTTCTACTTCTGTCTATAGAAAACCGACATCTACAGGTCAGTACACCAATTTTAATTCTGTTTGCCCACTCAATCATAAGATTTCTATTATTAAAAGTTTAACATATAGAGCTATAAAATATTGCAGCAGCATTGAAGCTTTCGAAACTGAAAGAAATAAAATTTATGAAGATTTAAGGAATAACGGCTTCCCAAAAAATCTCGTTAAAAAAGTTTTCAAGAATACTCTAGATTTGGTTAATTCAACTCCCCCTCCTTTTCAACAGGTTAAACCAAATTATTTCGTGTGTTTACCATATTATACTAATGTTTCTGAAAAAATTTCTTCAGTTTTGAAATCATTTAACATAGGTGTTTCTTATAAACCATTAAATAAATTAAGTTCCTTCCTGAATAGCCACAAGTTCAAATATGAAAAAGAAAAATTAAGCGGCGTTGTGTACAAGATTCCCTGCAAGGATTGTGATAATGTTTACATAGGTGAAACCGGCAGATCCATGGAAATTCGTCTTAAAGAGCACATCGGTGCATTTAAAAAAGGTAAATTAAATTCCAGGTTAGTGCAACATGCACTTGACAAGGATCACACCCCCTCCTTCGCAGATTCTTCAATTTTGAAAAGTAATTGCATAGACTATTATTATAGAATTTTTATGGAGGGATGGTTTACTAAATTGCATCCATTAACCCTGAATGAATCAAGTCCTGTTCCGAATGAATATTTTGTTTTCTTAAATCATTGACTTTAACTTTGACTGGGTCCGGTGTATGCACGTTGTTTTGTTGTAAGTTGATTCGAATACTGATGAGGCTATGCGGTGTATAGCGAAACGTTTATTTTATAGTGTATAATTTTATATGATTTTATCTCATTTTAATTGTTTTGTATGTTTTTAGTAATTGTATTAAAGTCTGTCTACTGTTTCCTATTTAAATGCTTTTTTTGTTAATGCATTATTTTTCATAAAAAATTCACGACTTCAAAGTTTAAATATTTTTTTAGACACACTTAAAATGTTATAGGCGTAACAATATATTTTTTTCATAAACTGCGTACCCTAAATATTGTGCCTAAATTATTTGAAGATGATTTGTAGAGTAGATATTGAAATATGATTATATATATGACATGCTACATTTGAAAACCGAGCTATCAAGAATGCAAACTGACGGCAGTTTTTCAAAATTTTGACAATTTTTTTCTCAGAAACTATTTCACCAAGGAGCAAAAAAAATTACTGGTGATCATATCTTAATAGTAAGAACAAAGAACAAACACACGCAGTTTCATTAAAATCTGTGATGGTGGGTTACATATTGATATTTTACTGCCTGATTTGACGTGGAATGCCCCCATAGCTTTACGTTTTACACAAAGTAAAGTAAGTCTAATAGAAATTTCGTTAAAAAGGCCTAATTATTCTTAAAGTTATGGACAAAAATCTTCTCGACTTGACTTCTCCGAGTGAAACATCTCGTATTTTTGAAAAACTTTGACCCGTATTTTGCATAATAAATAAACAAGTAAATGATATACATAAAAAGCACAAATTTTCCATGAATTTATCGATTCATAATTATATCTCTGTATTATTTATTCAATTATTATTTATTCTCTGTATTATGACATCTGTATTATTTTTGTTTCGTTGATTATGCATGCGCGTCATTTCAGTATTTCATGCAAATTTCATGACTGTGGTACTGTAAATTGGCTATTGCAACGACGAAGTGATTTGTTAGGCTCGCTATTTCAAGATGCCTAGCTGAAAATAACTCAATGAAATTTTAGTGAGAAAAATATGGAATTTACCAGGAAGAGGTGTGTCATTTTGAAATATTTCCACACCTATTAAGGGTGTCTAAAGGTTCTGTAGAGAATGCTATCAAACGAGGCATTGGTGGTTGTGTGAAAAAGAAAACCGGGGCGAAACCGAAGCTGTATCAAAGGAATGAGAGACAAATTGTACACAGGGCAACTTGTCTGGTAAAGAAATAGCGCGTGTTCTAAACAAGAAAGTTTCATTCTCAACTGTGACACGTGTTTTGAATAACTGCAACATCACACAGTAGCTGAAAATCAACAAAGAACGCCTTTATTGAAGCGACTCAAACCATGCGACTAGAAGCCGTACTCAATTGGATTAAAAGCAACTAATCGGATTAGATTAAAAGCAAAATGAGATACTTGTCGATTAGAAAAGATTTAATTTAGACGGACGTGATGAATGAAACAGCTATTGACTGACAAACAAAGACGTCAGATGAACAGATGCTTTAAAAGGGGTTCATTGATATTTTAAGGAGCTCTTTCAGCCATAGTGGAAAGACTGATCTAGCCAACTTCACAAATACTGTTTACTTCTATGTCTATGTTTTGATCTTAGAAAAACAGAATTTAGCATATTGTTGGCCTCCAGGCGGAGACAATTTTATCTTTCAGCAAAATGGAGCATCCCGCCACTCGTCCAACCTAACAAGAGCATGGCTTCAAGAACGGAAAATAAAACTTTTTAAATGGCCAGCAAACTCAAAGTTCCACTTAATTCAGAATGTTTCAGGAATTTTAGAGAAGAGAAATTAAAATTATGCGATATTAGCAGTAATTAAATTTGCGGATAAAAGAAAATAGATTGCTTAAATCATTGCCACCGTCGATATGACGTCAGCGTTACTCACGGGCATGTTTTTCCTTAGCATTATATTCATGTTAGTATTATATTCATGTTAATATTATATTCATGTAGTTTGAAATATTATGCATTCAGAGACCTATTTACCGGGTGTCCTAAAAAAGACTGACTGATTTTAAAATTCTATAACTTGCAAACGGTGACAGATATTTAAAAAATTCTTGCAGGAGGGTTATGCATAAGGTCAAAAGTTTTTTACAGTGATTTTCGATTTTACTTCGAATTACAAACAATAGATGGCGCTGCGGTCAATAGACGCTAAATTCAGGCTCGCTTTTTGGCACTTCGGAACCCACTCAATACATTTTAACCTTCTTTTTCCGCATGGAAGAAGAGAAAGGCCAAAAAATTGAACCTGTATTTAGCGTCTATTGCTTACAGCGCCATCTATTGTTTGTAATTCGAACTAAAATCGAAAATCATTGTAAAAAAAACTTTTGACTTTATGTATAACCCTCCTGCAATAATTTTTTAAATATCTGTCACCGTTTGCAAGTTATTGAATTTTAAAATCAGTCAGTCCTTTTTAGAACACCCGGTACTTGGGGATGTGGGAATGCATGCTTTTTTGGAGATCCGTAGAGTTCTTTATGTTTATATTTGTTTTTATTATTTTATTAGCTCTATTTTAGAGTTAATGGATCCATTTGTAAGAGTTGGTCCTAGGACACGTGCCTTGAATGTCCTGATGCAAATGAGTCCCTGTTAGTGTTATTTGATTACCTAGCCTTATAGCAAAAATATAAATTTCGATTCAGGCGTTCGCCCGTCTAAAAGTTTGGTAAGCTAGGGTCTAAACAAAATGTATTTTCTTTCACCAATAAACCAAAAAAATTTCACAAAAATCGGAAATTCTGAAACATTTTAAAAACAGAAATAAGCATATTTTAAGAATTGGAGCATCAAAATTTGAGATCATTTTACGTATGTACATCTTGTACTACACAAGATGTTCAAGCTTCATGAAAACCTGGGTAGTGACTTTCGTGAAATCGTTCTCACAAGATTCAAAATAATTATTTTGAGTAAAATGGCTTTATGGGTAAACATTCCTTATAGCCCGGATCAAAAGTCCCGTCATCGCGGAATTAAAAAAAATATATATGTAAATTGACAGTAAAAAGTGATACAAATAAAATGAGATAGATAGGACTAGGTTTAACATGCCGAAAATAAGTTTAATAAAATTAATTATTATTCAAAACATGTAATTAATTACCGTTTTCGCGGAAAATCGACACTTGGACAGCGTCCAAATAAAGCGTAAATAAAGTAGCCACAGGTAAAAATTCAAAGTAAAATAAATGTGTAATTTTATCACCGTCCACCTCCTTAAAATAGGTATGACAGATATTCTTAACCAGTAATGTTTTTCACTATTTTACATTTATAATACCACTTTTCTTAAAAAGCAATTTTACATTTTTTATATTTATATTTTTAATAAAACTATTACGTAGTATTTATACTATAGTTAGACTTTCTATCCCAATGGCTCATTCATTTTAGACATTCATCAATAGACTAGGCGTAAAGTTGATGCCAACACTGAAGCCCCTCAAAGTGATAACACTGTTAAGCCTCCTTAAAATAGATATGATCATCTGTTCCAGCAGAATAAAGTTTGTCATACCAATGTTTTCTGAACGAGCACAAAATTTTCCATGAAATACTCTAAGAGTGATCAAAATCCACCATGACGGGAAAACATTAATTTTTTTTTTACTAATAATTAATAAATAATTTTTAATAATAATTAAACATATTTTTGTCATGTCAAACCTAGTCATACGTAGTTCATTTTGTTCGCTTGACTTTTTACTATCGATTTACATAAAAAAAAAAAAAAAAAAATGATGCGTAAAAAAAGTCCGCGATGACGGGACTTTTGATATCACCGGCTCCCGGACTTGTAACTATATTTAACGGTAACATAAGGGGCTACTTCATCTACGCGAAGACACTAACATGGTAATTATGCTAGAATTCTTTTAAAATATTTCATTTGCATTTCAGTATTTCAATTTTAGCTTTTTATTTTTATTTGTATTTTTTTATTAATTTATTTTTTTGTCTTTTGTTTTTTGCATTGGATAGATGAGATCGATCTCTACAAAGGCCGTTTTTACCTTTTCCTTTTTGGTTGCAATTTGTTTTACAATGATACTATTATTTTCGGAACTGGTTTCGACAACATGCTAATGTTCTTTTTTCCATAACTTTTTTTTAACATTAGAAGCACCAAGATCAGTCAACTTGACTGATACCAAGTATCTATAATTCAATTTGTACCAGACATTTCTTTAAACAGAAGATTAAATATATGTATCACACATCGACAGCGACGATACGGAGACCTTTTGACGAGGAGATCCAGATCTATGTCCCACACCTCCGAAAGCAGAAAATGTAAGGTAGATGACAAAGTGCGTTTCCTTGGGCAGCAGTGGAAAAATAAAAAAGAGAGGGTGGGGAGGTTCTTGAGTTCAAAAAGAAAAAAAATCAAATATAAAATAAGCTTTATAACTGGCAAAATTTAGGTAATGGACGGGGAATTTTTTTTTAAGATTTACATAAAAATAAACTAAAATGCTATTTCTTAGTACCCCAAACCAGTCGAAGCTTTTCTGGGTGCGCGCAGTAATATAGTCAAGACTCTTTGCAACAACCAAGGTCCCAACAACTGAGATGAAGTATTTCGGCGTTGGCTAAAAATAAAATAAATTAACTGAATAATATTAAAGCTTTCTAATTTATCTATTTAACCTCTTTTGTGTGATGTGAGAATATTTTTATAAAACTTGAGTGAAATATCCGGCACTTCTAGTGTTATAATGCAAATTTTTTCGGCTAAATTCTTTTCAATTCAATTCTTTTGGCTAAAGAATTACAAATTAAATTAATCTTTAATTGAATTAAACCTGCGTTTTGAAAGTTCAAAGGTATTTGACACTTTTAAAATTTAATGCATGTTTTAATTAACGTTTTCCTTTATTTGCATGCAAAATGTGTTCAAAGATACAATGCTCTTGTAAATAATGGCATAGAAATTTCCCTGAAGGAAACTGGCTTTCAAACATAATAAACCAAGCATCTTTTATTTTTATATTCAAAACTCGTATAATTTAAAAACTATAAAATTAGAATCATTACTCTTTTTTTCTTTAGCTAGCTATTTATACGCAGCAATGCAGAGTTGCTATATCTAGTTTACGATAAATTAAATAGATAGGTGTTTTCATACATAATCTTTCCATAGCAAAAACTAGTGGACAGTGGAACATACTCTTAAAAAACAATTACTTCTTATATATTTAGCTTGGTTTAATGTATTGGTCTTTGTAATGATTGGGTAATGTCTTGGTGTAATGTATGGTAATATTATGTAGAATTATTGCAATAAATTAATTACATTTACACTTTCATACACGATCTTACTTTAATGAAGTAGTAAACAATGGAATACCCATAAAAGTAATCATTATAGTCTTTTCTTTATTTACGTTGATTATTTTCACTTAAGTTTTAATGTAATTTATTCCGTTAGTTTAGAATTTTCGCAACCACGTTCCATATGAATAATAAATTACAGCAGAAGCAATCATTTCTGTAACATGCTTTCATTTTATGCTTTCATTTTTTTGGATGTTGCGCTATGCAACATCCAGTCTGATTTATTTGCCATAGGTGCCAAACTTCCGATTTTTGTCCAGTTGTCAAATAAACATATTTTGAAGAAGAAATTTAACTTAATAAATGAAATGGGTAAGTAGTACCATATAAGAACAACATACAGTTAACTAATATATTTTCTAGTTCAAAACAGGTTTATTTGACTTGTAAAAAAAGCTGGGGCGATTTACCTTTAATCGTTTTGATGGTTAGAAAAGATTTTAAAAAATGGATAAAAGAAAATAAACTTTTAATGAAGAACATGAAACTCCAAGACAAAACGTTGCTCATGCTTTTACAAACAAACAGAAGATCTTTTCATAAAAAAATTAATAATAAAAAATGTACAAATATAATTGTCCAGTTCTAGGATCGTAAATTGATTTCTTTTGTCCGCCGTATTTTAAACATTGCGTGTTGCTTTTTCTTTAACTTCCTAATCATAAAAAAATACACCTTCTAGAGTTTGTTGTAACAGTTTTTTTCTTTTCAATATCTTCAATCTTTGGATTCTATAATCTCTACTAGGAATTGTGGATATGAGTCTCGTCTGACGATTCCGCATCACATTCATGGTTTTTATTTTTCTATTTTCACTCTCCCGTTATACATATATATATATATATGTATGTATGTATGTATGTATATATATATGACTCACATCTCTTTTAAAGTACCCACATCACAAATACCAACTAAAAACCAATAAACTTTATAAACACAAACTAAAAGCGATCGGAACAACGAAAAAGATCAACCGGAGACAGGGGATTATGACATGTTCTGCTGAGTTTACTAGTATTAAGCATGCAACATTCCCCATACATGTCGAGACCAAACTGATAGTAGAGTAAAACTCGCATCACAACGAAAGAACCTGAAGTGTCCCAACATCGACACTCGCATAACTTTAACTATCAACTCTGGTATCGGTCATTCAGATTAACTCATCTCGATAACCCTTCTTTTTTATGAATTCGTTTGTCAGATCATTAAACAGCCGAACTGGATAATCCTGTGTTATCGCCATTACGTAAAGATTAGTTATGTCCCAAGTAATATCTGCAAAATTAAAGCTCGGTTTTTCAATTCTATTTGTACCGTTGATATAAAAATTCCTAAAAATAGATAAATGAACATTTGAACTAAAATGCAACATTTTAAATGTATCGAAATTAAAATCATTTATCTTATCGTAAATACTCCTGACGACACCATTCTCTATGCCAATAGAGACGTCTAAATAGTGCACTCGTTTTGAGCTACTGGATTCTCTTTTCTGGCTCAGACTATTTGAATAAAGATTTAAACTGCAACTCTCCGAGGAAATATGCAGTAGGCATTATTGAAATTATGGTGGTTTCCATTCATAAACAGCACAGGCGTTTCAGCGATTGGTTTAAGACAGAGTAAAAGAAATGAAGAATACACACAAGACAGTCGGTTAAAACACTATTCAATTTTATTTACAGACTCACGATTGGATCTAGGGAAAATGCTCAATTCCGTCGATGGTAAAAAAGAATAAAGTCCGCTCTCATTACACAATTAGCTTAAAAAAATATTCCATCTCTCGGCTGTGTTCTATACATAATTCCGTAAACATCTCCGTACACAGTTCGATACCCTTTTCTCCTCATTCTAGACACCCATAAACTAGCACTCATCCATCGTAATTCTACCTTCATCGAGCATCCACATCGTATATCTAATCTGTCATAGCACCTCTCAACCTTGTTACTTTCATCATCATCTCCGTAATCTATCTCGGTATCTCTCTGTGATCGTCTCTAAAGTCTATCTAAGAAAGCTCTCCAGCATCTCAGAAAACTCTCAGAAAAACAACAACTCAGAAAAATGTCAGAAGATTCTCTCCAAAACACTCTCTTCTACCACATTTCTCTCTCTCTATCTAACTGCAGCAATCAGTATTTATACTACCGCCAAAAGATTGTTCCAGAATATTCCATAGCCTAGCATGCTGACGTGCAAGGTGTAAACAAAGTTTAGTCTCTGCTTCGAGATTATGCTAAAAATAGCTTTTCTCTCATCAGACGATTTTTTAATAAAAAGAAAAATGAATTTATTTCTGCGTAAGTTTTAAGCATTGAAATATTCTAGTTGGCACCTGGATATTTTAAATAAAAGAATGAATTGAAATAAGTAAGTTTGTTAGACGGGATAATAATATTTTAGCAGTTAAATAAATATTTTAGGGGGATATGATATATCGGGATTTAATAGCGGATTTTAATAGAAATTTAAATAATAAAAGGTTTTATTAAAGAAATATAAATAGTTAGAGCCATTTTTAGATTTACGCAATTTGGAATAAATATTATTATATGGATTAGGATCTTATAAAGATTAATAGACTAGGGTTTTAATTTAATAAGCCGTTATAACATTTGGAATATTACTGAAAAAGGAAAATTTATTTAAAATACTTTGAAACTTGGCGAAAAAATTTTGTAATATATAACGAGAGAAAGTCATTAAGTACGTCACAAACCGATATGAGAGGTCGGAAATTAGTAGTAAATTGTTTTCAAATATGCCATTAGGTGACAGCACTATCCAATGTAAATTGTCAATTTCGAATTTATGAGACAACAGTTGTACAAGAGGATCAGAGGCGTTCAAAAGTTGTTGACGAAGAACGAAGTGCACGTCCTGTTGAGATGGCGACAGAAAAAACAGTTCGGAAGGTAGAGGAAATGGTTAGAGCTAACAGGCGAACAACATTAAACAGCATTAGCAACTGCAACAGGGTTTTCACATAGTTTAGCCTACAGCCGACTAATGCAGACGTTGAATGTGAGGTACACAGATGGCTGAGAGTGAAGTCCAAAGGCTTTTATGCAGCAGGTATTAGAAAACTCATAAAGAGATGGGACAAATATATTAGTGTAAATGACGATTATATAGAGAAATAAACATGACTTTTAAGTACTTAAGTGTTTTAAGTCTTGGTTTCCCCTTTTTTTATTGGCTTTTGTGACCTACTTACTGACTTACCCTCGTATATATATATATATATATATATATATAACCATTAATTAAACATTACCGACCATCATCAAAAACTGCAATATTTTGAATGATTGACACATATATATATATATATATATATATATATATATATATACAGTATTATTATAACTGAATATTAAGGTCAAAATGATGAGATTACAAGGAAAAATCAATGTCAGAATGAACAAAAAATCACTCTTCTAATCAGTAGCCACAGCCACTATATCTACACAAATCTAAAGTTTTTACATAACAGTAAAGTCAACAAAACATTACTGTAAGCATGAGCAGAACTATAGAGGGGGTGAATTCAATAACTAACGAGCCTTCTATTTTAGGAGTCGAGCATTAATTTGTATCTTGAATTACATGTAAAAATCAAGTAAATCGATTAATTTAAAATCATGTTTTACTTTTTCTTTTCTCTCTTTTGCCAAGTAAGACAAAATTACATGCAATGCAACGGATATAGTTTCTGATTTTTAATACGTATTTTCTGTTGTAGACGTATTATGCACAAACAAACGTTAAGAACGCAATGCTACTCTCAAGCTAATGGTAAACCATTGGTAAAACATTCTTTTCAAATTTCTCGTTTCCATTTTCATATTTTTAAATGTTTTTTTCTTTCTTTTGTATAGGATATCTGAGGTCGATGATTAACTGAATACCAGTTTTCCTATTTTGATTGCAGCCTTTTTTAACCGGTTCCAAAAATAAAAAATTCCCCAGTAAAAAATCTGCAACCAAAATTGAAAAAATACGAATATATCCAGTTAGTCATCGACCTCAGCTATTGCATACTAAAAACATATATTAAAATATTGAAATAAAAAAGAGACATTTGAAAAGAACTTTCCCATAGATTTAACATTAGCTTGCAAGTGTCGTCGCGTAGACTCTTGATCAGTAAAAGTGCATGTAAAGGTCACACACTGCTATATATGGACCCCATATGCGTATATTTACTCTTTAATGCGTCGAAAATTAGTGGAAGTTGAGAATGTCCTACGTTCATCATGAGCTAATAAAATACTTCGTCAAAATAAGAGACATAAGCTTGAGGAACAACAATTACGTCAGATGACTTTTCATAACACTTTCAAACGCTTTCAATGAGAAGAGGAAGTATTTAGTAAGAAATTTGCATTAAACAAAAATAATATATTTGTGAAATGTATTAAAAATTTTATAAATTTATTGAATAATTCCTGCCAAATATTGCGCTGTATATTTTGCGTCAAATATGTAACGGAGTCTTTTGTAAGTTAATAACTCCTACATATCACCGATACATTCTCGCATAATTTACAAACGAAATTCTTGTGCGTCTACATTTAGATATCAAAGTAACCAGTTTGTTTAATTAAGTAAATTTATTGTGTTTTCATTAACTAGAACGTTGCACTTTTTACTTATTTATTCAAAACAAACTGCAGTTATTAAAAGAAAACGAAAAAGAAATTTCAAAATCGTCGATTGCCTCTCACTGTTGGACTGTTTCAGTTTCTCCATGGCCAGAATTATTTCTTCTCTTGTTTCTCCCAATCACTTGGATTTTCACGAATCATTTTTTATTTTTAAAAATTCCGATAAACTTGTCAATGGTCTCTCATCATTTCCTTTTCTCTCTTCAGCGTGAAAATTACTTTTGTAATTTTTCCCCCTCTTTTCTTGCCTCTTTTCATTTTATTATTTTTTTAAAAAAATCTTTTATTTCTTATGTTTTTCTTGCGTTTTATCTTTTAGTTTTTTCTTCATTTATTATTATTTTTATTTTTATTTGTGTATTTCTTTTTATTTCCTTTCACATTTATTTTCTGCTAAGTTTTTCTATCCTTTTGGCTTCACTTTCCTCTTCTGCATGTTGTCCTCTGTGATTGATGTTTACCTATCAGCTAGCGCCTTCTATCGCATTCTTTGTAAGCTCTTCTCTCTGCCATTTCTGTTCATTCGCGACCTTGCCCCCTTACGGACATGTGTTTACATTGCTGAAGACCGGCTGTTAAAATTTTCACCTCAAAACGCACCTTGTGAATTATTTGGTTTTATGGTAATTCATACAAAGTTTTATTATTTAAATATACATATGTATATTTTGTAAAGGTTTAAATTATTTATACATTCAATAAAACTGAATATTCCCTGTCAAAAATAATGGTATATCCCTTAAATTTCATATTTTGAAAGAAGATCTTGTAATTTGAGTTTTGTTTTGATAATGTATCACAGCGTATGAAATATGTATGCGTTTTTTTTTTGTTTTTGTTTTTTTTTTGTTTTTTTTTTATTAAAATAAATTACTTAACAATCAAAATAAAACTATTGCATTTCTTACGAATGCAACATAATTTTATTATTAATTCAAAACAAATGTCAATTATCACAATTTCCTTTTTCGTATTTAAGGAGACTCCTATCAAACAGAAAATAAAGCAAATTTAATTTATTTGATATTAGTAAATTTATTTATTAGATATTAATAAATAAATAAATAAATAAAACATCATGCAATATTTTTAATAAGCAGCAAATTAGTTTTTAATTTTAAAAACTGGGTAGAAATTCATTACTTTTTTCAAATCTGACTTAACAATAAATTACTCGATTAAATCGATCGACATCAAATGCTTACCAGAAGTATGATTAATTAATTTTAAATTTCCTACTACTTAATAGAAAAGGTAGAAAGGCACCGGAAATACATTTAAGTCATTTAAGAGAGATGACTGTATAAATTATAATCTTTTCTATACATTGTTTCATTATATTTCATTAGAAGTATAGAGCATTCATTAAAAAACACATTCCGCATAAAAGTTTTTTAAGCGTTGTGAGATATTTTACATACCATTGAATTTTAATCAAGATTTGTACCAGAGTATTTGTACAAAACTTCATTTTTTTTTTTTACTTTGGTGATTTTTCTTTAACATACATATATATTAAACTTCTCACATATGTATATTTTTTATAAAATATACAAATATATATATATATATACGTATTATACTTTATTTTTCTCTTTTATGTCCATACTATGTTATTACTAATAACACAAAAATGTATGGCTGTGTTTGAAAAGGGCCCTAGTGGGCTATTCGTCATTGATCTCAACTGTTCTGAGCAACTGAACCACTTACCTTTTTCACTTTTTTTTTATTGTAATTAATACATTTATTTTTAATACCTTTTTTACTTTTTTTTATTGTAATTAATACTTTTACTTTTCTAATTTCATTATATTTTTCACTTTTTATCCTATCCTTAACGTTTTCTGACTTTAATTTTAATAATACTCATTCTTATGTAGTTTAGACTACAGTTAGACATCTTTTCTCTTATGGCTCCCTAAGTTTTAGAAATACAACTACTGCTACACAGTGTGTAAAGTTGGCGTCAACTAGGAAGCCCTTCAGATTCCTAATTTAAGTCAATTGTTAAAAGGCGTTTAATTGCATTTTCTTATTTTAAAATAAAAAATTTTAAAAATCCTGGTGTGTATTCAACATGCCAGAAACATAATTACTTACCACTGAGAGTATTAAAGAAATTTAGGAAAATTGGTAATTTTTGTGTTAGTTTATAAATATTTTGCTCGTTAAATCCGAGTTTTCTTCAGAACAACCGGATTTTCTAAAATGTGTTTTCACATCAGACAACTATTTAATTTCTATTTCCTCATTAAAACCGGGGTTTTTTGTAATATCAAAATTTGTTGTAACCGAATTTCCACTATATCAGGATTCGAAATGTACCGGAACAAACCGGAACGATATTCTGGTTCGTGAAATTATGAAAAATATTATTCCGGTTCGGAAAATTATGGTAAATATCGTTCAGGTTCGTGCAATTATTAAAACATATTGTTACAGCTTTATTTACTTCTAGATAGTACCCGTTAAGGTAATAACTTAAATGTTCCATTAGAAAAATTCTTGAATTTCGAATTAGTTGCTTTTAAATTAATTATTGAAATCGTGACAAATTTTTATATTGCATAAGTGATTCCTATTTCTTGAAGGCGAGCTAGAGGGTGCTGTCAGTCTAACCTACTGAATGAAGTGAAAGAAATTTAAGTTTATAATTTACAACCAATTATGCTTGTCTTTTATCAGAAATTTACCAAAAAATTCTAGGCAGTGCACTTATTTTTACTTACTACAATCTCATTTTTTTTTTTTATAATAATATCTATTTTTATTTTTATTAACTACACGACCTTTAAAAGCTGGCATGAATTTTACTTATATCAGTCTCATTCTCTATAAAGCCTAAATTTGAAATTTGATGCAATTAACGATTTATAATATATATATTTTATTACTTGAATTTTATTTTACTTTTTTCTTCATTATTTAAATATTAAACCATGGATATCAATAAAATTTATTTTATAGTTCTTATATGAATATTTTCCTTTCTTTCCGTTTTATTTATTTATTTATTTATTTATTTACTTATTTATTTTTTTACGGAAAAGAATGGCAAACTTTTCCTTCTGACTCACACACCTTTATATTATTGATAATGGTCAAAAAATATAAACAAAAGTTGTAGATCAGTTCAATTTATTTAATTGATAATTACATGCAAAATACTTTAGGTTAAATATTTTAAATATAAAATTATTTTTTCCAAAATATTTTTGAGTGTTAAATTTTATTTAATGATAAACCATTCAAATAATAATAAAATCAAAATCATATAACTTCTCCTCTTAGTAAAATATGTCATTATCGAAATGAATTATCGCCAAAAATGGTGCAGAAATCATTTTGCCGGGCATTGGGCTCCAACCTGCGTCGTCTACAAAAGTTCAGAGCTTTAAACTGGTGCTTTAGACCACTCGGCTAACCAGACCTGATCAACCTCTCCTCCAAATGGAAGATCTAGTAAATTTAACTTCACGCATGCGCAAATGCGTGAATTTTTGAGTCTTTTCTTAGAGAATCAGGTTTACGCTTTAATATATATGATATAGCTTATTTTACTCTCTAACTTTTTTCATTTTTATTTAGAATCTTCAATGAATTTTTTTAATTATTTTTGTATGGTTAGAAATAAATTCGTCTATACTTTAAAAAAAAATTAGTCAAGAATAATTTTGAAATAGTATTCCGATTTGTGGATTTTTCCATTTCGAGCTCTCCACTGCATATCATTCGAAAAACAATTTTACCTATTATGCTAAATAAGAAATGTTCCTAAGCTCAACTTAGTTAAAAAATGCATCCGACTGATGGACAAAAGCATCAGATTTATAGATAATTAGATCTATTTGTGTTTGAGAATATTTAACAATTTATATGCTGTCTCATTCATATCGAAAAGAAAATTATCCTTTTTTAAGCAGTTTCATTGAAAAATGTTATTCCTGAAAAATAATCATCGGGATATTCGATTTACACTGTTAAAAATTTTGTGATAGGTTGAACCAACTTTTGATGCTCCAATAGCTGCAACCATAAGATGGTGACATTTCGTTCCAGTATTTGGAGCGATCATTCTACAGGAGCTCCAAATATTGGGACTAGATTTCACCATATTATGGTTGCAGCTGCTGGAGCACAAGAAGTTCGTTCAACTTAGAATAAAATGTTTAACAGTGCATATTTTGGTCATGTAAAGTAATGCACATTACATTTTATTTATTGCAAATAGTTTATTTTTCAATTAAAAAAAAAAACAGGTGAAATTAATGATGTTGTTTCTCAAATAATAAGGAGTGCAGAAGGCACATTATCCTGGGCCACCAATTATAGGAGGCTCTCGAACGTATTTTGTGAAAAATACACAATAATGATTTAACAGAAAATGTTGGACTATGATGACAACTGATATGTTTGCAGAATCTAAAACTAGAAAAAATGAAACTGTTGCTTTCTAACTGATATCGGGTAGTGGGGTAATACTTTGCAAACATTGACTAGAGAGGAATAAAAAATGAATGAGTTAAATTTATTTGTATTTCGTATTGAACTTTAATAATCCAGTAACAAATTATTATAAACATGTGTAAATAATAATAAAATCATTAGAAATCATAAAAAAAAAATATTACAAGGAGGTAAATGCGCATTTTTGCATCTCCTAGTGTGTAAGATTACATTTACAATTTTGAATTTTGTGAGAAATTTGAGTTACTCCCACCATCTCTTAATACTTAAAATTATGTATTCAAACAAATGCAACATGATAAATGGTACACACAATGAAACAGCAATTTTACAAACACATTTAAAATATAATTAAAATCTACGTTTCGTTTCGCTTCTGCGGACGTCATCAGGATATTATGTCACATACAAGTCTAAAATTTCAAAATGGACATAAACGTCTAAGAGTCCAGGAATTTAGCACAACCATAAATTATTTTTCAGCAGAGCAAATCCCTCTTTGAACCTCACTTAAAACACAATTAAAAATAGCAGTTTTCTTTGCACCAATATGTTAAATAATAAAACTTTGTATAAATCATCACAAAAATATAAAATCACACAGTATGCGTTTGCGTCCAGCAAGTTTTTATATTTTTATGGTGATTTATAAAAAGTTTTATTATTTAATTGTGGTTTTCGATTTTTCGGTGCTGTTTCATCTACCAATATGTTGTTATGATCCACGCGCACTCTTACACTGTAAAAAAACAATCTGTAATTCTACAGATGTAAAGTTAAAGAAATCTGTATGCTTAATAAAATTTTATCTATACACTGTACAAGAAAAGATGTAAATCAACAAAACTAGTTTTTAAAACTAACTAAAATTTTATCTGTAACCCGGGTTGCAGTTACATAAAAAGTTCTAGGACTCCCAGTTTCCTAAACAATTCTTAGTAACCTTACAGATTTTTTTATTTACGGTGCAAAAGTGTATTTGTTACATGAATTTTTGTTGTTGCAGATTGCATAAAAAGTTCTAGAAATACGATTTCCTAGAAAAATTTTAGAAACTTTCCAAAAAATTTTTGACAGTGTATCGTCCGCGCACTTTTACACCACCCTACCCTATGTAATTAATTTTTTGTAACTTGAACGTTAAAAACTCTTTTTTAATGTTTAAAAGCATTTATATTTATTTATGTTCTATATTATATAACAAGTTGGAAATTGCTCGTCAAACGTGGCAAATGAGGTACGTTCGTGCTATAACTAGTTTTATAAATAGTTTTTGCACCACATATTGTACTGAATGTATATTTTAGTGCACTTCAATAAGTGCATACCAATTCCATTCTGTTCGAAAGGCTGTAACATCATTAAAATGCACTTGAAATAATTTTTTTCTCCATTGGCCGTCATGTAGCGGAAAACTTTTGACTGTCCCTGTCATTAAACTATGCATCCGATTTTCATAAAATTTGAAATGACTCGACAAAATGTTGCAACAATTACATATTTAAAATTTCAGACCATTCGGAAGGCTGTAACATCATTAAAATGCACTTGCAATAATTTATTCCCATTGACCGTAATGTAACTGAAAACTTTTGACTGTCCCTGTAATTAAACTATACATCGGATTTCCCTAAAATTGAAAATGACTCAACAAAATGTTGCAACAATTGCATATTTAAAATTTCAGACAATTCGGAAGGCTGTAACAGCATTCAAATGCACTTGCAATAATTTATTCCCATTGGCCGTAATGTAACGAAAACTTTTGACTGTCCCTGTAATTAAACCATACATCCGATTTTCATAAAATTGAAAATGACTCGACAAAATTTTGCAACAATTATATATTTAAAATTTCAGACCATTCGGTTGGGTAGTTTTTGCTCTGTTATATGCGGACAGACAGACGGACTGAACGACGACAATAGGTGCTACGTATTTATATAATTACGAACGCACCTAAAAATGGAATGATATTTAGTATTATAAAGGCGCAATTGGGTAATAAAAAATAGAGATATGAAAAGAAAGAACCGTGTTCTTTAAAATTCTCCTATTCAAACTCATTTTTGTGAAATAACGTGGTCAAGTTTCTCATATTTCATTTAATTTTTTTCTTTTTAGGAAACAGCTTCTGATTACGGTACAACATATCACGACGAAAAACACATGGCAGCTATACTGATGAGGGACGGAGAAAATGGACAGTTAGAATTGGTATGATCTTTCTTTCATAAATGCGTACATTACTCTATTAAAACATTCCCAGAATTATCATGGTTATAATTCGTGTCTCATATAACTTGTTTCTAATCAGAAAGTTTATTTAATAACATGTAAGTGTAGTATTTTTGTGTGACCTATATTTTATTTCATTTATTAAAATAAAATTTCCAGTTTAAAATCATATTTATCTAACTAATCCCAGCTAGCAATAAAAGTACTGTTACGCTATGTATTACCTCTTTTTGAGGTAGTTTCTCTCTATTCTTAAAAAAAGTCTACCGCTGTCTACTGTAAACTACCGCTGTCACCGCTGTCACCGCCGGTTTTGAATTTTTTGTGACCGGAGGTCTTTCTTCGTTAATATTAAGCAAAATATTGCATACAAAAATATGAAAATCGGTAGTATTATAGAGAAATGTTTGATAAACACGCTGATGCGGCAGTTTTCAAATCGAAGAATTATTTTAAGAGATATTTAATGCTAAAGTTAGACAAAATCGTTCCATTAAAAAAGTTTTATAGGAGCAAAAACTATACATGGGAATTTAGTCATTTTTAGATCATTTTATGCGTTAGAATTTCCCGGTGGGCAAAATGCATTTCATTTTTTAATTTGACTCATTTTTTTAAGTTTTATTTCTATTTTAAATTCAAATTTTCAGCATTTCGAGATATATTTTTTACATATTTTAGAAAGTGGTATTAATTTAAACTGTTTCCAACTGTATAAACAGCGCAAACAATAATGTTTGCTTCAAATTAAAAATTTATTTACACGTGACTATTATAAACAGAAAATATAAAAAGCAGGAACTCATTGAAAATTACGTCATAAAAACTATACACGTGAATTTTAAAAGAGAAAGAATATTGTAAAATAATAAATTCATTACATGCGTTAGAGGTCTTAAATAGGAGAAATTACGTCACATTTACGTTACATTACACTTATTATGTAAAATGAAAAAAAAATAATTTTGCAAAACAGTTTAAATTTAAAAATTGCGCGAGACATTTGATATTTCAAGATGATGTTTTCAACTATTTTTATTAGGACAGCGCAAATAATATTTCATTTCTAACCAAAGTATTTTCACGTGAATATAAAAAAGAGAAAGAAAAGTTTGGTGAAAATGACGTCAGATTAAAAAAGATACATTTAAAGTGTCTTATTTAGAAAAGCTTTCTTTTCGCTTTGCTAAAAAATACCGGAAGACAAAGACTCTGTTTACTTAATTCATTTTATATTAGCTTATTTTGAAATGTTTAACTGATTTTATTTAATCAAAGTCTGAAACAGCCATTGTATCTTTTAACGGCAGCTGATTTGGCCTTAAAATTCGCCAATCAAAGAGAAATGAATAGAAACCCGTTTATAGGGTTTACACCACTGTTTTTTAACTTATAATTGAATCTTCCGAAATCTTTTTAAAGCCGATCAAATTAGCCTGCTTTTAGAGTCTGCGGTGTCTGAACGGGGTTTGGCGAGCATAGCTCGTAGGGGGCAGCGCCCCCTAGTTAAAGTAAAAAAAAATAAAAACTTTTCTGCTATGATAAATTAGGAGCACTTAACACTAGAAACGCCCGAAATTTCACTCAAGTTTTATAAAAAAAAAAAAAAAAATTGTATGTCATAATTTTTATTTAAAGCTTTTTAACTTATCTATTTAACTTATCTTTGTGGGATATATATATTTAACTCTTTTTAAAAGAAATTTCTGGTTCAAATCGAATTACACATATCTGATAGTAGTCAAATCGACTGCTCTTGGCACTTGTAGTGTTAAAAACAAATTTTAAATAACAATGAACCAAGATAAATTTAGAACCATCTGTTTCACGATTTCACAAAGCTCTTTCATTACTGAAAAAGACAAAACGAGTTACAAACAACCACATCAATACACGACCGTCCTGTCGTGTGTAATAAGAAAACTTGCCGCTGCTGATTTAGAGTATTTACGGGAGAGAGGGACCAGTCAAATATTTCGTTAATACGGCATCGCACAGATGGTGGAACTATCTTAGTTAAAACTTAACCCTTTCAGGGGAAAGTAATTGTTTTTCTGTAATGTCGAATCTTCAAAAAACATTATTGCAAAATAAGGAAAAACAATTTTACGAATTTTTTCCACCAAAGATAGAAAAGTAAAATTTAATAATTTTTTTCTGGTGCAAACCTTTATTAATCGTAGCTGGGATATAATATATTCCACCGCCCCTCAAGGGGTTACACAAAAACTACCGTGAGCCTTCCTTTTGACGGCTACCATATGAATATGTTTCGGTTCAAACCAGAAATTTAATTATGAAATAAGTTTAAAAGATACAAAGAAGAAAAACGTTAAATAATAAAGTTAAAATGTTTTAAATCAAAATTCTGGTGTGAAATATTTTTATAAAACTTGACTTAAATTTCCGGTAGTTCTAGTGTTAAAGATATTTTGCATGGCGTGCAACTTTTTGGTTCTCAAAAAATATAATATTTTGTCAGCTACAAATCAATATTTTTTTGGCAAGTCAAATATTTTTTTCATATGGTTATAGTTATGCATTTAAGGGTTTTATTCTATATGTTATCTATCTAGTTTTAATAAGGTAATATCGAGGAACATTTAAGTTTCTAAATTACCTAAAATGGCGACGTAATATCAAAAAGTGTAGAGTCGGGGTGGGTTATACTTCTTACCTAGGTGATCAGAAGAGATGGATCATGTGTAGATAGGAAAAGATGGACCAGATTTTCTGTAGGAAGAAATGAACCATGCAATCTTGAATTTCAAATTTAGCTTTTTGAAAGAGCTGAATTTAAGGGGTCTTGTACCTTTTAAACGCGTCGAAAATTAACGAAAACTTCAAAGTTTGAATTAGTTTATCTTCAAAACCTTTTTATGTATAAACGTGAAATTTTGGATATTGATTAAACAGATTGTGCTTTGTAATATACTACCAACAGAAATTTATTAACCCTTTACAGAATTTGTGTATTGTTGAAATCAAAATAGATCTTTTTTTTACCCCATTAGTCATTGCGCGCATGATATCTTGAGAAAGTATTTATGGATTGTCATGAAATTTGGTAAATATACTAAACAAATATGTGTGTTTAAAATGATCTACTTTTAAATATTTACAATGGTAATATTTTTAGTTATGACTATTTTTATTCATTAAAAATACAATTTTTTTATTTTTTTTAATGAAAATATTTTTTTTATATAGTCAATGAAATAATTTTAGACTAAGAGTAGATCATTTAAACGCACATGTATGTTTAGTATCTTTACCGAATTTCATGCCAATCCATACATACTTTCTCAAGATATCATGCGCGCAATGACTTATGGGGTAAAAAAGGAGCTATTTTGATTTTAACAATACACAAATTCTGTAAAGGGTTAATAAATTTCTAATGGTAGCATATTACAAAGCAAAATCTGTTTAATCAATATTCAAAATTTCATGTTTATACAGAAAAAGGCTTTGAAGATAGACTAATTCAAACTTTGAAGTTTTTCGTTTATTTTCGACGCGTTTAAAAGGTACAAGACTCCTTAAAATACTAAGGGATTGTATTTTTCTGTGTTCGTAAAATGCGGACTATCTATATTAGAAAAGTTCGTCTCTGACATAGATATAAACATTCAAGAAATATGCAATGACGAGCATGACTATTTAGAAGATCGGAACGAAAATGAATGCGTGGGATGCGGCGAAAATTACAATGAGACGAAACAAAAGATAGATTGGATACAGTGTGTTTTTGTTGTTTGCGTTGCCTTCTTGGAGGATATTCACGGTTTGAAGTAACATGTTATAAATGTGAGAAGAAATTAAATAGCAAGAAAGAAGTTACTGCAAAACTATCTAAACTCATAGTATATAAAACATTTTCATAAATAATGCGTAAATCTCTCACGATATTAAATTTTCTAGAAACAAATTTAATTTTCATCGGTATATTAGGTTGTAACGAAAGTTTTCCGCCAAATCACCATTACATAATACTAATTATAATATATATTTTTAATTGTATTTTTATATATAACCGCCATTCCACCAAACCTTCACAGTGTCATATGATACAACACTAGTACCTAAAGCTGTACACTTTATTCGGGGACATTCTATAGCTGGCTTTTTGCAACAGAACTGGAAGTAAATGATGGTTCTAATCTGGTAATGTGATAGTTCCATTTCATATACCTTGTACTTAATGATAACGATATTTTTTTACTAATTTCCTAACACAGTGTTATAAAGAAAGTATATTTCTTTAAAATGCCAAAAATCGCTTGACAAATTATGAGCAAATACATCAACGCGAACTGTTTGCACAGACCGTATGAGCTATGGCGGGAAACTTTCGTTACAACCTGATATATTAAAAGATCAAATAATAATTCATGTAAACTTGTTGATCAGTAATTTAATTGTCAGTTCATTTAATTTTCATGTAATGAAAATAAATTTAAAAACTTTTTTCATTTAATATATGTGCAATTATTTCAATATTTTATTGTGGTCTATCTCACCAATGGCCCCTAGATATTTGAAAAGCCTTGACACGCGTCACTAAAACATCACACAAAGCAGGCAAAACAAAGAAAAAAGATCATTCATTGGCTCGTGGGACGAGCCAATGGATCTCTATGCGTGTCTTGAGGTGTTTTACCATCTCTAAATGTTTGTAGTAATGATCTTGAGACCTTCTGCAAATACATAGATATATTGAGGATAAAATTTTAAAATGAATTTCTTTTTATATTCAAAATTTTCAGTTTAACCCTTTATGCTCCGACGGAGCTTTGAAATCCCATTAAAGAAAATACAATATAAAATTTATTTGTGTACTAATAAAAGTATATGGTACTTTTCATACAAAATACTTTGCTGGATCACATTCAGTAAGCACAGCGAAACAGGCGAAGCTAAATATTTTTTTATGCGGTTATTTTCTCAACCATTTACATGGATTCATCTTTTCTTCTATTAAAAAACGTTTCACGAAAAATTTGCAGCTACAATACACTTCTCAGTTACAAATGGATCACAATACATTTATTTACATTGTTCTTGTAATAATTGTGAGGTTTCCATGTCAGTATTTTTTGTTAATGGATCTGATTAGTCTTGTAAATATTTTACCAAAAAAAAAACTCTAACTACCGAATTATTAAATCAGTTTCATTTAAAAATCTGTCTATAAATAAAATTGTTATTATATAAATTATTTTGTATATCTTGAGACATTAACAAAGATAATTATAGAAGAGCGGCAAATATCTGATTTATAATTCGGGACTTTAAAGGTTAACTTGAGTTTTTCACATATTCACGGATGAAAATATTGTTTGTCGGTAGACTCTTATTCATACTACAGTAAAACCTCCCTAAAGCAGCCACGTTCCGTTCCAATAAAAATTGGTCGCTCCGGCAGGTGGTCTCTTAATGGAGGTCATGTTAAATCTAGATATTAATTGTTGAAAAAAGTAACAAATGAAGATAATGAAATTAATGTTACTAAAATTTATTTTTCCCATTAGGAAAAAATATGAAAATTTAAGTATGAAAACAAAAGTTAATTACATATGTTGATTACTGCAGATTTTTAAAAATGAATACATTGACGTTTGCTTTGATTTTACGGTTTTATCTTCTATAACTTTTATTTCCAAGTCCTTTCGAAGTTCAGTAAATAAATGCAATTTTTTTGTACGGGAACAAATAATGACGATTTCATTAATTTATCTATTTTGTTTATAGTTTCCTGACAAAATAGGACAGGGGAGTTTATTGACCGTCATTCTTAATTTGTCATCAGAGTTAAATTCATTGCCTAAAAAAGCACTTAAACAGGGTTTAAACACTTAAAAGTTACCATAAGAAAAAAAATCTAAACTTAATTTAGAAGTTTGATGAATAATGCGCTCTCCGGAATTATTATTCTAATAAAACCTTCTTTAAGCGGCCAGGAAAAAGAGTAATTTGTTTCATTTTCTTCAAAGAAATGGGTCGCTTACGGAGGGAGTACAACTGACATGGTCTCTGAATGGAGGTAAAATTAGTATCGAGCCTATGGGAATAAATTTCGTTCTATGAAAAAATGGTCGTTCAGGGATATGGTCGCTTAATGGAGGTGGTCTCACAGGGAGGTTTTACTGTATATATATTGACAACGAAATTGCACTATAACCAAAATAAAGGCCGTTATTAACCAAGGAAATGAGATTAGGAAATGATAGTTATTACATCTAGTCGAGCATAGGCATAAACTTTGTTTCTGAGAAAACAATCGGTTTTCTCTCACAAATGATATATTAACCGTGTTATTATGCGATCAAAGCACAGAGGTGTGAAACGGTGATGTGGTATAGAGTCGTTCCATTATAATAATGATAAAAAGAAAAGAAAATAGTTTCAAAATTTACGTAAGCTTTCAAAGGGAAAAAAAGTATCTTTAATTTTAAGAACATTGTCTGGCTTAATTATAATCAAAGAAACTGTATTGTTCGTACCGGTTCGTCATGATATTATAAAAGTAATACATTTTCGTGCCTTTTCCTTCTATGTAACTGAAAAACTGCTCCATAAATAAAACGCCTACATCCATTGCTTTTCTTTTTTCAGATATAATCTATCAGGTCACGCACAAGAATTTGCTCTAAATGTTTCTTTTTACGTATTTAAAATTCAAAATACGCTATTAATACATGATTGTTTCGAAAAATTGGATTCTGAATCATGATACAGCTTGAACTGGTATTGTTATTCAAGCAAATTTAGATGCCCTAGACAATATTCAGCTACCTTAAAAAAATTGGGAACATTTTTACAGTAAACAGGTGTGTTTCTTTTGTATTAAGGATGTTCAACTTTTTGGAATTCCCGGCAGAATTTGAGAGAGACGAAAAAATTGTTTAAAACAGCATTTGAATGAATAAATGTTTGTCAGGCCGTAAATACATTGTACTAATACAAAAGACAGTTGTTCAATGAAATTGTTATAAAATAAACACCAAGGAAATAAAAATACAAAAATATTTAAAAACTAATTTTTGACATTCAGATAAGCTTTTAAAATTATTAAGTAAATCAGCCAGAACATTATAAATACCTATACAGGGTGTTTCAAAATTCGACCGACAAATTAAGAGGGGTGTTAGAAGGCATCAAGAAGATTAAAAATTACCATAGGACATAGTGTCGAAAATACGTATTTAATAAAAAATACGGGGTGCTCTACGGTAATTCAATTTGGGTTGACAGTAATAACTTTCAGAAAACTGAAGTACCTTAAAATAAAACTTTTAATAGACATTCTCATCTTTGTTGCAAATGTGACAATACAGAAAAAAAAAAACTTGTAGAAGTTTCCATTATACGTGCCAGCAATATTCACTTGGCGCTCTGCATTTTGGACTGCAATTATGAGTTCATACGGTATCATCGATTGCTTGAGGACCCTGTTTTTCCTGAACTTTTCATGATGTTATAACATTTCACATAAAACAAGGTACATATATTTTCATTTTAATTGCAATGTTTTTATTTTCCTCAAAATTACTACCTTCAACTCAAGTTCAGTAAGCATGAAACACCTTATGTTTGTGACTAAATAAGCGGTTTGCGACCCCATGTTCTAAAGCGATTTTTCATCCTCTTGGTGCGACTATCACCCCCTCTAAATTTATCGGTCGAATTCGGCAACACCTTGTATAATATTATATTGATCCAACTTAAGCGGACCAGCAAATATTAAAATGGCGAAAATTAGCTGCAGTTCGATCTTGAACTAGTAATGCTGTAATTAATTTAGATTATTTCTTCTTTTTGCATTTGTTTATTTATGTTTTATAAAAATGAAGTATATATGTTAAATTGTAAAAAACCGTAGCAAAGGTTTTTGTGACAAAATCTTTCAAAACTAGTTTTCCCACGATTTTGAAGTTCCATGTTTTTGAGTCGATATTTTTTCTTTATACTGCTTATTACGTTGTTTCTCGATTATAATCGATTATAAAATTCGATTAATACCACGAGAAAATTTGTAAAACCTTTTTTAAAAATTATAATGACAAGTGCAAAATTCATAAAAATTGATATACAGGGTGACTAGTATTAAGACACCCCTACTTCAAACCTCCCTATATATTGAACTGCTCAGTGTAAAGGCATTCCGTGCACATACTATTCAATACATGTAAAAAAGGATTAAGTGAAAAAAAAATTAGTTCCAGAAAAACTTATAAATGGCACTGTACAGCTGGTCATACGCTGAAAAGACACATCTCTACACACTTTATTTGAACGAACCAAATTTCATGTGATAAGTCAGTTAAGATTTCATGTCATAGGATTCGGTGTAAAGGCTCTTCTTCTATCGGCGCACGGAATGCTGCTCAATATGGTTTCCTTCTTGACGATGTAAAGTCTGCAGTCTGTGGATGGCTTATTCAACTGCGGATCTTAACTGGTCGACTGAGATACTTTTCAGATACAGAGGGATACCTTCTTTCAGGTATTCCAAGGTTACTAGACGTCCGTGATAAACAAGATTTTTTAATTGTCCCAACAGCAAAAAATCACACGGATTAAGGTCCGGAGAACAAAATGGACAGGTAGTCGGTAACGCGCGACTGATTACTTTGTCATTAATGAAACGTTTCAGAAGAAATAATATGCACCTCCAGTTTGTATTCTCTTTTATACACAGAAACATATGCTACAAACCATGGGTTTATGCAAAGTTTTGTGCTTACCGTGCGAAATTGAATTTACAATGGCAGTTTAAGCTTCTTTACCTTTTTTTCCATAAGGGTAATAAAACTTGAAACGGAAAAAGCTCTTTTACCATATGTTTGTTTGTTTGTTGTTTTTTTGTGTGTGTTATGTTTGTCGTCTTTTCCTATTTTTTGCTGTGCATCGCCATCCATCAGTGTTTTGGGAACCTTTTTATTTTTTTTATTTATTTTTTTATTTTTAGTTATTTTTTTATTATTTATTATTATTTTTTTATTTTGCTTAATTCGTTTCTTCATGGCTTGAATAATGTGTGCGGAAAATTTGAATCCTTTTCACTGGGTAGTTCGATATATAGAGAGGTCAGAATAGTTATGTTTTAATTCTGGCCACCCAGTATTTTTTTGTTTTTGTTGTGGTTGTGGTTGGTATAGAAATCTGAAAAAATATATATGTTTGTCTTTCAAGTATAGTTTGTCGAGAATTTAATGTCCTTCATTTAAAAAAAAAGAAAGATGTAAATCCGTTAACTTGTCCAAAAGTTATCGTGGCAAGACCGCTGAAAAACAGAACTTTGAGTTAGCTGAAATTAAAGTTCTGCCTTTCGCAGGTATCGCCGCTCTTCGCCGTTCATTGTTTATGTCTCGTACGGCCGTAATTTCAGAAATTTTACAATCGGATCGACTAAACGGAATTAAATCATACAAATAACAACAATAAAAAATACATTTTTTAGTCCTTTTAAACCTTTCTGCTTACCTTAAATATGCAGAACATTCGCATTTCTTCTTGGAATGGAAGGTAAATGTCCTTAAAAGGTAGCCGAATCTAGGCTGTACTAAATGTACATACATATAAGTCACTCAGTTTCATTTTTCTACAGATTTCTCGCTTATACACTATGACGCAAAAGTTTAGACAATGAAGAAATTCTTACATACTTTGAAAAAATATTTATTCAATTTTCAAATCACTGCTTGAAATTAATGTGCTGTACATATAAACAATATTTATAACAAAGAAAAGTGGAATTGTGCATATTGCAATAAATTAAATGGTAACAAAAATAAACTGCTGTCTCAAAAGTTTAGACACAAATTAAATAAAATCGAAATAAACAATTTTTAAAACCAGGTTGCGCATCCATGCTTATGTATTACGTCATATACACGAGATTGCATGGAAGAAACTAAATCTTGCATAGTTTGTGGATCGATATCGTACCATGCATTCTCAATAGATGTCTTAAGTTCCTTTTCAGAAGAGTATTGTCTAGCGTTGCTATAAACTTTGCGACACATGATGCTCCAAAGGTTTTCTATAGGGTTAAGATCTGGGCTACATGCTGGCCAGTCGAGAACTCTTATATTATGGGAATTAAACCAAGATTTTGAATGTTTTGCAGTGTGAATTGAAGCATTGTCTTGCTGAAATTCCCACTGAGGACCCCCTAGAAGCTCAGCAAATGGCAGTAGGTTTTCTTCTAATGTCTGTGTATAATGCTGTGAAGTTTGACGACCACTGGTGAAGGTCAGAGATACTTGTCCATTATAGCAAAAGGCTGCCCAAACCATCACCGAGCCCCCTCCTTGTCTGCGACTAAAAAAAACGTCGAGGTTCCTTCCGCAAGTCATGCCAATACGATAAACAACCATCTGGACCATCCAGATTCCACTTTTTTTCATCGCTAAATATGACTGACTGCCATTTCTCTCCATATGACATATGCTTCCGAGCCCACATAAGTCTTTGTAACTTATGATGTGGTTTCAGAGCTGGTTTCTTCTGCATTTTGCTATAAACGATTGTTCCTTTTTCCAAAATTCGTCTACAAATCGTATCCTTTGATACAGAGAGTCCCGATGAGCTTTGAACTCCACGTACGCTCATTTGTTGAGTACTCGCTAGTCTTTGTATCAGGCGATCCTCTCGTACATTTGTCACACGTGGCCTCCCAGACCGACATTTTGCTTTATATTCGGAACCACTCGATAAAACTCGATAAATAGATTTTTTTGACCTATTAATAATAGCAGAAATTTCAGAAACGCTCTTCCCTTCACCTTTCAACTGCCAAATCCTTGAAACCTCATTCACTTGAATTTCTTTAGCTCTCGGCATGTCGACTATGAAGCGCAATCGTTTGCAGAACTTAAGTACTCCAAATTTGTGACATCATCGATTCTAAATTTGCATATGCCAGCGAATATTCAAAGAAATTTAGAATAGTGTCTAAACTTTTGCGACAAGCACATTTGAATTTTTATGAAAAAAATTAGTATTATAGCAAATAAAACGACTGTCTTTTGTACATAGCATTTTAAATCAGTTTTTGAATATATTTACAGGTTTTTGTAATTCTGACGTCATAATTCTACATTTTAAAGCTGAATGACGTCATTGTCTAAACTTTTGCGTCATAGTGTATAGGCTGTACTAAATGTACATACATATAAGTCACTCAGTTTCATTTTTCTACAGATTTCTCGCTTATATAGGCTGTACTAAATGTACATACATATAAGTCACTCAGTTTCATTTTTCTACAGATTTCTCGCTTATATATCTGTACCTTGGAACAAAAAGGGCCAATGTCCAAAATTGAGAAATTTGAGTTAAATGCACGAATGAATTCAGGATGCGGTATAAAGTAATTGCTAAAAGGGCGGAAGTCTTCCCAATATTAGATCATTGAAAACAAAATATTTTGCCGAAGCCAATGTACTTACTGTTAATGTAAAAATGGCTAATTTAAAATGTAAAAAAAAAAAACGAAATCAATGTAACATTAGATTATTGTGAGAAAAACACTACTGAATTGAAAGGTACAACTTTGAAAAATGATAGTACAGAAATCGTAGCAAGATTCTTAAAATTCCTCAAACTTAAATTGGGTTTCCTGCCATTTGAGAGAAACGGACATTGGCCCTTTTTGTTCCAAGGTACAGATATATTCTTAATTTTTTTTTCATAAGGTACCTGAGATTGATCATGAAATGATAAAATTAAAAGTTTTTTTTTTTTTTTTTTTTTTAACTTAACGGCTATTCAAAATTATTATAACCTGTAGCACTATCCCAATGAAAATTCATTCCACTTTTTCTAAGTGATTCAAGAAAAAAAGCTTATTTGATGCATTTTTACTTTATTCTATCTTTATAAGAAGAAAGTATTGGATTCGTAAAAATTTTCGAATTTAGGTTTTTGACGGATTTACACGTTTTAGATGTCAGAGATCCCGAGAAACATGTTTTTACAAAATGTCTGTCTGTGAATCTGTGACACTGTCTGTCGGTATGTCACAAATTCTGTGGGCATTCTATCTCCAAAACTAATTAAAGGAATTTGATAAAACTTTAGATTTGGTTAGTTCCTGATATAAATTGGTGCTGATTACTTTTTTGTGTAAATCTCCCAACAGGTGGCGCTGCTATGCTGCATTTTTCACCATTTCCGCAATAGAGAACTAAGCTCTAGAGAGCTAACTAGATAACTAATCTCAAGGACTAATACACAGATTTTTATAAAACTTCAAATTCGGTTAGTCCTTGATATAATTTTGTGCTGATTATTTTTTTATGTAAATCGCCCAACATACTATGCTGCATTATTCATTATTATCGCAATAGCTCTATCTCAACAACTAATGTACGAATTTTCATCAAACTCCAGATTCAATTAGTCCCTGACATAAATTAGTGGTGTTTAGATTTTGATGTAAATCGCCAAACAGGTGGCGCTGCTATGCTGCATTTTTCACGATTTTCGAAATAGCTGTACTTCAAGAACTAATGCATAAATTTTCATCGAACTGTAGATTCAGTTAGTCCCTGATACAAATTGGTCCTTGTTAGTTTTTGCTGTAAATCGCCCAACAGGTGGTGCTGTTATGCAGATTTTTTTACGATTTCCGCAATAGCTCTATCTCTCAACAACTAATGCACGGATTTTCATCAAGCTTCAGACTCAGTTAGAAGGTGACATAAGACTGATAAGAGGTGACTGATTAGATTTTGGTGCAAATCACCTGACCGGTGGGGCTGCTATGCTGCACTTCTCAGGAAGTATTAACATGTATGAGATAGAAAAAAGTTTTGGGATTGCAACATCCGACTAGTTGATTTTGATAATGCATTTCATGAGTTTTCTTCGCTAGCATATCGTTTATTTAAGGACTCTTTTTATTAAAAGTCAACTGAATTTTGCAGTAGTAATTCAACAGTTACGCATAATAATAAAATTTTGGGGTCAATGTAAGCAATACTTTATATATTTTTAATCGTATCTTCAAGAGGCTGGACCAGAGGCTTCTTGTCCGTTAACTACAAATATAGATTTCCAAGCTATGCGAATAGAGTAATAACTAACCTGAATAGGCGAAATTATCTAGAATTTCTAGGCTCTTGTTTTCTAGGTGACGAAACGATAATGAATCGTTTCAGTAGCGAGAAATTATGGCTTCTTGATTTTGGAATGGTTTCATAAACTAGAATTATAGTTACTAAAATTAGCCTGTTGTGTTCGCATCTATTTGCAGAGATTTTTAAATAGGTTTGACCATGAGAATACAGGAAAACGCTCTTGAATTCTAGTAGGAGAATCTAGAACTCTCTAGCAAAAAGAACTAGAATTTATAAGGATGACATGGTACTATTTTTTCTAGAGCCACAATTAAGATTCTAGATGCCAGAACTATAATTTTTTCTCAGTGCAGGATTAACATTAGTAAATGAGTGTTTTAGCGTGAGGGAAGTAGCCTCCTTAAAGGCCATATTTGATAGAAAATATTCATACTTACTGAATTTAGAGAGTCATATTTTGGAAATTTTACATTTTCTTCTAAATATTAGTAAACTGAAAATATATCTTAATCTTCCAACTAAGTTGAAGAATAGTTTTAAATTTACAGATATTGCATAAAGAAACACAGTTGATTTTACGGTTTTAATTGAGCTTTTCCAATTATAAGCGTTGAAAAAAACTTTTGTCTTTTACAAAGAAATTAGCATTGAAACGATTCTTTAGCTTTCATAAAGTTTGTAATTATTACTTAAATAACCAACAATCTCCTTAGATGACCTATTTTTCTTCAGAAATTACTTTGAGGGAAATAAGCCTTAGAAATTATTTTAAATATTATAAATATGTTGATTTCGACTTGTTTCGAAACATAATTATGCATTTTTGAGTGAAGTGGGAGATGAAAAATAAATTTAAATTCATGCTTTAAACTTTTTCTTTCAGCAAAGTTAAGAAATACGAAGATAGAAAAGCAGATAAAGCAGAATCGTATGATGTTATCAATTATGTTGGGAAATGTTTAGAAACAATCAAGAAAACGACTAGAATCATCTTGCATATTTGCATATTTTTAAAAGTTTCGTTCTAACAACAGCACGTATATATATATTTTTTAACCTGGGCACAAGAAGATTTATATAAAGAAAAAAATAAGTCTGCACTTACGAAGAGTTGAAAGTGTTTATGGTACTATTACATTGAGTAAAACAGCATTTTATGTTACAGGGCAACATGTGAATAAATTTGAGATCGGAAGAAAATATTGAAGTTATTTATGACCAATTGTATTATTCCTTTATTGGGTTTTATGGGCGATTCTCCAATAAGCGGGTAATTTCACTCTATGATTTAGTTAAAAAAAAAAGTTAAATTTTAAACAATTTGTTTTAAAAATAGATTACATAAGGTAGTGAGTAATGTACAATACTCTGGGATAAACTTTAAACAATATTTTTCTTTAACCTACCTACCTCTAATCGACCCGTTTCTATAATTTATATCTTTCGACTCGAACTAGGATAACTTCATAAACTTATTTAAACAAAAGCCAAATAGAACTAAGTTGAATAAATATGTTAAATAGTTTTAAATAAAAATTCTGGTGCACATGTTTTTAATCAAGATTGAGTAACATTTCGAAAGGGTAGTGAGCTGATGCAATTTCATTGAAAAGGGACAGAAGTGGCAGGGGCAGTAGTGACAAAATTAAGAAAATAGCTTCTGCGCTCATAGTAAATTAATCTTAGTAAAACTGCAATATTATATTTTGAACTAATCAAAAGTATGTTTCATCATGACAAAATCATAAATAAATAAAAATAATAATTAGGAAATTTTAAGTATGAGGAAGTAGTGACAGTAATAAACCTATTCTTATCTTTCTATCTATTTTGCAGTTTTTAGCTACTTTTGTTGTCCAGATTTTTAAACCATGTGCCTTTCTTAGCAATCAAGATTTACTGCTTCTACTAAGTGTAACTGTCCTACAAATTTTATCTGACCTCTTGATGATCACATGAGCAGTTTTATACAAGGGTACAGTAGTTTACATAAAAACTAGGGGACAACATTTCTCTACCTAGAATAACAATAAAACTATTTAAAATTTGCAATAAAAATTCTTTATTTCATACTTTAGAATGTAAATTTTTATTTTGTATGGTAAACTTTCTGCAAATAGTTTGTCGTTACACTTAATTTGTTCGAGAAGACCAGTGCATGAAGTAAGGGACAAGGAACAGAAGTAACAGTTTAATAGATAAATATTATTAGAGTAAAATTTACAGTTATTTTCTTCAAAATTCTTTTTGAAATTGTAAGAAGGCATTACAGAAAGCATTTTATGCTAACGAAAATTATATAAATGATAAAAAGTAGCATATAACACTAGGGAAAACAAATTACCCACTTATTGGAGAATCGCCCTTATACATATTTTTAAAATTTTATTTGTTTATTGTTATCTAAAAGTCTTTTGCCGGAATCGAAACTTCTCTACAATAAATGTGAAGCAGAAAGAGAACAGTAAAATTAAAACTATTCAAAAAGAATATTTTTTAAACTACATGAATGACGACTACAATAATGTGCTGTGGGGAAAAATCGGTTACAATAAATTTTGTTAATATTAAATTTAAAATAGATATCGGTTCTTCTCATGCAATTGTAAGTAAAAATATTGCTGATAAATTGTTCTGAGATAAGCCTCTTTTGATTAAATCTAAATAAAATTACAAACCTATACTAAGGCTTCTTTAACAACTTTATGTCAAATGAAAGTCAATGTTTTTATTGATGATAATTGTATTCCTAATTTTTTTTTTAAATGTTAATTATTAAAGCGAAAGATCCTAGTCTAATGGGGGAAACTTGGCTAAATGCATCAAAATTATTTTGGCCTAATGTAAATATGATTAAAAGTACAGGGTGTTTTTAAATGAATATGGGGGTTTTAACGCTTGGTAGTGTTTATTACATAAAACTTAAAATTATAATTAATACATAAAATGAAAGGGCAACTGAAACAGTTTTATTTACAAGCTTACAAGTGTTCAATGTGAGCACCTTTCGTCACATGTCACACATCAAGTCGATAGCTCAGTTCTTCCCAAACGTTAATTAGTATTTGTGGGGTAATTGTTGCAAAGGCAGCCGGTATTTTCAAACTGATGATACCATCTATGCATGTTATTATCATTTGGGGGGGGTCACATCTGAACTTAATCCCGAACGCACTTTGCACAGTACCCACAGATTCGGTCTTTGCAAACTGCAGAACACAAAATTCTTTCTGTTCACTAGTCGCCATTTTTGCTACTACCGCTTTCTAACGGATGACGGGAGAAACATTGCGTGCGCATACGCTTGCACAAGTACCAACAAACTGTTTGAGTTGCTCTTTCATTTTATGTATTAAGTATAATTTTAAGTTTTATATAATAAACACTACAAAGCTTTAAAACCCCGATATTCATTTAGAAACACCCTGTATTTCGAAAGATGTTTTAATTAGAAATTTTCCTAATGTTTTTTTTCTGACGGTACTGGTACGAGCGAAGGTCCTCCTGTATCAATTAATTTGAAAATGATGCAAAATCAGTTTCCTAAAGTCTCGACCTGTTCCTTTTGCTTTGGGAAAAGCAACTGATTTATAATTGTGACAATTAACGGAAGAAGGTGTTTTAAAACTAGTTGATTATTCTGAATGGGCTAGTCCTGTAGTAATTATTCCAAAACCAAATAGTACTGTTCGTATTTGTGGGGATTATAGATCAAATGATAATACTGAGAATGATAATTATCCTCTTTCTAGAATGGAAGAATTATTTGCTAAAATAGCAGACAGAAAATGCTTTGATGTTTTTTATTTAAATTATGCATATTTGCAACAATCTGTAGATAATGAAAATGGTAAAATTTTAGCTATTGATACTTATGATTATTTAATGTGTTAAGATTAGCTTTCGGAGTAAAATGTACTTTTGGAATGTTCCAGAGAAAAAAATGAAAATATATTAAAAAACTTTCATTATGTTGGTGTTTTATTAGATGTGCTAAATCTAGACAGAACATTCTGAAAGAGTTGAATATGTTCTGAAATGATTTCTGAGCATGGTATAAAATTAAATAAATAAAGATACAAATTTATGGTTTCGGAAGTTAGCTATCTAGGACATAAATTTCACAAGAAGGAATTAAACCTATTCCAGAAAAAGTTTATGCTATTTTGGATGCTCCTTTTCCTACTAATGTGTCACATTTGCGTTCATTTTTGGGATTAATTTCTTATAATAGAAACTTCCTACTTAATATTCCAGATGTCTTAACACCTTTGCAATAATGTAAAGCTGATATGGTCAGAAAAGCACGAAAAAGCATTTCAGAAAGTTAAACAAATTTTATACACATCTCCTGTCTTAGAATTGTATGATATTAACAAAGATGTTTCAAACTGTGATGTTTCTGAATATATTATTTTTGTGTTTTAAGTCATACAGTTGTTGAGGGTAAAGAGAAACTAATAACTTATGCTTCTAGAACGATGAATAAAACAGAAAGAAATTATGCAATAATATATAAAGAAGCTTTATCTCTAACATTCGGATTTGCTAAATTTCACAAACATTTAGCTGGTAAACAATTTAAAATTATAACAGGTTATAAACTAATTTTAATTAGATTATTTGATCCTGTTTAAAAGATACCTAATAACACAATATTATTGTATTATATAAATTTATATCATTGTATTATAGTACCTCCTGAGATGGTCGCTAATGTTTGCAGGGTATGATTATACTATTAAGTATCGCGAAGGTAAAAATAATAAAAATGCTGATGATTAAGTAGATTACTTCTCCCAGAAACTGTAAATGTAGTAAATAATCCACTTTGAATAGTATTCGTTTCAAATAGTAATGACTGGCAAATTAACATCTAAAACGATTGCAAAGTGGACAACTGAAAATCCCGTGAAAAAACAAATTTTAGAGCGGAGGTTATCCGCATGGTCGCAAAACATTAAATCGGAAAAAATACTAACCATACTTGAGTAGGCGCGAGGAAATTTTGTGTTTAGAAAATTGTTTGTTATGGGGAAATGAAGCAATTATAATAGAAGGAGGTCGCGAATATATGTTAAAATTGCTGCATTCGATTCATCAGGGTATATCTAGCATGAAAGTTAAAGCTTGAGGTGTAATCTGGTGGCCTAATATGGATAACGAAATGGAATGAATGGTAAATTCTTGTAGTAGATGCCAAATGTTTGCTAGGGATAATCCTAATATGAAACCTTTAAAATGGGAATCGGAAATAACTTGGGAAAGAATTCATATAGATTATGCCGGGTTTTTTTTAATGTAAATATTTTTACTAGTGGTCGTCTCTTATACTAAATGGTTAGAGGTACAGGTGGTACTCAATACTGCTAGTAAGTCAGCTATTAAAATATTACGGAGATTTTTTTTCTACATTTGGATTACCCATAGAATTCGTCATTGACAATGGAAACTCGAGGACAAGTTATGAATTTCGGGAAATCCTTAAATATAATGCAATTAAACATATACTTATCCCACCATACCATCCATCGTCGAACGGATGAGCAGAAATTTATGCGGAAACTTTGAAAATGTGTTATTAAAAGCTAGATAAAGGTGACATAACATTGTCAATTTCATGATTTTTGTTGGAAAATCAGCACACACCCCATTCTGTCACCACTAATACTCCCACAGGATTCATGTTTGAAAGGTCAATTCCAATGGCTCTTCACTTGGTATTACCATCCAAACCTAAAATACAGCAACGCTTGCACAAATATAATTTTCATGAATTAGTTTTTATTTAAAACTTTGAAGAAAGGGAGAAAATAATAAAGGAGAAAATTATAAAATTATTTGGTAGTAGATGGGTTTTTAGTAAATAGATGTGACATGTATAGATGGATACTGTATCACCATACCATCATGTTTATCAGTTGACACAAAGTAGAGAAATGAGTCGTGAAATTACAACGAAAGTTAAAAAAAACGTGTAAATGTGATAAACAATACAATAACTATGATAGGTAGGAAAGATTTTCTGGATATAAGGAAAATATAAAAGAGCAACTGAATAATGAGGATACTGTAGAATCTAACCAATCTCAATATTCGCATGATATTGTAGTACAGTTGTGAAAATAGAATGTGATGATACTACACATAAATCTGTAAAGGTCAAGTCTATTATAAATAATGATGTGGACTTGGAGAACAGTGCACCTGAAAAGACTGATCAAAATAATAGTCAACCAGTTCGAAGAACTCATCGATATATTAAACCAGTGGTTTATTTGAACTACGAGGGGAGAGTTGTCATGTCCCAATGAATTATAGTATTCATTTGTAATCAGAAATGGAAGCACTAAACAAAGATATATTGTAAGCTCTTGCATGCGAGCGAGTCGAGTTATGATTAAGGTAGAAATGGCTGTGTGACGAAACAGTTCCTTTTACCGTAAAATTAATTTTGTAAATGTGTATAATAAATCTATATAGTTAATTATGAATCCCTGCTGTAATATATGTATAAAGTAATGCTAATATATAATACCCACTTTTTTACATTTCGGTTATTTGAGATTCTTTGAGAATTTCTTTTATATGTAGAATAGAAACAATGTCAAAAGCGAATGTTCCAACTGAATATTCGAAAAAATAGTTCTGCGATCAATTACTGTATTTCAGAAGCACTGCTGAATATCATGTAAAGTTTATTAGTCCTGATAAAGGAATAAAAATAAAGTTCGCACAATTACTTTTAGTTTGTATTAGAATAAAATTTATAATGAGGTTACCATGCATTAGAGTATTAAGGATCCTCATCAGTCAGGCCGAAAATTCCCCTTTCTAATGTTAAACCTATGCAGCGCCCTACTTAGACTGTCTAGTGCCCCAGACAAACATCATTATGAGGGGGCTCCTTCTATGTATCCATAGAAATGGTTCGTGAATTATGCTTAAGTGACTTGTAATAAATTTCATATATATTGTATATATACATAAATTTTGTACCAGGTGCTATTGACGTCTGTAAACAGGGTATCACAAGAAAGATGGTCACGTCTTTAAGAAAAATACTAGCAGGATAATTAGTAGGAAACTAGTAGAAAAAATAATGGATTGGTTGAAAGGAAGTATGTTTGCGAAATTTCCCTTTACTTATCTACGTCTGCCATAAAATGTGTAAAAGAAAATTGTCCGCAATTGGTAATCATAAATGATTTTAACTTCCCTCGTTTAAGAAAAAAACATTCATAATGAATTTCTCTTGAAAAGAATGGATAACTAAGTTGTTATAATAAAATTTTAATCATTAGTTTTCTCATGATGTAGCTCGTTCTTTTTGGGGGGAGGGAGTAAGGCTGGGGGGAAGGGGGAAGGCATGGGGGAACGATGAGTAGAATGTGGGGCGGTAACACCGCTTCCCCTTCCTAAATCTTTGAAAATGTTTTTGCTCAAAAGAATTTTAGTCATTTTTGGCGAATTTTAACCATTTGGTACTCTCTTAACGAAAATCTTGATTACTTCTACGTGGAGGACCCTCAAATGGGGAGCCTGGGCCAGCTGCTCCGCATGGCTCTGCATTATAGTGTTTTTCTCTAAAACTGGCGGTTGACCTTCAGGGTGTTTCTCTGATAGCGGGTTCTGAATTCCGTAGTTGGTTACTTTTATCACACTACATTTGATGTTGTTTTAGAGCTTTTATAGTCAAAAGCGAAGAGTGGTAAAAACGGGTTACCTGGAATTTCCATGGAAACTAGTGACAGTGACTATGAAGATCAATCGCCAGTTGAAAAAAAAAATAACTACAGTCAAGTCCTGAACCTATGGGCTTGGAGTGCATCCATATTTTAATACAAATTTCTAATCTGAAAAATAGAATTTTTACCTTATTTTTTACGTATGCTCTTCTTAAAGTATATTTCTTTCTTTTTTATTTGACAAAATGTGTCTAAAATATACATTCAATTTTATAAATTGAGTATTAAAATCAAAGTAAAGCAGAGTATGTATTTTAAATATATTTTGTCAAATAAAAAAAGAGAAACATTTTTCAAGAAAAGCATGCAGAAAAAAAGGGGAAAAAATTTCAATTTTCTGAGATGAAATTTGTAAAATACTATTACATTTCAAGGTCATACGTATGTTTAACATTAGAGAGGGGGATTTTCGGTTTGACTGATAATAAGCTTTATGTAGTATTTTCAAAAATCTGTCCGACTTTAAGCTTTTAATATTTATTTTTTATAACTGTTATCACATTTTATAAATTTATTAATATCTTAGGCTACGTATACACCTAATTCTGTTTTTACATGACCATACGTTTAAAGAAATACCGACATTGAATCCGGTTATTTTTTATAGTAATATCTTTGTTTAATCGCAGAAATCTGCAATTAAATAAGGCAAAAATAATAACAAAAATAACGGTATTCATATATTTAATTCTACATAATCATTGTCCTTTTCTTTGTTTTATTTAGGAAGGAACCATCGGAAATGATCTCGTGATTCACCCTTTGCCTCGAAAAATCAGGCAAGACGAAGATGAGTTCGTTGACGATGAAGTATTTCTAGATGAAGATGAAGAAGAGGAATTAAGGAGAATGAATGCTACTAAATACCGCAAACCTATTACCACTTATACAAAGCAAATGAAAGGAAAACACATTGTGTACAAGAAGAGATTTCCTCAAGTGCTGAAGGACCTCCATCCAGACTTCCGTAAGATATATTATTAAATTAAATATAATATGCTATTGATGTATTTATATGTACCAACTAAGGAGCGAGTTGCTGTTGTGACTGAAGATTTCCCTACTAGATATAGGTACCACTGAACAAAACTGATTTGCAGTAGTTTCAGTTACTTTTTCTGAAACGTTAAATTTATTATAGATAGTATTTTATTTCTTATAATTCACTTATAACGGAAAAATTCTCTACCTATCAAGGCCGTAGCCAGTGGGGGGATCACCAGAGTTTGATCCCCCTCTAGTTTTTTTGTGGGAATGACTATAAATATACCGTTAACTGTCAGTCGAGACAGGCAAAATTCGAAAATCAACTAAAGTCAAGATTAAAAAAAATCAAAATTCCACTCTAGCTTATCGTTAGTGTATGCAATTTCTGAGAAATCTTTAAAATTTATTCGAATTTTTTAGAATGAGACTCTCTAAAAGCAGAATGTTAATGCTGTTAAAATAAAATTATTACAACAGCCCGATACAAATCATCAGACTTCTTTACCCCAAGTTCTTGAAAAATGCAGCAGAATTTCATTTTAAATATTCACAAACTTAGTTGTTCCAACGTATTCTACTGAGAAGACATATTTTGTAATAAAACATATTTTTGAAAACATATGTAAAATATGACAAATATTAATGAAAAATATGAATATCAAATTCACAATATATCTTTACTTAATAGGTGCTAAAAATACAAATGTTAAAAACATTTTAAAAACAATGCAGATGTTGAGAACATTGAGTCACATGATGTTTAAAATCCGAGCGCTTTCGACTGAACCATCAGTCGTCATCAGGGAAAAGAGCACTGATCAGGGAGTGCTCTTTTCCCTGATGACGACTGATGGTTCAGTCGAAAGCGCTCGGATTTTAAACATCATGTGACTCAATGTTCTCAACATCTGCATTGTTTTTAAAATGTTTTTAACATTTGTATTTTTAGCACCTATTAAGTAAAGATATATTGTGAATTTGATATTCATATTTTTCATTTATATTATTAAGGTGAATCTGTCGTTCTTTGAAAATATAGTTTTTCTATATTTATTTAATTTGACAAATATTAGTTTGGTTGACACTAATGGTAATAAGTCACTGAAAAAGTATCTAAAAGAGATTATAATTTTATATGTAATGATAAAGGCTTAAAGTTTCTTTTGTTATTATATTAAATTCAATTATTTCAATTCACTACAAAACTTAATTAAACTCTTAACGCTCGCCTCTATTCAATTAGTAAAAAACAAATCTAAAATAAATCAAGATTAAAATTCATGGCCCTAAATCCCGTTCTGGAATATTTTTTTGGCTATGGCCCCGTTACCTATAACTTATAATTCTGTCCTACAGTTTAAAGGCTGATAATGTGACTAGTTTAGGCATTAATAATTCTTAAAAGAATTATGTTTGTTGAAATTTTGAAATAAAATCAGTTTTAAAAGTAGACTTTATCAGGTAAAAAATTGCGGTAAATTTAAAAGTGATGTGGTCATAATTAAAGTGCACGTATTTGAAGGAATCTACAAGCTAAACTATTAGGAATATTTAAAAATATCTTGTATTTATTCAATTTAGAGCATTTAAAAGTAAGTTTTGTAAAACAAAGAAAAAAAATGAGACAGATGGCGTTAAGAAAATGTAGAATTTCCTACCAGCTAAATTTTGAAAGTTTTTATATTAAAAATTTCACATGATAAAGTGTTTTTATCAATAGGATATTAATTATAGCAATGCTATGAAATAATATCGTCGTCTCAAATAATATTGATTTAAAATGAGTTATTTTTGCTAAAATTTGACAATAAACATCTCTAAAATTCAAGCAAAATATCTTTAACATTTAAGCGCCATCTATAGTAAAATTTCAAACTAATAAATTCTTTTGCATAACTGGTTTCCGCATACCGTAAAAAGAATAAATACCAGAGCTTTTCAAAATATTCCAAACAGTTTAACTTGTAGAACCCTCCAAACACGTGGCATTTAATTATGGCCACCCTGTACATGAAGAAAATGAATCTAGGTAAAAAATTTATTTTAAGAACACATTATAATATGCGAGTATGATATACGAGTACACATTATAATATGCGAGTATAATATACGAGTACGCATTATAAATACGAGTGTAATATACTATAAAACATCTGAATACAGTGGCACGGCATAAGCCATACTTTTTGATTTAGCCCCCCTTTAAAATCACAAAATCCCGGTAATGCTCTCTCGTCAACTCTGTTTTCACTTCTTTTAAAATTTATTCTACGATTGCTGAATTGCAATTGTTGCCACAAATTACCGTCTGCGGACATAAAAGCATTCAAATTTAAATATACGACCAATTCTTTTATTCCTTGGCGAAAATCGTCTGCACCTGTCTCAAATACACTGCTCAAAACAATTAAAGGATATTGCAGTTTTAGGTGGATTTTGTATCTGGTAAACTGTTTAGCTGATTGATACATGGTCGACAGACATAGTAGGTTATATGAGAATAAATTACACATGTTTGGCAGAAAAAAATGCATTTTATTGCGCATTTGTGTACTAAAGGAAAAAAACACAATTTGTGCATATGAGAAAAAAAGAATAAGAAAAGGTGTTTTCTTCAAAGAAAATCATTTTCAGTAGGGGGTATGGTTTCCACGGGCGGGCGGCAACGTTGAACACCTTTGAGGCATGGACTCAATGAGGCTATTAATGACGAGTTGGGGTACTCTGCCCCACTCTACCAGAAGAGCTCTTTCCAGTTCTTGGAGAGTTTGTGGGGGTTGTTGGCGGCCAGAAACTCGTCTTCCTAGAGCGTCCCAAACGTGCTCGATTGGATTCATGTCTGGAGAACACGCTGGCCATTCCATTCGAACGATTCCTTCCTGGAAAAGGAAATCCTCCAGCAGGTTTGCACGATATGGCCTGCAGTTATCGTCCATTAAAATGAAGTTATCTCCGATTGCTGCAGCGTAAGGGACTACAATAGGTCTGAGGATCTCATCCCTATATCGGCGACCAGTCAGAGCTCCATCTCGAATGATGTAGAGGTCAGTGCGCCCGTCAATGGAGATGCCACCATACACCAACACTCCTCCACCGCCAAATCTGACACTTTCGTGCACGAACGCAGGATTATTCCTACTGCCACGGTCCCTCCAGATGAAAATACGCCTATTATCTGGATGCACAGAAAAACGGGACTCGTCAGAAAACAGAATATTGCTCCATTCATTTCTCCTCCAGTTGACATGCTCGGTTGCCCACTCCCTGCGGTCGCGACGATGCCTTGATGTTAATCTAACACATACCATCGGTCGGCGAGCATACAGACCTACAGCATGGAGCCGGTTTCGGACAGTCTGAGTTTAAATCGTGGTGCCTGTAGCCGAGCGAAGGTGTTGTTGGAGAAGAGTAGCGTTCATGGTTCGGTGTCTCCGAGCTGTTAACGCTAAATACCGATCTTCATTGGGCGTTGTTGCCCGTCTACGACCTTGCCCTGGTCTTCGGCCTGCACATCCACTCTCCAAAAAACGGTTCCAGATCCTGAAAATGACACTTTGTGACACTCCAATGGCTTGCGCTACTTCGGCTTGAGTTTGGCCCCCTTCTAACCTACCAACAATTCTCAAAGCTTCTGAATCTGTCAAATGACTTCGCTGAGACATCGTACTCATCGAAACAAAGCAATCACTGAATGCCGATCATCCTTGTCTTCATTCTCTTTTATCCAGTTGAAAGTCAAATTTCATTCGCTGCCGCTGAAGCGACGTTTTTGACGTCGAACTCAAAATTTGCATACTCCACAGTTTGAAAACCAGAAAAATTTGCATTTGTGATTCTCTTCTTCTATTTTCGGCAAAAAAATTTCGTTTATATCTTTATTTTATATAAAACTTCAAATATCCTTTAATTGTTTTGAGCAGTGTATTTCAGTATTACCCTCATATTTATAACACGTAGTAAAAGTAATAATTTGCAAGATAGTATAGGTTCGTACAATTAGAAATAAAATAATTTTTTGCTATTTTTTTCTGTAGAAAAATGAAATGGCGGTCTTATAATAATGATAGAAATGTGATATACTAATAAATCCTTTCGATTGGATAAATTATTCTATTTTTTTATCCACAATTAATTTTTCAATTAATCGCAACGTTTTAATGCATCAAGAAAATTTGAATTTATCAAAAAATCAACCATTTTCTATTCGCTCATACTCAGTGGCCGGAAGTAGCGAAATTAAAGTAGTGTCTACTAGTTTGTAGTTTAGCACGCTACATCTTGAACAATAGACTACAAGTATTAATACAAAAAAAAGGATAGTAGTTTGTAGTGACCACTGACGCTACTTGTAACGCTACTTCTGTAAGAAAACAAGAAAGAAAAAATCATGCGTCAAGTATAGATTATGAAACTCTTTCCAACATTTTCAGAATAATGTAACAAAACTTCACAGTTTAATAAAATGAAATATGATACCTAATTGAACCATTTGGAAACGTATAACACATTTAAAAACCCAATTTCACCACTTCTCATCTACAGTCGGAAAATTATCAAATTCCTTGAGCCACCCTGTATATGATATATAGATTTGTATCTCTAAACTACATGCATGCAAAAATTTAGTTCAGTTAGGAAATACCTACCACAGTTGAAATTTTCTATTCAGCAATTTCCGCTAATAAGGAGAATGGTACGGTTTTTTTTTTCTGTTCAGCCCTGTATACAAGGTATAAAATTTATACACAGTTTGTGAATTCTTTTCTGCAACCCCGATATACGAAGTATAGAATTTAGTAACATTCAAGTAAAATGCAAAAAAAAAAACCGCTAAATTTAAAAACTCATACAGACATTGAAATCGCTCTTACAGCAATTATTGCTCAAAAACAGTACTGTAACCGATTTATGTTGTGTGTCGCTGTAATTGAACGATAAATACTATGAACGCCCTATTCTACAGTAATAATCTTGTAGTGAAATTCAGGGATTTAGATCAATTTCAACATATCTGAAATAACGTTATGTCATAAAAATTCAGCAAACGATTTTTTCCCATTGAACATAATGTAACGGATTTCTTTTGAATGCTCCTGTAAATATACTAATAATGCTACGCACTTAGTATTAAATACCGATCATGCAAGGGTAAAAATCATTAACATATATCAAATGCATGAAAATCGAGTATATTTACGCCAGTTAGAGCGTGGAAAGACAGACAGACGGACAGACAAGCCGAATTCACAAACACTTTTCAATTATGTTGGAAAGTGTTAAAAAAGGCTCCATTCTACAAATCCGTGATCGTAATTTGCTTTTTTGTGCAGGATGTGTTCTTCATAACAATTTGCGAATCCCAACAGCAAATCTCAGTGTTTCGCAACGCGTCGCAAGAAATCATATATTTTACCATTAACGCTTTCTGACAAAACCAAATGCTGAACCACGAAAGAAATCCTTTTTTTTTCTTTTTGCTGGCAACACTTTTCTAATTACTCGTTATTAGGTTGTCATGTTTTTATGCGAGTTTCTTCATTTGGAATTGCTTTTTATAGAGATTTATTTATTGTAGATTTCTTCTTTCAAGTTTCGCTACAATATTCCGACAGTGTTGGATTGTGTTTCATAATCTATGCTTGACGCATGAATTTTCTTTCTCTGTGTTTTATTTTAATAAACTGGAGTAATCAAAGCTTTTGTCAATAAAGAAAAACCGTACAAAAAAAATGCCATTCCAAGTGCATAATTTATCCCAAAAGCTTTAAAATTTGTCTGCTCCATTCAAACTAAAAGATTAAACTAATTTATGAAACCTTCTCTGCAGGGACGATTTTTTTATGGTGAGTAAAAAAGGACTTCTTTTTTATGATTTATTTGTTTTTTATTAATAGAAATTCAAAGAGCAAAAAACAAAAAATGTGAAAAACAATAAAAATTCACACACACACAAAAAAAAAATAATAACGTCCACATTTTGTGGTCGCTGAACGTTAATGATAATTTATAAGTGAAATGGTTTCTTATAAAATAAAAAAATAACAGTAAATTTCTTTCTTACATTTCTACAAATATTAAAGCTTAATATATTTAATATATGTTATACTACCATAACACTAGAAAGATAGCCCGTCAAAAATGACGAAAAATGAGATATAAAGTTCTATACAACCCCCCCCCCCCCCTATATATACCCCCTCAAATACTCAACTTAGATGTTATGGTGCATTTTTTACACTTTCCATTCGGTTTGTCTGGCCGTCTGTCTGTCCACGCACTAACTCGCGAAAGTAGACTTGGATTTTTTTGCAATTGATATGTGTTAATGATATTTACCATGCAATGTTCGGTATCGAATATGAGGTGTGTAGCATTAATAATTCATTTACAGGAGCTCTCAAAAGAATCCCGTTACATTATGATCAAAGGGGGGAAATCGTTTGCAGTGTTTTTTAATGACATTACGCTATCTCAAATGTGCTGAAATTGATATAAATCACTGAATTTCACAACAAGATGATTACTACAGAATAGAGCATTCATAGCATTTATAGTTCATTTACAGGGACACACAAAAGAAATCAGTTACAGTACTGTCGTTGAGCAATAATTGCTGGAAGTGTGTTTTCAATTTCTTTAGTTGTTTTTAAATTTAACTAATTTTTTGCATGTTACTCGCTGTGTATAAATTCTATACCTTGTATACAGGGCTGTACAAAAGAATTCACGTACCATTCTCCTTATTGGCGGAAATTGCTGAAAGGAAATTTTCAACTGTGGTAGGTCTTTTCTAACTGAACTAAATTTTTGCATACATGTAGTTTATAGATATACATCTACATATCACATACAGGGCCGCTCAAAGAATTCGGATAATTTTCCGACTGTAGAAATCGCTGAAATTGGGTATTCAAATGTGTTATACGAATCCAAATGGTGCAATTGCATATCATATTTCAACTTATTAAGCGGTGAAGTTTTGTTACATTATTCTGAATGTGTTGGAAAGTGTTTCATAATCTATACTTGAAGCATGATTTTATCTTTCTTGTTATTCTTTAGCAATGACTGAAATTAGCTTTTTCATTCTGGTAAAATCTGATGATTCATCTACTGGTACGCTGATATTGGGGATTTCTGGAAACATCTTTTTGTTGGGTTAAAATACTTTCAAGTCTGGTTTTTCTTTTAGAAAACTGAGATTGCTTGGATAATTTTATTGTTTCTTGATAAGGTCAGCTCAGGGAAAATGATAAAACTGATGGATTAAACAATCATTAAATAATGGGAGGGGCATTGCCAAAAACACAATAGTCATTATTGTCCTTCTAACGTCGGGCGTATCTAACATATTAGCCATTTTAAGGGAGTTACGGAATGGGAGGCTTTAGTATTTGAAATCTTTACATAACTTTCATAAGTAAATATTTAGATTTTCTTCATACAATAAAATGTGAGATATCAGTCTTTAAAGAAAATGACGCATTTATAACCAAATCAATCTTGAAGCAGTATTTGTTTTCCTGACACTTCAAATCAATTTTTTAAGGCAAAGTAAACTCGTTTCCAAAGTTAATAATCATGAACGCGTAATCTTGCTTAATAGTTAGAGCGGTATCGTTTATAAGATAATTTTTGTTGAAATTATCATACAATTACATATGTAAATGGGGTGTATATTTTGATAATTCAATACTATGACAATTTTTGCGCAAAATTATCAAATAACAAAAGCCTGTGATGGTTGTGTTTTTGGATTTTTTTAATTGATTTTTATGTATTTTTAACACGTAATCCAAACATGACCTTCAAAAATGACCTTCTAACCATCACGTCAGGATTTTTCGCAAATCGTAAATTTTAAAGTTGAAGAGTGAAAAAATAGCAAAAACCTGATACCATAAAATAGATGTAAAGGTTGTGTTTTTTAACTAAATTCGACTATACAGACTGTATCGACTCTTTATTCAACTATTTTTCCCTTTGTGAAAATCGCAGAGCCTTCTAAAGCAGGGCTGTCCAACCCGGTGTCCGCGGGCGTCATGTCGCCCTTTGATGATTTCTTGGCGCCCTTCCGAGTGCTTCCTTTTACTAACTTTTTTTAAATATAAAATCCGTTTTAAAAAATGCTTAAAGGTTTCAAATCAGTAATATTTGCATGCGTTTTATATTGTATGCAGCATTCAAGGTTTTTGGCTCTTTATCCTACCAAAATTTTTGAGATGAGCCCCTTTAAGGGAAATATAATTCTAAATTTATTATATTTAGGGTAAAGTGCTCATATTTCATCCTCCCCAGTCACTTTTAGGCCCTAAATGTTGTAATTTTCAGTGAAAACCTACCAAATTTGGATTTTACATAGGCTAACTACCACGCACACAGAAACATAGGCAAATATCGTACAAAAAAATTTTAACAGTGCGAAAAATTGTTTTTTTTCAAAAGTATCTAAAAAATGCTCCCAATTTCGTCCCCCCAAAAAATCCAATACGCCGAGGCTTAACTTATAACTAAATCAAAATTTATTTCTAAATGAGTAAGTAATTTAATTTACATTAAAGTAAGGCCCAAAAAATGTACTAATTATCCGTGGAAGAATAACATAACGAAACATTAGCCATCCACACATGTGGAAAAAAATTGAAAAAAATGTCATGAAAAAAACATTCCTAATTTCGTCCGCGGGACGAAAATAAGAACTGCAAGGGGGCCGAAATCGGGACCACGCTAATTCCCAATATGGCGGAGCTTCAGTTCCAATAAGATGAACTGAGCGTCCTAAAACTCACTGTATGCTACTGTCAGCATCTTACCTACGTAAAACACATGTGATAAATAAGAAATAAATACTTACAGTACAGTAAATAACGTTCTACAAACGACGTAATAAGAACTCAGGTCTCCTAAAAATAGGAAATTCGGCGTCTTTAATTTATGTATGTGTCTTGGCGAACGAAACTTTCAATGTTGACCCCTTTTACCTTCCGCCCCCTATGCCTTGTGTCATAAGTTGCGCCATAAGTTTCGCAGAAGCGGAGAAGTTAAGGGGATGAAATTAGGAAAGGGGACGAAATATGGGCACTTTACCCTATATATTATCTGCAATTTTTACATGGGTATGACTATCCGTATGAGATATATAGGCAATGTATAATACGTGTGTGTTTCTTCTTAATGTTTCCTCTTACTAGATTTATTTAAAACTTAAAATCCTTTTTTTTTTTTTAACATGTTTTACTATTTTGGGGAGCATTAAGGTTTCGGTTCTTTATCCTACAAAAGTGTTTGAGATAAGCTCCTCTCAAGGAAATGTAATTGGGCATTTACTATGATTTATATTTCTGCTGAAATTTATTTTCACATGGGCATAGTTATTGCTGCGAGATGTATGTGCATCGCAGAAGACGAGTATATGTCGCTAACACTACCAACTTCAGATAACATTGTATGTTTCTAATAATGTGAATAATGGCGCCCTTCATTATTTGCTAGCAGTTAAAGTGCGCCCCTGGTAAGCGAAATGTTAGACAGGCCTGTTCTAAAGTATGTCTTAAAAAACATCTGCTATTAACACACTAAGTCATAGATACCGTAACTCGGTACAGTGATCGCAAGTTACAGAAAAATAAATTGTCCTGATATCGTTTATGCGTGTCTTTTAAATCATAAATTCCAGGTATTTTTTTACACGGAATGTATTTCTAAATAATACCATTTAATAATATGTCAAATAGATATTATAAAATACTCAAATAAAAAGGTTCAAAGAGTACCGAATCCACAAAAGAGTACTTTAAATCAATTCAATTTTAACAGAAAATATTTTAGAAATATGATAATAAAGTAAATAACTTTACCTAAAAAGTTATGTGAAATTGCGGCCACCTTTCAATTTGTTGCACCTAGATTATGTTACAGAGGATGTCATCAGTTTTTCAAAGTAAATCAGCAGTCCGCTGTTTTTTATTGCGATTGTTATTGTTTTTTAAGCATGTTCACTTTTCGACAATGTATTTTCTTATCATCGCCATTCACTACAGATTTATTATAAACATCGGATATATTCGTAAAAATTTGAAAGTGATTGAATACGTGCAGTTAGTTTGTTTATTGAACACATACATCCGACTTGTGTACTTGACACCAAATGTAATCCATCGGCAATATGTAAGGGCTGGACAGAGATAAGGAAATAGACAACAGCTGAATATTACAACCGGATACTCCACAAAGGGTGTGCAAAGGAGTCACCGAGAGTCGAACCCGGCACCTTTCCTACGCTTGGTTAGTTTAAATTTTCCACCAAATTGCCCATCACCACTGTGTTTAACCAACGCCACCTATAGACAATGCCAACGAGCTCGATTTCGACGTCACGGCAGATCGACCATCTGCGGATCATTCATTGAACCGTATTTTTGTGACTATTGCGTATCTCTTTATTCTAAAAAAAAGTAACTACCGCTGTCACCGCCGCCGCCGCCGCCGGTTTTGAATTTTTTCTGACCGGAGGTCTTTCTTCGTTAATATTAAGAAAAATAATGCATACAAAAATATGAAAATCGGTAGTATTATACAGAAATGTTTGATAAACACGCTGATGAAGACAGTTTTCAAATCGAAGAATTATTTTAAGAGATATTTAATGCTAAAGTTGGACCAAATCGTTCCATTAAAAAAGTTTTACAGGAGCAAAAACTATACATCGGAATTTAATCATTTTTAGATCATTTTATACGTTATAATTTCCCGGTGTGCAGAATGTATTTCTTTTTTAATTTGACTCATTTTTTGAGGTTTTATTCCTGTTTTAAATTCAAATTTTTAGCATTTCTAGAGATATTTTTTACTTATTTTAGAAAATTGTACTAATTTAACCTGTTGCCAAATGTATAAACAGCGCAAACAATAATGTTTGCTTCAAATTAAAAATGTATTTACATGTGACTATTATAAACAGAAAAAATCATTTGGAATTAGAATTAAATAATTATGTACAAAAAGCAGGAACTTATTAAAAATTACGTCATAAAAAGTTTTTTAAATTATAATTCAATCTTTCGAAATCTTTTTAAAGCCGATCAAATTAACGTGCATTTAGAGTCTGCGGTGTCTGGACGGGGGTTGGCGAGCGTAGCTCGTAGGGGGCCGAGCTCCCTAGTAATATACAATAAGCGTCACAAGAATATGGTTCAATGAATGATCAGCTAATGGCCGATCTGCCGTGACGTCGAAATAACGCTCGTAGGCGTTGTCTATAGGTGGCGTTGGTTTAACTGCATGAGTTTATCACTTGCGTCTATCACTTCGAATGCGTCTATCAGTTCAGTATCAAAGTTAATAGAGCACTTTCATTTATAACAGTATCAACATCCGAGCAATAAGATTTGGACAAAAAGAGATTTAACGAACCTAACATTATCATCAGGCTAATTTTTGTTTACACGTCTAAATCGTTTATCCAAACTTACAATATGGGAACAATTTCAACATTTTTTGTGAGACATTTAGCTCCAAGTTTGTTGTCTCTTATAATCTTACATACGTTTTATTAATTCTATATACAATTCACAAATATTGTTACAAACACCCCGTGTTAAATAATATTTACATATTAATAATCCATACGTATGTTGACATTTCATGTTGCAGACGATCCACAATACAAATAGTACAGAACAGCAAGAACAGTACAAAGAGCACCAAAACAAACGCGTCTAAATTATTTTCACCAATAATGCTGGTTGCCATAGTTTTCTGAAAAACCTTCAATCTGAGCTTCATCCTGTGTGCACGTTGATAAATAAAGATACTCTAAAATTTGCTGGTACTAAATTCTATCGATACGTTTCAGCATCGCAAAACCTTTGGTGTCGTAACAATCACTTACTTCTCTATTGCAATCTTCAAAATGAGCATCACTGTTGGACATCCATATGCTATTAGCTTCGTCCTGTGTGCACGTTGATAAATAAAGATACACTAAAATTTGCTGGTACTAAATTCTATCGATACGTTTCAGCATCGCAAAACCTTTGGTGTCATAACAAGCACTTACTTCTCTATTGCAATCTTCAAAATGAGCATCACTTTTGGATATCCATATGCCATTGGCAGTGTTCAGAATTGGCTCAATATGCCTGATTTTGAACACTGTATCTTTCGTTATCGAATAGTTTCCGAGGTCGAATGTTGCTTTTCAAGGCAACAATACTTTTTCTCAGTGTTTCCTCCAACATTAACACCCATTTTTGCTATCGATACCGTATCGGCAATACTTGTCATCAAGACTTACGTCCCGGGTGCTCAAAGGCAACATTAACCCTAAACACAGAACTGCGGGACGAAAAGTTAGGAGAAATCTACGTCGTTTTGACTCAATTATAATTTTAAAAAATTCTATTTTATGAATGAAGATATAAATTTCTAATGCTATATTTCACTGGTGAAAGCTTTCAGCCGTTCTGAATATAAGGCCTTAATTTGAGTTTTGGATTTTTGGATTTACGAAATCCAGTCCAAATTTCTTCCAGCGGCAGAAATGAAAATATCCTTGCTTGAGCTATATTATAGTTAATTATCTTTATAAGGCAATAGTGCCATACCGTATGGATAATAAAATTTTGGGCAAAGGCCAGATATTGAGACATATTTTCGAAATTTCATTATTTTGTTCTGTTGCATATGAACAACGCACTGTAAACAATCGATTTTTCAAACAATATTGAATTACAGCTTGTTCCTGAAATGCATTCTTAGAGACATAAGAAGACATTTAGAAATTCAAGGGGGGGGGGGGGGATTTCTCTTACGGACTAGTATTAAGTAAAAAAAAGCGAAATTTTACGAGAGGAAAGCATTTATATGCTCCTGGGAGACTTTGCCTTTTTCTTCAAAAATTCACACTTGATCATCAATCAGTTTAGCGCATTTGGTAATTATGGCTACTTAGTAATATAACTACACGATAGCAAAAAAATGCACCAAAAGATACATCTAACAATTAAGCCATTTTCTCGCAGTATAATAATATTTTTAAAACTTTTAAATTTGCAGTAATACTCAATTTACACTCAGTTACCACCAATACACATAATATTGTTAATGTCTGGGCATAAATAAAAATGTTAGTGAAAGCAAATATAAGTGCTCATAAAAACGCATTTTTATTTTTATTTTTATTTTTATTTAATTTTGCACAGTTTTCTTCTATTAGGTTGAATTGATGATAACAGCAATTTCTGATTCTAAACATAAGCTGTTTCTGTATTGGTATTGTCTTGGTTTTGTATCTTCTATTTTAGTAGTTGCATAAGCAAAGAAGCCTATTTCTCAGAGATATGTAGTTGAGAAATACATCAATACTATTTTTGCTTTAATTAAGAAGATTTTGAATTCGTCTTATAAATGCAGTTAAAACTTATTTTGAAAAGCCACCTTTAGTTAGCTGCGAGATTTTAAACCTATAAGGACCTCTAAGCTTCAGCTGTTTCTTAGGAGCGTTTGTAATTATATAAATACATAGCACCTCGTCGTCTGCTCCGTCCGTCTGTCTCTCCGTCTGTTCACATATAACAACGCAAAAACTACCCAACCGAATGGCTTGTAAATTAATATACATAATTGTTGCAGAATTTTGTCGCGTCTTTTCAAATTTTATGAAAGTCGAATCAAAACATAAAAATATATTAACAAAAGTTTTCTTCATTCTATTAAATCCTATCGTACGTAATTAATTCAATGATATCCCATGATAGGTAATGATTCTAGGTTGTCATGGTGATTGCGCCTTATTTAAGATGGAGTCATATTATCTCCGTATTACTGAATTAAATATATATAATCGTAATGAATTTTGTATTCATGCATTTTGCAATAAGAGTGTAACAGCTATTGCACCGAGATCTGAATATTTATAAAACTATTATAGTACAAACGTAGTTCATTTGCCACGTTGAGGTACAATTTCCGACTTGTTAATTTTTTTCAAAGTTTATTAATTTCATGGAACTGCCGCCAAACAGAAGGATATTGCACATAAATGCCTTGGGTCTTCGTAGAACACAAGTTGGGAATCACTGGTTTAGACTATTAATTGAATTTTACTGAAATAAAGTTGTTATTTCTTTCATCTCCTTATGGTAAGTGCCATGTATGCAATACAGCAATGAATATTGTTTGCATGGTATCATCGAATGTCGTCTAGCTTTGAGAATTTTTTGGAAGCATTTTTTCGCCATGACATTTTTCGCCCGGTTGAATAATCTCGACTCATGTGAATTATTTACCAATCCGAATAATTATGTTAAAATTAATCTAGAATACTGAAGATATTTTAACGGTATTAACGACAGAAATAACTTTCTGTGTGAAAAATGTCATGAAATCATGTAAAATGGTAGAAGTAATACACAGTGATTCGGTTAATTCACCGTATTTAATATCAATTATAATTTATATTAAATACGGTGAATTTCAGAATATAATTATATTCTGAAAAGTGGATCGTCTTATTTATCACTGGTGAGATGCTAATGATAGCCACTTACATCACCTCAAATGAGACAATATCACGAAATGTGGTAAAAATAGTCACCACTCCAAACAAACAGTGCCAAATTAGACGATCTTGTTTTCGGAATGTAGATAACATTATACATACATTATACACAGACAGAATGTCTGTGCAATTCTGGCACTTTTTGTGATTTCATCACATTTTGAATACAACAAGTTAATTGTGCTGTAAATGTCGTTGAGTGGGGGGGGGGATCAACTTCAACAGCTATATATCGCTTGATTTTAGCACAATATTAAAAAATTCTTGGAGGTAATATTTCTTCAAATTAAACAATTCTTTTTGAGTAAATTGCACAAATATTTGTTTATGTATTCATTTAAATACCTTTAATGAAAAATAATTACAAATTACATTAATTAAGACATACTACTTAAGGATTTTCAAAAATGGCGATTTGACACACATGTGTTGCGCGCAGAATTATTACAAATATATTCGATACATCCAGCTAATATTATATTCGCAAAATATTGTACCTTAATTTCAACCTAAAATAATAATCAAATTTACTGATCAAATTACTTTTTCAGGCAATTAAACATAAAATACAAAATTTATGATCAAATTTCAATAAAAATTAAAAAATAAATAAAATACAGGTACTTACTTAAAAATAGGTAGAGGTTATAAAACTATATAAAATGCAATATAATATAAAATATTAACTTTCTACATTACTTACAAGGAAGGTCTCCATACGGGCATATTTAGAATAATCTGAAAAAAATTACAGAGTGTTCTTCCCATGTGGATATATATGTTTATAAAAAAAAAATTTGGCGGAACCTCGATAGAACGTTCGTAAAAAATGATGAAAATTTCGTTTATTTGGCGATTTATCATCGGTTGGCGATGAAATGAAATTTCGAAAAATACTTTTTTATGTGGAATACACTTTAAGATAAAAATGCTTCATATTAAACTTGTTTAAATAAATTTAATGTAAATAGCTTTAGTTTTGTCAGTTTTAATTTGATTTAACTATAGTTTTGTCATATATATAATTGTTTCAATATCTCATCTCAAAATTAAATCCAATTGAGTACTGTCGATTCAATTTTGTTGCTATGGAAACGACGAATTCTTTGATATTGAAATGAATAACTGGTAAATGAATCTTGCGTTATTTAAGAATACGCTTAAATATATGAAAGTATTTTTTATATATGAAATTCTTTTTAAAGTGATACAATTAAATAACAAGCAACGTAAATATGTAATACAAAAAAATGTATTTATTAAACTCTCTCATTGTTTATGTTTAAATTCATTAAATACTTTTTACACGAATTCTAAAAATCGATTAACAAACAATTTTCAGGTGCATTAAAATCGTTTGCTTTTGGCGAGAAAAAGTACTGATCGCCAAATCGCGTGACGCTTTCGTCTTTTCGCATCAAATACTCGAAAGTATTTTATTTTTTTACAGACTTTCTACTGTACTTCCGCCGCTAAATTTGACTGATCCTTTATTACATACATAAGTAGTTTAATTGGTATTTTTTTCAAAATATTCTGAGTATGCCCAGTAAGGAGACCTTCCTTGTTAGTTTTGGAAATAGGATGCGCGCAACGTCAAAAATATCTGTTTTGAGAAAAATGACTTTAAAGTTTAAGTTTACCTTGATTTGGATAGGTTTTATCATAAAACCGGTTCTAATCGGAGTATCTTCATAATTTTCGTTTTTAAAGTTTGGTAATGTGTTGTTCTTTAATAATAGACAAAAAAATTAACTTTAAGAAAAATTTAGTGTCATCTCCCCCCTTAAATATCTGCATTCTTGTTAAAATCATAACCGGACTGACTCAGATTGAAGTGAAGCACCTATAATTTTGCCCGAATGTGTAGATTACCACCTTGGTTTCCTATGCAAAAGTTTTCTGTTGTATTGTGCTGTACCACCTCTTAAAGTTTGTAAACTTTATACAGAAACACCCTGTATAATTATGGATCATTTATAAAACACAAGATAAACCCAAATAATATAGCTAGTGGCAAAACAATAAATGTAGGTAGAAGCAATTAAAATCCTCCAGCATCAAATCTGGAAAGATAAAAAAGGGGTGTGTCCAAAATTATGCGATATTAAATTTCTCTAACTAGTCTAGCAGTGCCCCAAAACTGAATTTACTTTGACATCAACCTTTCATGTTTAAGATAATCATGGAGATTTCCTTGAAACGTAATACACATCTTAGAATAAGCAACATATAATAATACTTTCAATGAAATAACTGACAATTTTTATAGGTGGCATTAAATAAAAAAGTAATGAAAATTACACAACCATCTTATTTATTTTTTATCGACTTTTTTTTTAAGACGTATACTTTATCAGTTACATAAATATTTCATGTGTGTTTTTGGAATTGGCGTACAGATTTTTTTGTTGGTTTGAAAAAAATTTCAATCGCCTTTGTTTCGTGTACATTTTATCCGTCGTTTCGTGTACATTTTATTCAATCATGATATGATTATCTTATCTGCGAATTTGTCTATTCACACGCTGTTATTTAATATTTTATGTGTTAAAAGCTGACGAACTGTGAGTAAGATTTTAAGACTTCATATAAAATTAAGTATATATTTTAGAAATATTTTGAGAACTAAGAAAAAAAGAGACCTCCTTTAACACTAGAACCGCCATAGCAGTCATTTTGACCGGTAAAAAATGAAAATATTTCCATTCGAACCAGAATTTTTTTTTTTTTTAAGAAGTTTAATACATGCCACGAAGAAATATATTAAATATATATGTTAAATATGTTTAAATAAAAATTCTGGTGTAAAATATTTGTATAACACTTGAGTAAATTTTTCGGCAGTTCTAGTGTTAAGAAGAGTACACAGAAAAAGGATTTAAAAATATTAATTTCCCAACGAGATATTTTAAATATACGAATGCACCAAATACCCATAGACTTAACATTAATAAGGGAAATTCGAAAGCTGAGTGACTAGCAGCCAGTGATATCGAATGCTTAATCGTAAAATGATACAAAGGAAAATATGAAGTTTTTTACAGAAAAGAAGAAAACAGTTTATTCTTTTTAAACCGATCGGGAATTCAAACAATTTAGATCTAGTGTCACAATTAGCTTATCTCTTTAAATAAGAAACACGCTACAGCGTAATAAGTGAATATAAGTTTATTTTTAAGGAGCCCCAGAAACTTAACTGTACAACCCGAATGCCTTAATACGCCCTTGCATACAAAAATGATAAATATTTAAATTTGATATGGATTCTGGGCTAATTATGAGAAAAAGTATACTTCGGATTCATTGAATAGATCTAATAAAAAGCGTACAGGTTGGGTATAGCATCCAGAATACATAGTGTGACAAACGGCTATTCCAGTAATGCTTTAAAAAGTGCTAAAAAATTTAATCCCATAAATGTTGAACGATGCTAAACGACAGATGTTGATCGCAGCGACATCTGCTAGCTCTTCACTAGCCAAAACGCTTTCCTAATTGAATACTTATGCAATGTTTAAGTTTGAAATACCAGATGTCGCTGCGATCTCCATTTATCGTTTGTCATCTTTCAGCATTTTTGGGATTCAACTTTTTAGCACTTTTTGGTTGGTCGATTGCCACACTATATCTTCTAGGTACTATAGTTTGGGCTAAAATTCGTGACAAGCCTACTTTGACGATTTTATCCAAGTTAATAATAACCAAATCTTGTAATTTTAGAAATAATACAAAATTTAAAAATAATTCATATTAGTTCAGTAAGATAATAACTATAGTGAAACTCCCATTAATTTATGTAATTCTGGACGTAATCCGCATGTGCAGAAATCTGAATAATCGGAGCAATCATTTAAAAAAAAGTTTACATTTTAAAGTAAAAATTTTTCGAAAATCCATTTTGTTTAACAAACATCTCTAATTTGTTTTCAAAATAAGATCGCTTTTACTATAAACAATTAAACTATATATTGTGTATATATATATATATATATATATATATATATATATTATATACATTGCAGTATTTATACTTAAACATGTTAATTGTTCAACAAAGTTAAATCTTTTGCTGCGCTTGAGAAATTGGCTGTATATTTGAATTTTCTGCCTTTCTCTTACTATTTCTACTTCTACTGGTGTCAAATGGCACCTTTTTAAAGTTTTTATTTAAGTTTATTTTGTTCGTAGTTTTTAAATGTAATAAGCATAAAAAAGTCTTCAGTGTATTAAAAATTATTTGCAATAGTTTCAATCTAAAAATTACAAATGAAATACCATAAATCGAAATCTTTTAAAAGGTGCCACTGAACACCGGTAGAAATAGTGTTAAAAGTCCAGTTACAATTTCTAAATTACAAATGATCGGATATTGTTACGATGTGAGAGTAGAGATAAATACAATATCTTTGAAATTGGGTGGGACACCGAGTTAGAAATACCCAAAAAATCGAATTCGAAATTTCCAATTAAATACAAATTTTAACATTACACATCGTGTTATCTGAAGACTTATAAGGGTCTATAAAGCCTCGTTTTTAACATGCTAGAGGAAACCAGCGTACTCTGGATGCGGCGACGGTAAATTTTTCAAGTTTTTTCTGTACGAGAACAATAATTCGTGACACTTTCCATTCAATAGTCCTCCCTCAAGGTAACCTTCCTATAACAGTGGAATTTACCATGTGACGTTAGCTGCGGGTATATGGAATAAAAACACAAATAGGCGTAAAGAACATTTTAACACTGCTTCCCCTCGTCCAATAAACAGTCTTTTTCGGAGGGTATATACCCGCAGAAGCATGGCTGTTGCCTTCGTGTGTAAAGTCCATATGGCCAAATCCGGCCTATGCTTAACAAATTTCCTAAATCCCTGAAGATTTGTAGGCAGATGAGTTATATAACGTCATTAACGGAAAATGATAAAAACGGCTGTAATCCGGTAAGTTTTAAAGAAATTTAAAAGTGCATTTAATGACAGGTGGTGAAATATGTTTCTAATTCATTCATGTTAATGTCTCAAAAATCAAGTTTTTAATTTGCTTCTCCTTACGACTAAATGTGAGATCTCTCGCAATTAGAAGACGGGCTTGGTCTAGGTTTAAAACAGTATTAACTGTTACAAAAATTTTAAATTCCCGGCTTTTTTATTCTAAAAAATATATTTCTAACTTAAAACTTGCATTAACAGTCTTTTATTGAATAAAAATTTCTTGGATCATGATAGTTACATAAAATACACAGAATATTTGAATCTTGAAGAATGATTTATCAACAGCGCTGTCGAAGAAATCAATCAATCAAGGTTCTCTAGACTTTGAAAAGCACTTTGGCCTGGTTCTGTCAACCATATATAAACACTTTATTTTAATTTTAAGTTTTTGGCTCGTCTGAATGACCACTTAACTGTGGAGAAAACATTTGTTCAAGAAGAATATTAATGAACTTTAAGTATGGCCTAACAAAAAAAAAAGGGATGCCTATATACATTCAGTTTACCCAAAAGTTCAGTATTTCGTAAACTAACAAGGTCGGAATTTTTAATTCAATTGAAGTGATTTTGATAGTTTTTGTCTCATCATTAACTCCTCTTCAGTCGCCTTTATCATACGGAAAGCTGATTAAACATTCGAATACATCAGACCAATTTGACTCGTCATGCAACTCCTTAAGCTAAATTTCAAAATGACGAGTCTGATTTGTCAACGCATTTTAACCAATATTCTGGAAAATGCAATTAAATTTCAATAAAATTCAACTTTTTCAATTAGACTCGTCATAAAACTCTTTTTAAATAAATTGGTTAAATGACAAATTAGAAATCTATTTTTTTTTTATATTATAAACTAGGGGATCGTACCCGGGCTTCCCGGGTTAAAGAATATAGGTGAAAACATTTTTTTAAATTAAAAACTAATACTTTTTTTATATGCAATAAATTTTTTCGATTGCCCACTTACATTAAAAAAGCATTTTTCATATGAAAAATACGAATTATACAATCAAATAAATTTTTGAAATTTATCAAAAGAGATATTTTCTTATTATAGTCGCATGCTAAGAGTTATTTGACGAAGATTTTGCTACTTACGGCATCCTTTTATATTCTGATAATTTCAGAGTTTATATATGTCTGTTAAATTTGTGTTTTATTTATATTATTTTATTTATTCATTCATAGGGACGTTTTTTTAAAAAAGGATATTAGCCCTAAGAAAATGATGAACTCTTTATTTTGTTTTAAGGGCAAACGATATAATCTTTCGTAATCCAGCTCCGCGCGATATAGATAAATAAAAAAAAAAAATTCATGCATTAAAATTGTTTTTAAAACCATAGACAATCAGTAAACTGAGATGAACTTTGCAAACAAATTCCATTTGAAAAAAAAAATCCTATTTGATGATCTAAAAATTTAAATTGTATGATTACAAATATGTTTGATTTGTGGGGGTTTTTTTTTTTGTTTTTTGTTTTTTTACATATTATTCTTTTATTTGTTTATAAAAGAAGTATTAATTTCGTTAATTTGTCTTTCACAAATATGTTAGATTGGGTTTTTTTCATATGATTCTTTTATTTGTTTATAAAGGAAATATTAATTTCGTTATGCAAAAATAGTCAGAAACAAATGCTGAACAATGTTTTTGCTTTATGTGCAAAATGTTTATTATTATTATGTATTGAAACCGCCACGTGATAAGATAAACTTAAAAAAAATCATGCTTAAAAATTATTTTTTAAAACATAATACATCAGTCAATTAAGATACAGTTCTGAATCAAATTGCATTTGAAAGCAAATTTTTTTCCCTATGCGACGAAAAGTGAAAATGTACGATGGTCAGAAGATTAAAAAAATGCAGTAGCGGGAATTTCAAGACCGAAATTTGATCGTGAAGTGTTACTATTCGCAAAATGACGTCAGCGTACGTACAGGTACGTTTGTCCTTTATAATATACCGGGTGTCGTAAAAAGGGCTGACTGTTTTTAAAATTCAATAACTTGCAAACGGTGACAGATATGTAAAAAATTCTTGCCGAAGTGTTATGTAAGATGTCAGGAGTTTTTATGATGCGATTCTCAGTTTTAGTTACGAATAGCATCGTTAAATGGCGCTGGAGCAATAGCCGCCATATCTAGGCTCAATTTTTCGGCCTCTCTCTTCTTACATGCGAAAAAAGGAGATTAAAATGTATTGAATGGATCCCGAAATATTATATGCATGAGGTCAAAAGTTTGTTTTTGCAGTGATTTTCTTTTTTAGTTCGAATTATAAATAATAGATGGCGCTGCGATCAATAGACACTAAATTCAGGCTCGATTTTTGGCACTTCGGGACCCACTCAGTACGTTTTAATCTCCTTTTTCCGCATGGAAGAAGAGAAAGGCCAAAAAATCGAGCCTGTATAAAGATCAGTTATTAGAATGAGGTTATCAATTGAAGCTCTTAGGAATGGTATTCCGGAATGAAAAATAGTAATTTTTACCTTCTCAAAATTTGCATACGCACTTCTCATATCCATATTCATCCTTTTTAAAAAATTTGTATTTTGTTTGATCATTTTAAATCATTTTAACTCAAAACTTGAAGTCACCATTGTCAGCTTTTATGGGAATAGCATGCACTCTTTACTTGAGATTCTAATCTCAATTTCGGAGAGTAAAAATTTCCGTAATTTATGTTTTTTAGACGAATTTGTGTTAAAATGCTTAGTTTTATCTAAGAAAATGATCGTTTTCATTTAAATATGACTTCATTTTCACTTAAATAAGCATTTTGCCTAGTGTCTGAAACTTAGTATCAGTACACATGCGGAAGGAAAAGCAATATAGAAAATTTATGAGGAAAAATGCGTGTTTTCAAAAGCAACATGTCATTTTCCGTTATTATTCCCCTAATATATTATGCTCCTAGTGGGATTTTGCGCCACTAAACCCTATACAACAATTTTTATCAACAATTTTAAATTTTTATCAAAAAATGGCATGAATAAAGATAAAAATACCTCATTTTTTTCTCTCTCTCTTGTCTGCAATAATGAAAGCTATCCAATTTTCATCATTTTGGAGAAATTTCATAAAAGTAGGGATATTTAAAAAAAAAAAAAAAGATAGTGCAATCACATCTACAAATGAACAGCTTTCAGTTGAAAAAAAATATTAGTAAAATTGGTTCAGCAGAAAGATCAAGGCAGATGACTAAAAAACACACTTGTGTTTTATATATATAGATTATATAAAATTGTGAAAAATTAAATTAAGCAAATTATGTTATTTTGATAAAATTATAGTAGAATGTCCTAAAGAATAGCATTAAAATTTTATTATTCGAGAGAATTTTGGACAATAACTTCAGGAACATGATATTATTTGAGACCTCGAGTTACTCGGCGAAGCAAATCTTTCCAGGCGAGAATCATCAATTTCTGTCATATAAATCGCTATTATTTGCATGTCACCTCTCTTTTATAAAGACACTCTAAATTTTTGTAAAACATTGCGTTTTATCAGTGTGTGATTTCGATTACTTTATTTTCAAAAGTGAAGCATTTTCACCTGTGAAGAATTTGAAAGCAGCTGGGCAGTGAAAATGATGCACTTCTACAAAACATAATTCAGTTTTTAGAATTAAAATACACGCTGTTTCATAAAATGACGTCATTTGCATCCTCTAAAGCAATCCACTTTTACAATCCAATCTTAAACTTCGTCTATAGAAAAGTATGCATATGACATCATTATCGCGGAATAACAGACAATATTCTTGACATAGCCCGTATTTTAATTTCAACATTTTTTTCTGCTTTTATGAGAAATTGGCAACAGAAAGGTACAGTAATCTCCTATTTTCGACTATTTTCCGTTTACTTTCAATGACTTTCAATAGAAATGGGGTACTTTTGTTGCCACGATCGGAAAAATGGTATTAAAAACTACAAAAAAATTAATATCTCAAAAATAAATTGAGATACAGCTTTCAAACAAATTGCATTTGAAAGAGCATGTTTTTCCTTATACGACGGTGTAAAAATTTTAAATGTGCGATGTTTAGAAGCTTAAAAATTTGCAGTAGAGAAAATTGCAAAACCAAGTACAGAAAATTGCAAAACCAAAATTTTATTTCAAATTTGAAAGTGTTGCCATTCGCAAAATGACGTATGCGTTACGCACAGATATGTTTGTCCTTTATAATATAGATAGCTCTAATGTATTTTGAAAATAAGATAGTTTTTGCTATAAACAATTATAATATATACTGTCTATACCTATATATTATAATACATAATAATATATAATATATAATTTAATACATAATAGTATATAATATATAATATAATACATAATAGTATATAATATATAATATAATACATAATAATATATTATATAATTACCCTTTCGTAAGCTAAGAAGTCCTGAAATTTAAATTCAATTGAAGTGTTTTTGATAATTTTTGTCTCATCATTACCTCCTCTCCAATCGCTTTTATCATACATAAAGCTGATTAAACACTTGAATACATCAGACCAATTTGACTCGTCATGCAACTCCTTAGCTAATTTTCAAAATGACGAGTCTGATTTTTCAACGCACTTTAACCAATATTCTGGAAAATGCAACTAAATTTTAATAAGATTCAACTTTTTCTATTAGACTCGTCATAAAACCCTTTTTAGATAAATTGGTTAAATGACAAACTTTAAATCTTTTTTAATAAATAGCTCTAATGTGTTTTGAAAATAAGATAGTTTTTGCTATAAACAATTATAATATATACTGTATATACCTATATATTATAATACATAATAATATATTATATATATTACCCTTTTGTAAGCTAACAAGGCCTGAAATTTTAATTCAATTGAAGTGATTTTGATAGTTTTTGTCTCATCATTACCTCCTCTCCAGTCGCCTTTATCATACAGAAAGCTGATTAAACACTTGAATACATCAGACCAATTTGACTCGTCATGCAACTCCTTAGCTAAATTTCAAAATGACGAGTCTGATTTTTCAACGCACTTTAACCAATATTCTGGAAAATGCAACTAAATTTTAATAAGATTCAACTTTTTCTATTAGACTCGTCATAAAACCCTTTTTAGATAAATTGGTTAAATGACAAACTTGAAATCTTTTTTAATAAATAGCTCTAATGTGTTTTGAAAATAAGATACTAGTTTTTGCTATAAACAATTATAATATATACTGTATATACCTATATATTATAATACATAATAATATATTATATATATTACCCTTTTGTAAGCTAACAAGGCCTGAAATTTTAATTCAATTGAAGTGATTTTGATAGTTTTTGTCTCATCATTACCTCCTCTCCAGTCGCTTTTATCATACATAAAGCTGATTAAACACTTGAATACATCAAACCAATTTGACTCGTCATGCAACTCCTTAGCTAAATTTCAAAATGACGAGTCTGATTTTTCAACGCACTTTAACCAATATTCTGGAAAATGCAACTAAATTTTAATAAGATTCAACTTTTTCTATTAGACTCGTCATAAAACCCTTTTTAGATAAATTGGTTAAATGACAAACTTGAAATCTTTTTTAATAAATAGCTCTAATGTGTTTTGAAAATAAGATAGTTTTTGCTATAAACAATTATAATATGTACTGTATATACCTATATATTATAATGCATAATAATATATTATATATATTACCCTTTTGCAAGCTAACAAGGCCTGAAATTTTAATTCAATTGAAGTGATTTTGATAGTTTTTGTCTCATCATTACCTCCTCTCCAGTCGCTTTTATCATACATAAAGATGATTAAACACTTGAATACATCAGACCAATTTGACTCGTCATGCGACTCCTTAGCTAAATTTCAAAATGACGAGTCTGATTTTTCAACGCACTTTAACCAATATTCTGGAAAATGCAACTAAATTTTAATAAGATTCAACTTTTTCTATTAGACTCGTCATAAAACCCTTTTTAGATAAATTGGTTAAATGACAAACTTGAAATCTTTTTTAATAAATAGCTCTAATGTGTTTTGAAAATAAGGTAGTTTTTGCTATAAACAATTATAATATATACTGTATATACCTATATATTATAATACATAATAATATGTTATATATATTACCCTTTTGTAAGCTAACAAGGCCTGAAATTTTAATTCAATTGAAGTGATTTTGATAGCTTTTGTCTCATCATTACCTCCTCTCCAGTCGCCTTTATCATACAGAAAGCTGATTAAACACTTGAATACATCAGACCAATTTGACTCGTCATGCAACTCCTTAGCTAAATTTCAAAATGACGAGTCTGATTTGTCAATGCATTTTAACCAATATTCTGAGAAAGGCAACTAAATTTTAATAAAATTCAACTTTTTCGATTATATTCGTCATAAAACTCTATTTAGATAAATTGGTTAAATGACAAGTCTGATTCTTGAATGCTTTTCAATCAATACTTTTGGAAAATGCTACTAGATTTAGATAAAGTTCAGATTTTCTGTAACTTTATAAATTTATGACAATTTATTTTATTTATTTATTTATTTATTTATTTTTTTTTTTTTTAGATTTCTTGAAGTAAATGTTTTTTTTTTTTTTTTAAGATAGGTTAGTTCTATTTTTTACTAAAACCTTACACTCAACCAATATTGTCTTTCCAGGTGAATCAGGCGGACCCAGGGCCCTAGGGTTCCCGGATCAGCAAAATCTGAATTAGCAGACATATCTTCTTTTTATACATTGCAAATTAAATATATATCGATATTTAAAATTAAATTAATCATAATGGTTATTAATGACTGAAATTTCTTCTATTGTTATTATTGTTAATTCATATAATCCAATTGGCAGTATTACCTGACTTTAAATATTTTCATGGTTCGTACCACAACTGTCGAAAAGTATATATTGTCTTTATTCATGAATTGCACAATTAAATAACATAAAAATACTTATTTAAAATAGTGGTACTCAAAATTTTAAATTGTACGAATCCTGTCTTTTGCATCTAAGTAAGACATGTGCAACGTAAAAGCAACGACAATTCTTTTTTCATTTATCTGTAACTACCCAGAATTACATTTAGTTTTTGTTTTCTGCATAAAATCTTATTACTAGGTTTGGTGCTGTCCTGTCAATTTTCATTTCATTTGACGATGCAGTTTCTCAGGATCACGTTTTCCTGCCAGGCAAATAACAACAACAACAACAATAATAATAATAAGAAGAAGAAGAAGAAGAACTCAACAAGTGCCAAATATGGCCATAGCTACCACCTTTTACGCTTTTTTCTTACCACTATTTTTAAAAAGAAATATTTGCCTTATCTAATCGCCCAAATTTCAGGATTAAATGCGACGAAAATAACTAGTAAAATAAAGCGGCAAGAAAGAAAAATCTTGAGTAAAGCATAGCTTGTGAAAAACTCTCCAATACATTCAGAACTGTAGGAAAACTTCCCCGTTTTATAAGATAAAAGATAATAATTATCTAAGTAAACAATTTGAAAACCATAACACTTTTGAAAACCCAATTTCAGCAGTTACCATCTGTTGTCAAAAAAGTATTTGAATTCTTTTCTGACGCTCTGAAAAATATCTAATTGTATATATTCTACTGCGTAGTATACAGGGCGTTTCACTACCAGACCGACAAACTTGCAAGTGGTGTAGAGGGCACAGAGACGGCTCGGAATCACATAGCAATGCAGGGTCGGAAATGCAGTCCTAACGAGATAGAGGTGTTTTTAGGGTCTGAGTCATAGTGATAGCAAATTGACATTTAGAGACCATAAACTTAAAATAAGTCATGACTTTCCTGATAATGAAGTTGTCCGATGTTTCGTAATGTGTGAATGAAACATTCGTAACCTGGAATCTCGGATGTTTTGAAATACGCCGGGTGTGTTTTGGACGTTAGCGGTAGCAAGGAAGATGCGCCATTTCAAAACGCCTTTACTACCTCAAACGTTCAAAACCGTAGATGATAGGAACAAGACACGTAGGCATAAAACTTCGGGGAACTTCATTATCAGGAAAGTCATGACATATTTTAAGCTTATGGTCTTTAAATATCAATTTGCTATCACTATGATTCAGACCCTAACAACCCCTCTATCTCGTTAGGATTGCATTTCTGACCCTGCATTGATATGCGATTCCGAGTCATCTCTGTGCCCTCTACACCTCCTGCAAGGTTTGTCGGTCTGGTAGTCAAAACACCCTGTATAGTATTTTGATACAATTTAGAAGACATCTGCAAGTTGTTGTTTAATTGCTTTTTTGATAGATATGCATTGCTTTTTGTTCATTTTAGTATGATTCAATAATACAAATGCTCAAGTATGACTATTTTTTACTGAACAATGAGTTGAGATATATGTTTGCTTTATTTTATTTTGGTGATTCAGATTCTACTTGTCTCATAAGGCTAACCGCTTCTCTATTAGCCCTATTCCTTAAGCTGCAACATGCAGCATATTACATTTCAATTAAATAATAGATTTTTGCAATATCTGTAACTTTTTCCCACCCCTCGTGGTGACTTTACAAATTATTTGTATTTTCTTCTAAGATTAAGAGTTTTTTTTTTTTTTTTTTTTTTTTTTTGCATCTTCTATATCTAAACCTTTTCTCCCAAATTATATAAAAGACATCTCCTTTATTTTACATTATTTTTTTACACTTTCCGCTTTTAAGTCATCTCAATAACACTGGTCAACAAATTTGAACTTTTCCTCTTTCACAAAATCGAAATTAGTTGTTTTTTATTTGTTTTTTTTGTGCTGATTCCGAATCTAGTTTTAGATTTGCTCCAGTTGGTCTTGTCTTTGAGATATTTGAATATTTCGGATTATGCATATTTTGTACAATTATATGCAAATTTAAGGCATAAGGCATTGTCAGTCTGGCTTTTTTGTTTTATGTTATGATTACTGTCTTAGTTTACTTTACAAAAACGTTGTTTTTGAGATTATCCTGACATGTGACCATGAAATATTGTGCCTAATTTGCGTGTTTTTCCTGTTTTTCTAATAATGTTTCTTGAAGTCCAAATATTTCGGCCACACAAGTAAGCTAATATGTTTCTAAACCAGTTTAATACGCTGATTTCAAATCTGGTATCTGTTTTCTTCTATCACCTCTAGTTTTGTAAAAAGTGAAATTTTATTTTTTGGTCAAAAAACCCGAAATCGCTTTTTATGCTACTTTGTGATGCACTTCAACTAGTTAGGATAGATTCTGCTACTTGTTTCATTTTTTTCTCAGTTACATAAATTGTTGTTTATGTCCCTGATAGGAATCTGACGTTGTTCACCCTTTCGACAATGAGATACCCAAAAAACATCTTATATCAAACTTTTGTCAATACGGTACAAAAGTAGAAATTCATTTTACTAAAAAAAACTAGACGCGATATAAGAAAACAGATTGCAGATTTGAAATCAGTATAAAAATCTAGTCTAGAAAAGCATTACGTCAATTTTCTCGCAACTACATTTTGACATTTGAAGTCCACCCAAGTGGAGAATGCTTTGGGACCTATAGCTACAATGGCTGTCGCCTCGAATGATCCTTATTATACATAGAAACAACAACAAGTCACAACAATTTTTATTTTCCATTACATATATTATATAACTACAATGGGACATTCACAATTACATCCATGTCTTACCCAGGGACTCGAACCCTGGCCCTCGGGGTGACAGTAGCCTCCGCTTACTGACCACGCCACCAGGCGACTTGTCGCAACTACTTTAAAGTTGATAGTAATGTAAACATTACACTATTGAAAAATGTGCAAATTAGGCTTAATAACTGACAGATACATGTTAAGAATATGCAGATCGTGACATTTACTGAAGAAAATAGTCCAATAGTCATTATTTAGAAAAAGTAATTTAATCTGACATTTATTTTATATAAAATTTGCATAAATAGCACAAAAAGCTTAAATTTGCATAAACTTAAATATGTAAATTTCTCAAAAACTGGACCACCTATAGAAAAACTGAAATCATATTCGGCATCGGTTAAAAAAAAAAAAAAAAAAAAAAAAAACTGATCTAGAATAAACTAATTTCAGTTCTATGACGGAAATCATTGTTGTCCAGTGTAATCACCTTTCTCATAAAAAAACATACTCAAAATATTTATGTATTTTATATTCTTTTTCACCATACTTAAAAGAGAACACTATAGCTCACACCAGTCTCGAACTATTAAAAAATCTTTTTTTTTTTAACTGACATATATTAGCAGTTACATTTTATGTAAAGATATTATACAACATTTATTTTAGATTAATAAACATGAATGGAAGTGAAACTAGGTGAAACTTATAAGCTTTCAATCCAAAAAACATTTTGAAATTCTAAAAATCATAACCTGTATTCAGACAAGTGTTTCGATAAAATTTCTGGTCTAACTTAAATCATTAAAATAAAATAAGAAAGCTTCAAAATATGATTACACATATACATTCCTTGAATTCATCATAAAGAGGAAGAAAAACTAAATTTTACTTTAGACATATGTCATGGAAGTGGAAGTAATATTATTTAGTCGCGGGATTGTCTAATGAACACACCTGCTTTTCTCACTCTTCCCATTTCTTCAGAAAACTTTGCAGCTGTTTAGTACTTACATTTTTTTATGACTATTTCAGAAAATTGCTAGCTATGTATCATCTGAAATCGAATAACGATAGAAATGGCTTTTTACGTTCTAGATCAGTGAAAATTACCACAGTGCGTCGCCATCAAAAACCATGCAGTAGGATTCATCCAGTTTTTACACCACTAATTTTCGTGTTATTTAATTATACAACTTCTTTCATTAAATAAGACAAATATTATTATATGGAAAAAGTGGTTTTCAAAATAAAATACTGTACAAAACTTGCATATTTTTCAACCAGGTACGAAGCACACGTGGCTGTAGTCAAGAGATTAACGTGATCATATTCTAAGTGAATCAAACCAAAACAGAAACCATAAACAGATTTTGATAGTTCCTCTTCCAGAAATGTTCTACTTTATATTGACTTTCATTTTTTTTCTAAAAAGAACATTAATTATTATAATGACCTTAATCATTATTATTTCTAAGGCATATTATTAAAACTACAATTACTTGTAACTTTGTATCTATTTTTAACGTCTTCTGGAGAATAGCATGCAATAAACCAACAATTATTCCGCAATATGTAGTAAAAAAATTAATGAAAAAAGAATTAATTAATTAAATTACAGTTCTCTGAACAAACTTTCATGATAATAGTAATTTAATTAATTTGTTTAGTTTTCCGTTGCAAATCAGATTTTTTCTAAATAATAGCTTCTCTCTTTTTGTACTTTCTTTTTCAAATTCTTGATCTATTGACTCTGAGATAATAAGAGGTAATTATATTCAGTTTTTCTTTTTCTTTTTAAGAAAAATAACAGCATTGTCACATTTCTATGTGGAACAGGTGTTGATAGTCACGTATTTCATTAATTACAAACTTGTACTGTAATTAATAAAGCAGTGGCTTTTACTTCGCTAGTAAAATTTAACCCAATTATGTACCATTTAAGTACTTCTTCTGCATTAGTTAAATGATGAAACGAAATAATGTATTTAGCCATTATTTATTTGACATATCTTACTTTTAGGAACTATTTATGTTACTAGAAGATATAGTGCTGCATCCGTCTATTTAAAAAAGTGCTAAAAAATTTAAGCTAATAAATGTCGAAGCAACATTTGGTAGCTCAAACGAAAACATTCTATAAGTGGGGCATTCTCACAATCTTTTGACTTTCATGTCCCGGAATAATAATTTTTATTTTAATACACTTTTTTGTGTTTTTTATTTCATATACTGGGGAACATCCCATTGCATGATGGCACAACAATATTAACGAGATAAATAAGTTTTGGACGATGTTGGGGGTTCAAACACCTGGAAAACTCCTATACCGTCCCGTGTCCTTGATGCTGATTTTTAAGTTTGGAGCTGTCTGGATAAAATTGTTTCAATAAAAATAATTCGATGTAATTTTTTTTCTGAAACTGGAACTATTGTTTTATATAAATATGTAGCTAAAAATTAACCTGCACACATTTTTTAGGGTTGTTATTATTTTTTAAACTCTGTCCCTTGGTTTTAGATTACTTACCATCCCTCTTCTAAAATTACACAGAAAATCATTTCAGATGCGGCCACAGAATTTTTTTCAAGTTTTTTATCATGCAGAAGTATGCTAGAGTAATAATGTCTAAAATTCTTTGGCAGACAATTTACTGTAGAATTTAAATCAGCATTTAAACATCAATTTCAAGCATCGTGGCTTTATTGGTAGTCTCACTGTCCCCGAGGTTTATTCCTGCACTTTTCGAGGTAAATTAGAAAAAAAATTTAATTTAATCCAATGTTAACAACTGTTTCTAAAAATCAATGAACATTGTGGCTATCACTTAGTCTTAACATGATTTTCCTAAAAATAGGTGGTAATTTTCCTTACCGTTCCATCCTTACCGTCCCTTTTTTCCAATACCACCCCTTTTTTTTACCTTACCGTCCCTTCTTTAACACCCCTTTAAGACAATGTTATACAAAAATTCTGTATTAAAAGTACTACATTGTTATTATTTCTTATTTGAATGTCCTGTGGGTACTATGCAAATTCATTATAAGTAAAAATTTAGAAGAAAATAAAAAGTTATAGGGGTAAAATAGTAAGGAAAATTAAACTCGCAAGTTTAACTTAAACCTCAGTTTAAAAAAAAAAAAAAAAAAAAAAAAAAAAAAAAAAAAAAAAAATCGCTGCTGACCCTTTTTTCTTTATTTTGAATCATTAAGGCATTCGTCTATCAGATTAAAATGTTATTTTAGCAAGTTTAATTTTGTCAGATTTTTTTTTTCCCCCAAAAGTCAAAAGATTGTGAGAATGCCCCAAGTATCTTCTAGACCAGCCATACTCAACCTTCTTTTCTCGTGGGCCGCAAACATATGTTTACGGCATTAGGCGGGCAGCAACACACTTAAAAATGGGTTTTAAAAAGAGGGGGGATAGTTTAAAAAGTAAGATAACAAAAAGTAGTGTAACAAAGTAACGTATAAAGTTGATATTATCAGTAGATTTGAACGTTTGTTGCGTAAGAAATGCTACCAAAAAATTTTAACTCCTCTATTTTCAATCAATAAACTTCGTGGAAGATTTCTATTGAAAATGTTGTAGCAGTGTAGAAATATGCCGCGATGTTTGTAGTTTGGAAATAGTGTAAAAATGTTTTGGTGCCAATTTTCGCCGCGGCTAATGTTAACCCCTAAACAGCAGTATTAGAAAGTATATAAAACGTAATAATATAAAAATGCAGAATTTACAAATTCTAAAGAAAAAAAACTGGAGATTTTCACTAATTAATTAGTTTTTTGCTGAATGCAAAAACTTTTATTTATTTTTTTAATTGTAGCACTAATTTAATAAATTTGAAACAACGTTTGATAAGTGTTGTATATTAAATGCATCATCGTAGCACTAACAGGACTATACGTAAAAAATAACTTTTGACTAAGAAATCGGCATTTAAGACATTTTAATATAATTTTATTTTAAATTAATTATAAATAACAGGAAAGATTTTGTCTTCCCATGAAAAAATATAAATCAACTGCAAAGATCTTAAATACTTTTTTGCGCTTATCAATTAATTTCATAAACATGGATTGATGATTATGTATCTCCGGCCACACATAAAAGACCGCCTGGCCACATGCGGCCCGCGGGCCGTAGGTTGAGTATGGTTATTCTAGACGCTATACTAGTACAATGTTTACGATAGGGTTACGTAATTACGTATATAATAGGGTACGTAACTACCAGATGTCACTGCGATCGAAATTAATCAGCTTCAATATTTTAGCACTTTTTAAAGCATTACTGGAATGGCCGATTACCACACTATATCTTCTGGACGCTATACTTAAACTAACCTTTTTCTAAAAGCTGGATGATGGTATAGAAGTTATTTAAAAATTATCTAATTTTTGTTTATAATATGACGCATGCAATAAATTTGCAACTATTGGGCTTGCAGAGCTTAAGTCACTTGGCAGGTCTCATGCCCGGCCTGGCCCGTGTTGTTTTAATGGCTTCATTTATTTGTCATCCATAACTTCTAACTTATATATATATATATATATACTAGCTGTTACCCGCAACTTCGTTCACTTAACATTTAAAGAAGAATAAATTCATCAAATTAAGCAAAAAATTTCGATAATTAATAGCATATGTAATTAACCTTTTATCATATTTTATAGTAGAAACACTTCTAATGATCGCAATTTGCTTATTTTTGTTTATATATGTAGAATCATTTAAATTTCTTTCGTGAGCTTGAAATTTCTGACTCGTTTTCTAAGATTAGTTGAAGAATAAATTTACATCTCTGTTATTCTATTTTATTATTTATATTTATTCTATTTTATACTTATTCAGTTCATGGATATTTATTTATGTTTTCGTGACAAAGAATATTATTTAAAGAGATATATTAGTAAATAGTGATTATTAACGGATCACTTCAGACGTGTCTTTGAATTGATTAGAATAATCGAAAAATCAACATACAACATTATGTTTCTATTCCAAAAAATCACACCTTGGAAAAGAAAAAAAGATAAATGGTATTCAAAAATCAGATGTAGTGAAGCATCAAAAGCCAAAAATAAATAATAAGGCACGAGAAATATATTTAACTTTCAATTATTTATTACATTTTTATTTCATCGTACCACATTTTTAATAGCTGTAGATCTACCAATAATATCAAAATGTTTATCACGCTCCGAAGACTCTCGAAGCCTAAATGCTTATTATTTAAGCAATTGGGTTGCTTATTTCTTTCAATCGCGGAAGGAATCTGTTTATGGAAAAAGCAGTCCAGTTATAGCTAAATATTTTCATATCGATTAATGTGTTGTAATGTTGGATTATGGAAGCTTGGCTATTTGTAGGAATATGCTCCAATGGGGAACAGAGATTGTGTTTTAAAGATTTTTTAACTATAGATTTAGATATTTTAAAATCGAAAGAAAATTTTCCTTCTTCTCTTTGGCTTTTCGACAATCATGGCGCCTTTAAAAATTAGAAGTATGTGAGGTGAAAGGCGAATTTATTGCTTAATTAGTGATTTCACCTCTTCTTTACATGTAAACGATGTCATATGTGAAGCCTAATCTCTAATTAAAATTACTTGCTAAATTTTCTTACATTGAATTTCTGGGAGATTTTAAGGTAAAAGGATGTTAAACATGTATTTGCGAATAGTAAACTCTGTGGAAATAAAACCATTTTGTATAAGTGCTATAAAATGCTAATATTTTCTAAAAAAAAAAAAAAAACTGGTTAATGATTTAAAATATGACGATCTCACCTGGTTAGTTTTTCGTGCGGAATAATACTTGTCGAGATAATATTTATCTATATATATATATATATATATATATTCTTTCCCTTCATGAATCATGCAAAGCTGTGCATTTTAACTTTATTAAAACATGAAATCACTTAATGAAGTCCAATATTATTGTACATGTACATTTAGAAAAAAATTTAAATTTATTTTTACTAAATGCTAAATTTCAAGTAAGAAAATGTATTTAAAATGTAAGCTAAAGTTACATTTTGAAATAATACGACTTTTGATGCAAAACATTATTTCTAAAATTTATATTGTTATTTTAAAATTTCATTTTTAATTTATAAGCTTGTGAAATGAATACTCTTTGTGAAATGAATATCACTTTGACGAAATCAAAATAATTATATATTAATGTTTTCTAATTAAAAGGAATGTTTTACATTAATAAATATTACATCATTTTTACCCGATAAAACCTTTTACTAAAAACGCCTTTGTGATATTTTTTAACTGTCATCTGTTAAAAATAGTACATGATTTTTTTTTAATTCAATTCGTAGGAGCAATAACTTTCCACTTAAATGTACGAAAGTTTAATTTACATCCTTACATCATTGGTTGTAAATGTCAATATGTCGACAGACGATTTTTGCTTCTGTGGAATAAATTCATTCATAAAGCTTCAATGTGTGAAAATATGTTTTTAGTTTTATGAAAATTTACTTCAATCATGTTTTTGTACCATCTATACAAATTAAAATTAAATTCGTCTTAATTGTAAAGAGAAAAATAGCGTCAAAAAATATATTAATCAGTTTTATTTCTCCTTTTTTTCCACAAAAAATGTCTTCTACTGATAATTATCAGTATTGTCAATAAAGTGAATTTTGAATACAAACTCTCATTTGTATGTAACTTATATTCAAACTTATTAATCAATATTAGTGAAAAAAATTCTCATTCATTTTAAATGTGACGTCATTTTTTATCATTTTCATTAGTTACTGATATTAATGCTCCTTGTATTTTTAACGAATACTTGAAAATACCTGCTTTATTTCATCATATTTTTCCAAGTGAAATATTTTATTTATAATATAATTATTGTTCATTCTTTTTCCTTCTAATTATATCGCCATTTTTGGCTGGAACTCCCCTTATTAACGTATCCTATATCCATGTTTTATATAATAAAATAATACTTCATTTTTTTTCGTTTCAAACATGACGTCATATTCATTTTCTTTTTATTCTCAGTTTCCCCTTAGAAATTGTTCAATTAAAAATTAATTGCCGAGGAGAAATTATTATTCCAGATTTTGATTTTCTTGACAACGGGAAAGAAAGATGGTCAAATTTTATCGGGAAAATGTCAATTTATTCTGTATGAAAAAGTATGAAATTTTGAAGTATTAAGTTAAATATTTGGATAAAATAAATAAAACATAGCCTATGTTCTTTTCCGTTACATAATCTATCTATATGCAAAGATACAAAAGCGTTAATTCATTCGTTTTGATGTTGACTTCATTCAAACTTTCGGACACATATTGACATTTATAATATTATAAGGATAAGGATATATATATATATATATATATATATATATTCATGTATGTACGTATAATGTATGAAATAATGAAACGTTATAATAAACTCTGCTAATTTTACCTATACCTTATTTGTTGTTCGCTTGCATAAGTTAGGTTCCTTAAGAAATCAGATTTACGAAATCAGTTTAAAAATACAGTTTTAACTGTTGTCAAAATAACTAAATGCCAATCATTAATGCTTTCCCAAAAATTAATATTTCAGTGGAATGCTACAACGCGTGTTTCAATAAACTAAATGAAGCTTTTTTAGTAAATATTTTACACGCAATAGATCATCAATGAAGATCTTATATGCAGTACATTCCAGATATTTTGTATTTGAGTTAGTTGGCATTGAAATAAAATGTTTGTTAATTTGTTTTATATCAGTGATTTTACTAATATGTCATCTTTTTAACACTTTCCAAATAGTTAAAAAGTTTTTATGACTTTAGTTATCCTGTAATGAATGCCTTAATATATTATAGCAAGTTTGAAAATTACAGTGTGCAGCATTTACAGTTCTTTTACACAAAAGTTCAAACGATTTCAGTTAAATCTTATTGCCTTATATTATTAGTATAAATCCGATGTACAGCTATCCAAAAGAATACGACTTAAATAAGTTCTATTGACGGTAATAGATAAAGGTGCGGTGTCAACTGTGTTACTCGTTTTCAAGCTGAACTAAATTTTACTAGACTATATATGATTTTAGTGTAACATAAATAAATGCATGTATAGAACAGAATAAAAGGATATAACTATGTTACCTTCGATGAATGGTAATTGTCATTAAAACGTTTTAAATTGTTTTTTGCCTCTTTCAGCGAAATTAAATTTTAATTTCACTAGGAAGTATATATAAAGATCTGTCGTATACAGGGCTGCACAAAGGAATGTGCATACATTACCAGCCATGAGCAATAATTTCTGAAAATAGAATTTTAACTGTATTGTATATTTTCTAAACTGCATGAAAAAAAATGAAAATCCTAATGATATTTTGATAACGTTGGAAAATGAGGAATGATTTTAGTTTCATAATCTCTGCGTGATGTATGATTTTGTGTTCTTGCTTTCTGTTTTCTAGTATCGCTGGAGGAGGGTATGCTAAGCAATCTAACTCATCGTCGATCGAAACGTCAGGCAGCGCCTGACACTGTATGGCCAGAAGTACTGCTGGTAGTTGATTATGAATCTTACATACTCCATGGAGCTAACAGCCGAGATGTAAAAAGATACTTCATCAGTTTCTTTAATGGAGTAAGTATAATTTCACATTTTTATTTTTTGTTTCATGTATCATTATGTAAAAAATTAAGAATTAGGGGACTTTTATAGAAGCACAGAGAACTCTAAAAAGAACTATCTTTCGAATCTGTATGGTTTTTGTAAAAGTAATCTTACGTGAAATTTGACTATTTATAACTTAAAAGAAAGAGATTCGTAAGCATTTTGTTTTATCGATTTGTCTTTTAATCGTTCAATCAATTGACATTATTGTATGAAACCTTACTAAAACTATTTAGCCTATCGAAAGTACCGTGTGAAATATATCACATGCAATCCTATGAACACAAAATGATAAGTGATAAATGATAAGTGTATACAAAATGAATGACTCTAAAGCTCTGTTTTATAATACAGTTATATGATTTATCACACCCTCTTAATGATTGCAATGATCAGAAGTAGTACACGATTTGGATTAAAAAATATGTTATTTATATTTTCGTTCACTGATACGCAACAGTTGATACTCCCTCACCGTATGAGACGCAATTAAGAAAGCATGTCTCCTTGTTCCGCCTTAAACCGAAAATTTATATTCTTTATTTAAAACAAATATTATTTTAAATAAATGTGAAATATGAAATAATAATAACATCTGGTAAGGTTACGTGGAGCAACTGGGCCATGATTTTACTATATGACTCTGGAGATTCTGGCAATTCAGCTTCAAAAGGCTAATATTCATTTGAATTAAAGTCTGAACTTTTGTAAATGTGTTCAGTTAGGTTCCCTCTATCAGACAGAAATGTTCAAAATTACATTTTAATATCTAAAAATAAAAAAATATATATATTTCATCTTTCTTTCCTCATGGGTCCAGTTGCTCCATAAAAATGGGGCAAGTGGACCAGGAGGGTCTATGTTCCCCACGCGTTTCTTTTTTTTTAATATTGGGTATCAGGTCCTGTTTGATAAAGTGTAAACAACTAAAAAAAATTTAAAACAGGCAGATCATGTACATTACATATCAACTAAAGGCCGTTGTAAGGGAAACCTTTACTGTCAATGTGTCTAAAAAAAGCCCTAAAAGTGAAAATATTAGATTTATTTATACAAAAAACATAACAATTAAGCAAGTACTTATGTACTTTAGTACAGGTAATAAGTATAAAAGTTACATGGGTATTTTAAGAAGAAATAACAAGATAGATCTATGAACAAACGGCTACGTAAATACTTAAGTATCTCATTCACTTTTTTATTTGCCACAATGGAAGTTCGATATGTCCAATAAACCTGTGGCGAATGTAACCATATTTTTATATCGAACAGAGCTATTTTTTATTCGTTTCGATAATTTTTTAATAATCTCGCTTTGTCTTATGTACGCTTCTTCATCTGTATCGTAAAATTTCGAGTTATAGCTATCACACTTAAGAAATTTGGTTTGATACTCCCAACATGCTTTTTAAAAATTTTATTGTGTAATTTTAATAAGGTATTATGTAATTTTCTTTACTGCAAGCAATAAAACAATGGAGAAATTAATTTTCTGTAGTAAATGAAACTCAAAAGGATATTTATAACTGTTGGGGTAACTGGATCCCATATGGTCCAGTTACCCCTGATACATGTCTCAGTTATCCCATTCTTGAAAAATTTATGGGGTAACTGGAACACCGGCCTTACATTTGAAACATGAAGTAAATATGTATAGATACCTAATAATAGTAATGTATTTATGTGTCTAAGCTTTAAATAAAAAGATTGTTTAGTAAAAGTACTTATCGTATTTTAATAAAAAGCTGAGGAAGTTCAACCAAATGAACGTTGTTTTAAAAAAAAGAAACCTAAATTTTCGGCAACCTATCACAGCAAAGGCAGAGTTATGATTGAGTTGACGCACGTTGTTTTAAGAAGTAGAGATGGGGGTGCAATGGTGACAAGAGCTAAAACTTAAAAAATATCAACGGTTTTGTATAAAATAGCCTATGGCCCAGTTACCCCAGCTAACCTTACATTTAAAATTATGATTACCGTACAATATTGCTTGTCGTGTTAAATGCATGAAACTGTCATTAATTTTATAATTTCGAATGTGGTATAGAAATATGTGATAACATTTAAACCCAAAGTGTCCAAAATAGTTAAATTTCTCAGTTGCTGGTAGCTTAGGTAATAGTAAATAAGTACTCCAAGTCAGTGGTTTGTATTCAAACAATTTAACATCTTAATTTTATTACTAATGCAGTTACCGTAAATGCTAGAATAATAATGATGGAAGTTATAAAGAGAGAACGTTTACAAATTCTCTAATTATACCCTTCTATGTAAACGAACTGATTTAAAAAACGAACAAAACAAAAAAACTTAACCGTGTACCGACCATATCCCACATCTAAAAGCAATAAATCGAAATTATTTCTAACATTAGGAAAACTAAAGTAACATGCCCGATGTTAATTGAATTAATAGACGTAGGCTACTTTCAAAAGGGAGCATTTGCTTTATTGTTAATCCAGCTGTACCAGTTTTAGTTGGAAAATATTGAAAATTGAACACCAGAAAAAATAGCCGAAAAAGATAAAACTATTTAGTAACTGTTAATAATCTTAAAGCTGTGTTTTGATTTTAGTTACATTAGTTAACAGCTACTAAATATTTTCTTTCTTTTTCGGCTATTTTTTCTGGTGTTCAATTTTCAATATTTTTCATTTATTTAAAATAATCAAAATACATGAATTTGTTTCATTAAATGCTTTAAGAAATACGAAGAGAACACTAAAAAGTTGTTAACAGACAGCTTTTTCAAAGTTTCTAAGATTTCATTATCAGTGCAAATGTATGAAAACTTTAAAAAGAACTGAAACAAGCAGAGAAGTTCACAAGTTTCTTTCTCTTCAGTATCTAGTAAATATTTTGGACTTAAGCAAAACTAAAATAAATGATAACATGTCGCGGTGTTATGCTTTAATACGCTGTCGCCCAGATGAACATTGAATAGAATAAGGAATGTAAATTTAAGACATCCGGATTGCGCCATTTTAACAAACCGGTGCACCGAACTCAAGAAAAACCGGTGCGAACTGGCTGAATTTCACCACTACTTCTAGTTAATAAAACTTTAAGTTTTATAAAAAGTATGAGTTTTTCTAAAGAAGTTTTCAAATCTGTATGGTTTTTGTAAAGTAGTCATATAAACATTTGACCATTTATAACTTCGAAGAAACAGAAGATATTTTTAATTTTTGTCTTTAATTTTTATGTTTTAACTATCTTATTTTCTCTCAATTCATTAATTGATATTATTATACAAAATCGCACTATAACTCTCTAAAATATCAATTATACCATCTGCAATTCTTTTCGCACAAAATTCTAAAACTCTGCTTTATAATACAATTACATAATTTTCTAAACCTCGTAATAATTTTAGTGATCAAATTAATTAGCACTTGATTCCGATTAAAAAATAATTTATTTATATCACTAGTACACTAGCTAACTAATAAACAATAACTGAGATTCCCTAATCATATGAAACACGTTTCAGAAGACGTCTTCTTTATTCCATCGAGGGGAGAAAACAAAAATTTATTTCATTTATTTTAATTATGAATGTAGTCAGTAAAATTTCAAATTTCCCAACTAATGTTAAATCTATGGGTATTGATACATTTGCATCTTTATAATATCTCCTCAGGAAATTAATATCTACTTTTTAACTCTGTCACTAATTACTAATTTTGGTTGTTGTATAGTAGTTATTTCATAGTATTTAGATTCAAAAAATATTAAATATTTCAATTTATCATTTCCTGATAGTTTAGATAGTTTATGAAATCAGTGATTCATAAAAGTTTAAGTCTTGTAAAAAGCATAAATATCTCTAAAGACACTTTCGAATCTGTATGGTTTTTGTAAAACAGCCTTCTGGGAAAAGTTGTCTAGTTGTAAATTAATAGAGAAACAATGTAATTTTAATCTTTATATATATATATATATATATATTAGTCTCTCTTAATTAATTCATCAATTGTTATTACTGTGTGAAATCGCATTATAACTATATTACCTAGAATATAAACTATACAATTTTATAATACTGACACTGAGGATATAAATTTAAACTCAAAATAAGTTCCACAAAAAAAAAAAAAAAAAAAAAACTACAATTAGCGTAGTTTTTCGATCTTTCGTAAAATTGCAGAAATCATATTAAATAGCACATGATTTGGATTTTAAAATATTTATGTTTCAGCTCGCTAATACGCTACAGTTGATACTCCCTCGCCATATGAGACACGTTTATGAAAACATATTTCCTTATTCCACCTGAAAAACCGGAAATTTCTTGTCTTTATTTAAATGAACATATTATTTTAAAGAAAGTAAAAAAGGGCCCTGAAGCATGATGAAGTGCTTTATGGCCTACTTAACTATATCTGGCCTTGCATCTGCGTGTTAGACAACTAGGCTTTCAAAGAAAGCTGTGGACTGTGCGATTTGATGAGAAGATTTGTTGGAATTTCTTTGTTGGAGCTGCTGGTAACTGTTATTCAAATTATGTACAAAATAGACAGTTTGTAGTTGCGAGTGTTTTTATTTCTGCAAAGAATAGAAACATTACAAAGTATGAAATATGCAAATAAGAGAAAATGTGAAGGTTTTTGGAAAGAAGATGATTTGATTTTTATCCGAAAGATAAACTACATAGAATTTGTTGGGATGTAATTTCAATATCCTTACTTTTTGAAATTTTATGAACTTGAAATAATATATGAGGCGAAAGAGATATAATAAACTGCGGGAATAATTGTTTCTTAGTTTATAGAAATTGATCAGTGTTCGTAAGGACCAAATTTCGGTGAATGGCTTTGAAATGTTTGTTACAAAATAAGACAGTTTGCAGTTGCGAGTGTTTTTTATTCCTCCAAAGAATAGTAACATTACAAAGTAGGAAATATGCTAATAAGAGGAAATGTGAAGGTTTTTAGAAAGAAGATGATTTGATTTTTATCAAAAAGATGAAACTGCACAGAATTTGTTGGGATGTAATTTCAATATCCTTACCATAGCTACTAACTTTTACGCTTTTTTCTTACCACTAAAATTTAAAAGAACTGATTTCCTTATTTAGTCGATGAAATCCGCAATTAAATAAGTCAAAAAAATTTAAATTTTAGTGGTAAGAGAAAAGGGTAAAAGTTGGTAGCTATGCCTTACTATTTAAAATTTTATGAACGTGAAATAATACATAAGTCGAATGAAAAGCGATAAAATAAAGTGTGGTAATAATTGTTTCTTAGTTTATAGAAATTAAGCAGTGCTCATTAGGATCAATTTTCCGTGAATTATTTTGAAATGTTTGTTAGAAAATAACTATAATAATAACGCATCCTTTATTTAAAAGAAAAGCTTTTACTTAGTTTCTCAGTCCTTTATAATTTTTTTTTTTTTCAGAAATAATAATTTTGACCGCAATCAAATACGAAATATCACAACTAAAGATTTCTGAATTAAAAAAGAAACTGTGAAATGTGCGGTTTGATAAGACGTTTTTTCTTTTAAAATTATTGGTAAATCGTATTCAAATTTTTTACAACGTAGGCAGTTTATACTTGGGAATGTTTTCTATCTATTTACATTATAAAGCACGTGTCTTGCGTGTGTTATCGCTTGAGTTGTGTAGGCTATTAACCGTAGATGTAAAATTTTGTTTAGTTTGTAGCTCAAGTACAGTAAAACCTCCTTAAAGCGACAACGTTCCGTTCCAATAAAAATTCGTCGCTTCGAGAGGTGGTCTTTTAATGGAGTTCATGTTTAAATCTGGATTTTAATTGTTGAAAAAAAGGTAACAATTACTGTTACTAAAATTTATTTTTCACATTAGGAAAAAATATAAAAATTTAAGTATCAAAACAAAAGTTAATTACTGCAGGGTTTAAAAAATGGATATATTGACGTTTGCTTTAATTTTAAGGTTTTATCTTTCATAACTTTTACTTCCAAGTCCTTTCGAAGTTCAAAAAATAAATGCAATTTTTTTTTTGGACGAAAGCATTATTAATTTATCTATTTCTTTGAGGGTTTCCTAACAGAATAGGGCAGGGGAGTTTATTGACCGTCATTCTTAATTCGCATCAGAGCTGAATTCATTGCCTAAAAAGGCACAAAGGGTTTTAAACACTTAAAAGTTACCAGAATAAAAGAAAATCTAAACTTAGTTTAGAAGTTTGATGAATAATCTGCCCTCCGGAATTATTTTTCTAATAAAACCTTCTTCAAGCGATAAGGAAAAGAACGGAATTTGTTTAATTTTCTACAAAGAAATTGGTCACTCATGGAGGGAGTTCAACTGGGATGGTCTCTGAATGGAGGTAAAATTAGTATTGAGCCTATGGGAATAAATTTCGTTCCAAGAAAAAATGACCGTTCAGGGAGGTGGTCCCTCCGCATAGGGAGGTTTCACTGTATTATCGCTAGAGACATCGAAATAAGGTGAAACCCCCAGTTATTGACACCGAACCAGTAACTGACACTTCAGCAAAAACCTAATTCCACTAAGCATTTTCTTCTAAAATTCTGCAAAGGAATATGAAAAGGAATATGAAAATTCTGAAAAGGAATTGGTGTAACTTATTTGTTTTAACTTATATTTCAGTTATTGGTTTTTAAAAATAGGGATGGTGTCAGTTACTGGAGTTATTGACCCTATTTATGAAAATAATAATAATTTTTAAGTAATATAAAGTATAATTTTTCAAAATTTTGTCAACAATAATTTTTTAATGTATCTCTACCATACTTTCAAAAGTAAAGATAATAATATATTAAATTTAAAAAATCAAAAAACCCGACTACGTAAAAAGCGAACTAATTAATTATTTCTCATCAATATGAAACTATTTTTTTTATATTACTTACCCTTTTTTTTATTTACGTGTATTGATGACTTTAAGTTGTGTTTAATTATTAGTTCCTATCTAGAAACACTGTTTTGATGAGGCCTATAGATGTATATTATGAAGGTTAGAGTTACAGTAAAGGTAGAGATCCAAAGTACACAACTTCGAGGTTGTGTAATATTTAAACGGCGCTTCTGACTGCAAAATGGTCAATGAAACATCGTCTTCATTTTGAAAGACCTATCCAATGATATGCCACTCAATAGGGTGTGTAAAAAAAAAAATTTCGTCTCTACCGCCATTTTGGATTTTTACGGCCGCCATTTTGAATTTATAAAAAACAAAGTCTATCCTATAAGCATCGGACGATTAAGACGAATTGATAGAGACCTCATTCGTTAAAATCCATCCAGCCGTTGGGATGTTTCAAGGGTATAAAGAAATCCACATACACAGATACGCGTGAAACACATAACCCTTCTTTTCAGTCGGATAAAAATAAAATAGATTTTAAACTTTGTAATAGTTATTTGAACAAGAAAGAATCCCTAAGGTGTCAGTTACTGGGGGTTTCACACCATGTTATGTCTGGGTGTTCAGATTTGTCATATATTAGAAAATCTTAATGATAATTTTTTCATAGGTGTATAAGAGGAAAATTTAAAAGGTCGGGTGACTTCGCCAGTAGTTGATACCCTTCCAGCAGTTGATCAAAATTTTGAAATATTGCTCTATTTCAGGCGGAAATTAGCTTTATGCGTATATCACTAGACATAATATTTTGGTTTGAATGTTAGTGCACCTAGTTGTCAGATTGTTGTCATCTATTTGGTTGTAACAGAAGCCATTTTATGATTTTTTTTTTTTTTAATTAGAAAGTGTGACCATTGATTAGTTGGAGACAATCACGGTAAGTTAAAATAATCCACTTCCATCTTGCTTATTTCAACAAATAGAATAAAATATATAATGTGGACATTAAAAAGGTCTACAATCTTACTTAAAAGACGACTAATGTAATGAAAAAGATGTTACAAGTTTAAAATATACATTTTATTTTAAAACTTCTTAGTACTTTCAAGCCTTCCACGCTCATCACCAGAGAATATCTTAATAACTATATGTTGTTTATTTATACAAATACGTCACTTTGTTTTGAAAATGAGAGAGCCAATAATTACTAGAGTTTAGCTGTAGCAGTTTCATGGATTGAATTTAATTAGAGGAAATATATATTATTATTATTAATTGCAGTTCCATTTATTTTATGACATCACTTTATTTCTCATACGTCACTTTCCATGGGTAGAAGAAAATATTTATGTCCCTGCAGTCTTGAATTCTTTCCCCTTGAATTCTTGTCCCTGCAGGCGAAGACACTCGCGGGCTAATGCTAAACCTAGGGGGAGGTTGTTTTCTAATATATCGTTTGCATTTCGACATTTTTAAATAATGTTTTTGCATTGGATAGCTGAGGTCCATCTCTACATCGCTCCTGTTTTACTTTTTCGATTTTTGTTGCAGATATCTTTTAGAATGACACTTTCATTTTCGGAACCGGTTTCGAAAGTGAAAGTAACTTTATAAAAAATATCTGCAACAAAAATCGAAAAACTAAAAAAAAGGGCGATATAGAGATGGACCTCAGCTATCCAATGCAAAAAAAAAAAAAAAAAAAAAAAAATTATTTAAAAATGTCGAAATGCAAACGAGATATTATAAAATAACCTCCCCCTAGGTTTAGCATTAGCTCGCGGGTATATTCGCCTGCAAGGACAGGATCCTTAATACCCTGTTCACACTAGAAACGTAAGATATCTTAGACCGCCAGTTTTGAAGTGGTACCCTCCCGGAATTGGATGCCTGTTCACATCGAAAAACTTACCTAAGATATCTCAGTAGCGTCACTGTGTCTGTGATCTGTACAAAAGTAAAATATGCGCATGCGCTTAAAATAAAAACGGCCGCAACAGCCAATCAGTAAAGCTTCATAGCCAACGAGAGTGAGTGGTCGTTCCTGTATCTAGCGGAAGTAAGTCGAAACTCACTGAGAGAGTTTGTGGAACTCTCTCAGAGAGTTCGGCGACCTGAGATATCTTAAGGTATCCAGTGTGAACATAGTATAAGGTGTTAAGGAGTAAGGCTGCTACTAAAGAAACACATAGCTAACCTGTAACAATGAATAAACACAGAAAAGTACTAAATTTAAAAAAAAAAAGAAAATTTGAAAGTATATCCCAGATAGCATTTTTTATTTGCAGAAAATTTGCAGCAGTCTTGCTTTGAAAACCTACAAAGTTGCAGCAAGCTCAGCATGACAAGACTGAAAGCTCATACTAAGATTGCAGCAAGATAATGCAAACGTCGAAGCCACCACACTTTGAACTTGCAACTAACTTGTCGTGCAAGTTAAATTCATGCTTTATCAAATTTATTGCAAACTAACGGCAAGCAAGTAATCAAAAATACTTAAAAGTAGTAATCTTTCTACGCCCCACTATCTATTTACAAATGTTACACTATAAGTTTAACCCCTTCGGAGGAGTCCATAGACCTGATCAAGTCTATTGATGCGAACACATCGTCAGAAGATGCATGCATCGTTTTCATTACCATAAACAAATTAAGGTTATATTTGTACTTTTTCAATACGAGCCTTTTTTGGTATTTGATAAATATAGCATTTAGAAAAAGCGGTTCCAACCGAATAAAATTTCTGCAATTTTTACGTATATGCTGATTGTCTATTCTCTCAACAGAGGGATTTTTTTGCTTTCGTCACTTTCGTGAATTAAAGACAATCTTGCCATCAGTTTCACAACAAACTGCTCGTGCAAGTGGGTGATGATCTACCTTGGATGAGGTTTGCTGCGAATTTCTCAACTGAAATTTGTCACGGCAAGATAATGTAAAAAAAATCAAACTTGCTGTTCATGCTATCTGGGATTAAGCTACTAAACTCTTTCAAGATCAATTAATGTTTTCAATTAATGTATTTGTATTAAGTTAAATACAGTCGATTTTTTTTTTTCAGGTTGATCTCAGGTACAAGCTTTTACGTCATCCCAGAGTTCGGATTAGTTTAGCAGGCATGATTGTAGCCAAGGTAATCAGAGTTTTATGACTATATTTAATCTTTTAAGGCACCAATAGCTGTTTCTTGTTGTTTTTTACATCATGGTTTCGAGTTTCGACTTTAATAAAAAGTATTGCTATTTCATCTCATTTCACAGAAAGCAAAGTACGTCTGTTGAAATCCCTATTACAATATCTTCATTACTGGTAAAAATTGTGAATCGAATTCGGCTTGGAATAAGATACCATGAATATTTGACTGAATAAGTGCATTAGGACCCTGCTGTTCTATACCTAAATTTTTCCGCTTCATGGTTAATATCAACCCTCTTATTTTTTTTTTAAAGAAACTTGCAAACATTCTGTATATTTTAAAAGTAAGGAATATGCGAAAACACATAATTTCCAAAAACGGAAACAAAATTAATTTAAATACTATAAACAAAACTGCATACACAGTACTTGAAATTTGAAGATGTTAGAAGAATTATCAGTGTCGCCTGTGAAATTGAATAACTAAAACAGAGTGACGTTACGTAGAAATTATTTAATCCACAATAAGTAAAAGAAAAGTAAAACAATAAGCTTCGATTTCTTCAAAGGTAGTTATCCTACTCAATTAACGTAGGATAATATGTAGAATAACATAACATAAAAATTTTCTCGGACCTTTTGTATATTAGCAGGTTTATAGGATATAAAATTTTTACATAACATTACAAACTTTTCGAACTATTGGAGTAATCAGTGATTCTCAAACTTTATTGTTATGCGACTCCCTTAAAGTTAAAATTTTTTAGGGCCCACTAGGCTAATTTATAAACTATCATGGGGAAAAGGGTGAACTTTCAAAAAAGCTCGCTTTTTATGCAAAAAGCAGTACACGCACATCGCAAACATAAAAAAATACAAAAACGTACACGGACACAGTGATAAGTATTACAAATGCGAACAATCAAATTAATAATAATGCGGTATAGTTATAAAGTACAACCTTCTTTACTATGCATGGAAAAATACTCTTTCTAATTCGTATAAAAATACACTTTAAAATGCAATGCACATTATAGCAATACACATTATAGCAATACTTTGTATCAACCAGAAAGTCCGTTTAAGTCTTAAAACATGTTAATTCTAGTTTCAAATCGTTCTCTGCACAGTATTTAACAAACACACACAAAGTTCACAAAGTCATTTATCTGCATTTTTTCATGATTATTCACTATCAAAAAGCAATATATTGTGTTTGTTATACTTTTACAACAGATAAAATTAAAAATGTACTTTTAAAAAACTAATCGATCATTTCGCAACCCACTGCAAACCCCATTGACTGCAACTCATTGGTAAATTGCGACTGAAGGAGATGTGAGCGGCGTAATTGAAGCAGAAACTCTGGAACATCAGACGAGTTCTACAGTGCCGAGCAAAAGGCTAGCTCTGCTTTTCTTATTAGAAACTCTGTTTATTATTCGTGCGAGCTCCAGCACCAGTCAGAAGAGTCGAGATATCGATTCTAAGCCTTGATTTCAATCTTAAATAAACCTATTAATGTTTATACAAAAGCAGTAATAACTATTCTTTAAATATTGTCACCAACGTTTTCTATTATAACTTTGAATGCATCCGTACATTATCCGGCCCTTACTACTGTTCCCAGAGAGCGAATACTTACTAGGCTTTACTAACTACAGACACACACTAGAGGTTCGCACGGGCCGAAATTTTCAGGCCCGGGCCCGGCCCGACTCATAGAAAAAAAAATTCGGCCCGAACCGGCTCTATACAAAAATTAAAAGTTCGACCCGAGTCCGGCTCAGCCCGTAAAAAAAATCGTGGCCCGTCCCGATAAAAAAACTTAAAAGTTCGACCCGAGCCCGGCCCGGAAAAAAGTTAAAATCTCGGAACGAGCCCAGCCCGGTTCGAGTGAATTTCTACGAAACATGGATTTTTACGTCGATTGGGTTAAAAATTTGTCTTGTACGAAGAGTTCTGACCAAAAATATTTATCTTAACTTTTTTTTTTCGTGTTTATAATCTTCATTTTTATAGAAATGCCGCAGGTTGCGATATTTATTTTTCTAATGAATCTCTGTTTATTGTATGTAAATGTTTCATTTATCATTAATGTTGTTAGTTCATATTCCATGTATTGAAGTGTTAAAAATCTGAAAAATGCTATACAGTAAAATCTTCTAAGACGGAACTGCATAGAAAAGGTAAAAAAATGCGTTATAGACAAGTTCCCTTCTTAGTAAGTGTAAATATATTATATATTCTTTTCTTACATATTAGTACACTAATTTTGCATGGATCAACACGTTTTTCAGTTTAAAACAGGGTTCCGTCATAGGCAGGTTATTTTTAACACGTTTTACTAGATTTTAATTTAGCTATATTTTAATAAGCGTAGAAATCTACTTTTCTTTAAAAAGAATAAATTTTAATGTTTAAGTGTAGAATAATGACGATTTAAAAATGCATGCATTTTTTGCAAACATTTTTTGGCCAGGCCTAATTTTACTGATCCTTGAACGGACCAGGCCACGCTGAGACGATGACTTTCATACGGGCTGGGTCAAAACTAGGACTGAAAATTTTTGGGCCGTGAAGACTAGGAATAAAACCAGTCCCGGCTCTGTACAGAAAAAATAAGTTAGGCCCGGCCCGAGCCTTCAGAAAAAAGTATGGCCCATGACCACTCTTTTCGGCCCGGCCCGAAAAGAGTGAAGACCAGGCCCGGGCCGAGTGCCGTAAATGAAAATAGGCCCTAGCCCGACCCGCGGGCCGGGCCGTGCTGATCTCTAACACACACAACACGAAATCTCAGTAATGATAAATGAAACACAGTATTTTACAGTGAATAACTAATTTGATAATTCATTTGTGTATTATTTCATTTTTGCACTTTGTCCGACAGATATTATGGTTTACAGTCAGTCTTACATCAAAAATAAATATAGAACTATATTGAATGTTTGCCAAAACATTCGAATCTAAATCTGTAACCTTAATTATAGAATTTCAAATCTATCATAAATGAGACTTTGAGATGTGTTTCGATCTTCATGTTAGATTTCGGAAGACTGCTATCTAAAACAATTAAAATATTTGATTAAGTAATCGTTTATCAAATTTTTGCTAATATACTATTTCAAGACTGTTCCACTTTCTTTGTGAACAACTTTTGCCCTCTTTATAAACACAAACAAGGATTTTCTGTTCAGCAACAAGGAAAACAAATGATATAACATTAACTTTTCTAATGCCTGTATTGCGTTGTAGTGTAGGTCATTTGTGCTGCGAGCGCAGATATACGCAAGATTGTATCTTATAAGACATATATTGCATTTCTAATAATTATTAATGTTTCATTTAAAGATTTTAAATTATGTTAGGCAAGTTCCTTAGTTTTTTATTAGTAGTAGGTGGAACTGATGCAACTTTCTCTTTTAGGACCGCGATGCAACGCCATACCTTGAACGCAACCGTTTGCGACCGCCCAATGCTGATGCTGTTGATGCAGCAGGAGCATTGACAGACATGGGCAAGTACCTATACAGAGAACACAGACTGCCAACATATGATCTAGCTGTAGTCATAACAAAGCTAGACATGTGTAGGAGGAGGTTTCCTGGTGGAAGATGTAATAGGGGTACAGCAGGTAAATAAGCTTTCTAATAACAATTTACGTATTTGTATATATGTATATTGTTGAATGAAATTTTATATGCCATTCAGAAAACCAAGTATTATTGCTTTACCGACTTGTATTTTAATAAATATATTCTTTTAATCCTTTTACAAAATCAGATTTCAAGATATTCAAAATTCAGATTACAAGAAAATGATTTCACGCATTTGAGAAAATGTTCAACGTACAAAGAAATAAAAAAAAAAAAAACGTTCACTTGAAATTTTGCACTAAAATATCAACTTTTCAAAAATATGATAATCTTCCTATTTTATAACTCAAAATCATTTAATAGAGTTGAACTCAGTGTAAAAATCAGTTTCAACTAATTTAACATCAAATCATGTATCATATTCATGATTATTTTGTTATCATAAATACTGAATTCTTTAATTTATTTTACTTTTAAAGATTCATTTGATTTATTTAAATTTTTAAATTTTTAAATGTAGAAATTCAATATGAAAATACTTCTGTTTGATTATTTGATTAGTAGAAAAAACAAACAACAAATAATTATGATGATACATATGCAGATTTTTCTTTTCATATACATAATTTTTATTCCACAATGTAACATCATACAGAAATGCCGACAGTTAAATTTCTATATTATAAATGGTTAATTCTTCATTATTTCATTGATACGATTAATAATAATCATTTTAAACATAAATAGCCTATAAAATCTACTTTTTGCTTTCAAAATTTATATTTAACAACGATTTTTCTGTAAAAACAAATGGCGGATTTTCAAATATTTTTGTCTATAAACTTAAGCAAATTAATAAGAATATATAATTGTATTTAGATTAAAGGAGGTGGATTGATAAGGGTTATTTTTCGCCCATCATACACGAGGGAAAAAAGACGTCGGTTTCCGAATTTTTTTAAATGTTTTCATATACTTAAAGATATGTATTTTTTTATAATATAAAATTTACGTGCTAAATAAAATAGTAAGTCATAGAAATTACAGACCGAAAATAGAGTGTTTTGTCTTTTTCCCACATTATTGTCATTTTTTTTCATCTTTGAATTATTTTTTCTTTAAGAAACGTTCCATGAACCAAATTAATTTTGACTTGCAATGTTAATACTGTTTATAAGCTTTCATATGAGCATTATTTTATTTTGGTTCTGTGTGCTCTTCCACCTATTAGAGAAAAATATATTTCATGCGAGTATCATAGACTTCTCAAGGCAAGTATCAGTTGCACTGCTATCGAAGCGTGTTCAGATTTGTTTTGCTGCGCTCAAAAAGTATTTACGTAGTTCAGATGTCAATGTTGTGTTCTAAAACTGTTGTTGTAAATATTTATTGAAAATTTTAATATTAAATAATTCCTGGAAGTCAGTGTGATTGTTGTAAAATGTGGCAAAAAACAAATAGTGATTTTCGTACCTTTTCTAACACAAAAGTTATGTCGATACTTAAAAGTTCTAAAAACTGCGATCTACAGAATGGTTCTAAGTTGTGCTCTAAATGCAGATCATATGCATTTCGTGTGCTTCGGGCTAGAAATACTCCTATTTCTTCTTCTGTGGTAACAATAAGAGATCGTGCGTCAACGATTACTGCCGACGACACCACAAATAAGCAACCTAATATAAATTTATCACTTATCTCTTTGCCACAACTTTAACACATATTGTATAATATGCAAGTGTAAGAACTTCCTCGTGACTGTACCAAAAGCGGCTCAAACTCAAGCCTTTTTAGAAACTGGAATCTATATTTCGTCGGGAAAACGATGCTGTAAAACTCATATTACGAGATTGGTATTGAGTGAGTTGGCTATTGTATGAAAAATATATTGAAAGTCTTTTAAACAATATCTGAATAGTAGCAAAGAAGAGAGTTCTCGATTTTAACACACCGGAACAGCTTTCCGAGTCCGATTTTTATACTCTCATGAGTATATCCATGTGTGATTTTAACTATATTTTTGAACTAGTAAAGTCCAAAAAGCATTCCTTGAAAAAGAGGTCATCCCGACTTGCTTGGCAGTTTTACTTGTAAAGCTTAGAACTGGTCTCTCTAGGTGTTCTCTCCACATAACTCAATGTAAGAAAAACATTAATAACATCCTCTGTGCAATGTGCATGCAAAAGGAGATCAAGACTAAACTAACTGATACAGATCTTCAAGATTTTCCGGAATATACCAACTTAAACAAAGCATATCTTACATCCAAATGCACTTAAATTAAGAAGGTATTTGCTCTCTTTACATCCATCGTGAATATGATTCTGTCCTTCGATTTCTGTTACAATCACGACACGCAAATGTGAAAAACTATTATATAAAAACAGAGCAAAACAACATCACACAATGGTACTGTCAATGTAAAGTAGGCGCAAGGGTCGTAGAATGCTGTGCGCGTGTTGCTTCCGTATCATGGTTTCTAGTTACTGGTTGCCACAACCGAAGTTAAAAAACCAAGTCTTGAATATGCTCATACACTATAAACCGCCGACGAAAGTACCTGAAACTGTACTTATTTTCCGTTATTGATTATTTTCGATATTTCCTATATTGAAATAATAGTCGTAGCAAGCTCCATTCATCTTAATTTTGCATTTAGTGTTGTATTTACAATTGAGTATATGGATTAAAACTTATGACAATAGTGTTTATGTTCATCAATGTAGATAATATTTGCTTGGTTATATATTATATTTTCCCCACCAATTATAGAACTTTCATTCAAAATAATATTTTTTCTTATTTGTTATGAGGTAAACTAATGAAACATATGTATGTCACATCAAGGGGCTGAGGGGCGAAAACTGGCCCTTATCAAACTATCTCCTTTACATTTACGTAATTAAAGACTCATTAATCGAATTTTCTTGAGCATGCGACCTAGACCAATGGTCTTCTTGAACCCGAAAACTATAGAAAACAAAATTTAATCAAAATCATTAAAACTGTTTTCTAGATAAAATTAACTTGACCCACAGTGACCCAAAAAAGATTCACAAATCGAATTTTCTCGAACATGTGATCTAACCCAATGATCTTCTCGTGCCCGGAAACAGTATAATACAAAATTTTGTCAAAATCGTTTGAGTCCTTTTTTAGATACAATTAGCTTGACCCACAGTGACCCAAACATGACCCACTAATCGAATTTTCTTGAGCATGTGACTTAGCCCAATGGTCTTCTCATGCTCAGAAACTGTATAATACAAAATTTTGTCAAAATCATTTGAGTCGTTTTTTAGATACCATTAACTTGGCCCACAGTGACACAAAAATGACCCACTAATCGATTTTTTCTCGAACATGTTACTTAGCTCAATGATCATCTCATGCCTGGAAACAGTATATTACAAAATTTTGTCAAAATGTTTTGAGCCTTTTTTTAGATTCAATTAGCTTGACCCTGACCCACTGTAACCCAAAATGACCCACTAATCGAATTTTCTTGAACATGCGACCTAGACCAATGGTATTCTCGTACCCGAAAACGATAGAATACAAAATTTCGTCAAAATCGTTAGAATCGTTTTCTAGATAAACTTTGCTTGACCCACAGTGACCCAAAATGACCCACTAATTGACTTTTCTATAACATGTGACTTAGCCTAATGGTCTTCTCGTAATCCAAAACAGTAGATTACAAAATTTAGTCAAAATCGTTAGAGCCGTTTTTTAGATAAAATTAGCTTGACCCGAAGTGATCCAAAAATGACCCACTAATCGAAATTTCTCGAACATGTGACCTAGCCCAATAGTTTTCTCGTGCCTAAAAACGGTTGGTTATAAAATTTAGTCAAAATCGATTGAGCCGTTTTTTAGATATAATTAGCTTGACCTTGACCCATTATGACCCAAAATGACCCACTAATCGAAAATTCTTGAACACATGACCTAGCCCAATGTTTTTCTCGTGCCGGAAATTTGTAAAATACAAAATTTAGTCAAAATCGTTAGAGCTGTTTTTAAGATAAAATTTACATACACACACATACATGCACAATCTTTGCCCGTATTATAGTATAAAATTTTCTCTGTAGGGATTCCCATGTCTTTATTTAAAGATATTTTTATCTTTGTTAAAACTTGTAATTCAAATTAAACACTTTTAAAATTATTTTACAATTTTATTAGAAATATTAAAGAAGAAAATTTCGTTTAAAAATTGTTTTATTAAAAATTAGAATATACTTTAGAAAGGGAAAATTCGTCTCTGCAGGGTTAGCAGGTATTTTTATCGACAATCACTTTGCAGATGTTTCATTCATCACGTGCATGAAGCTTGGTAATATTAAAAGTAAACAAGTGGGTAAGTGTGATCACAGATCGCACAGAGGGTTTCGTTTAATTATCCTTTTGTAAAATCTGTTAGTTCCACATTTCGCAATCAGGGGCGCACTCTATTCTAAACAAATCTCTATCCGAACGAAGCTCCGTTTTACAAACTATCCGTAAATATATTAGTAAAGGGGATGGGACCCAAAGCTCCCGAGATAGGTAGGCGCCCTGGCGGTAAAAAATGGAACTAAAACATGTACGGCTAGGGTACATAATATGAAAGAGTGGTCAAAGGAGTGTCGGCAAAAGCTAGAAAAGTACACCCCGGGTGAAAAGGGTGGAGGTTAGAAAAATTGCTAAAAATACAGAAGTTAGAGCCCGGAGGGGTAAATAATGTAAGACTTTTTGAAAATTTTATGGTTTTTCGTGCGATCGCAAGCGTTTTGCTATAAGTATGCAAAATTTCACATCTCCAACTTAATTAGGGGCTGAGTTAGAAAAATTGCTTAAAATACACAAGTTAGAGCCCAGAGGGGTAAATATAACACTTTTTCAAAATTTTATGATTTGCCGTTTGATGTGAGGTGTTGAACTATAAGAATCCAAAATTTCAAGTCTTCAACTTGGGGCTCAGTTACAAAAAAAAAGTTTAAAATACACAAGTTACAGCCCAGAGGGTTAGCTATAAGACTTTTTCAAAAATTTATGATTTGTCGTTTGATGTGAGGTATTCAGCTATAAGAATCTAAAATTTCAAGTCTCCAACATATATAGTTTCTGTGAACGGGCTCTGTGACAGACAAACAGAGCAGTGAGACGAATAGGATTTCTTCAAATGAACGAAACCCTAATAAAAGTATAAGTATTTTCCCGCTGATTCATAAAACACATCATTTGCAAACAGTAGTACCTTTTATAGTGCAGTCAACAAGGTGATCGTCCCTAACCCAGAGAACTCGGGATCAAATTACGGGCGGTCTCGAAATAAATATCGTAAAAATTAAATTAAATGGTACAGAATTTTAAATTCACTCGAAAAATTCTAATTCTTCGAAGCTCCAAAATCAGTAATTTCGAAAAATAAATTATTACCATTAAAAATAAATGCATTGAAAAAATTTACTGTGCATACACTGTAAATGCACTGTAAAAAATGGACTCAAATACGGAAATTGTACTGGCAATCGAGACGCCAGTACTATTTCCATATTTTAACGGAAATTGTACCCCGTAAATTCCAGAAAAACGGAAAATTTTCTGTAATTTACGGAGAAATTTGTCCGTTAAAATACGGAAATAGTACTGGCGTCTCGACTGCCAGTACAATTTCCGTATTTTAGTCCGTTCTTTTTTTTTTTTTTTCACAGTGTACTGTAAATTTACCGAATGATTTCTCTTTAATTTAAAATAATTCTTTAATTTTTGTTTCTCTAATCTCTGTAATTGTCCATTAGACGTAAAATAATGGATTACCAGCAGATTCTTTGTAATCTCACAGAAAATTTTTTAACAGTGTATTTTTGTTCATAATGTAAATTAAAATTTTATCATTCGTGTATCATTCATGTCAATCTAATTTTGATAACTTTATTAAAGAAATGAACTTTCTTCTCTTCAAAGTGAAAATAAAATATTGAATTTCTCTTTTTTTTTTAATTGACACCATCGAATAATACATCATAACACGTTATTAAAAAATCAGCATTAATGTTCTTTATATTTTTCATTCCAGGTTTTGCCTATGTAGGTGGTGCATGCGTGGTAAACAAGAGGCTAGAAAAAGTCAATAGTGTGGCTATAATTGAAGATAGCGGAGGTTTTAGTGGAATTATAGTAGCTGCACATGAAATTGGGCATTTGTAAGTATATAATATTTTTCAAAGAATGAATTACTATAGATTACTTTTTTTATTATTGCAGCGAACTAACTTTTTTTCAATAAAGTTAAAGTAGGGGAAAGCTTTGTACCTTGAATTTATATGTACCTTGAACCTATCTATACAGTTTTTAGCTCTATTTATTGTATTTGTATAAAACTAATCAATGTAGTAGTTTTGAGATATGTTACAAGATTTTACTTGGCAGTCGGTCTCTTCTATATAGACAGCACATGTTGCAGAGAATTGTAAGAAAAAAAAATAGATTTGATCATCAAAAAGTAAATTTTTTATTTAAAGTTGCAACTTTTCATTATATATCGCTATCAACAGTTATTTGTTTTAAATTAGTTATGCATAAAAGAATATTAATTGTACATTCTGAACATGAGTTTCAAATCATGTTAAGCTTAAGGGTGTTCTCAAATCCAAAAGAGTAACTTTCTGACGTAAGTTTTAATTTTATTTTATTCGAAAATGCATGAAACTAGCGGGTGTTGTTGTTCAGAAACTATGTCATCGAGCTGTTTTTTCCGATTTTTTGCAAACGCACTAGATCTTTCAGAAATTAGTGTCAAAGTGGACGTTTCCGCGCGAACGGAGAAAAAGCACGCAAGTGCGGGCGAAAAACGAGTTTGTCACGTGATCAAAAAAGCCTATAACTCAACAGGTAATGGATGGATTAAAAAATGGAAAAAACAGTTCCATTCCAAATCGCTTCCCTGGCCAGGCTTTCCAATTTTATATCTTTTCGTCAAAAAATTAATTTTTAAATGTGTCAGAACGTTTTGCGCTTGTTGAGCAGAGCAGTTAAGAACAGCCTTAACTAGAAAATCTTAAGAAGTCATTATTTTTCAAGTCAGCAAGTTTTGTAACTTGAACCTATTAATACAGTGCGAGTCAATAGTTTAAGCATAATAAAAAAATTTTAATTAAACTTTAAATACTCACTTTATTTCAATATCTGTCTTGTATATGTTAATCATTGCAGCTTTAACACGATATTCAATAAAATTATCTTTTAAATTTTATTTCAAACCATGGAGTTTAAAAATAGAACAAAAAGAACAGTGTCGAAAGTTTAAGAACAAATCGTTTTTATGCCAATTTTACAAACTGGTGTAAACGGTTGCGCCCGCAAACGATTTCTGGGTGTATATAAGACATAGTCAGTTGTTGTTTTTGAGTTTGTACAAAATGCCGAAGTCGAAAAAATTTTCAGAGGAGGAGGTGATAAATATCTAGAGTATGAGAGCAAAACATAAGTCTGTTTCTGAAATTGCAAGTGCATTAAAAAGGTCAAAACGAGGTATTTATCGAGTTTTGGCTCATGGTAATGATTTCAAATGAAAGTTCCGTTCAGAAAGGCCACGAGTGACTACTTTGCGCGAAGACCGCTGCATCAGAACCTTGGCTTCAACTGGTAAGTACTGTCTTTCGGAAATAAAACATGCAGTTGGAAGACAAATATCGAAAAAAACAGCTCATAGAAGAATTTTAGAATCGGAACACATCAAAAACCGTAAAATGGGTCGGTTACTATGTCTGAAACGACACCATAAAGAAGCTAAATTACAGTGGGCCAAAGAACATATGTCATTTAGTGATGATTGAATGTCATATACAGTGATGAAAAAAAATGGAACCTCGATGACCCTGATGGGTTTAAGTACTGGCATGATCTCCACAAAGAACCTAGGACTACACAGCCGACAATATGGTGGTGGTTGTGTAATGGTATGGGGAGGCTATTTCTTTCAATGGTCAGAGATCTTTAGCATTCATTTGTGGTCGTGAAAACTCTGAAAACTATCAAGAGACACTTTTCAATGATTTACTTCCTCTTGGCAAAGTTTTTTTTTCTTTTTTTGGGGGGCGGGGGGGGATTTTTTTTTACATGATAATGCTTCGATCCATACCTCAAACTCAACTTCAACGTGGCTTAAGTCGAAGAAAGTATCTGTTTTGAAATGGCCGGCAATTAGCCCTTATTAAAACCCTATAGAAAATATGTGGGGGTATTCTCACTCATGCAGTTTATCCAAATGGAAAGCAGTATTCCTCAGTTAAAGATTTGAAAGATGCCATTGAGAACGCGTAGTTTAAAATTGAACCAGAAACAGTACAGGACCTCAATTTATCGATGGAAAACCATATATTTAAAGTACTTCAGCAGAATGAATCAATAATCATTATTTTTTTTATTCTTGTTCTGCCAAAGACTAAAGAACTACTGTGTTTAACTTGTGACACACTCACTTTTGTTCTTTTTATAAATTCTATTATTTGAGATAAATTTCCAAGCATAAACCTGCTAAATATCTTTTTTGAACTACAATTTGTAGGTTATGTGAAAAGGAAAGTAACTTTCAGTCAATAATAAAATTTTATTTTGAAATTTTATATTGTGCTTAAACTTTTGACATGCACTGTAGTGTTGTACTTTGAATAGGTCCAAAGTACAACACAGTTACATATTATTCTGTTAAAAAGCCAACTAATTAAAATGTTATATCAGGAAAGTTTGTCCTCGTATCATTAATGGAAGGAATTCAGAACTCAACTCTATATACTAGGGTGTATCAATAAGTTTTTGCCCTCACATAGAAATAATTGAGTGAAATTTATGAAATTGATACATTGTATTAGTCCTTTTCTATATAGTCATTGTACACAGTAACACATTTCTGCAAACGGTCTTTTAAAAAGAGGGGGGAGAATATATCCCAGGAGGCGCGATAGTAGACCCAAAGGGGGCCATTTTTCTAACTGTTAACGACCCCCACATGTGGCATATAGTTGGAAAGGCCTGTGACCATTTATTCATGTTATGCACATCTGAGACCCTCCCTCCAATTTGACCTCCGGGGGGGGGGCAATTTTCTAAATTTTGCGAACACCATTCATGCCCCCCGGGGAACAAATTTGGGGAGAGTTGTTCAGGATGTGCATAACATGAATAAGTGGTCACAGGCCTTTCCAACAATATGTCACATGTGGGGGTCGGTAAAAGTTAGAAAAATGCCCCCCTTTGGGTCTACTATCACGTCTCCTGGAATACATCCTCCCCACCTCTCTTTGAAATGCCGTTTGCAGAAATGTGTTACTGTGCACGGTGACTATATAGAGAAGGACTAATATAATGTAGCAATTTCATAAATTTTACTCAATTATTTCTATGTGAGAGCAAAAACTTATTGATACCACCTCGTATGTGCACCACTTGTGTACATATATGATAATGACAATTGTGAAGAGATTATTGTTGTGTCCATGAAATTTTTTAACCCCTTCGCGACGGGAGCCTTTTACGAAATGTTTATTACTTTGCTACCGGTTTTAAAAAACAGAAGTTTGAGCCTATTCAAATCGGGAAAATGCTCGGATTAAATAAGGCAAATTTTACAGTAAAATTTTTCTGGTGAGGATAAACGAGGATCCTTAGGCCTATTTCCGGCACGTATACGTGTCGCTCGTCCCCAAGGGGTTAATAGCATTGGAACAGAATTCATACTTGAGGAAAATGATACGTTTTTCACTCAGTTGTTAACAAATCATTAGCATTTTGCCAGAACCTAGTCTTATTGAAAGAGACAGAATAATTCTTTATGTATTCCTTGATATGGTATCAGTTTTTGAAAAGTAATCTTAGCTTTTTATGCAACTGTTTTTTTTTTTTTTTTTTTTTTTTTTTGGGTTATTTTGAACTGTGATAAAACAAACATGTGCAAAAAATATGTAAAAATACAATAAAACAGTTAAAATGCAACTTATGTCTATGGTTGGAATAATCCCCCCTCTCCCAGGGGTGCAGAAAATGTTTCTACTCTCAACATTTCCCCCAATCCACATGAAAATTTCCCCAAAATTTTACGGTATGTTATAGGTAAATGCTGTATTACTTATGCGCAAGTACATATGGCAGTGGTGATATGGCAGTGGTGAGTGAAAAAAAAAATTCTGAAATTCACAGCTAATTTTCTGAAAGGTTACAGCAGAGTGGGGGGAAGGGGGGGGAATCCACTCCCAGCACTATGTTTTTTTCACGGACCTTTGACGAAATTCGCGTTTTTTCGCGATCTTTTGACGAAATTTGCGGTTATTTCGCCTTCTTTTGACAAAATTCGCGGTTGTTTTGCCATCTTTTGGTGAAATTCGCGGTTGTTTTGCGGTCGTTTGACGAAATTCGCTGTTTTTTTACCATCTTTTAACGAAATTTGTGGTTGTTTCGCGATCTGTTGACGAAATTTGTTTTCATTTCACTATCTTTTGAAGAAATTTGCGTTCATTTCGCGATTTTTTGACGAAATTTACATTCATTTCGCGATCTTTTAAAGAAATTTGCGTGTTTTTTCGCGTTTTTTTGACGAAATTCGCGGGTTTTTGCGCGATCTTTTGACAAAATTCCTTTTTTTGCGGTCCTTTGACGAAATTTGCGTCTTTTTCGCGGTCTTTTGACGAAATTAGCTTTTTTTCGCGATCTTTTCATAAAATTTGCGTTCATTTCCTGATCTTTTGACAAAACTTGCGGTTCATTCGCGAACTTTTGAAAAATTTGCGATTATTTTGAGATCTTTTGACGAAATTTGCGTTTTTTTTTTCGCGTTACAAAATTTGCGGTTATTTTACGATCTTGTGACAAAATTAGCGTTTTTTCCGTAATTCTTGGACAAAATTCGAGGTATTTTTATGTTCGAATTTTCAGATTGATGACCGATTTTTTTAATTTTCGGAACCAAATGCCTGAAATTTTCGGAAAATTCGGAACAGAATCACCCTGATAAACGGTACATATTATTCTGAGATCGATTTTGTGAAGGTCACCATACGGATCTTTTTATTTGTAGTGAAATTTTTTTTTATCTCAGGGAATTATGGAATTCGTTGTTAAAATCGAAATCAATCAATTGTAATGTTTCTGCAAAATTTCCCCAGGTGGTTAAAATTTCCCCCGATCCTAGATCGCCGGATCGGACATATTCTGCACCCCTGCCCTCTCCTTCCTCTAATTACACCTTTTGTTTTATATTAATTTAAAACAACTGTAAATAGGCATCTATTAGACAAATCTGTTATTGAATATACTTCTGAAATGTATTTCAAATACATTATAAACAAAAATCCCTAAAGGCGCAGATAGATTTCGATGTTAAGTACTAATTTCACCAACAAAAACTAAATCATGATTAAAGATAAACCCCTTTTAACAACTTTATCTGGCCGCTTTTGACGAGTTCTTAATTTCATGAGTTGGTTTTATCAGAGTCATGTTAAGGCAGTATTCAAGAAATATATTTCATGCTCAACAGCTCGAAATATTTTGACACATTTTCAGATTCATTTTTAAAAAGGAAAAACATGAAACTAGCTGATGTTATTTTTAAAGAGATTTATAAGCGACCTGTGTTTTTATTTTTCGTTCAATTAATTAGAACTTGGTTTATAAACAATTGTTTTCTCAGTAGGACCATATTTTTCGTTTCCAATACAATCGCTTCGAGAAATTCGGTTCAAAATGCCCACTTTGGCATCATTTTAAAAATATATTCTGCCTCTATCAAAAAATTGACCATTACGGCACATTATATAGTTTCTGAATAAGTGAATCTACTAATTGGATGCGTCTGAAGCAAAAATGAATTTAAAAATGAGTCAGAAAATAAGCTATTTGGATTTGAGTACAACCTTAATACGATATTTTTTTCTTCAGCCTATATTATTTTTATTTTTATTTTATTTCTTTTTTTTTTTTTTTTTTTTTTTTTTGCTGTAAGAATTTGTCTTATCGAAAACTCGTCAATATAAAAGTTGTAGATAATATTAAGAAGATATATAATAAATTCATGCGGATTTGATATCTTGTGAATTGACGAAGTTATGGATTTTTTTCTTCTTCGATCCCCACTTTTTGTTTTCGTTTTTAATTATTTTTTTTTCAGTAAGAATTTGTGCTATGAAAAACTTGCCAATATAAAAGTTGTAGATAATATAGTAAATTTAATTGGATTTGATATCTTGAGAACTGACGAAGTTATGGATTTTTTTCTCCCCAAAACCCTATTTTTTTGCCCCTTGAGCCCATTTTCAGTTTTACAAAAAATCTGTCATACATAAAATTTTGGCCCATTTTTTTAGAAGCAATAATAGCTTTAAACTGAGTCGATATGTATTATAATTAAGAAGCTATGGGGTTTTTTCGTTTTTCACAAAACCCCACCCTATTTCCACCCCCTTGGTTCGATTTTGCCCATTAACGAACTTGACCGAAATTTTATGCCCCTTGATGTTATGTATCAGTTTGGAAAAGATTTGCGCAGAATTATGGAAGTTATCGTATTCATAAAAAAGTGATATATATGTATATAGATAGATAGATAGATAGATAGATAGATAGATAAAGTTTTTTACTGGGGGTGGTTTGGGTTTTATGGGTCATGATCGGTGTAGATCTGCAAAAAAATTCCGAAAGTCCAACATGGGTGAGATCCCAATAGATAGTATGTTATACGAAATCTACCTGAAAGTTTCATTAATTTTATTTTTATTTTTCCTAGATAAATAATGCATAATCCATGGTCAACATGCCTAGGGCCAAGGTACAACATGGGTGTTGTGACTTGGTTTTAAGATTACTAGCTTTTTAATTAAAAGAAAAACTATGATAGGCCTAATATTAAAGTTTAAAACCCTTAACCGGAAACGTGAAAATCCCGTGCACAAACAGAACACTTAATAATTTAACCAATTAGTGAACTTAAACATTTAATCTTTAATAGTAATGCATTAACAGGACCAATCTTTAATATAACAGCATAAAAATAAGTTTGGAATGTATATAGAGAATGTATATAGAATGTATATAGAGAGAAAATATTAGGGGCAGATATGTAGACCCAACATTTCACAGACGTACGTTTCCGGTTAAGGGTTATGAAAATTATGAGGGAAGCAGAACATCATAAATAATTAACAAATAGATTTATATTTCAATATTTACTTATTTTAATTAAATTAAAAATCAAAAAGTCAAAATAGGTCTGAGGTACATGGCCTTCCCCTACTGTTGTGTTTAGTGTGAATTTTAGCAACTAAAAGAGTTCAAGACAATTAGGTAGTGTTATTCGTTTTTAAATCAAACCTTCAAAATGTATTTCAGCTTAATTTTATTGAATCTTATTTATAATTACGACGCGTTACAAAGACTCTGGATAGAACTTTGCGCTTTTATCCTACTGACATTTAGTTTAATCATACTGTAATCCATGCATTTAAAAAAAAAAGAGTTTCACCAGGAGCTGCAGCGCTACAGTATTATATTTCTCACTTTCCTAATTTCTCATTTATATCCAAAACAACAAACATAATACAAATAATTCAAATATTTCCCTTTTCAAGTTTTTTTTCCCTACCTTATACGAGATGATGCAAGTGAAACAACTTTAAAAAGCATGAGAGATTTTAGGAAAGTCAATTAAATATTTAAACTCGCTTCGTTATCGGATAAAGAATGTGTTGAGATAAACCGCACAACTGGTGCAACATAAGTAGTTATACTAGAAGTTTGTTAACATACACTCCTTAAATATAAATCTATGAATGTCTAAAATACTTATTAATTTAAGAAAAAATAATATTCAGATTTTCGAATCTTAATTTTCATTAAAATTATAAGAAAATATTCTCTTTCCAAAGATATATATTTACTCTTTTAACCTCTTCACGGTCGCTTAATATTTGGAAAAACCATCAAAAAATTACCTATTTCTTTTATTACAGAAATTTAATAATTATAAGGTGTCTAAATAAAATATGCAATTAGTTTTTTTTAAGGCGAAAAATAAAGTTGTTATAGAACAAATTCACATTTGTAGAAAAGCCATCATGCGAGAATTCTTTGTCTTAATGTTTGTTTTACACCATATAAATTAATGCGGATTAGACCTTTATTTTTCACATCTTAGATCTTTATTTATCATCATCACACAAATTTCTACAAATAATATTTGAAATAATATATATACATTAAATTTTGATTATTAATCATTTTTTTAGTGTTATATATTTCGAAACATGCAATACAAATCCCAGCATTACATTCAGCGCCAAGAGCCAAACCACAGTGGGAATATTCAAAGTCTTCACACGGAAATGCCAATTAAATTTTTCTGGTTTCAGAAGTTTTTTATAGCAATTAAATCTCCAGCACGGAAATATGACGGGTACGAGAAATAACGAAAGACCCGTGATATTGACGGGAGCGAGAATTAAGGGGTTAAGGATGAAAACGCATTCTTTAAGCAGTAAGAAAATTTGAAATATTCATTCTTACAAATTTTAGACAAAATCTTCAGTTCTCAAAGAAAGTATTGGCACACTGTAAAATTTTCATTTATAAAAAAAATCTTAAAGATATATTATTCCGGATTTTCAAGCGTCTTTACTACGTCATAAAAAGTCATTGTTTTCTGTAAGTGAAACATTTCTCTGACAATTTTTAACCTATAAAGCAACAATAGTAATTTTTACTTGTCAGAATTCGATGTTATCTGGCTCGATGATGATACTAGAAACAAATAAGTTAACTATCCTAGGAAAGATAGGTATTGTAATACCTATCTTTCCTACAGATTGAAATGATAAAAAATTGAAGTTCGAAAGATGGGAAATAGCTTGACATCGATACAATTAATTAAGAACGACTCGGGACTATGTTTCTTCATCGCTCTGAAATCGAGTCGTTAATACAGACTTACAAAATCTCTAAGTACTTTATTATTATAAAAGATAATATTTAAAGAGCTGTGTTCACTATCTTTACTGCAAATGAGTCGTGGATTATTAGAAGAAGCAAAAGATGAGAAACAGCTTGTCATCTACACAGTTTTTCAAGAACAATTCATTGTAGTATTTCTTCATTGCTCTGAAATCGAATAGCTGATACAAAGTTACAAAATCTCTAAACTTATTTTATTGTTATAAAAGGTAATATTTAAAGAGCTTCCCGCACTACTGTAAATGAGCCGTCGATTATTAAGAGGAGGAAAAGATAGGAAATAGCTTGACATCTATACAATTATTTAAGAACGATTCGCCAAATTATTTCTTCATTCGTCTGAAGTCGAATAGCTAATACAAAGTTACAAAATCTCTAAACTTATTTTATTGTTATAAAAGGTAATATTAAGAGCTGCCCCACTACTGTAAATGAGTTGTCGATTAGTAAGAGAAGGAAAAGATATGAAATAGCTTGACATCTATACAATTATTTAAGAACGATTCTCTGTATTATTTCTTCATTCGTCTGTAATCTAATAGCTAATACAAAGTTTCAAAATATTTAAACTAAGTATTTTATTGTTATAAAAGATAATAGTATCTAAAGAACTGTTTAAGAGCTTTCTGCAAAAGATTCGTCGATTATTAGGAGAAGGAAAAGATAGGAAACAGCTTGACGTTGATACAATTATTTAAGAACGATTCACTATATTATTTCTTCATTGCTCTTAAATCTAATGGCTAATACAAAGTTTTAAAATATCTGAGCTAAGTATTTTATTGTTATAAAAGATAATACAGTAAAAGTGCTATAACGGATACTCCCGGACAGCGGACGCCTCTATTTTGCGGCCTTTTTTCGATCCCCAACATCTATATATTTTAACGTTTTTACTTCTGAATAACGGGCAAACTCCGTGCCCCGGAGGTGTCCGTTATTCGGAAGTTTTGCTTTATTCAAAGTGGTGTTTAAGAGCTTTTTGCAAATTATTCGTCGATTATTAGGAGTAGGTAAAGATAGGAAACAGCTTGACACCGATACAATTATTTAAGAACGATTTGCGAATCTGTTTCGTCACTGCTGTCAAATCGAATAGGTACTTCAAAATTAAAAAATATCTAAACTAAGTATTTTGTTATTATGAAATATAATATTTAAAGAATGGACAGCATTATCTTTACTACAAATGATTCATTGTTTGCTAAAATGTCTGAAATGTCCAGCAAAGCATAGGGGCATTTTTTTCAAACCTAGAAGGAAAATTAAATTTTGAACACATTTTGAATGCTATCTTTTGCATGGGAAACACACTCTAAACACAAACAAGAATGAAAAACCATGCATCAGAAATTTCATATTTTAATACAATGAAATGAGATATTTAAATAAGCAATTTTAAAAAGCTCAAATTCAATAAAAAACAATTTTCAGTAATTTACTCTCTATATGTGGTAACTTATGCGAATTCTGTTGTGCAGCCCTGTATATGATCTATAGTATTTATACACACCACGAAATACATTAAAAATTAGATAAGTTTTAAAATGCATACCCAGCTGAAAAGGCCCTTCCAGAAATTATCGATCATAGTTAAAGTCCTGCATCTGAATTCTTTTGTGTGTTTTTGTAAAAGAACGATAAATGCTTCGCACTCCATTATTTATAGAAAACAGGTTGTAATGCCCCTTTGTAATTTCATTATGTTTGAAGTATTGTAACATGATTAAGATGCTTCGCAACCGATCCTTCCCCATAGATCATAAGGCAATGAAATTCTTTTGTGCGTCCGTGTAAACGAACCATAACTGTTACTTGTCTTGTACTCCTGAGAAAGCAATTTATATTACACCTCAGTGATGCTTATCAATCTCATTATGTTTGAAATATCGTAACATCAATAAAATGCGCCCTAAACGATATTTCCCCTGCACTATAATATAGCGAGATACTTTTGTGTGCCCTGTAAACAAACAATAAATGCTGCACACTTCATTTTAAATACCAAATATTCTATACTAAACCTCAATAACATATAAAAATTGTAATCCGAGTAATTTACGAGAGTTAGAACACAACTATACCGAATTCCTACACCGTTAGACACCGAATTTCTAAACACTTTTTAACTATTTTGGAAAGTTTTAATAAAAATAGATTCATTTATTTAAGCTAAATGTGGGGTCGGATGAATTATAAATGAAGCACAATTTCGAGAATAAAGTTTTTAATTGTGTGCTGTTGTGGTTGTTGTTGTCTTTCTTTCTGAAATTAAAAAACGGTTTCTTGAAAATAAGAATATTGTACGTATCTTTTTTTTTTTTTTTTTTTTTTTTTTTAAATTCGTATGAAACAAATATTCTATTTTTTAAACTTTTATGTTTGAGAAGGGCTTATATTCCCTCTATGAACTATAAAAAAGCTTTATTAAAAGGCAGAAAAACCAACGTTTAAAATGTACAAATAATATATGAAAAGCAGCAAACAGCTGTTTCGAATCTACTAGTGCTGAACTTAATTACCTCAAAGCTATTGCTGTCGATCGTGGTTATTCCTCCAATATTATCGATTCTATTTATAAGAAATTGACGAAATCCGACCATTCTGTAAAGCATTCTAATTCCAACTCTAATACTTCAGTTGTATTACCATTTTTTCCTAAAATCAGTCAGCAAGTTGCTAAAATCCTAAGAAGGTTTGATTTTAAAGTTATTTTTTCTCCTGTTAATAAAATCCCTTTTTCGAATCTCAAACACCCCGTTGATCGCCTAGATAATTGGGGCATTTACCAGATCTCTTGTCAGTGTGGTCTTTCTTATATTGGTCAGACTAAACGTGCTCTTAGATTTCGTTTAAAAGAGCATGAAGGTTATGTTAAAAATCAGGAGCTCAAACGTTCTTCTATTGCTCAACATTCTTGGTCTTCTCAACATAGGTTCGATTTTTCCTCAGCCATCATTATCCAAAATTGTTCTTCTAACCTTGATCTTGATTTTTGGGAAGCTTACCATATCATTAAAAATTCTCACTCTTTAGTCAATGACTTATCTAGTACTCCAGATTTTCCAAGTATTTGGAAAGCGTTAATTTAATTCCCCTTTTTTGGTTTCTTTTCTCTACTTCTCCGGTAGATGTCGCTACTTGACCACCCAGACTTTTCCACTGCTTCTCTCTCATTGGTTGTTTCGGCGCCTTCGCCACCCGCATAGGGTATAAAAGCCAGCGCGTCTCTGTCTATGATTTTGCTCAGCCTTGCTTTTTCTAGCACGCTGTTCCTTTTGCACTGATGAAGAATCTCGCTAGTAGATTCGAAACAGCTGTTTGCTGCTTTTCATATATTATTTGTGCATTTTAAACGTTGGTTTTTCTGCCTTTTAATATTGTTGCACAAAGGCTTTATTTGCTATTTTTATATAAAAAAGCTATTTCTTACTAACTTACTGTAGCTAAAAGAAAACAGAGTTGAATAAAATATATATATACACAGGGTGCCCCAAAAGTCCCTGACACATTTTAAAATTCGATATAAAAACAAGTAATTATCGTACAGGAATGGGGATTGAACGAAAGTGCTTCTCATGATGAAAAGTTTTCTTCAAGTGACTAAAAAAAATAATTCCAAACTTTGAACATAGAGGATGCTACTTGTCCGTAAGTTTGCTTTCAAACATGTGTTTTTTTCTTATTTTCAGATTAGTTTCGATTTGGTTTCGAAGTACCAAACTACGCAATTAGCTTTTTCGCTGGGAGTCGTCATTTCTGTGTGTCACAACGTCAAAAATAATCTGAAAATCAGAAACACGCATGTTTTAAATCGAATATGCGGACAAGTGGCTCCATCTATGATCGAAGTTTGAAATTATTTTTTTTTATTCGCTTGAAGAAAACTTTTCAAAGTGAAAAACATTGCAGTCCAAACAGCCTTCCTGTACGACAATTACTTGATTTTATATTGACTTTTGAAATGTGTCAGAGACTTTGGGACACCCTGTACATTATGTATGATTATGATCTCATCAATAACATCGCATATGAGTTTGATCTTATTAATCTATTCATTTATTTTTGCGTAAAATGTGGTTTTTGTATTTTTCTTGAGCATTCAGAAAAAAAAATAAATATTTTATCTAAAGATGCCGATAACAAAGAATTTTCAATGTTTGAACTACCCGGAAACAATATGTAAAATGTTAATATGTAATGAATAATCTTCATGTATTTCATTGAGTTTCACGTTATTCTTAATTAAATGACATTTGGAAGAGCTAAGTTCAAGAATTCACGATTCGTGTTAAATCATATTAAAGTCATCAAGCATATTTCACTACTGAAAGTGGCGCAGGTGTTGTTCAATATAAATAAGCACAGGAAGATTAAAAACTTTGAAAATTCTATTTTTACACTTTTAAATATGTACAATATTTACAGCGAAACATTTGGATAATATTTGTTAAATATATATATATATATATATATATATATATATAATATATATATATATATATATTCCACACTGAGAATCCAAGATATTATCTTGTTAAAATTTCAGCAATTATTTTCTTCTATAAAGAAGCCAAGAAACCAGCATGATTTCGTATTCGAAAATATATTTCCCTTTTTTAAAATTAAAACATCATTTCTTCTATTAGAAGACCAAGACAAAAAAAAACATATACGCAGTCTGCCTGCTGCGTTCAACTTTTATCATTACTACTTCAAAACTAAACTAAAAGAACAAGAGAAAAAATGTTTTTAATATTAATTCTCTAGTCAGACCACGTGATCTGGCGCCTGCCGTCTGATCGAGAGAGGAAGGGGTTTGCGAAATATTCCACAATATGTTCTGTATTTAAAATAGTTCCATGAGGTTAGATAGCATGAATAGGAAGACATAGTGGGTAGGGAGAAGTGATAGGAAGTGCAGTTGAGAAATAGATTTTGAATTTTATTACAACTAGGTTATCCAACCCGGACTTCCCAGGTTATAGAATAATTTAATATATTTTTTAGAATACCCATAAACAATATTAAAAATCATATTTATATTAAAAAAAACAATAATGCGTTCAAATAAAGTTTTGAAATGTATTAAAAGCGATGTTTTCCTATTGGTCTAACGTCAGGATTTAACAGCCAAAGAAATCGTCAAAGATCGCTTTTTACAATCAGCCTTTTTTATTAAATTCATTTCAGTTGTTTAAGTGTGAAATTTTATTTAATTTCATTATAGATCATAACCTGTACACAAATTATGAGCTATTTATGTTAATTTAAGTGCAAAAGGATTAAACTTTAGCAATCTTCTGCGCGCGATAAATATAGAATTGAAAAAAAATTCATCCTTGAACATTATTTTAAAAACAATAAAAATTGAGTAAATTGCGATACAGTTTTCAAACAAATTGCGATGTAATTTTCAAACGAATTGTATTTGAAAGCACGTTTTTTTCTTTATTCGACATTGTAAAAAATAAAAATGTGCGATGCTTAGAAACCTTAAAATTTTTAAAAATTGCAGTAAAAACTAAATTTGATCGTCTGGTGTTGCCATTTGTAAAATGACATCAACGTTACGCACAGATACTTTTGTCCTTTATAATACAGTAAAATCTAAATAACGGACACTCCCGAATAGCGGACACCTCTACTTAAAGGACAGTTTTCCAATCCCCACTCCCAAAACGTAAATTGTTGTATGTTTAACCTCTGAATAACGGACATTCCGAATAGCGGACAGTAATTTTGGCGATAAAGGATGAAAAATAATTTTTTAACGAACAAAAGAAAATAGAATAAAAAGTAAAAAGCCTCTAAATTTATCAGGACAATGTGTCACAAATTTTGTAATTGCAGATAAATGTTGGGAGTGGGCTGGGGAAAATCCCATGTCCCACGTCCGAGTAAGAAAACGTCCCTCCTTGAAAGCTTTAGGATTTTCTGCTGATTAATGTCTGGAAGTACTAATTTCTTGATCCGCAGAATTCCATAATACATAATGCATCATTTTCTCTTTCGTTTTAAATGCGCGTAAAATAACTTCGTTTACATTTGGCTTGAAACTTTGGGACAGATAATACGCTAACTAGTATTTTTGTTTCATTATACCGCGATTATATTCCTTCTAAATTTTCGACAAAAGCTGACTCTATTAGTGATGATGAAACAGATTCTGAATCTGGACATGCTTCCTGCAATATCGAGAATTCCCAAGACGCGGCAAAATACAGTGATCTGTTACACAATTTTTTTGTAAAAAAAAAAAAAAATAGATGATTCAGAAGGATTAAAACTACTGACAGAGTTAAAACTTCACATTGAAAAACAAATTACATGTAATCGCAAGCAAAAGCAAACTTTTGTAACAGATTTTTTTCGTAAAAACAAACAGTAAGATAAACAGTGGATAAAGGTATGCACAATTTTTTTTCAGTTTTATTGCTCAAAAAATAATTTTAATTTCTGATTAATCATATAATAGAGGTTTTAGGACATATAAAAGTCAATTAATGAAACATTAAGCATTTCTTATCAATTTTTGAATCTCTGAGGTTTTCCCAATAGCGGACACCTCCGAATTTCGGACAGTTTCCGCGCTCCCGATGTGTTCGTTATTTAGAGGTTTTACTGTATAGATATATTTTGATAGAAAACCTCAAGCAAAAAAATAAAAATAAAGTTAACTTCATATTTTTGTTTATTTTCTAACAAAATCGTTCCTTTTTTTAATACAGATTAGGATGTGTGCATGATGGATCACCTCCTCCTAGTTACCTCGGTGGTCCAGGAGCCACACATTGTCCATGGGAAGATGGCTTCATCATGAGTGACCTCAGACACACAGAAAGAGGATTCAAGTGGTCGTCGTGCAGTGTGGAGCAGTTTAAACATTTTCTACAGTAAGAAATTCCATTTCGTTTCAAGCTTAAATTCTTTTTACAAAGAAATGAAAACAATATGAATGATGCACAACGAACGTGGAAATCTTAAAGGGACATTTCACCTCAAAATTTATCAAAAGATTTTATGTTAAATGAAAGCCTGTGTAATTGTGAATATTTTGACACCTCATTTTTACCCATACGGCAATTATATCGCGAGATATTGTAAATTTTGTTAATACACGCAGCGCAATTACCCACACAAATTAAAACTTTAAATGGCTTTTTCTCCAAATTCATATTTTCTTCACTTTCATGTCTTAAAAATGCTAAGACTTTTCTTGTATTTGAAATAGAGATTTAAAATTTTTTATACATGTTCTTTATTATATATGCGATAAATATTCGCATGGAATTAGCCTTCAGGTTTTTTGTTGTTAGTGGTGTTTTTTTTTTTTTTTTTTTTTTTTTTTTTTTTATAAAAGAATATGAAAATTTCATCGTTTTACACTATATATATCAGTAAAAAAATTATATTAAATGTAATATTAGATGTATCTAAATATCAATGCACAGTCTTGTGTAATACACATTTGAAAATCTTTTTTTTTTATGGTCAAAAATTTCAATATTTAAAAATGTAGTAGGAATTTTAAAAAATTCAAATTTTTTAAAACTTTTTTTAAATTTTAATTAAATATGCAGTTAAAAAGGAATTTTTATTTCAAAATGTGCTTTTGGTTGAACATTGAAATGCAATGAGTTCACCATTTGAACCATATTTTTAGAAATAAACAAAATTGTTGAAAAGGTAAACTGTCTTGGGGGATACCCTTGGGGGAAAACTCTTAAGGGGATTCTTCACTCACTTGAAAAGATCCGCTCCGTAATGTTAAACCAATGGGGAGGTTGTTTTCGAATTTCTCGTTTAAATTTGAATATTTTTAAACTTTTTTTTTTTTTTTTTTTTTTTTTTTTTTTTTTTTGCATAGGATAGCTGAGCTCAATCTTTAATATAACTCTTTTTTACTTTTTCGTTCTTGATTGCAGATTTTTTAAAAAGGTACTTTCAGTTTCGAAACCGGTTTCTAAACTGAAAGTACCTTTTTAAAAAAGGGTAGACGGAGGATTAATAATGAGCCATTCTCATCTGTGTTAGAAATATCTTTCGCCAAACGTCATTTAACGATGCCCGATGCTATATTAAATTTCCAAGTAAGAATTTCTCTAGCAGACAGTATCTTCTGAAAACGCAGTATTTGACGTCTATAAAAGCTGTAGACTTTCAAAACCGTCTCGATATACATGCATGCCTACCCGCGATCATATAAACTAGCCCGAGACGTTACGAGAGAAGGTCTGTAATCTCCCTAAAAAAGGAAGATTTTCTCTCTCTCACCCCTGCAAAGTCAGTGGACATAAACACCCCACATGTTTTTATATCTTTGTGACTCTGTTGTTTGTGACGACGCTATTATATGCCAATATATTACAAACATTTGTTTAGAAAACTAAGTTTAATTGTCGTTTTTTTTTTTTTATCACAAACATAGCAAGGCTTGTCTCTTTGAGCAGTACCGTCTCGAGACTATATCCAGACGGTGTTGTTTCGAGACAGTACTGACACTTTCCTCTACTGGAACAAGATCTGCCTTGTGTCAGTGGATTTCTTGGGAACTAAATATCGACGCGGTTTATTGAAAAGTGGCGTTTTAACCTTAATAAATATAATATTTAAATATAACACAATACAAATATCTGTAAGACGTCCGTAATAAACATAAATTTTATTTTTAGAAAAGTTTTTTTTTTTTTTTTTTTTTTAACAAATGCAGTTATTACAGTAAAAATTTTAATATCTTGCTGATCTTAAATTTTTAAGAACTGTACATATAATTCCAATGGTAAAATTTTAACATCGCCTGAATTCGCAAAACGTGAAGCAAAACAGACATTATGGTATGAAAAGATAACATTCTTATAGATTCTTCCAACGAATCAACCATACTAAACCAACTGCTATATAAACAACTGCTAAATATTGCTCATTTCGAACGTCTCACAACGAATTTCGAGCTAGTCATTTTTGTGGAACAGAAACTAAGACAGACGTGAAAAATCTAATCAAACCTCCGCTAGTGTAGACCTTAACGTGACGCTTCTGCAATTAACGCCTTGCGCTCTGGCGCTGTTAACCGATGTTTTTCACTACCCACTAGTGTTGCCGCATCTGGTAAATTTTTTTGCTGTTGTTGTTTAGAAATTTTAAATTCACACCATAAAAATTTAATTGGTAATTTTCTTTTGCTTTATTTATGGAAAATCCATCATCTTGTACGGCAAAAATAACAGTTAAAACTTTCTGGTGAGAATTCGTAATATTTAATTAAAAAATCAGCTAGATATCCTGACGTACGCTCCGTACATTATCATGACGTACGTTGCGTACGTCATTGTCGGAAATGACCAAAATAGCATGACGTACGCTGCGTACATCACAGAGCGCAAGAGGTTAATGTGTTTCTTTCATTTCCATGATGTTCTTTTTCTTTTCTAAATGCTAATGCATTTTCTTGTGTGAGTTATTTATACTTGAGATATTAGTTCAATATCATCAACGCCCTAACAGTGGCCGAGAGGTTCTGCTCTCAAAGCTGATAGACGGGAGATGCTAGGTTCAAACCCAATCGCTCCCGTCGGCCTAATCGTTCGGAATTTTCCGTGGTTTTCTTCGAACTTTGGATATTCTTGCGTAAATACAGGTTAGATTCCCTCAGAAAGACCCCAACAGAGGGCACCCCCCCCCCCCTCGGGCCTATATCCCTTGTGTAGATAGTTGGCCGTCATAAAAACAACACTACACAAAATCATCAACATAATATGAAAAATCTTTCTCAAGAAAAAAGCCTTCTTTACTGAGCCTGGACAAAGAGGAAAAAGACTAACAAGATATAAATTGCGAAAGGAAATGATGTGCTATTAAAGATTATAATCCTCTTGCTTAATGATTTTTTAAATGTAGGTCAATAGAAATAATTAACAAAAAGTTTAACATCTTCGGTTAATTTTTCAATTAAGTCAGTTTCGCTGGAAAATAATTTTGATTATTCTGTTAACCGACATAAATTTTTTTCACGGTTAAAATACCGACTTTCGACATGATCCGATAATTGAAAAACCTGTGTGGTGTAATCACAGTAACAACACTTACATTAATGAAATACGTTTTTGAGGCTCCTCGGGGAATAATAGTGGCCTTCCAAGTACTATTGACACCATTTTATTATGGCTGATCGTTTAACAATTTGATACGCGATTTAAGAAATAACAAAAAGAATTGCAATTTCTTTTTATAAAACAAGAAAGAAAAATCATACGTCACGTATCGATTATGAAACATTTTCCAGCATTTCCACATTATTGTAACGAAACTTCATCCTGTGGTTCGGTGAAAGAAGATACATTAGAAAACAATTTAGAAATTGCCAAACACAACTGAAACCCAAATCCATCAGTTTTCGGCGATAGACGGCACACTGTTTTCAACTACTTTTATGCATCTACGTATATGGAACAGACAGACAATTAGACAGATACTTGGTAGTCCAATATGGTTAAAAAATTTACTTAAATATTTGATGAAGATTCAAACATTTAAAAAGTGATTTCTCTTGCTTGCCTGAAATAGGTATTGATGATCTGTCAAGTTGTCAATAATTAACCCCTTCGACACGAGCGTCTAGTATGCATGACGTATAAGGTACATAAAAGCCTTAATTTTTCCTACCAGTATTTTTTTAAATATAATTCTCACCTTATTTAATTACAGAATTTCTGCGATTAAATTAGAAAAAGTTGTTTAGAATTACTAATGCTAAAAGATTAAAAATTGTGTGCAGGACGCTCTCCGCGCTGTGTTTAAATTTGCGTCGTGTGTGAAACTCATTTAATTGAAATATTATATGTAGTTAAAATAGTTTAATAGCATGAAATGGACTCTGATTTCAAATCATTCTTCACATTAACGCCAAGAAATCGCAATGATCCGTTAAGATGCTAGAATTTAAAATTGGATAATAAAGGTCTTTCGCCCAGTCTCATTTACCATTTTGATCTATCTAATCGTCCCACGCGGGCAATTAGGCAGCTCGATTACATTTGACCCCGCTGCTGATCTTTAAATAAAATGTTATTATTTTTATTTTTATTAAATATTTTCTGTTATGATTTTTCCGGTATCGTTATTTCAGCAATTTTTCCAGTTTCAAAAAATCAAAACATACCACCACCTTCTAGAATCCAGATCTTTTTTATTTATTTACTTATTTATTTATTATCCATATATTATTAGTATTCGGTTCCTCGTGTAAGTTTCCTGTTCTTTGCCCGGATAGGAAATCAATAATTTTTTGCGTTTGCTTTGAAAATTATGGAATTAAATATAGGAGAATTCCCCAGACACCACACGGTGTGGTTGTATGTATCCCATGTTCAATGTATAATTAATGCTTATTACTATGTATTAGGGAATAGAAGTTAGTCTTGATCCGTTAAGGGACCAATTCACTAAAACTCCCCGATTGCGAAATCCCATGCCAACCTATGAGAAAAATTAAAAGCGCAATATATAATTATTAAAATACACCGAACGCACCTAATATAATTATTAAAATGTGGTTTTAACCATCAGAAAGTAGACGTTAGATGCCGATTATGTGCATTTTTAAAAACTGTCTCCTTAAATTTGAATATTTAAAAAATCCCTATAAACTTTTAAATTTTCACTTCATGAAATTTTATCTTAAATATACTTTACTACAAAAATTAGTAAATGTTCCACATTCTCTCAAAAGATGGCAGTCCTATCTCGGCTTACTCGTAGCGCCATTTGTATCCAAATGCATGTAAATAAAACTTTTTTCTTAATAGTATTTCCAAAAGTGACCTCTCAATTATTGATTATCAACGTGATGAGGTCCAAACGTTCATAGTCAGATGATTTAATTTATCGATAAAGGTAATAGCAGTGAATCTTTAATGTGAACCTGCTTCAGGGACGATTCTTTTATGGTGAGAAAAAAATGACTTCACTTTTTTTACGGTTTATTCATTTTGTAGTAATAGGAATTCAAAAAGAAAAAAAAAGTGGGTAAGTGTGATCACCGGGGGTCGTACTTGTCCTGAAATTTCACGACCAGAAAATTCTATACCACTATTTTTTTATACTAATACCACTATTTTTTTAATAGAAAATCTCATCTTAAATAAGGCGATATTTTCCGCGTTTAACCTAGATGTATTTTTCTGTAAACAAATACTGATAATTGTCCTGAAATTTTTCATGTGGAGTACGACCCCTGGTGATCACAGATCACACAGAGTTCGTTTAATACTCCTTTCAAAACACTTTATCCTTTTGCAAAATCTGTTAGTTCTACATTTCGCAACCGGGAGGCGCACTCTATTCTAAACAAACCTCTATCTAAACGAAACTCCGTTTTGCAACCTATCCGTAGATATATTAGTCGAGGAGATCGGGCCCATAGCACCCAAGATAGGCAGGCGCCCCTGGCGGTAAAAAGTAGAACTAAAATACGTAAGGCTATGGTGCATAATATGAAAGAGTAGTCAAAGGGCTGTGCAATGATACATCACTTGAGGGTTGTCGGCAAAAGTTAGAAAAGTGCCCCCACCCGGGTGAAAAGGGGGGAGATTAAAAAAATTGCTTAAAGTACACAAGTTAGAGGCCGGAGGGATAAATAATGTAAGATTTTTTGCAAGTTTTGTGATTTTTCGTGTGATTGCAAGTGTTCTGCTATAAGTAAGCAAAATTTTAAGTCTCCAACTTAATTAGGGACTGAGTTAGAAAAATTGTTTAAAAAACACAAGTTAGAGACCGGAGAAGTAAACATAAGATTTTTTGATTTTTTTATGATTTGTCGTGTAATCGCAAGTGATCAGCTATAAGTATGCAAAATTTCAAGTCTCCAACTTAATTAGGGGCTGAGTTAGAAAAATTGTCCAAAATACACAAGTTAGAGACCGGAGGGGTAAATATAACATTTTTTAAAACTTTTGGGATTTATCGTGTGATCGCAAATGTTCAGCTATAAGTATGCAAAATTTCAAGTCTCCTACTTAATTAGAGGCTCAGTTAGAAAAAAAAGGCTTAAAATACACAAGTTAGAACCCAGAGGTGTAAATATAAGACTTTTTCAAAATTTTATGATATGTCGTTTGATGTGAGGTGTTCAGCTAAGTATGCAAAATTTCAAGTCTCCAACCTATACAGTTTCTGAGAACGGGCTCTGTGACAGATAGACAGAAGAGTAAGACGAGTAGGGTTTCGTTAGATGAACGAAACCCTAAAAATGAAAAAAATAATAAAAATTCATAAAAAAAATATATCGTCCATATTTGTGGCCGCTGGGCGTTAATGGTAATTTATGCGTAGAATGATTTAGTTTTTTTTTTTTTAAACTAACAGTAAATTTCTTTCTTACATTTCTACAAATTATTAAAACTTAATATATTTAATATATCTTACATTATTTTTATGAAGTATTACGATTTGTTCAAATAATCCAACAACACTGACTGCCGAAAAATTACTTCCCGCATTTTTTATATCTCTAACATCGGAAATAACATTATAAGTGCAGTCAAACGATAAGATTCTTACTTCTCTTGTTGAGGAATTCTGTCGTGAATAAGTTATTATCAAATTTTTATTAGTACAGTAGAACCTCGATTATCCGAAGTAATTGGGACCGACTCTCTTTCGGAAAATCGAAATTTTCGGATAATCGAGAATGCTTCAATTTTAAGATGAAGGAGAAATATATGCAATATTTCTTATTATGGTAACAAGTGCTTAATAAAAATAAAGCATTAGAAAAATAGAAACAAGAATAAATTACCTGAATTTTAATTTTTGAAATTAAGTACCTTTTACATATATCACAAGGGTTTGAAAAAATGTTTTGTTGTCGCGGTTTCGATTGCCTTTGCTTTGAAGCTCTATCACGGAGTTTTTAAATATTATTAGTTCACCAGTACCACAGTCTTTCTGCTGCTCCAGCCATGCCAAACCTTTTGCAAAACATTCAAAAGCTTCAGAACTGGTAATTTGTTTGTTTTCTTCATTCCACTCCGCAGCTTACGGGAGCTCAAGTTAAATTCAAAGGAACTCTAAGAAAGGGGATCGAAAATATTTATATGTACTCGTAGTTCGGAAAGGACCACTTGCACGCAAGGATTATAATAGTTAAAAAAAAAAAAAAAAAAAAAAAAAAAAAAAAAAAAAAAAGAGCTTTCAAAATGGATTTTGCACACGGGGAATGTGGTATTAAAAAATAAAGCTTTAAAAATGGATTTCGGTTAACCGAGAGTTTTGGATAAAAGAGGTTATACTGTATTGACAGTAATTATAATTATAAAAAACTAATCGTCCACATATGTTACCAATGGCGTGAAGAGGATAAGAACGATGCCGTGTGTCTTTTAGCTTCAAATGGGAAAATACGGTTCTCAGGCGAATCCTCTTCTACAGTAATCACCACAATAAAAAGATTTCACCAAAGTTTTTTACATCGCAATTGAGGTATAAAGGATAGAGCATAATCGACTCATATGTCTTCTGTTTATTTTGTGTTCCTTTTCTTTTTTTACAGATGCCATGTTCTATTTGCAGTGCTCTTGCTTACTACACTAGCCTGCAAAATTTGGGTTGTGTCATGTTTTTTAGCTTTTGGTAATTGATTCTTCTGTATTTTGTAGAGCTGGATCCGAAAATGACCCTCATTTTTTATCATCACATCAGGATGTTTTGCGAATCGTAAATTTCAAAGTTAAAAAGTAAAAAAAGTAAGCGAAAATCTGATATTATAAAATAGATGTGATGATTGCGTTTTTTAACTTTTGATAATTGATTTTTATGTATTTTTTAGGCTGAATCCGAAAGTTACCTTAATTTTTAACCATCACATCAGAATTTTTCGCAAATCGTAAATTTCAAAGTTAAAAAGTTAAAAATTAAAAGTGGTCCCCTCCACCCATTCCTCATCGGATCCCTGAACTATTTAGTTGTATGAATCCCTAGTATAAGCCAAAAAATATTAATAAGTTATTGAATTAAATAAAATTAAATTGAATATAAAAAGTTTTACATATATTTTATAGCATCAGATTTTCCTTTTTTTTTTCCTTTTTCCTTTTTTTTTCTTACTTTTAACTTTAAAATTAACGATTTGCGAAAAATTCTGACGTGATTGTTAAAAATAAAGGTTATTTTCAGTTTTAGTGCTAAAAAGTACATAAAAATCAATTATAAAAAATTAAAAAACACAACCATCACATCTATTTTATACTTTCAAAATTTTGCTATTTTTTTTTTACTTTGAAATTTACCATTTGAAAAGAAATCCTGACATGAAGGTTAAAAATAAAGGTCAGTTTCTAATTCAGCACTAAAAATATCTATAAAAATTAATTATCAAACGTTAAGAAACACGACCATCTCCTCTGTCTTTTAATATCAGATTTTCGCTATTTTTTTTTTTTTTTTTTTTTTTTTTTTTTTTACCATTGAAATATACGATTAGGAACAAATCCTGACGTGGTGGTTAAAAATGAAGGTCATTTTTTAATTCAGCGTAAAATATACATAAAAATTAATTATCTAAAGTTAGAAAACACAACCATCGCAAGCTTGTGCTATTCGTGATCGACCAAAATATTCTTTCGCGATTGATTGCGTGTTACTCAACATTGTTTTTTTCTCCAAAGTGTATGTGCTTCATTCTTAGGAGAGTTTAGTTTTTGTTTGATTGTTTGTTTTAAATTTAAAATTAGTATATTAGTTTCTTTTCTCACTTACAGCATATCATATTGAATGTACACTTATCAGTTATAATATTTATCAATTGTTAAACATATTTATCTAGTATAATATTTAAATAAATAAGCAGAACTCAAATTCGAGGATCTTTTTCAACTCTAATCCCAATTTCTGTAAAAATGACTACAACAGAATCAGTTGGATACCAGGAAGTAAGTAAAAGTTCTTCTTGCACCAGTTTATGGACACTACAAGACTCTCAGTTTTCTGAAATTAAACTACTAATATGTTTCAGTAAAAGTAAAAAAACTGTGAGTGGTATAAGACCAAAGGCTCCAGTAAAACCTCGCAATGGTACGCAGCCGAACACTGACAGTAATAACATCTTAAATTCATTATGCATTCAGTTTTGAATTAATTTTTTGGTTGTTGTGAATTTAGAAATCATTTACTGTTGGCAAATTTTTCATGACCTTCACATGGTGTTACATGATCCCACACGAGGTCACAGATCGCAACCCACTCTTATTAGGTGCGCTCGTAATTATATAAATACGTAGCACCTATAGCCGTCGTATAATTCGTCCGATTGTCTGTTCGTCTGCCCGCATATAGCAGCGCAAATACTACCCAACCGAATGGTTCCAAATTTAATATATATAATCGTTACAGAATTTTGTCGAGTCATTTCAAATTTTATGAAAATCGAATCAAAACTTAAAAAGATATTGATAAAAGTTTTCTGCATTCAATTAAATCCAATCATACGTAATTAATTCAATGATATCCCATGATAGGTAATGATTCCAGTTTGCCATGGTGATGACGTCCTATTGTTTCCATATTACTAAACTTAATATATATAATCGGAATTTTGTATTCATGCATTTTTGCATAAGAGTCCAACAGCTATTGCACTCAGATCTGAATATTTATAAAACTAGTTATAGTACGAACGCACCTCATTTGCCGCGTTTGACATACAATTTCCGACTCGTTTAAAACTAGTCCCGATTGCTGTAAAAATGCCTATAATAGAAACGGTTGGATACCAGGAAGTAAGTAAAAGTCTTTTTGCACCAAGTTTATAGATACTGTAAAGCTCTCAGTTTTCTGAAATTAAATCACTGCTATGTTTCCGTAAAAGTAAAATACTCTGTGTGGGATCAGATCAAAGGCCAGTAAAACCTCGCAATGGTACACAACCAAGCACTGACAGTAATAACATCTGAAATTCATTATGCATTCAATTTTGAATTCATTTTTGGTTGTTGTGAATTCAGAAATCGTTTACTGTTGCCAAATTTTTCATGACCTTCGCATAATGTTACGGGATCCCACACGAGGTCGCAGTTCGCAACCCACTCTTATTAAGAAGCTCTTTCATGTGAAAACTTACTATTTACTTGAAAAAAAGTTTTTAAAAAGTTTACTCGGTATAGTAATACTCTGTCACAGTTTTAAATGTAGTTGCTGGATAACAATAGAAGAATTGTAAACAACATAATAATTTTCGCCGAGTTCAACGAGTTTACGTCAAATATAATGCAGTGATAAATATGTGTACTTCATTATTTCTCAAATTACAGTGCTATCATATTTTGATTTTGTTAGCGTATTCTTAATCTGACTCGTTTGGAAAATTTTTGCTGTCATATATAGGTTGGTCCATCTGTTGGTTCTTTTTTGAACTATGAATATTTCACAGGTTATTTGTGTCAGCTTTCATGTGTTATGAACAGTAAAATGTATGCCATTTGTAGTTATGCATGCCATTGCGCGACAAGACGGTGCAACGGCACAACACTGCTCGCCAACCATCAACTTATTGAACAAGAAATTTCCAGATTGCGTAATTTCAAGAAATTCTGATGTGAATATCCCGCCAAGATCGTGCGATTTAACCCCAATGGATTATTTTCTTTGTGGGTTTCTGAAAAGTAAAGAGTACGCCAATACCCCCGCACAATCCAAGACCTCAAGCGTAACATTCGGGCAGAAATTTTGGCCATTCTGGGGAAAAGTCATCGGAAATTTTGATGTTCGGATGATGGCATGTAAGCGTGGCCACATGTGCGGTATTGTATTCCATACATAAATGGCATAGACCCACCTTCCATGTTCAGTAAAGAATTTCGATTTTCACTCATGAAAAAAACGTTTTCTTTCATAATAAAAAAAAAGAACCAACAGATGGACCACCTGATATAAAGAATAACAAATAATATTTTTTAATTGTAATAATTTGTGATAAGTAAATTTGTTTCCCTAATATTGAGATTGTTGAAACCAACCACTGCTGCTATACAAGGTGTTTTCAGCACAGCGGTTAGAAAGTTTCAGGAGAGATAGCGTACGCCTAGGCGATAGGATATCACATAGCAATGCGCGGTCGGAAATGCTTTCCTGCCACAGTGGTGACGACACAAAGCACAAGAAAGGAAGGACACGAACAGGGTGAAAAATCATGTGTATTATTTATAGTACAACAAAAAACTAAGAAATAAGAACAAAAAGAGAAACAACGATCGTCATCAAAGATGGTGTTCAAAATTACGACCCTGGGTTGTGATGCAGCCCTCAGGTCTCCGGCGCATGGAAGATCTAAAGTTCTCGAAAATACCGAGAGTCTCCTTAATTTCCCCAGCAGCTGAAACGATGCGTGCAACAAGTTCCTCAGCACTTTACAGCATTGTCCCGGCATTTTAGCAGTACTAAGAATAATAAACATGTTTTATCACCCTGTTCACGACTTTCTTTTCTTGTGCTTTGTGATTTCCCATCGTCCAGGTGTACTCTATCTCTCTTGAAACTTTGTAATGCTGTGCTGAAATACCCTTTATATACTTCTGCGTGCAGATAATTTATTATCTGTGGGAAATACTTCTTTTTTTACATCATTTCTGTTATAATTCATAAATACTAAATAACTGTCAATGTGCTTCATAAAGATAGTTGAGCAGCTGGAGGCATTTCTTTGGCTCCCTAGTTGACGCTACTTTATGCCCTGTCTAGGAGTAGCTGTATTTATAAAACTTTGGGAGCCATAAGAGAGAATATGTCTAACTTTAGTCTATACTAAATGAGAGTGAGAATAATTAAAATTAAGAGGCTACTTCAGTCAAACGAAAAGACCCGTTCGCTAATGCTAATCCTATGGCATTTTGGAAATTTATAAAGCTATCTCGGTTGCATTTCAATATTTTTAAATGATTTTTTTTTTTTTTTTTATCATTGGATTGCATTACAATTACAAATACATTTCCATCTCCTTTTTCTGCATGGAGCAATAGAAAGGACCAAAAATCGAGCCTGTATTTAGCGACTATTGCTTACAGCGCCATCTATTGTTTGTAATTCGAACTAAAATCAAAAATCACTGTAAAAAAACTTTTGACTTTATGCATAACCCTCCTGCAAGGATTTTTTTAATATCTGTCACCGTTTGGAAGTTATTGAATTTTAAAATCAGTCAGTCCTTTTTGGGACACCCGGTAGATGTACATATATAAGAGCTTTAAAATACATACACTTTACAGATGCCATGTTCTATCTGCAGTGTCCTTGCTTGCTGTTCGTGATTGCCCCCAAAAAATTTTCACGATCAATTGTACGTTACTCAACTTTATTTTTTTTCTTTAAGGCTGTCCGGCTGTTCTCAAATCCAAAAGAGCAACTTTATGTCATAAGTTTTAATTTTTTTGTTCGGAAATGCATGAAACTAGCAGGTGTTGTTGTTCATAAACTATGTAATCAAACTGTTTTTGCCGTTTGGTTTTTTTTTTTTTTTTTTTTTTTTTTTGCAAACGCAATAAATTTTTCAGAAAATAGTGTCGGGCGCGAAAGCAGAATAACCACTCAAAAAAGGGGGAAGAAGTGTTTGTCACGTGATCAAAATCGCTTATAACTCACTAGGTAATTTATTAATAAAAAAAATGGAAAACACAGTTCGATTCCAAATCGCTTCCATAGTCAAGCCTACCAATTTTATATCTTTCCGTTAAAAAATGAATTTGTAAATGTGTCAAAACGTTTTGCGCTTGTTAATCAGAGCAGTTGAGAACATCCTTTAAAGTGCCTGTGCTTCGTTCTATGGTTCATTAGTGGAAGAGCTTACACTGTTAAAAATTGTGTGATAGGTTGAACCAATTTTTGGTGCTCCAGTAGCTGCAACCAAAAGATGGTGAAATCTTGATCCAACATTTGGAGCTATGGTTAAACCGGAGTTCCAAATCTTGGAGTGAGATTTCACCATCTTATGGTTTTAGCTACTGCAGCACCAAAAGTCGGTATTGCAGTTTAAATACATAAAATTAAAAAAAAAAAAAAATAGGCAGTAAGCAGGAATTCTGATTTTTTAGAATTTAATGTCGATCCCGATGAAAAAAAAATGTAATTAAGTACAATACAAAACATATTTCAGTTTTAAGACTTAAAATATACGCTTTTATTTTATATAAAATGAAGTCATTTGCATCCGCTAAAGAATTCTACATTTATGATCCAGTCTTAAACATTTTTATAGAAAAGTATGCATATGATGTCACTATCGTGGAATATTACACAAATTCAGCAAAACGCTATGTATTCATTCAAGAAACTCGACAAAAAAATGGGTATCTAATGATTCATATGTTTTCATTTGTATGTAATATTAATATTGACACTGAAAATTAAATAGAGTTTATAATAGCTCTATGCTTTATTAGAAATCATTCATTTATATTTTTTCCAAATTTGGAAAATGGTTTATTTTAGATCAGTAAATAAATACATAGAAATGCTTAATTCATCTTTAAAAAGTTAAACACTATGTGCAAAACTTCTTAAAAGATGACAGAATACTAAAAAGATGTTAAATTATTTTAATACCTTAGTACTTTCAACTATAAAAAAACATAGTCTTCATCTGAGGAATATAAGAAATACAATTGTTGTTGGCGTCTAATTTTCAAAATTCATGTAGATGGTGACGAAAGGAGTGAAAGTTGAAGTTAATTTTTAGATCCGGAAAACATTAATAAATAAAACATGGATATAGGGAAGTGGAATATTACTCGTTTTATGATTATTTAAGTAAACTGAGCCAAATTCTGGGTATGTTGTAGGATAAAACGTCATTGCAAACAGTATTTTCTTTAGTAATAATTTCTATTGATTCGCGGATGATTAAATCATGATAATTCTTTGAGGGATATATAATTTTTGCGTCTTCGAAATTAACTTGTATATTCTGCTTCTGGTTAAGTCTTGACAGGGCTGTTGTAGGTCGGTTATACTTTAAATCTCTCAAATGTTCTTTAATACGGACTTTAAGTTTACGTGAAGTCATTCCTTATGTATTCGAGATAAATATTTTCTGTTTTCAGTAGAATTATATATACTCCAGAAATTTCATCTTCCGGGATCGGGTCTATTTTGGCACAAATTAGATTTTTCAGTTTTGCTGGAGGAGTGGCGATTAAGTTTACGTCAAAGCGGAAAAGTGCATGTCTGAGTTTTTCGAAAAGTCCTTTAATAAGTCCTTAGGTTTATTTTAATTATTTTTTTTTTTTCCGTTGTTATGAGAAAATGGCAACAAAACATATAGTAATATTTACTTTTACTTTTTTCCAGAAATGGAGTACTTCAGTTGGCACTATTGCAGAAATAGCATTAAAAACTACAAAAAAATTAGTTTCAAAAATGCAGTTTTCAAACAAATTGCATTTAAAAGTACTTTTTTTCCCTATACGACGGTGTAAAAATTGAAAATGTGCGATGCTTAAAAAATTGCAGTAGATTATCAGTATTTAACCGTGCAATGATACAGCTTCTTCGTTTAAGAGGCTACTTCAGTCAAACGAAAAGGCGCGTTCGCTAATGCTAATCCTAAGGAAGAAATTTATAAAGATATCTCGGTCGCATTTCAATATTTTTAAATGATTTTTTTTTATTGGATAAATGAGATCAATCTGTATGCAGTCAGTTTTTTTATTTTTTTCGATTTTGATTGCAGATTTTTTTTTTTTTTTAATGGGATGCTTTTATTTTCGAAACCGGTTCCGGAAATGAAAGTGTCCTCATAAATACATATAAACAAAATCGAAAAAGTAAACAGCGGCCTTTGTACAGATCGATATCAACTATTCAATGCAAAAGAAAAATCATTTAAAAATACTGAAATTAAAACGAAATATCTTTATAAATGTCTTCCATAAGATTAGCATTAGTGAACGCGCCTTTTCGTTTGACTGAAGTAGCCTCTTAACGGGTAGCTTATAGTTAGGTACGTAACGTACTTTTTTAGTGACGACACTTTAATTGTTGCCTGAAAGAAATAGCATATTGGGGGATAAAAAGAAATTATAATATTAAAAAGAATCTTTCATGAGGAGGTATCCTGTAGAAAAAATATAGGAGTCCCCCCCCCCCCCACACACACAACACACATACTTTAAAAATACGTGAGATCGATCCGCTCCACACTCCAAGAAAAATGCATTGTTGCAAAGTTACCAAAAATTTCCGGAGGATCGTGTCAATTTGACCCTTTATCTACTCACGGTACTTATAAGTATCGTAAAAATAACTTGTTATAAAATTCATTTAATACATCGATTAGTTGTAATACAGTTTAGAATGAGTTATAGATACATTACTTTATCTTGTTCCAAAAGCATTATTGGTTACACAAAACAAAAATATTTTTAAAAGGATGATTCCTTTTGCCTTTGTATCTTTTCAGCTTTCTTAGCGTTGGGGGAGGGAGGGGATTTTTCAATTCGGAAATATTTCTATATTTCTATTGTAAGAACTTTATATTTGTACATTTCCTAACTCTAGAAAATATTAAGAAAAATATTTAAAATAAAACATTTGAGTGGGGTTATAAATATTGCACAAAATCCTTATAAATTCAAATTTAATTAATCCTTCTAAATCCTTCGATCCTTCTAAAATGTATTAAATGATTATGTAAATCTTCTAATGTAGTTTAAACAATTCACGAAAAATGCTTTAGAAGATAAAATTCTCATGAATTCATAATTCAGCACATAAAGGGTTAAAATGGAAATTTTACATAAAAAATGCAAGTAAATAAGAACCAACAGAAAACAATATTGTATTTTTCAAATCATGAAATTAGCAGTAAGTTGACAACCCTGAAACTGCCCATTTCATAAAAAGTCAGTACTTTTGTAAGTTTTATTCAGTGTTTCCAATATTTTATAACAGTTTCTTGTAACTTTTTCATAAGTGGCACAAAGTAAGTAAAAACAGGACGTAACTGTATTATGTAGCAAATAATAACAAAAAAAATACAATGCAAAAACAAGATATTTATTGTCAAAATATGCAGAAACTAACTACATTAAATATATATATAACAAGAAATATACCCCCAAGAAAAAAAAATACAATTGATGCTTTGATTTCATTCTACAAAATATTATCTTACAGTTCTCGTTTCTTTATTCATAAAATGTAATAAATAAAGCATTGTGTTAATTATAGGAATTTAATTGTTATTATGCTGAATAATATTAACTAGATATTTTAATAATTCCAGCGGCGAAACGGCGACTTGTTTATTCAACTTCCCACATGAAAATGATCTCCTAGTTCGTGTTCTTCCTGGAACCATGTTATCTTTAGATGAACAGTGTAAAAGAGACAGAGGAACTACAGCTTGCTTTGTAAGTAATGATTTTACTTTTGATCTGGTGTTCTCGTGTACTTACTAACTACGTAATTTCTAATTAAAATTCATATAAAAAAGCACAAATAAATGTACTAAAATTACTTGCAGGTGCATACATATAGTATAAAATTATTTAAAATGCATTACAAATATCCTAAAAAATACATTAAAAACCAATAAAAATCAAAAACATTTTCAGCAACTACATAATTTCTAATTAAAATTCATATAAAAAAGCACAAATAAATGTACTAAAATTACTTGCAGGTGCATACATATAGTATACAATCATTTAAAATACATTAGAAATATCCTAAAAAATAACATTAAAAACCAATAAAAATCAAAAACGTTTTCAGCCACTACATAATTTCTAATTAAAATTCATATAAAAAAGCACAAATAAAGGAACTAAAATTACTTGCAGGTGCATACATACAATTATTTAAAATATATTAGAAATATCCTAAAAAATAACATTAAAAACCAATAAAAATCAAAAAAATTTTCAGACATCACACGGCCTTCTTCAGCGGTTATTTAAATGTTGATATTTTTCTTTGTGCTTATTTGAGAATCGTCCAGAGATCATTGTAATTTAAGTGTTGTACGGCAGATAAAAGATGCCAGATATAGATATTAAAATTTTTAACAAAACAAGCTTTCATATAGCATGCAGCAATTATTTCCAAACTCCATGGATATCGTATGATAGTGCATCTTTACAAGCTGTAGCTTTATTCTCTTATAATGGCTTCTTGGTAATTATTTGTAAGAAAGATAATCTTGGATTTATTAACCTCTTCGGTACCTGGGTCCCCATACGGGGATCTCTGTTCTTTTCCTTATAAAAACTAAAATATCCGATTTTTTTACATTTTCACATCACGTCTTAATAGCTGAATGTTTTTTGCGTTCAAAGCAAACGAATAAATGGCAGCATCTAAGCTGATTCCCACATAAAATAAATGTTATTTTCATCTGAGTTTGCAAAATTCCTAAAAGTGCCCAAAAGACAGCATGATCAAGAAAGTGAAAATTTTTCATAAGTATTTAACTTGAATCTTTTTCAATAAAAAATTTTGAGGATTTGTAGATTATTTACTTGTTTAAAGCTCTTAAATTTGTGATTGCGTTAATTTAGATTAATGGTTATAAAATTGAAGTTTTTAAGGGGGTTTGTAGTTTTAGATCCATATTTTTGAACCTAAATTACTAATCGCCTAAAGGATCAATTTCAGAAAAGATATTTTTTCTGTCATTTACAATGTCCTTTTGTTTGGGAAAAAAAACAATGAATAAGCATTTGTATAATTATTTTAGCTTCGGAACTGAAGAGGTTAAAATCTATTTTTACTAATGTATTTTTATAATAATTTTTAATAATTTAAATAATTTCTGCTTGTATTTCTGCTTGGCGATTTTTTTTTAATTAACTTCGATGAAATGATTTTTTGAAATCCATTTATTTAACAGAAAGATGCAAGAGTATGCGCACAACTCTTCTGCTTTGACACAGCATCAGGCTACTGTGTATCCTATAGACCAGCTGCAGAAGGATCTCCTTGCGGAGATGGGCAGGTAAATACACTATTATACATGTCAAACAAATGGAGTGATAAATACAGAGGAGGGGACAGATAGTGTTATCTCTACCAGTTGCGAGTGAAGTAATTGAAGATGTAGTCACAAGATGGCGGCTGTTGTTTGTTTACATCGGATGAGGACCTGATTAACGGCAGGGTAAACTTCCAACAGTAAAAAAAAAAAAAAAAAAAAAAAAACACCAGAAATTTTCCTTTATTTATTGTAAAAATTAGGAATGAATAAGGCGTTTAAATAAGGTGAAATTTTCTATTAAAATTTACTAGCAGAAGTTTAGCCCGTCAGTCATAAAATCCAACGGTATTAAGAGGCTACTTCAGTCAAGTGAAACGACCCGTTCGCTAATGGTAATCCTATGGAAGAAATTTATACAGATATCTCGGTTGCATTTTAATATTTTTAAATGATTTTTTTTGCATTGGTTAGCTGAGGTCGATATCTATATCTGCCGTTTTTTACTTTTTCGATTTCGATTATAGATTTTTTAAATAAGGATGCTTTCAGTTTCGAAACCGGTTTCGAAAATGAAAGTGTCCTCGTCAAAAATATCTGTACACAAAATCGAAAAAGTAAAAAACGGCCTTTGTACAGATCGATCTCAGCTAGCCAATGCAAAAAAAAATCATTTAAAAATATTAAAATGCAACCGAGATATCTTTATAAATTTCTTCCATAGGATTACCATTAGCGAACGGGTCGTTTCACTTGACTGAAGTAGCCTTTTAACATGGGGATTGCTCATGTTGTCATGATATGATGGAACCGTAGGGCCTGGCATTTGCCTGGTTAAACTTCCATCAATAAAACGAATAGATATTTTTGTCTTAATAGTGACAGAAAATTTGCATGAATAAGGCGCTATAGAGAGAAATTTCTATTTAAATTTACTGTTTAGGGTTGGTTCTTGCGGTAACAGGCCTTGCGAAATGGATTACAGCTGAAGTTTCAGGCAATTTCTCTTTATTCATACCGGGTGTCCCAAAAAGGACTGACTGATTTTAAAATTCAATAACTTGCAAACGGTGACAGATATTAAAAAAATTCTTGCAGGAGGGTTATGCATAAGGTCAAAAGTTTTATTACAGTGATTTTCAATTTTAGTTCAATTTACAAACAATAGATGGCGCTGTAAGCAATAGTCGCTAAATTCAGGCTCGATTTTTGGTACTTCGTGGCCCGGATAATACATTTCCATCTCCTTTTTCTGCATGGAACAAGATAAAGGACCAATAAAGAGCCTGTATTTAGCGACTATTGCTTACAGCGCCATCTATTGTTTGTAAATTGAACTAAAATTGAAAATCACTGTAATAAAACTTTTGACCTTATGCATAACCCTCCTGCAAGAATTTTTTTAATATCTGTCACCGTTTGCAAGTTATTGAATTTTAAAATCAGTCAGTCCTTTTTGGGACACCCGGTAGTTTCATGGTCAAACATAATGTTCACAAACAAATACAGTAGGCACCGGCAGAGCGCAAGCAAGAAGGGGGGGGGGCAGGAAAAGACCTTCTACCGTTCATATTGCTAAAACGTTTTAAACAAAACAGTAAAAAAGTTTTATATGCAAACTGTTTATATGTTTCGGCCTCACCGAAGCCCTTTTCAAGACATTCGGGAATATTCTACAGATGCGCGATTTATAATACAATGGTTTTAAACGCCATTATTCACGTTGTTCCCTTTTTCTCTCAGACTACTCACGTTATTTAATTTTATTTTTACGGTGTTTATTTCCGTACTCGTAACTATGACGTAACTCAACCCATAATTTTGGTAAGTTAAATGATGCTGCATTGTTACTTGAACTTTCACGTGTAACAATTTCAATGGTTTATCTTTTAATGGATACATAGGTTGGAAAGGGAAAATTGCTTTAGTTGAAAATTATTTGGATGGCTTCTTCGTAGCATAATCTAGAAAATGCTGTGGTTTTTCTATTATACTTTATATCAGCTTTGTGTTCAATTTATCTACAAGTAAATTTTTTAATATTAAAATAATAAAACTTTGTAAAAAATCACCATAAAATAAAAACAATACATAGGACGCGTTTCGAGCTAAAAATATAACAGCTCGTCATCAGCTACAGTAAACACGTGTCCGTAAGCGGACAAGGTCAAAAATGAACTGAAAGGTAGAGAATGTTGCAAAGAATGCGACAGGTGGCGCTAGCTGAAAGGAGCACATGCAGAAGAGAAAAGCGTTGCCAAAAAGGTGGAAGAGAAATTGATAGGGAAAAAATGAAAATAAAAGAAATAAACAAAATTAAAATAAAATAAAAGAAGTAAATTAAAAAATATAAATAATAATAATAAAGAAAGAAATATAAAAGAATAAAACAAGAAAAACCAAAAGATCCTTTTATTTTATTTTACTTTTCTTTTTTTTTTTTTTTAACAAAATAAAAAGAAAAGAAACAAGAGAAGAGGGAAAAGAATTACAAAAGTAATTTCCACGCTGGAGATTACTTTTGTAATTCTTTTCCCTCTTCTCTTGTTTCTTTTCTTTTTATTTTGTTTAAAAAGAAAAAAGGATATTTTGGTTTTTTTTTTGTTTTATTCTTTTATATTTCTTTCTTTATTATTATTATTTATATTTTTTAATTTACTTCTTTTATTTTATTTTAATTTTGTTTATTTCTTTTATTTCCATTTTTTCCCTATCAATTTCTCTTCTGTCTTTTTGCAACACTTTTCTCTTCTGCATGTTCTCCTTTCAGCTAGCGCCACCTGTCGCATTCTTTGCAACATTCTCTACCTTTCAGTTCATTTTTGACCTTCTCCGCTTACGGACACGTGTTTACTGTAGCTGATGACGAGCTGTTATATTTTTAGCTCGAAACGCGTTCTATGTATTGTTTTTACTTCATGGTGATTTTTTACAAAGTTTTTATTATTTTAATTGCTTCATATCGCCAGTTTTCGGTGCTGCTTTGCTAAATTTCTTGCTATTCATGCAAATATAATAATTCTTTCATTCATCGGTTTTAATAGATGGGATTTTATATACACCTGAATAATTTTCAAAATGAAGCAGATTAATTTTAGTGCAAATAACGTACTTTAATTTCGCTGGGGGTTTGGCTATTAAAGAGATATTGAAACGTTTAAGACTATATTTTATTTTCGCAAAACAGCTTGAAAAATAATGAAGAGTATAAAGTTTGTTCTTTTGGGAATTAAATTTGTTTTCATATATCTTATTATTGACGATATCCAGGATTAATATATTAATACGTTGTACCTTAAAACAGTTAATAGAAGCAATTCTATGAATATTATCTAGCTCATTATCTAAATTACGTTCAGTACAGGCTCGTTTTATGAAAAATTTATAGGCTTAAATTTCAACCGAATCCGAAGAATATGTATTATTTGGTATAATAGATTGTTTTTTCATGCGTTTTCAGAAAACAGATGTGCGTTTGATAGGTTTGTTCTGGTTAAAATTATATCAAGGAATGGAAGGTTTGTACTATGTTCAATTCCAGCACGTAATTTAATAGTATTATCTATTGAATTCAGATATTTTATAAGACATAACTTTCTTCTATACTGCCAAATCTATACTGCATCTATATAATAAAAGCCTAATTCATGTGACTCCCATCAACAGTTCCGGGTTAACCGCAAGGGCGGATCTGGAGGGTCCTCAAGGGGGGGGGCGATTTTAGAAATTTGGAGACTCCAATCTGATGCGCGGGTTGGGACTAATTTTTTTCACTGAGGGTCGGGTTTGGGTCCGGTTGACTTCCACTTTTTGCTGCGGGTCGGGTAAACTTCTACTCTTTTGCTGCGGGTCGGGTTTGGGCCCGGTTGACTTCTAGTTTTCTGCTGCAGGCCGGGTTGACTTCTACTTTTTTCTGTGGGTCGGGTTTGGGTCCGGTTGACTTCTACTTTTTGCTGCGGGTCGGGTAAACTTCTACTTTTTTGCTGCGGGTCGGGTTTGGGCCCGGTTGACTTCTAGTTTTCTGCTGCAGGTCGGGTTGACTTCTACTTTTTTCTGTGGGTCGGGTTTGGGTCCGGTTGACTTCTACTTTTTGCTGCTGGTCGGGTAAACTTCTACTTTTTTGCTGCGGGTCGGGTTTGGGCCCGGTTGACTTCTAGTTTTCTGCTGCAGGTCGGGTTGACTTCTACTTTTTTTCTGTGGGTCGCGTTTGGGTCCGGTTGACTTCTACTTTTTGCTGCAGGTCGGGTTAACTTCTACTTTTTTGCTGCGGGTTGGGTTTGGGCCCAGTTGAATTCTATTTTTCTGCTGCGGGTTGGGTTGACTTCTACTTTTTAGCTGCGCCTAGCGCCAGGCCCGTAGCTAGACAATGCTTCCAGGTCGGGCAAATGTTTTTCCAAGAGGGGCAAAATTACTTCGTCATTTTTTTTTAGTCTTTTACGATCATTTAAAAATATATATTACGTATTCAGAATAAGTTTTATAGCTCTTCCGAATATAGTTGAAAAGTGATATTCTTTCATCTCGCCGTCTATCCACAAATTAATTTTTGTAAATATGGATTTCCCCCAAAATGTGAGATGTTGTTGAGGATTGCTACAAACAGCGCCACTAACGGGTCCCCCCCCCCCACACACACACACGCACACACATACACATCTCCGCAGTAAAATAGAGAGACTTGCATTTTTATGTTTTATTAATAGTAAACTAATAATACAGCATTCCAAGAAATTCATTTACAGTAAAACCTTTAAAAATAAAATAGCAAGAGATAAAAAAAAAAAAAAAAAAAAAAAAAAAAAAAAAAAAAAAACGACAAGTTTCCATTTTAGCAAGCATAACTGCAGTGTTGTATTTAGGCACTTGTTTCCGGGAGGGTTTACTGATGCTCCCGGTGTGGTATGACAGGGTGGAGCGGGTGAGAATTGCACTTCTACAACTTTAATAAGCACAAAATTACAAAGCTTCCGGGAGCGACATTTCGATGCTCAGAGAAGAACCCTCCTCCGGGGTTACCCCCTAAATTCTAATTCCCCTAAAAAAATAATCCGCGCCCTTTAAAATTCTAAATCCGCTATTTTTTGTTGAAATACGGAAAAATATGCAACATCCTTTAACGAGCGCACATTTTAATTTTACTTTAAAATGTCCTATTCGGTATAAATATTGCGGGGCCTCCCATTCGAGGTTCGTTTGGAAATATTTTTGTTTAAAAGTATAATTTTTTTTTTTTTAAATCGGATTAAAGATATAAACTAAAACAAATTTAAGGTTAATATCATCAGATCACGGGCGACGCCGAGCTGGTAAGAAAGTATCACTCAAATAAAAACCATCATGAAAATATATGTCAACATAATTCACTATTATGGCCTCCATTCGAACTCTCTATTCTCTAACACAATCACAAAGTCATTTTTATGCTTAAATGCCATAAAATTGCAATTAGTTTTATTCTGACCCCACGATAGCAAGTAGTGTTTTCTGTTTTCTATAAAGACAAAGGATATTTCAGAAAAAAGTGCAAAATATGTGTTAAAAGTCCTGAGATAGAGGTCTGCACGGGGCTGGGCTTTGCGCGGGGGCCCGTACCCCACCCGGCAAAATGAAGGTGAAATTTCAAAAAGGCCGGGCCGGCAGAATTATGATAATTTTTTCAACGGGCCGGGCCAATAAAAAAAATTAAGCGGGCCTACCGGCTAAATATAAAAATTTAGACGAAGCCTATAAAGTATGAACCATTTTCAATGAATATGACTTTCCCGAGAATAAGTATAAATGTGCGTCACGAGTCTATGCTAGTTTGGCAACATCAATACAGAAATGTAACATGTCCCGCATAGATATCGGCAGTGGATAGTTCCATTGTGTTTGAACCCGAGCTTAATTTTTTCAGAAGACTCGTGCCGGGCCGAGAACAGGCTTGCATTTTTTTTTCTCTACATAGTCGAGCCGGGCCGGAACTGCACTTAATTATTCTCAGGATGTGTAGAGCAGGCAATATGTTTTGTAAAAATATTAATAGCGATAATGAATTTCTGTAACGGAATCTTTGGAAATATACCTTAAGGTCGTTCTCAAATTCTCTACTCAACAATGCGAAAGTTTCTGACACATTTTCAAACTAATTTTTAACTGCAAAGACATAAAATTGACAGGCCTGCTTATTGAAGGGATTTGGAATCGAATAGCGTTTTTCATGTTTGATAAAGAAATTACTTATCGAGATACAAGATATTCTTGTCACGTGATTGCAGTTTTTTCTCTTTCCCGAGCTGTCGCTTCCGGAAATTCGATTCAAAACGCTAACTTTGACAATATTTTCTCACTTGATATATTGCCTTTATCAAAAAATGTATAACGTCATTCGATTACATAGTTTCTGAATAAGAATACCTGCTAGTCTTATGCGTTTCCGAATAGAAATGAACTCAGAAATTAGCTCCTTTGGATTTGAGAAAAGCCTTAATAAAGGACAGAGAAATATTTTCACAAATCTACTTTTTATTATACAGCTTCAAAAGTTATCAGGTTTTTAACACTCCTTTTTTCTTTTATTCTAAACTACATTAATTTTTTAATGCATCCTTATTTGAATGTTGAAACGTCTAAGACTCCGAGTAATCGGCTATTGTGTATTTTCTGCCTTGCGAACACATCGTAATTTAAAAATGCTCTTGCAGTATTCTTTAAAAGAACCCCAATTGTATGTTAAGAAAAAACTGATTTTTTGTAGAAGATGAGTCAGGCCGGATTGGGAATGATTTAATTGATATTTCTACGGGCCGGGCCTGGAAATTGCACCCCGTGCAGGCCTATAACCTGAGACACAATCGTTTAAAGCTCAAGATTCCAAACATTTGTCAAAAAATGAAAAATGCTATTTGATTCTAAATTACTTCAATAATTTTGCCTGCGAATGTCATGCTTTTACATTTAAAAATAAGTCCGCGAACACATTATAAAGTTTTGCATAGCCGAGCAAGCAAAAATATTTTCTACAAAAAGCCTTTAAATAAAAATGAGTATTTCATAGTTTAAAAATATTCATGTTCGTTTAGTATTTTAGTTAATTTTTCAATTTATATTTCCGTTTCACAATCTTACATTTATTTCCCCTTTTCCATGCAGAAACTATGTGACTGATTTAGATATTTATAGGAAGAAAGGAATAAAACAACTAAAAAGTAGAATAAATAACATAGGGGCGGGAAAGCACCAGAAGGAACAAACACTTTTTGTACTTATAAAAAGGATAAAATTAATTTCTGTAATATTCTCGTTTCTAAATTACATTTATATCATTTAATTAGCATAAAATATTCAAATAATAAAATATTAAATGCAAATAGTCATAAATGCCATTTATAATGTAATTATAAAACCCCTTTGCTCTGAAAAACACATTCTAGATATTGCGATTCTGTGTGACACTGTGACACTGATTTTACAAACTTTTATAATTTACAACAGTATCAAGAAAGCTCTCTAAAAACAATTTCCACTTTTGTTGAAAAGCCCCCAAAAGCAACATAGTGAAGTTAACAATCACAAAACCACATGATTGTAACACATGATAGTTGCATGTTTTGTGTAACCTGTCCTGTCAAGCCATAAATAGGTAGCCAACTGCAACCTGAAATCCAAGCCTTTGGTTTCCCGTACCCGATTAGAATAAATTTCATGTACGACAGTTGTACACAGAAAACGATTTTCGCGGACATCAGTTAATCAGTTTGAGGAAAGGATAATCTCTAAACCCTATTGTTCTCTAAAGGCTGCAGTTTGACACATTGGGGAGGCGGTAAGTTAAATTTCTACAAACAAAGCGAAAAATGTCCTACAGCTCTTGGACAGGAATGAAAGAAAAAGAAAACTCTTCACAAATGAATTTTTTGTTAAAATTGTTTTGTTTGAATGGAGAAGTTTTAGGAATGGGTGTCTGTCAGTTAAGTTACGGTCTATTCTAAAATTTTTTTTTTTTTTTTTTTTTTTTTTTTTTTTAATGAGGGAGAGAAAAGTTTGGAAATTTATTGTGTCGATCAGGTTGCCTAGTCAATTCTGCTAGGACGGGCAAATATTTTTCCAGGTCGAGCACTGCCCGACCTGGCCCCCTCCTAGCTATGGCCCTGCCTAGCGCGCTGGGTTTGGGTTAGATTGACATACATTATTTCGGGCTTGAGTCAGTTTCGGATTGGGTTTTCACTATTGCGAGAAGGATTGACCCGATTTTTGAAAAGTAAGTCTAAATATTTTTGAAGATAAAAACAATATACAGTAAAAGCTCCATAACGGACACGTCCAAATAATTATTTAGGGATACTTTTTAATCTTCAGGATTATGTAAAAAGTACTAATTTGGTATAAAACTGCTTGTCTCTTTATATCTAAGATCAGTTGTAATTCAGGTTGGTTGGTTGTATTTATGACGGCCAATTATCTGCACGAGGGATATAGGCCCAGGGGGGAGTGCCCTTCGTGGGGGTCTTTCTAAGGGAACCTAACCCGTATTAACGCTTGGAAATCCAAGGTTCGAAGAAAACCACGAAAACTCCGAACGATTAGGCCGACGGGCGCGATTGGGATCGAACCCAGCACCTCCCGTCTACCAGCTTCGAGAGCAGAACCTCTCAGCCACTGGTGGGGCCAGTTGTAATTCAGTAAAGAATGTTTGAAACTTATCAAAAAACATACCGGGTGTCCCAAAATGGACTGACTGATTCTAAAATTCAATAACTTGCAAATGATGACAGCCATTTAAAAAAAATCTTGCAGGTTATGTAAGATGTCAGGAGATTTTTTGCTGCAGTTCTTGATTTTACTTTACAATAGCAGCGATAGATGGAGCTGCAATCAATAGTCGTTAAATCGGGCCCCAATTTCTGGCCTTCCTCCTCCGGGCACAGATTTAGCGTCTATTGCTTATAGCGCCTTCTATCGTTGCTATTTTAAACTAAAATGTAGAATCGCAGTAAAAAAACTCCTGATTAGGGGTGATTCCCCCCCCCCCCCAAAAAAAAAAATCTGAAATTCAAAGCAAATTTTCTGAAAGGTTACAGTAGAGGGAGGGGGGGGGGGGATTCAATCCTGGCACTAATTATTTTTGTTGCAGGTCGGGTTAACTGTTTTCGATTCGGGTCGATTTCAGGCTGAGTCGCTGAGTGCAGATTCTTGCGCAAGCTGTGTTTGTGTTAACCCGTTTCTTCAAAAGTTAGTTCAGTATATTATTTTAGATTAAAAACGATATCTATAATAATAAACATATTATATATGTGTGCTGTTTTCTAAAGAGACCGCTGTATTTTTTCGACGACTCTTTGGTGAAATTTGCATTTCTTATACGACTCTTTGACAAAATGCGCGTTTTCCACTACTCTTTGACAAAACTCGCGTTTTTCAGCAATCCTTTGACGAAATTCAAGTTTTATCCGCGATCCTTTGACAAAATTTGAGTTTTTTCGCGACTCTTTGACCAAATTCGCGTTTCTTTCGCGACCCTTTGATGAAATTCGCGTTTCTTTCGCGACCATTTGATGAAATTCGCTTTTCTTTCGCGATTCTTTGATAAAAATTGCATTTTTTCGCAAACCTTTGACGAAATTCGTGGTTTTTCGTGGCCATTTGCTAAATTTCCCGTTTCTGCCGCGATCCTTTGACGAAATTTAAGTTTTTTCTGCTGCCGTTTGACGAAACTCACTTTTTTCTCGATCATTTGAAAAATTTCGCGTTTTTTCAGCGGCCCTTTGACCAAATTCGCGCTTTTTCGGCGTCTCTTTGAACAAATTCACTCTTTTTCGTCGTCCTTTTGACAAAATTTGCGCATTTTCTGTGATCCTTTGGAGGAGTTGAAATTATTTTTAGATTGACGAAATAGATATTTATGACGACCATTTGTCAAAATTCGTGACTATTTTTATGTCCGAATTTAAGCATTGAAGATTTTTTTTTTTTTTTAATTTTCTGAACCGAACGCCTTAACCCTCTCGCCGCGTATTTTTAAGCAAAATAGCTTCAAAAATTGCGCATTTATTTTATTACATATTTCAAATCTTCATACATTTTAGAGTTAAAATATGCCCGAAATCTTTGTGAAAGAGTTTTTTTTTTTTTTTTTTTTTTAATAGAATTAGATCATAGAAAAAAAGATTTGCTGCGGAAATCGCGGGTTGTGCAAATTTTGCTACTTTTATGTTGGCCGTGGAAATCGCGGGATGCGCAGCGAGAGGGTAAAATTTTTGGAAAATTCGGAACATAATCACCCCTGCTCCTTGACTTCTTACATAACTCTCCTGCAAGTATTTGTTTTAATAGCTGCCACCATTTGCAAGTTATTGAATTTTAAAATCAGCCAGTGCATTTTGGGACACCCTGTATGTTCATTAGCTATGGGATGATGGATGAAAGAAGCATTAAAAAAAAAAATAAAGCGGCCTTCGATATGTCAGTTAGAGGTTTCCCCGGGCTGAAACTTTCTGGTCCAGGTCCAGGTCCAACCCGCACAAAAAAATTATCGCCCGGCCCGGTATAAAAGCTAAAAAATCGACTCCAGCACAGCCTGCATTTTGCCTTTAAAACTATTCATAAAGCACACCATACTTACTTGTGCTCATATTTTATTTTCAGATTATGTTCAAAATTCATGAATACATAAAAACGATATTATTAAGGACTATTTAGGCAATTATGTACATAAACACTACTTAAAAATACGAGACAATTACATTCAAATGAAAATCCAGTTAAAAAATCAGTTTAGAATGAAAGAAACGGATGATAAAAGTAAATACAATTTTAAAGCTTTACAAGGAACTAGTATGTTGTGGTCATCTCAAAACTTTCTTCTATCTCATACATGTCAATACTTCAAAATTCACTATCTCAGTGCCAATCTGTGTTCATCATGAGAATTCTAAAAATATGAAATTCCGTGCATTAGTTTTCGAGGTATGACTCTCACTGAAATCGTGTAAATCCAGCAAAATGCAGCATAGCAGCGCCACCTATTGGGTTATTTACACCAGAACCTAATTATCACCAACTTATGTCAACGTCTAACTGAATATGAAGTGTGAGGAAAATTCGTGCATTAGTTCTTGAGATAGAGCTATTGCGCAAATCATGACAAATGCAGCATAGAAGCGCCACCTGTTGAGCGATTTGCAACAACACATAATCAGCGGCAATATTAATCAAGTTATACTTAAATCTGAAGTTTCATGAAAATTCGTGCATTAGTTCTTGAGATAGAGCTATTGAGGAAACAGCTCAAAATGCAGCACAGCAGCGCCACCTATTGGGCGATTTACACAAACACATAGTCACCATCATTCCATATAAAGGACTAACGAAATCCGAAGTTTGATGAAAATGTGTGCATTGGTTCTTGAGATAGAGCTACTGCAAAAATAGTGTAAATCCTGCAAAATGCAGCATAGCAGCGCCACCTGTTGGGAGATTTACACCAAAACGTAAACAGCATCCATTCATGTCAAGGACTAACGGAATATGAAGTTTTATAAAATTCCGTGCATTAGTTCTTGAGATAGAGCTTTTGCGGAAATCCTGCAAAATGCTACATAGCAGCGCCACCTGCTGGGCGATTTACACCAAAAACTAATCAGCACCAATCTATATCAGGGATTACCTGAATATAAATTTTTATTAAATTCTGCGCATTAGTTCTTGAGATAGAGCGCTCACAAAATTTGTGTCACATACAGACAGACAGTCGGAATTTAGAGGAGTGCACAGGTCGCGGTCGGGGCAGTAACGCTTATCATAAGGACTGACACGGACTGAACGTTTAGCCGAGGAGAATTCCGGGCCGAGGCCCGACTTGGAAATTTCGGCCAGTGCAGACCTCTAGGAAGAATGAAGTCCAGGCCAGGCTCGACCTGGAAAAAAAAGAAGTCTGGCCAGACCCGAATCTGCAGAAAAATTTAAGATCAGGACACGGCCCGGCTCTAAAAGAGGGAAGACCTGACCCAGCACGAGTCTTGTGGATTAAAACTGGCACGACCCGTGACGGGTCGCGCCGCGCTCGAGCTTTGCCCCAAGTCATTTCTCGTGAGGATGCATAATGCCGTTTTTCAAACCCTTTATTTGCCCAAGGGGGGGAGAGGCGATCGCCCCCTCACCCCCCCCCCCCCCCCTTAGATCCGCCATTGGTTAACCGCTTCACTTTTTGTATACCGGGTGGCCAATTTGGTAATTTAATGTTAGCCGGGAGCAGGTGATAAATCGCCAGATATTGTAAATATCATATCATCAGTATTATAATAGCCCATTTCATGCGACTGTCATAAACCCTTTTTCACATGGTAAATTAAAACAAAGTTTTGATGTTGAAATTGAATGTCATGGTTTATGGTATTATTTATTAATTTTCTTTCTTTTTTTAAGCAATAATTGAGAGTCATAAATTTTAAATATTTCAGTTTTAAATTAAAGTTATGCATTTTAAATCAAATGAGTGAAAGTACTATATTTTAAATGAAATAGGAAAAATACGACGGGAACAATGTTTGGCGATTTATCACCTGCACCCGGCTAACATAAAAATGCCGAGTTCAGGATTTCTGTATCAGAATCTTCGGATTTGGCGAAGTATTGAGCAAGTAAATTAAATTATGTATAAAAGTAACGTGATACAATGCTTAGCATATGTTTAAGGGAGACCAAACTGGTCGCCAAGGGCGGCTAGTTCAGTTAATAATCAGCTCTTTTTTGCTATTTTATTTAACACCTTTTAGCAGTTAATGAAGTATATTATCTCTGGGAATTCGGATTTGTTATACAGGGTGCCCAGCCCATAAAAGAATGCCCCGGTTATAAGTTTTAATAGTATCAACTGCAAGCGTTGTAGAGTGTTGGTTCAAGGTCGCAGATATAGAGTAACTCGAACAATTTTAGATAAGCGCGTGCGCGAGTACTGCTTTGTTATTTACTCGCTTGCAGTGCCCATGCACAAAATGGCGACTCGCATGGAGGAAAGAGATAGATGGAGATGCAGTATGCAGTAAAAACGGTTTGCAATATGAATCGCGTTATCGCTCAGATTTAAATGTTCTCACTCGGTCCAAACAAAACAAGCATCTGGAACAGGGACCGAAATATTTCACATCACCCGTGCATTTTTTCTATAAATGAAAGTGATCTGCTTATTTTTAAGCATTCTAAAGCAGCATTCCATTGTATTATGAATTAAAAACTGTATTACTAAAAGTTTTCTTCTTTTTTTCGTGAAAGAATGTGCTTGTGTTTGGGCCGACTGTAGCGGATTTTAAGGTTACTTTTTTGGCGTCACCCCGCAGCCACCTTACTTCATCTCTATTCTTTCTTTTTACTCTATGGGCGACTCCTGAGCGTAAAGCGTTTTGTGTCCTGCAATTTGCTAAGGGTGAATCTGTCATTTCAGTTCAACGTACGTTTCGTTTAAAGTTTAACTGTGATCCCCCATGTGACAAAAACATTTGCCGATGGTATAGGCAATATGAAACGACTGGGAATGTTTGTAAACGGAAAAGCACGGGATAATCAAAAGCATCTGTAAAGGATGTTGACCGTGTCAGAGCATCTTACCTGCGTAGTCCTAAGAAATCTGTTCATAAAGCAAGTCTTGAATTCCAGATACCAAAGACGACAGTGTGGAAGATTTTAAGAACACGTTTACACATTACGTACATACCACTTACAGTTGGTACATGCTTTAGAAGAATTGGACTTTAGGTTGGATGTGTGCCTTATAACTGCAGATGCATATATGGAATATATAAAAATAGCAAATAAAGCCTTTGTGCAACAATATTAAGCAATATTAAACGTTGGTTTTTCTGCTTTTTAACATATATGGAATATTTTTAAGAAAAACTAGGTTATTTTACCTCAAATTTGATATATGATTTATTGTAAATAGTTCAAATTAAACTGCTACAATAACCTGTATAATTACTTTCAGTACATATAATGTAAGAAAAGTATTGTAATCATGATTTGTGTGCGTGAATTGAATACAGAAACGCCCAAACGATACTTCTGATTAACTAACAATCTCCAGTGAATATCATATTTCAGAATCTAACTCAGAAATTGGTTTCAGATTACTGAGCGCCCCACCAGTGGCTGAGAGGTTCTGCTCTCGAAGCTGATAGACGGGAGGTGCTGGGTTCGAACCCAATCGCACCCGTCGGCCTAATCGTTCGGAGTTTTCGTGGTTTTCTTCGAACCTTGGATTTCCAAGCGTTAATACGGGTTAGGTTCCCTTAGAAAGACCCCCCACGAAGGGCACTCCCCCCTGGGCCTATATCCCTCGTGCAGATAATTGGCCGTCATAAATACAACCAACCAACCAGATTACTGAGTTGTGAGACAAATGGCCGCCAGATTAGAGAGGCACGACACATACCTTTCGTCATACTCATATGAAGCAAAATTTAAAATATTCCCGGATAAAAAAAATCCTATAGCTTGTCTAAACTTCAATTAATACAGTACAAAAATACCTGAGTTGGTATCTTTATTCTAATTCAATCAAAAAATCCTCCAAAAAAAGTGCTATATTTTGACCAATGTCTCCCCTTAATATTGCATAAAATAACTTTTTCTAATACGATACAATGCATCTGTTTTTGAAGATCACACACATAGAATAATAAAGAAAGCATGTTTTAATTGTAAAAAAATAAAATAAGTATAAACGCATGACAAGATGTATTTAAAAATTAATAAATAAATAAAGTGCTATCGTATGGTAAGGAAATAAAAAATTTCAGCTAAAACTGTGGTGCTGCCATCTATTAGGTATTTTCTTAAATTATTTTGCTTTTATAATTTTAGAATAATAAATTGCATAATTTTATTGTAATCACCCATGAAGAGAGAACTTTATATTGTTGGGGATTCTTCAGAACATCTTTGAAATGTGATAAAAGTAAGTATTTTTTTGTTTACGTCACAATACATTTACCCCCACCCCCCCTCCAGAAAAAAAAAAACTTTTTTATAATAGAAGATATTGTGCTTTGTTTTAAAGAGCATACTCATAGAATTATTTCGAAAATACATGATCTAATTGGAAAGGAAAAAAAAAAAAAAGATGTGTCGCATTATAGGACAAAAAATTGGTACTTTTCGGTTAGCCGGGCGCCAGTGTTATATATACATATATATGTATATATACATATATGTATATATGCATATATATATACATATGTATATGTATGTACATATACAACAAATGTATGTATATACATATGCATACATACATATATCTATGTATATATATATATATGTATATATAACACTGGCGCCCGGCTAACCGAAAAGTACCAAAAAAATTAATATAAAATACCTAGTTCTATAATTTGTTGGGGGGAAAAAAAAAAAAAATCCAGATAAATAGATGCTGCTGCCGTCTATTGAAAAGTTGGTTAGTTATTTTGCTTTAAAGTTTTACAATAATCACTTGTATATCAGGTATGCTCAACCTTTTGGTGTTTTATCTTCAACATATGAGGTGGAAATTTTGTCTCGGACCACATTTGAGCGGAAAATTTACTAACACTGTAATAATACTAATTTTAGGCTCGGAAAACACACACTTTGGCATGCATTATAATCAGCGAAAACTGTGCTACGGGTAATCGCCTAGTTTGTTTTATTAAACTGGAAAATTGCGAACGTTCAGACAGTTCATGATTTATTGTTTTCCAGCTCTTCACGTCTATTACTGTAAACGACATTCTTCCAATTTTCAGTGAGTGATGCCAAAGTTACGCTTTTCAATTTTAAATACAGTGTGATATCCTGGTCTTTTATCTAAAATAAAATCTATATGTCTCCTCCATTTAGCGTATTCTGATTCCATAAATTGATAGCTTTATATCCCCATTATCTGTTACACATCTTTCTGCCTTTGTTACATGCATATGTCTGCCAGATGCACTCATTGAGATAAACAAGGTTTAAATACTGTGTCATCTTTTAAGTAATTTTGCACTTAGTGTAAGTTTAACTTTAAACAAGGTTTGTTACAACATTTTGTCTCACCAGTTAAATACAAAATTGCAGTTATTACATTCTCTCCACAATAAATTTATCACTCGCATCTTGAGGCAATACTTTCAATAAATTTAATTTAGTGTGAAAATTATAATTTTTTTAAACATTTATTAAAATCTCAATATTTTAAGGATTTTTTTCCATTCTGCGTCAGGCCCTTAAGCACTGGCCCGCATGTAGTCCGTGAGCTGTGGGTTTGGCAGCCCTGTTGTAGATTGTATCACTATAAAATATTATATTGCATCATTTCACTGTTGAGGCATTACCACAAGTTTCTTCTATCTTTTCAAAACGTCTTTGCATTATAATCAGCGAAAACTGTGCTACGGGTAATCGCCTAGTTTGTTTTATTAAACTGGAAAATTGCGAACGTTCAGACAGTTCATGATTTATTGTTTTCCAGCTCTTCACGTCTATTACTGTAAACGACATTCTTCCAATTTTCAGTGAGTGATGCCAAAGTTACGCTTTTCAATTTTAAATACAGTGTGATATCTTGGTCTTTTATCTAAAATAAAATCTATATGTCTCCTCCATTTAGCGTATTCTGATTCCATAAATTGATAGCTTTATATCCCCATTATCTGTTACACATCTTTCTGCCTTTGTTACATGCATATGTCTGCCAGATGCACTCATTGAGATAAACAAGGTTTGTTACAACATTTTGTCTCACCAGTTAAATACAAAATTGCAATTATTACATTCTTTCCACAATAATATTATCACTCGCATCTTGAGGCAATACTTTCAATAAATTTAATTTAGTGTGAAAATTATAATTTTTTTAAACATTTATTAAAATCTCAGTATTTTAAGGAATTTTTCCATTCTGCGTCAGGCCCTTAAGCACTGGCCCGCATGTAGTCCGTGAGCTGTGGGTTTGGCAGCCCTGTTGTAGATTGTATCACTATAAAATATTATATTGCATCATTTCACTCAGGAGAAAACTTTTTATTGTTGAGGCATTACCACAAGTTTCATCTATCTTTTCAAAACGTCTTTGAAGGGTGATGTATGCGAACTATTTTTTTATTATTATTATTCCACGACAATTCTTTCATTTTTTTTCCATGACTAGGGGGCTCTGCCCCCTACGAGCTACGCTCGCCAACCCCCGTTCAGACACCCCAGATTCTAAAAGCATGTTAATTTCATCGGCCTTAAAAAGATTGAATTATAATTTTAAAAAAACAGTGACGGTCTCCCTGTAAACAGGTTTTCATTAATTTTCCTTTGATTGGAGATTTTTAAGACGAAATCAGCCGCTGCTAAGAGATACAATAGCTGTTTTTGTTTTTGATGAAAAACATGAAAGAAAAATCATGCGTACGGCATGGATTATGAAACACTTTCCATGAAAGCTTTAACAAAACTTCGTTCTTTAGGGAAATAAGGAAAATAAGATAGCTAACTAAACATTTAAAAAACTGATTTCAGCAGTTACCATCCATAGCCAAATATTTATTCCAATTCTTCCGAACAGCAATGTATTTGATCTGTAGGCTGATATATATACTATATAATAGAAAATTTAGTTTAGCAAGAAAACGCATAACAGGTTGAAATTTCTCTTTCAGGAATTTATACTAATAGATGGAAACATACTTTAATACTTTTGTTCAGCCCTGTTGTTTACCTAGTACCTTTATTACACGCCACTATTTAGCTAAACTTTAACTCAAACTAAATCACTCTTAAAACTACTGAAATCGCAATTCCAGAATTTATCTTCTATAGGCGGCCATGTATCCAATTCTTTGCGTGGCCCTGTATATCATTTTATCTATATTCTACAAACATTTCATAGAAAACAACATGCAGTTCAGCATAACACATTGTAAACCCACCTTTCAGCAATTTACGGTCATACTTAGTAACCTTTACGAATTCTTTTGCGTAGCCCTGTATATCAACTACAAGATTTACACATACCATATAGTATGCATAAATATAGTGAAACTTAAGAGCGCATATCATAATAAAAAATGAATTCCCTGCCATCGCCCCTAATATACAGTATTTCGGATAGAAAATACTTGTCTGAAATGTTTTGTATGTTCCTGTAAATGCTATGCACTTCGTATTATGCATGAAATAACTTAAGTAAGCCTCACCGACGTATATCAATTTTATTATATATGAATTTGCATAATAAAAATACGCCGCAAATAATTTCCCCCTATACCATTTGTAATGGAATACTTTTGTGTAACCCTGTAAATGAATAGTAACTATTCGTTGCACCGCATATGCTACAGAATATTCTGCATATTTTAGTGCACTTCGTAAATGCATATATTTTTTATTATGTTTGAAAGGGTGTAACATCTTTAAAATTCATTTGAAATGATTTTTTCCCATTGGCCGCAATGTAACGGAATACTTTTGACTGTCCCTGTAAATGAACTAAACATGCTACAAACTTCATTTGAAATAGGGTTCGTGCTAGGCTAAACGTCAATAACCAAAAGTTTCAGAGCGATCCGAGTACATTTATGAGAGTTAGAGCGCGAACAGACAAACCGAAATCAATAACACATTTCAACTTTATTGGAAAGTGTTAAAAATTAGTTAAAAATTTGAAAGTAAGCTAATGTAAAATGAATTAAGTACACAGAGTCTTTGTCTCTCGGTACTTTTTAACAACGCTATGATAAAGTTCTTTTAAATGTACCGTTTTAAATCTGACGTAATTTTCACCAAAGTTTCCTTTCTCTTTTTAATATTCACATGAAAATACTTTTGTTGTTAGAAAGGAAATATTATTTGAGCTGCTTAGAATTCACGATAATAGTTGAAAAGATTATCTCAAAATATGAAATAAATGTCTCGTGCAAATATATTTTTTAATTTAAAGTGTTTTGTCAACTTTTATTTATTTGGCCTATTTAAATATGACGTAATTTCCTTCATTTGTAACTTTTAACGCATAATAATGAGTGTAGTATTTAAAAAATTTCTTTCCCTTTTAAAATTCACGTAGTTTTTATGATGTAATTTTCAATATTTTTCCGATTTTTAACACGTAATCACTTAATTCTAATTTGAAAGTTTTTTTCTGTTTATAATAGCCACGTGTAAATATTTTTTTTTATTTGAAGGAAATATTATTCTTTGCGCTGTTTTTAAAATTGGCAACAGTTTAAAATAATTGCCCTTTTCTAAAATGTGTAAAAAATATCTCTCGAAATGCTGAAGATTTGAATTTAAAATGGAAATAAATCCTCAAAAAAGAGTCAAATTAAAAAGATAATTGTAGTCTGCACATCGGGAACTTCCAATGTATAAAATGATCTAAAAATGTTTAAATTCCTATGTAGAGTTTTTCTCCTATAAAACTTTTTTAATGGAACGATTTTGACCATCTTTAACATTAAATATCTCTTAAAATAATTATTCGATGTAAAAACTGTCTGCATCAGCGTGTTTATCAAACATGTCTCTATAATACCACTGATTTTCATATTTTTGTATGAAACAGTTTTCTTAATATTAACGATGAAAGACCCCGGCCATAAAAAATATGGATACCGATCTAGGAGGAGTATACCCGGATGATCTACGCAGATTTTCATTGGTCCATTTCCAAATCAAAACTTTTTTATATATATAGAAGGATAAAACTTTTTTAATGGAACGATTTTGACCATCTTTAACATTAAATATCTCTTAAAATAATTATTCGATGTAAAAACTGTCTGCATCAGCGTGTTTATCAAACATGTCTCTATAATACTACTGATTTTCATATTTTTGTATGAAACAGTTTTCTTAATATTAACGAAGAAAGACCCGGCCATAAAAAATATGGATACCGATCTAGGAGGAGTATACCCGGATGATCTACACAGATTTTCATTGGTCCATTTCCAAATCAAAACTTTTTTTATATATATTGAAGGATAAGATAACTTGGTACTACTTGCGGATTCGCCCGGAGTCCGCCATCTTGTTTCTTTGGTGATTCATCGCCGATTTTGAATTTCTTTATTTGGATTTATTTATTTATTTTTGTTGTTATTTATGGTTGTTGTTGTTTATGTTTGTTGTTGTTTATGTTGTTAAATTAAGCATAAAGTGGTTATAAATGACCAACAAAGAAACAAGATGGCGGACTCCGGGTGAATTCGCAAGTTACTCGATAACTTTTTCTAATCAAAGACAATGTGCTCTGTTTTGAAGAGCACGCGCATACAATACTAAAAAGAACACATAATATAGTGAAAAAAAAATACCTTTCATAACAGGGTGTGAGGGGGGAGGGATGATTTGTCACGAAAAAAATATTCAGAGAAAGTAATGGTGCTGCCATCTGTTAGACAGCTAGTTGATTATTTTATTTTTGAAGTTTTTCTGTATTGCTTTCTTTTTCTTTCTCTTAATACTCTTTTTTAACAGAAGAAAACAATTTCAAAAATCAATAACTATAGACATGAAATCAACTTTTACCAGAAAGAAAAAAGTTACAGGGCTTACTTTTGGTGAAGAAGACAATATGAAAATCGTTGCAAATAGGAATTATTTGGATGTCTGTTCACTCATTCCTGAGTACTCTAAGTTTTGTAAAAATGCTCCAATCAATGTTGAATTTTTTATCTTCTTTTTAAACTGTGTTAATATTATAAAATAACAAATACCTATCATTAATAATTTGACCGTTACAGAAAAACTAACCATAACAAAAGAAAAAAATCTAATCACAACAAAAAGTGAAAAAAAAGGTACTCGTATGTGCTGGAAATTTTTTACATATTTGAATTCAGCATCTCAAATTTGCTCAAAACACCACTTTTATCAATAATCTTTGATGCACAGAAGCTGATCTTTAAATGTGTAATTAATCTTACTTAATCAATCGCGAAAACAGCCATCACCTGACGCGACAGCGATAGATGCAACCTCAGGGAGAACTACATTGCATTGTCAAGCTTAAGTAAGATCAATTATGTATTTAAAAATCAGCTTGTATAAAAGGGTTAAGTAAAAAATATTGCAGCTTCACGGACTATAATATTAGGGAACAAATTAAAATTTATTAGTTAATGTTGTTGTACATCACTGCCACCGCAATATCGTTACACTGCCTCATATTTATTTATTTTAGGTATGCAAGAATGGCCGCTGTCTAGCCGAAATAGAAAATATCATTCCGGACTACAGCCACGTAACTGAAACTTACGTTGAAGCTGAAGAACGGATGGATATGGGTCCAGATTCAGTGACGGACATTCCTATGACAACACTACCGCCTCCGTCAAGAAGGGGGCGGATCAGGAGACCCTTCAGGCGGCCGACGAGAAGCATTACAGTAAAAGATTCCACAATGACTTTTACGTCGCATATAGGTAAGAAATGAGATAATCAGCATGTTAATGAAAAGTGAAAAAACAAAATATTACCTATCGTTATAACGAGCATAACGAGCACACAAAAAAGTGAGGTATAATTAAAGGCATTTAAGGTGTGATGTACCTTTGAAAGTTTCAAAAATCAATTTTTATTTTAATACCGTCAACCGTACTTTGGGCCACTTTTTCTTGGTTCCACTCACATTTCCATTATTAAAAAATATTATATGTGATTTTTCAACATCGAAATTTAGTTGTAAACAATTAACATGAGACAATGAAGCAAACTGTATGGTTTTAAAGAAGAAATTTTTCATTTTTTAACTAATTTTAAAGTTTTGGAACAAAGTAGCCCCTGGGGGGGGGGGGGGTCTTCTTTGGTACATTCACTTAGTTTCATATAAACTGAATACATTTCACATGTAAATGAATACATTTTCATTGAAACCCCCTTGCAATAGCATTTGCTAATAAATTAACACTGTAAACTCGATAAACAAATGTTTTTTTTTTCATTTTTTTTTTACTTTTAAACACAATGAACCAATTGTTAATATTAAAGAAACGAGAAACAGTTTTCGTCATGTTATTCTCAGCAACTGAAACATAAACAATTAATGTAACATTTTGCTACAATAACATTTGAAAAAAATGTTACTTAAAACATGTTTTAAGAGATTTGGTTGTATAAAAGGCATTTCTAAGTAATTGGGGCTATTTTCGTATCAAAAAAGGATTGGCACAAAGTATTCCCGAAATACTAGTTTTCATGGTGGCTTTATGAAAACGTGAAAATTTTCTGTTAAAATAAAAAGTTAAAGGAAAAACTATGATCACACATGGATTACAAGTTACTAAAGGTAATATTTTGACACTTATCTTATTTGTAGCTCTTATCCAGATTGTTTCGCTACAGAAAGTTTGGAGAGTTAAAATTTACACACGAAAACAGTTGTTTATAAACACATTCCGTGCTGCCACTAAAAAAATTTAAATTACCCTCAAACTATTCAAATACCCTACAGTAGGGTATAAAATATTTTTCAAGGGCAAAAACTCCAAATTATCTTGTATTGTTTGGTCAATACAAAGAATAAAAACTTTTTTTATGGGAAGGACCAAAGTAACCTCTCAAGGACCAAAGTCACCTGACGGTAGCTCATATTAAAATTTCATTCTTTAGGAACATTTTAAGCGAAAACCCATGCAAAAATTCGCTTTAGAAGGGAATTGTCTAAAACAGTTTGGGTTCTTTTTATATTATCAAGGGATAATTTGATCTTCATAAAATTTTGACTTAATGTATAAACTTTATAGATGCACAACATGACCTACTATTGTGTTCATCAAGTAAGAAATTTAGAAATTATCGAGGTTTTTTGTTTGTTTGTTGTTTTTGGGGTGGGGCAATCAAAATTTAGATTTTTTTTTTCCAATGTCATTTTAAGGGCAGTTGGAAAGCAAGTGCGTGAAAAAGAATTTTTTTATTTTATTTTTTAATATTTTGAATCTTTCATTTTTCCTCTTTCGAATGGTAAATTACTTTTGTTTCTGACAAAGAGAAGTTAAAGATTTTTAAGTAATTTAGTTTGTTTACAACAAACAAACTTTAAACTCAATTTTCTCAAAATGTTGTCTTTTGAAATTCAATGTACAGTAGAAGCTCTTTCTTTTATTTTTCTCTCTATCTAGACGGCCTATCATAGACGGATATCATAGACGGATTTCTATCATAGACGGCCTTAAACCCTCATTTTGTCGTTTTTAAAGCTTAATTTGAAAACTACTTGGAAGAAAAATGTGAAATTTTGGATTTCCATAAAGCAGGACTTAATAAATCTAAATCCCTCAAAAAAATTGTAGGTTGCAATTCAAAATTTTTTCGAATATTAATTTCATAATTCATATCATAAAATTATAAAAAATGCAAATTCAACGTATTTATGTTTGGGTATTTTAGTATTATTGCTACACAAAAAATAAGATTAGGAGTATAATTTCAGAAGATATTAATAAAAATATGAAAATGAGTCTTTCTAAGGAATGTAAGGGATGTCTTTCTAAATGTAGTCTTTCTAAGGGAACCTAACCCGTATTAACGCTTGGAAATCCATGGTTCGAAGAAAACCACGAAAACTCCGAACGATTTGGCCGACGGGCGCGATTGAGTTCGAACCCAGCGCCTCCCGTCTACCATTCGTCTACCTACGTCGGCATTCTATGGTTCGGCACATTCTATAATCCGGCACGCTACCTGACCTTTTTTTTTTTTTTTTTTTTTTGGTTTTTTTTACTTTTCAGTACAGCGTATCCTGTTTTCTAGAGTGATTACGTTTGCACAATAACTGCGTAGTGTAAAATGTTCTCGAAGCCAAGCATGAGTTCTTCAAATGACAATAAAACTACTAATAAGCATAAGCATGTGACTCTCACTATACAGCAAAAACTAGAGATAACTAATCGTATCTAAAAAGGCGAAAACAGAAACTTTATAATATCTGATGCAATCTTTAAAATGTAATGTTCATATTAATTTTTTACTACATCTAAAATGTAATGTACAGTCGTGGAAAAAAAAGTAAACACCCTATACTAATTCCTCAACAAATTATCGTAGAAGAAAGTTTCTAGTAGTACCGAATAATTGGAAATAAAGTCTACTTTTAAATGATGTATATAAAATTTGCTTAGGGGGCCATCTACATATTAAAACAAACTCAAACTTCAATTTTTTCAATAGAAACACCCAATTTTAACGAGATATTTCAAATCTCCGGTTCAAACTATGCTTAGACACCAAATTTCAAGACATTTGAATGATAAGTTTTTGAATTTTAAACATTCAAAATTTAGTGCTTCTAATGGGTTGTATTTATGACGACCAATTATCTGCACGAGGGATATAGGCCCAGGGGGGAGTGCCCTTCGTGGGGGGGGGTCTTTCTAAGGGAACCTAACCCGTATTAACGCTTGGAAATCCAAGGTTCGAAGAAAACCACGAAAACTCCGAACGATTAGGCCGACGGGCGCGATTGGGTTCGAACCCAGCGCCTCCCGTCTACCAGCTTCGAGAGCAGAACCTCTCAGCCACTGGTGGGGCAGTGCTTCTAATGTTAAATTTCATTTTCATATTTTTATTAATATCTTCTGAAATTATACTCCTAATGTTATTTTTTGTGTAGCAATAATACTAAAATACCCAAACATAAATACGTTGAATTTGCATTTTTTATAATTTTATGATATGAATTATGAAATTAATATTCGAAAAAATTTTGAATTGCAACCTACAATTTTTTTTGAGGGATTTAGATTTATTAAGTCCTGCTTTATGGAAATCCAAACTTTCACATTTTTCTTCCAAGTAGTTTTCAAATTAAGCTTAAAAAACGGCAAAATGAGGGTTTAAGGCCGTCTATGATAGAAGTGACTAGATATTTTGAAATTTCTTATGCTATCCTGTAATCTAGCAGTCTTCAATGACTGCTTGAATGGCCCTTAAGGTGCCTTGGTCAAGAAGGGGCTCTCTCGGTCAACAATCGAGTACCGAACTTCAATTTGGATACAGCCCCTAAAATACACTCGTTTTAAAATAATTAATTTCTCGGAAACTTATCGTACGAATTGCATAAAAAAATTTTTTAGGCTAAGGTAGTAGTAGGCGAAGGGTGTAGAGTTCATTTATGCTGTCAGAATTGTGTATTGCTATTAAAAAAAAAAAACAAAGTTCTGGTTCGTTTTAATATGTAGATGACACCCTAAGCAAATTTTATATCCATCATTTAAAAGTAGACTTTATTACCAATCGTGTGGTATCAGTAACTTTCTTCTACGATAATTTTTTGCAGAGTTAGTAAAGGGTGTTTACTTTTTTTTCCACGACTGTACATTAGGGTGGAACTTAAGTATAGGGTGAAAAAAAAAACTTTTTTGTTTTAATGTGTAATAGTGAAAACTTTTTTCCTTTTTGGATGCCTAAACTTTTGGCTGAAAAGGTTTTTTTAAATTAAGTTGTTTTCCGGTTCCTCAAGGAGGTCAAAGTTTTGAAATTTCAGTATAAAGTAACTTAAAGTAAACAACGTAGCTGTTAGCTCATATCTACTTTTATTTTGCAAATACTATCCAGAAGTCACCACGAGGAGGTGGTTAAATATTGACTTCCACCCTCCTTACCTCCCTTTGTTATGGATTAATTCAATTGGATATTCAACCTACTGTCTTTTTATGCAAACTTTGTCATTACATTGTGGGAATTCAACTTTCCCAAGATTAAGCCATCTTTTGCTTAATATTTAAAGACTGTTGACGTAGCTCGCAGGACAATTTTGACACACGTTTCCACTGTTTGAGTATCACAAGGAAAATCTAAAATTCAGGTGTATCCCCTGTTTGTACTTTTTTTAAGTTCTTCATCCGATCAGTCTGCCAAGACAGGATAAATGTTTTTATAGTCTATAATTTCAATATGTTCGCATTTTTTCAAGTCGCTTTCCTACTGGTCCAGAAAATCCTTTTGTACCCATAGTTTTTCCAGCAAGATGTTGAAATAAGTATCTAAGAAAAAAGTTCATTTGCATGTAATAATCAAATTATCCATTATAAAATTTTTAGGGTATTGCTTCCGATGTTTTAACAACTCCAGATTAGCATCCTGCATTAAAGGCGTTTCTGTTTCACCCAATAACTTTCAAACTTGAAATGTCTGTATTATTATTTTCAAAATACACCAAAATTGCAGTGGCTATATTAATATAAGAAGAAGATGTCAATGAAATATGACCAATATATTTTTATCCTGGTTTTTGAACTAAGACCAGGTGTTCGTCTTTAATGATTCTTAGTTATACTTTTTACCCTCTGCTTCAGTTATCATAATGTTATCCTTTCTGCCATCAAAATACTAACCTTCTAAAATTAACTCATTTCGTCTTTTCTGTTCTTTCAAATTCTTCCTTTTCTTTTCTCTTTGTCGTCTTCAAGTCCTTCTTTCAGTTACCTTTTCTTTATTATCATCAGAAATACCCATATCTTCAAAGGTGCATTTGCAATAATATTTGCAGTTCTGTCTAATACCCCGGATCTTTCACCTTGTTGATTATCAAATTCAGGTTTAGAAAAATAACCGATTGAACTATTTCCTTTCGAACTATTTTATACACTTGACGATCATTCAATCAGAACATCATTTTTTTTGTTTTAAAATAACTTTTTTCCTTGATATTTCCTTTTCCAGTCTTGCTACACATTTTTTTGTAGTTTTTATATCTATTGATCCTATTGTCATCACCCTATCTCTCTTTGGTCTTTGAGAAAGTCACGTTCTTGTTCTGATACACGATAATATTTAGTGCTTTTACACAAAGAAATGTTTTTTGCAGGATTACCTAACATTTTGCAATTTTATATTGGATGTGGGATTATTCTTTCTAATCTTAATATTTTTCTTCAAATTTTGACATTTCTCGCGCTAGTCTCTAATCATTTTTTATGATTTGTGTATCAGAAACCGTTGGAATTGAAGGTCTCAGCAATACACTTTTAATTGTATCATCAACAGCTTTAGATATTTTAGAAATAGTGTGTACCAGATTCCAGCTGTCAGATTTGAAGTTAAATTGAACCCAAAAATAATGTTTCATAACATCTTCATATGTTCGTCAAAGATGACAGTCTAATGTTAATTGTTTTGGTTCACGAAATACAGGACACTTCAACAATTATCTAGATTTAGGTATGTTAACAGACATTGTCACTTTTGACACCGAATGTTTATTGAAAAATAATTAAAGAAACTGTTAACACACGTTAAATCGGACTAACTTGTTATGCGTCGCAGCGAAATAAATCAGAGGCAATGAAAGCCGACGACCACGACGCTGGCTTCTACAAAAGTCAAATAAAGTGGGGCTAACTTTTCTCAGGCACTCAAACTAAATTATTCTCTTTATTACAGGACATTAACACTTAATTAATTTAGTTTGCAAAATATAAATTTAACAATAAGCTTAAAAAACTTTTCATGCAATTATTGGCTTTTTTTTTGTTTTTTAGGGAAAATCAGGCGCTTTGAGGAACCGGAAAATATCATTTTAAAATTAAAAGAAAAATATTTTCTTTTTATGGAGTTAAAAATGAAAAAAATAATCACTATTAGAATATAAAATTCGAAACTTCGTTTTTTAGTTCCACCCTACTGTACATATACAATATATATTAAATAATTGGAATTTAATTTTGTATCCTATGTTTTTCTTTAATTCTGACACTTGTTAGAATGGCGAAATACAGAACAGTATTTGCCAGACATTTATGCAATTTGCACAGGTATAATGTAGGTGAACACAAAAATGCATTGACTTTCGATAATTCGGCAAAATCGCTAATTCGACACGGCTGTGGTCGCGAACCTGCCGGATTAAACAGCGTCTACTGTATCTTTTTATAAAACTACTATATATTACTGTTTGCAATCTTGAATGAATATTTTACATATATCCCTGCTCACTTGTTTCAAAATCATGAAATAATAATTCTCATTTTCTTTTTATAATTTTAGCGGAAAACACATTTGAATCCAAACGCATCGCTTAGAAGAGTTTCAAGCAAACTTTGATCTCAGTAAAGAGAGCTCATCCAGCGAATCAGAACTATGATGATTCCTATGCATAGCCACCACAACCATTCATGATTAGCCGAGAAGATCCTACATTGAGCAATTCAACACTGTTGGAAATCACCAATGCTACAGAAAATCTTTCACCTTTCATAAAATCTCATAAATTTATTTTATTTACATCAAAGCATAAAATCAACTGGACATATACAGTATTTTGTAGGATGTATTAATGTTACTTACAACTTCAGAAGTACATCAAATATCCAGTAATGGAACCTTCAACTAGGCTGGCACTGAATGGGCCATTTTCAATCCAAGTTCATTACAGTCATGATTGCCAACAGTTTTCTCAAAAAGAATCTCCATAATCAAGTAAAGTACTGTGATACTTGACATTCTCATCGAAGGTTATGAACATAGGATGGCTCTCTGTGGTATGAGATTTGCACTGTGATAAAGCAAAGGAAATTTGAAGTGGTCGTGTTGAGATGTAAAAAGTGGTTACTGTTCTTGGACAACATAATACTTATGTAAGCCTGGTATCAGGGCTAGCCATATGCACCTGGGCATTTTTTTAATAAAAAATTAGGATCTTAAATTTTTTGTACTCAGGTTTCCGTTTGGCTTCTATCCTTATAAGAAGTCTCCAATGAGACAAAAAAAAAATTTTTTGCTTTATTTTTTTGAGTAAAAAAAGGACCAGATTATTTTTTCTTTTTTTTTATTATTTGGGTTTTCTAAGAGAACACCAGCTCCCTCTACAATCTACTGTTTTCAAATTTAATAAGAAACTTGCTTCATATGCAAGAACATGTCAAATTACTTTCAAAGGCAATGCAAACAAAAGCACCAGGGCTAGCCATAAAATAAGGGCGACAGGTGTGAAGCACCCAGGTTACTTAAGGGGCTCTCAAGGAGACTAAAAATATTTTGAACTATTTTTTAATAAAAAGTTAGGTCCTAAAACAAATTTCTCCCAAATTGGTTTCTATACTTATAGGGAACCCCTTCCCGGGAGAAACAAATTATTTTCTTGTTTTATTTCTTAAATAAATAAAAGCCCCAATTTTTTTTTCTTTTGCATCTGGGCCTTTCAAGGAGAATGCCAATGCCAGCTTCCAGTACCATCTACAATCTACAGTTTTCCAATTTGATAAATAATTTGCTTCATAATACTCAAAAACTTATCAAATTAGTTTCCATATAATGAACAACAATGCAAAGAAATAATTTTCATAAAAAAAAAAATAAAAAAAAAAAAAAACTACAGCAAAATCAAATTTAATTCTTGTAATAAAAATTCGCAGGTTCAACAAAACAACAGTAACCATTATTTTACCTCACAATGGCCATCCTATCAGGCTTTAGAAGTGTTGCCATAGAGTTTACACTCGTCCTGAATATAGACATTTATGAACAAACTGTGAATTTCACAAGTTACGAGTCAAAGAGTGTTGATTTTGTTGTAAACAGACTTTTCAATTGCATTTGATTTATTAGTATGCATTTTATTGGGGGGAAATTAAAACAAACCAGATAAAATCCTTGCAACAGGTTAATTTTAAATAAATCATGACAAAAAGCATTACCTCAAAAGATCAGTACATTTCTGACAAATGTTTCAGTGTAAAATAGTGTCTAGCAAACATAAGAAAACAGATGAAACATTAATGAGAAACTGGAGATAACTCACAATTAAATAATAAAACTTTGTATTAATCACCATAAAACAAAAGCACACACAGGACATGTTTCAGGCTGGAAATTTTAACAGCGTGTCATCAGCCAATGTAAACACATGTCCGTAAGGGGATTCATAAGGTTTGTGACATTGTCCTCATATGGACATGTATTTACATCAGCTAATGATGCACTGTTAAAATTCCCAGCTCGAAACGCGTCCTGTGTGTGCTTTTGTTTTATGATGATAATACAAAGTTTTATTATTTAATTAATAATAAACAGATTTATTTTACTTAAGTTGGACAAAATACAGTGAACTCTCATTAGTATGGACTTCCCAAGAGGGCTATTTTTCGTCCACATAAAATGCTGTACCTCATTGGTGAAAAATAATCCTTTGCATTGAATAAATTGAATTCAGCTTTTGACAGAAATGAAATAAGTTACCAACTTTATACTGAAAAAAAAACTTTTCTTTTATTTAGTAATGTTAGTAAAAAAGAAAGTTAATGACAATTTGTTAATACCAAAGAATAAGTTACTCAGGACAAACAAAATATGCAAAGAAATTGCTGCTCTAACTTACATAGTTTTACTTTAATTAAAGCAATCCCTCACATTTCTTTGTGATAACTGAACAAATGATCCTTTCACCCCACTTTTTTACAGTTTTGAGATGCACTCAAAAATTTAGTCTGTTACATCACATTTTGATTGGTACTATGGGTGAACAGCCAATAACATTTTTATTCCCCCCCCCCCCCCCCCCTGTTTTCGGTGGTGGAGCCTTTTTTTTCTCTTCATTATTGTCACTGACAATTTCTTGATCTCTCAATAATTAAAGTTATACTAAATGTGGATTTTGAAGAAATAATGTTCAGAATTAGTTTTGATTCTGCACAGTCAATTTGTGAAAAAATTGTCTGTGTTACCCAATGAGTAGTATGTATTAAGCCGATGTCCTTAACATTAATTGCAAATAGAAGATGTTAGGAAAACAAAATTGTTCTCATTAACCGCAGATATACATTAATGAGAGTTCATTGTACCATTAACATAAATTTGTTTATAGCCACAGAAAACATTGCTGTCATACAAAACATTTCTGTTAACCATAATTTATTTAACATAATTTACAAGGAAAAAGGAAGCATTTTGGTAAACATACCTAAACATTTGTGATAAATGTCACAAAAAATTCAAATTTATTTATAAATTATAATACTACAATAGCAAACAGACCATGATTTTCAAAAAAATTCTTTCAGAAAACATGAATATCTAATAAATAAATAATAATCTGAAGATACTACACACTACACTCAACTTTCTGAACACAAGTGTGCAAGTTCTTTTTTTTTTTTTTTTTTTTTTTTTTAAGGGAAATTTTTATGAATTTCTGACACAATGAAAATTCGCTGGATTCAAATGCTGGACCTCCTGTTTTGAAACTCGAAATGTCTCCTCTGCACTACTAATGCTCGATTAAACCACTGCAATATTTATCATTTATAGTGTGCCACATTTCCTTGATGATTTTCCCTATAGGGTTGGTTGTAGAATGGTTTGAAAATGGTTCAAAAATGGATTAAGTACCTAATCCATAGGGGATTTTTATGAAACTCTATACAGTTGTTACAACAATGATCTACAACATATTTGTCAAACGAGGATTCAATCAGAAAAACTGTTTGGGAGTAATTGTGTTCTCTCACATCATGATTACAATACTTCCCTCACACTATGCGTTTGGAAAGTAAAATATTATATGCCACAATTACCTAAATTTAAGAACAATTATTTCTACTTTAAGTTTACCCAGGATATCCTCCCCCACCCTCTAAAACATTATCCTACACATTAGTTTAATAAAAATATATTAACTTAAGAGCACTAATTTCTGCTTTAACTTTACCGAGGATATCTTCCCCCTCTAAAACAATACCATAAGTTTAAGTACACATAAGTTTAATGAAAATTTACTATAAACTAAAATTTGTATGATAATTAATGAAACCACAAATGACAGTAAAAAAAATTAATATTCCAATGTATGCCTTTCACTTGAATTTCAACTTAAAAAGAAAAAAAAATTGGTATACTAAAGCTTTTTTTTAGACATGATTGAAAAATCATAATATCCAGAAGCTGTAGTCATTAATTTATTATATTTTATTATTTATATTATGATGTGTATTAGTCAATCATAAAGCATGCAACTGAAAAGTTCTTATTGAACAATATTAAATTCAAAAACTAAAAGCAGGAGACAGCGTTATGTGACATCTTTCTCAAAAATTGTTTTACTTTATATACATGGAGGTGTTATGAGACAATCTATCACATGGCAAAACTAAAATGCTAAAATTCTAATTATTCTTGAAGTATGAGATATTACTTTTTAATATTTTTTAATTGATAATTTAAATAACAACAATAATAATTAAATGTTAAAAAGTTTTTGAGAGAGGAACTGAGAGAGTTTAGTAGCATCAGAATTAACATTTTAAATATGCTATCAAGAAGAAAGTAAATTGAAAAAATTCCCAACAAACACCATTCATTTCACTTCAATTTCCTGGAAATTTAATTTTTGTAAAGTTTCTTCTTCCATTTGTATCTGATTACTGATTCTAATTATTCTACAAATTCCAGTAAAGTAAACGGGTCTTGTTCCAGTTCTTCATTCAATATTTATTATTATATATATACAGCTATTTTTCCCCTAATGATTAAAGACATGATAATCATAAAAAGAAAAGAAAAGCATGATTATATAAATGAACATCACTTGTAATGTTCTACAAAAAAAATATGTCAAAAAATGTTGATTATTAGTAAATAATACTATTTAAAATATTTATTAAGCAAGAATTTACCTCATGATCATCTATTAAATATTTATTTATATTCAGTTAATAGAATCAAAATTGCATGATAATTCAGACAAAGAAATTAATTTTGACATTGTCATTAATTCCATGTAACAAAATGCTTTCTAAAAAACTGGTTTGTTTTAATTTTGAAAGTTTCACTCTATTTCTAATTACTCTTGAAGTGGATGCTGAAACAGATTTTTTTTGTGGCAAGTGAGAAATGCACTCGAAATACTATATTTTATGTAAAGTTACAGAGATAAATTATGAAATCAATTATATAAGAAGAATGTGAATAAATATAAAAGTGCCTTACTGTCTTATTGTTCCTGCTGAAATGGTAAAATGTATAAAATTGTTCTCTGTTTTTTATGTGTGTATTGAAAATACAAATTTAAATATGTATAAAAACTATCATTTTTAAATAAAGTTATAAAAACCAAATAAATTGTGTTTATTTTAGAATGGAAGATATTTAGGAATACTTCCAAAATGTATAGCAATAATAATAAAGATATTATCAATACTTGTAAAAAATAGTTCCAGTTTTACACATATTTGTGATAAACACAACTGAAGAATTATAAATAATAGTGGATAAATACAGTTCTAAATAAATAGTGTACAAATACTTTAGATATTTTAATACACAATATAAAAGCTATATATAAATTATTTCTGAAATGAATATTCTTATGAGAAATATATTAGATGAAAAAGCATTATTCTTATAAAGTATTTTCAGTGTGAATAATTTGTAATATTCTCGACATGAAAATTTTATATGCAAGAAGATTTCATTCATACTGATATTTCTATAGAAGTCCATCACTTATTAAACTCCTAATAAGCAATTTCAAATGTTAATGCTAGCAACTGACAGATTTTAAAATGTTTTTTTCCATAAGTATAAAAGACAGAATCTGTCTACCTACCGACAATCTAACACTGTGATGGGAAGGTCCACTATGAAAATTAGTATACTCAAGGGGGGTAGCTGAGTTTAGATTTTCAAAATTTTAACTTTGAAAAGATTCTACATTCCCCCCCCCCCCACCTCATAATTCAAGTGCAGTTCCTTTTCTATAATATGAATGCTATTTTCTTAATTAGTAGATAGGAGATTTTTCATTTAGTTAGTAGCACTGGTTTTTCTTCAAATCTAACATTAACAAAGTCATGGGTTACATCTAGAATAAAATAAAAGTTAACTACCTAATCTTTTTCTTCATAAATATATATTTATATTAATTTATTTTAAAAAAATCTATTATTATCATTTTTAAAAAAACTGCAATTATGATTAATACTTTTGCTGTGGGGTAGGAAATGCTTATGTTGGGGAACACAACTGCTAATTGTTTTTAAATACCATCAACTACAAATTAAAATAATTTCTTCTTCAGAAAAAATTGTTTATCTGAAGTTCTTAATTCATTATTAAAATATAAAATAATTTTTAATAAATTTCTCTAATGTCATTAAAACATATAATTGAATTCAAATTTTCTTGTATTTAAAAATAAATCTACACAATACGTAAAGCGATCTATATTTTTAAAATTAATCTATAATAACATATTTAATACAGAATTATTTATTAGAAAATATTCTTTTATACATTTTATTCTTGAAGCTATGAAAAGTCTTTATAATTTTCTGATTTATAATCAAATAATTACATTATGAAAGTCTGTGACTGTGGTTTTACATAAAAAAGGAGATATTAAAATATCAAAACAGAAGAGTTAAAAACATATTTATTTAACAACAAACTTATATACAGTATAAATTTAAATATATAACAAACATATATAAGACATGAGGAAAAATATCAAGATCCTGAGTGAGTTCTTTTGTGCCGTAAAATTTCACTTAATGTTAGAAAAATGTCTTCTTGACAATTGGGACAGAAATAAGACTTCTTCAAAGGATTTTTATCATTTGCAGATGAACCAGCACTAGTCTCATTTTCTGAAACACAAATAAAATAATTTTAATGGAAATATACAGCTATAAATTTAAAAGATTATGCTTTAATATGCATTTAGAGCCGGTGTTGCAGTAAGAATACTGTGAGTATCTCTTGATATTAGACACCAAGCCTGATATGAGGCTCATCAACATTCTCGGGAAGGAATGATAAATGTATCATGAATGATGCACAAGTTATCAATAGAAAAATGACAAACTTTTTTTGTACCAGTTTGCAGTGGCACCAACTTATACGGACCCGTGGGGCGCGAGCCCATCCAATAATTTGATCTCTCCGCCCAACCAATTCCAATTGATTTGATTCGTTATTTATTTATTTAATCGCTGAAATGAAATTTGGTTTTATTGACGTTCTCAAAGTAATTCTTTTGAAAAATAGTAAGGACATCAGCTAGACTTACAAGCAGTGAAAGTCCTTTCCTGCGGATGTATAATTAAATTTCTCTCTACCTGTTTAATGTATCAAACTGATAAAGCAACTAGGTGACTAAACTGAATATGAGATTATAATTTAATAAAATTACTTATTAAATGATAATTAAATTATAATAATTTTATACTTTGCTTAGAAAAAACATAATTTAACTTGAAATTATCATCTTTATTCATTCGCTTCTTAACTGCCCCTGCCTCCACTAACAAGGAAACCACTTTTGGTGTTGCTCGCACCTAGCATTGAGACCTGTTGCATTTTAAAGCCCTATATCATGAAGTTTGAGAATCGATAAAATTTTTCTGTTAAAATAATATTTCTTGATTATACAGCAGCATAACTTTCTGAAAATGCAATTTTCGAGACCACTTATCGGGCTATTAACATTGAATTTTTTTAAAGAAAAGCATTTAAAAATAAAAATTAGTTAATAATATGTATAAAATATTGAGAAAAGTTTGAAAGTTCCTTCAAAAACCCACGAATTTGATTTTGGAAAATTGCAACTTTATATTCATATTTTTGGCGGGGAAACAGTTGGCGTTTATTTTCAAAAGTAGCGCTTTCCAGCAACCCTAGTCAAATGCCATAGCTGAATTTGTAATAGCTAGAAATTGCAATGTCCAACCTACTTCGCCACAGTAATTTTTCTAAATTGTGTAAAAATATTAATTTACTTTATGATTACTTTTACCGAAGGACCATTTAATACAGCAACATTTCATTTTAAACATTTGAAACTTTATTTCATTCGATTTCAAAAGAAAATAGTTTGCTTATTTTGTATTTCACTAAAAAATAGTTTTCAATGATCTTCGAAGCTTTTATAGAATTATATTTATTACTTATATATTTATCGTCTGCATAGAAAAAAAAAATAAAAACCTAATATTTGTTTCTTATGCTATCAATTATAAAAAAAAATCGCAATCTGATGTAATTCTAGTAATATGTTCTGTACATTTTCTCTTTGGATAAAGCGGGCGGAAAAATTGTTGCGCCATATTTGGCATGAAATAAACAAATAAATATGTAATAATAAAAAATTAAAAGTATAAAAAAGTATATAAAATATTATTTTAACAGAGAAATTTTTTCGGTTCTCTAACTTTTATGTATAGGGCTACAAAACGCACCAAGTCTCGATGCTAGGTGCGAGCAACACCAAAAGTGGTTCCCTTGTAAGTAGCTCCACAATAATATGATTGTGGAGCTCAGTGATCTCCATGCACACCCACACTAAAGAGAAAAAATTGTATGTGTTATTTTACTCAAAAATTTATGAGCCCACCCAATATTTTTCAAAAGTTGGTGCCACTGCCAGTTTGTCAAATAACATAACTACAACACTGATCACATAAAGTACAATTACATATTTAACTCTTTTAATAACTATCCTGCCAAGCCCGATAGATGGTTTGTCAACATTTCCAGGAATGAATGATGAATGTATCATGAATGATGCACAAGCTGTCAATAAAAAAAATTAATAACTTTTTTTGTACCAGTTGATCAAATAGAATAACTGCAACACTGATCACATAAAGTAAAATTATATATTTATCTCTTTTAATTTGGAGTAATGTAGAATGATGTTAATAATGTTAACTTAAGGCTGTTCTTAACTGATCTGCTCAACAAGCACAAAACGTTTTGGCACATTTACAAATTCATTTTTTAACGGAAAGGTATAAAAGTGGAAAGCCTGGCCATGGAAGCGATTTGGAATTGAACTGTTTTTTCCATTTTTTGATCAATCAATTACCTATTGAGTTATAAACAAATTTGATCATGTGACAAACACGTTTTTCGCCCGCTCTTGAGGCTCTTTTTTCCTTCCCGCAGAAATTCGGTTCAAAACGTCAACTTTGACACTATTTTCTGAAAGATCTATTGCGTTTGCAAAAAATGGAAAAAACAGCTTGATGAAATAGTTTCTGAACAACAACACCAGCCAGTTTCATGCATTTTCGAACAAAAATAAATTAAAACTTATGTCAGAAAGTTGCCCTTTTGGATTTCCAGACCTGCCAACCTTTGAAAATGAGAAATCGTAGCACATAAAATTAAAATTAATCTAGAGGTTGGTTGGTTGTTTTTTCATGTTTCGCAGCCATCTTTTGATATTCATAAAAGGAAAAAGGTTTCAGTCTTTCAACTCAATATAGTAATTTTTTCCCTCAGAAAATTTTTATACGATTTTTAGAATTTCTTCTCGTTTCACAGTGTTTTTTGGCATTTGTAAAAGGAGCCTGGTTTCAATTTGTTATCCCAATGCAGAAAATTTTGGTGAAATTCGCGATTTTTTTTTCCCAATTGGGGAAATTCCTTTATTCTGCAACAAAAAAAAAAAAAAAAAAAAAAAAAAAAAATTCCGCGAACTTCCAAGAAATTTCAAAATATACTTGCAGAAGAATCATAGGTCTGTGGAAGAATTTAAAGGGGAAAATACTGCACAACATTTTTCATTATGCAGGACTTTCCTTTTCTGTGCGCAAATCGTGCGATTTTGCACACTATTTCAAACCTTGCCCCTCAAAGAACAACACCCCCCCCCCCAGAGATTCTTAAAATGGCACCCCTATTTGTAAGGAAGGGAATTCTTGTACTATAAATATTTACAGAAACACGATTCACTCGTGGTTAATATACATAAAGAGTGTTTTATGTTAAAAAGTTTGTTTTGTAGCCCAGATTTTTTTTTCCCCATGAGCATTTTTTAATGTCCGAAATTTCGGGCTAATGGCCAATTTTTTTTTTTTAACTTTCGGAAACGAATACTTTGAAATTTTGGAAATTTCAGAACAGAATCACTCTTGAAAAATATGCTGCGTGGGATAAAAATCATAACTAGAAACAAAAAAATGCATTTGTCTTTTTTGCAAAAAATCGTAGTTTAAGACCGATTTTCGTAGCATCGTAGTTTATAGGTCCAAATTGTAGCAACTACGATTTTTTCGTAGCAGTTGGCAGGTCTGGATTTCAGAACACCCTTAACAGAAAATGTCTTCTGAAAAAAAAAGCTTATTCTAAAACTTTGAATATCTATAACATTTTAAGTCTAAAATGAGGCAAGTGTTATATTAAGTAATATTGTAGAAAGTGGGATTAAAAAAGGCATATTTCAAACAAAAGGAAGAATCTGCTCACTCGCATGAGTACTATGAAGATAAGGACACTCAACATATACGAAGCTTGAAATTTAATCTTTACTAAAATCTACTCATACACTGTATTTACTAGATGTTCTACAAGATTTGATATATGCATTTTTAAAACGAAACAAACAAACATGCACACATATTTTAGATAAAAGCAATAGCAATATGATGCTAACATGCAAATAAATCATCTACTGTACAAAAATATTTAGTGGCAAATAAATCATCTACTGTACAAAAATATTTAGTGGCAAATAAATAAGTAGATATGTTTTATACATTACAATAAAGAAATAAAAATATAAGCAGGATTTCTGTTTGATTTAAAATTTTACTAATAAACTAGACTCGCCAATCATAGATATGTGAATCAGTCAACAAGAAAATACGAGTCAATCGAGAAAAATCAGGAGTCAGTTTTCAACCAAATACAATATACATTCAATATACATTCATGAGCTTGAGCACGTTCCACGCATATTAATGGATGCTGTAATTGGAGATTTTCACAAATAGCTACTATAAATAAGTATTATTATAATGAAAGGGGGCATTTTACTTTTGTCTGTTTTTCATTTTCTTAAAACCCTTAAGGGTTTTATATTTACATAGGGAGAATATGACAGTTTTGTCACACATACTCAAAGGCATCAATGTTGACATGTTTTCCAATAAACTATGGAAGAAAATAGAAAAACTGAAACAAATTCATTCTTTATAATACAGGTTGTGATTGAATTTTTGGAAGACATTTTCTCTTCAATCTGAGCAAGTAAATTCATCCACCATTTCTCAATTGCTTTTATTGTTGCTACAAAAAACAGTTTGAGGGAGGGGGATGGCAGTTTGTGAATCAATTGTTGGCACACTATCATTAAATCGTTTGTGAGTCATGTTTAACTATTTTTCTGGGATTTTTACATAAAAGGCAAGAAAACACAAACACTGTATAAGGTTAAATAAATCTCACAGACAGATGTAGTTCATATTATTATCTATTTATTGGGTTAAACATGGTTCAAGAATAAATGTACATAATTTCAAGGTCATATGTACAATGTCATTTTTAAAATAAAGATATTTTCAGTCAGCTAACTTTAAAATTAGTTTTACAGAAATATTTCTAAAAGATAAAAAACATTGCCTGACATTTTTTGTTTGATCATAGCCATAAAAGAAACTGTTTTTGAGATATTTTCATACATTTAAAAACTATAATATTTTGTTCATTTACTCAACACTTAAAAATAATTTGTGATGTCAATAAAAAAACCATTTCCATTTTTTCCTTGTGGCTTTATGAATGCATGTATAAAGACAGTTCTTAATAATAAACTATATATTTTTTGAAAAAATCATTCAAAATATTTTCAACATACTAGAAAACAAAAAAGTTTCAAAATTTTTAATGGAATAATTTAATATTTTTAAATCAAAATAACCTCAAAATTTTTATATTTTAATAAATTATTTTAATAAATTAGTTCCTTAAATCAAATTAATCTTTCCGATTCGAATGGAATGACAGACCATATATAAATGAATAAGAATCTGTATTTCACAATCAACCTCCACAAAAAATGATTATATATATATATATATATATATATATATATATATATACAATTGTTGTAAAAAGCATCCAGAATTTAGCATTTAATTGATAAGATTTCACAACGGTTTTTTTTTTGTTTATTTGTTTGTTTTTTTATTTTCTTCAAGTTGGTACCACTGTACTGAACTACATAATGAAGTTTGAGTGCCTTTTGTGACTTAGTGTGTTGACAGAATCTTTTTTTTAATTTTATTTTTTTGTTAACCATTTGGAAACGGTTGTTGTTTTTGGTCGAGGATGGGACCAAATGATGCTTGCATTTTATTTTTTTTAACGAAATTCAATGATGTTCTTTACTTTTAGAAGAATTTTTATTTGAATAGGTAATAGAAAGGCATAAAATCGTTAAAAATTGCTTGAATAGGTAATCGAAAGGCATAAAATCATTAAAAATTGCTTGAATAGGTAATCAAAAGGCATAAAATCGTTAAAAATTGAAAAAGTTACAAAATGGGTAGGCGCAAATTATCAGATATGGAAAAATCCAAAGCCAAAGAGCGATGCCGAAATGGAAATCGTCTTGCAAAGCAAAAATCGAGGTCTTCAACTCATTATGTAGGCCATGAAAATCGAGATCTTCAACTGATTATGTAGCCCATGAAAATTGAGGTCTTCAACTGATTATGTAGCCCATGAAAATCGATTACAGAATAAAAGACAAACGCGAAAAAAGAAACAATCTAATGTTTAATCGATTGATAGTAAAAGGCAATGTCTCAAGGGGCTCCAATCCACTAGCCACGGCATTTTACAATCGGTCAATTCTAACCGGGAAAAATTGAGCTCAACGTAGGTAATTTGTCGCAATCTGTGGATGATTCGGTGGAACTGCTTTCAATTTGTAAACTGTTTTTCTTCTCGAAATGGAACCAAAAATTCCAAATGGTCGTTGTAATCTATTAAATTACAATATTTTTTTTTCTTTTTTTTTGTCATACCTTTGAAATCTGGGATTCTTATGATCTCACCTTCATGAAACACATCATAACTGGTGATGAGACATGGATTTACGAATATGGCATATGAATACGCTAACAGTCTTCATAATGGCAAACTGAAAATGAGCCAAAACAACAATAACAACAAAATACATTTTCTTTGAATCCTGTGGTGTGGTGTACTCCAAATTCCTCCCATAGGGACAACAGTGAATAAGAAATACTATTTAGGTGTCATAAAGTGTTTGTGCACCAAAGACAGACAGATTTGTGGAAGGACAATTTATGGATTTTGCACCTCAATGATGCACCATTCCACAGAGCTTATTGTTGTGTAAGATTTTTTGGCCAAAATGCAATGAATGTCCTCAATTAAATACCGTACTTTCCTGATATTGCCCCATATAACATTTTCCTGTTCCCAAAGCTTAATGGCAGATCCAAGGAAGGAGCAATGGGGTGATCACCCCTCCCTTGGGTGATAATACAGAGCCCTCAGGCTGATTTATCAATGCAGTTTAAATTCTTTTTTAACCTCTTAAGCACTCAAAACAAAACCCAGATACATCCATCATTCTTTTGCTTCGTTGCATTAAAAATCTAAAATATTGTTATTATCAAAAACATTTTAAAAGAAATTTATGATCTAAGAAAATCTAAAATAATTTTAAAATATTATTTTACATCTATTCCGGATATATAATGAATGAAAATGTGTTCACAACTGTGAATGAGACTGACAGCCAAAAATTAACTCTTAAGAGAGTAAAAAACTATCCATAACTACTGAATAAATGTTTCTTTAATAAGTTTCAAAATATTCTTTATAGACCTACTTTGGAAATAAAGAAACAAACAGTTTTATATGCAGTATAATTGACAAATTCTGGACACAGAGGTACATTGTCCTCAGAACAGGTATAGATTACAATGACAGTAATAAGTCTTTGTAATATTTTTCACCCATGAATGGAGAAAGAATCACTAAATTAAAGAGATTTTTTCTTTTTGAAAGATTCAAATAATCACCAAGGTTTTAGGGTGCAAATCTTGAATAATTAATGTTAAAAAGTTGAAATGTTTGTTTTATTGGATTGTTTGGCCTAATTGGTTGTTCTATTCAATGTAAAAATAATGCTGCATGAATAGTTACATGCAGGAGATTTTCTTCGATCGGTTATTAGAATTAGAAAGTTGCTATAATGTACTATTGTTATATTGAATAGTTGCTGTATATGTACTTTTCAGTTGTTCTTTGTTCAGAGATATTGTTTATTAATTCTTGAATCCTTGAAATTCTAAAATAATCTGCCCTTACCGAGGCTAAAATTATCACTTCAAAGAAGCCATTTTGAGCCAATTGAGGCTATGAAAGGAAATTTGCTGAAGGAACTGAAGGACATACTTCAATCAGTCTATGAAAAATGTATGGAGAATTGGGCCAAGCCCTCGCATTGTTGCACTGGACTGGAAATAACCTATTTTGAAGATGACAAAATAAGTTTTTATGAATAATTTTTTTTAATTCCAGATACTTTTTACACCCAATGTATATATAAACAACAAAAACCAAACAAAAACTGATTGCAGTACATCAACAAACTTTTTAATAAATAAAATAAGCATTACTTTCATGTTGAACATAAACAAACCTACGAAAAGGAAATAAACTTATTCCTGAATATACTGATGGCAAATTGTAACTCTCAAACTAGCATTAAGAACAATAAAATTACTATTATTTTTTTTAATTTCAAGACAGAACATGCCCTTTAAATTTTAAAATAATTTCTAAAATGTTGCACATTGAATTGAATAAAAAGATCAATCAATCAATAGCAACCAATCTCTAACAACTCAATGTGGCAAGAATTGAAAAGTCTCAATTTTTTTTTTCTTTACTTAATTATTAATTGACTTACTATGTCTTTTTTCACATGATTCTTTATGCCGAACTTGGTCCAAAACTGTTGCAACCATCTCTTTCTCACAGAATGGACAAGTCCAGTGCTTCTGAATGTATTGTAGATGACCATCATCAGGATCAGATAAACTATACAAAAAATTCAATGATAAATATCAGCAAACTCAAATTAGTTAAATTATTTTTAATGCAACATTTTAAAGAAAAGCATTCTGTGGAAAATTTATCAAGAAAATACTTTATGCTAATTTGTATAGTTTAATCTAATAATACAGTAGATTTTTATAACGCAATGCTATGTAACACAATTCTCCATATACTGCACAAATTCTCAGATGTAAACAATGATTTTTGGAGTTAAAAAGCACCTGCATTTTCACATTGTAAAATGTTGCTACTCTCTAAATGACTAAATTTGATACATTAGTTCAACTTTATATTCTAATTTAAGACCTTTTTACTGAAAAAAATGCTATTATTACAATAAATATTTTTGTAAATGACTAATATAAGAGATGGTTGTGTCAGTTGTATTTAGATCATGTTTATAAAGTAAATTTAGCAATGTCTGGCATATATTATGCAAAAATTTATAATTTGAATAACTCTTGGTAACATGGAATGCAGTATAAAGATATTCTAATATATTTTGATATGTTTCAGACATATTTGGCCATGTTTACAGGGTGAATTTAATGATGTGATCCATATAATGCAAAATTCTATGTAACACACAACTTTGAGTTTTTAGGTTTGCATTATAAAGATCTTCTACAAATGCCATTTCACAAGTAATTACACTAATTACGTATCCAGTGTTTACTGGAGTTCCATTACCTGTGATTTATTCTATTGAGCTGTTTCATATATCAGACCAGATGCTACGATCAATAAGGTTAGCTGGATGAATTAGGTCCTCCAGATCATCCAGGATAGCTCAGTTGGGAGAGAATTGTCAGCTTCAGCCAAGAGATTCCTGGTTCAAATCTTGGTCCGGGCATTTTTCGCCCAGTTGGAAAATTATAACTCATATGATTTATTTATTAATTAGAATAATTGTGTTAAAATTAATCTAGTGCAATTACGTATCCAGCGTTTACTTGAGCTCCATTACCTGTGATTTATTCTGTTAAGCTGATTTATATGTCAGACCAGATGCTATGATCAATAAGGTTAGCTGGGTTAATTAGGTCCTCCAGATTCATCCGGGATAGCTCAGTTGGGAGAGAATTGTCAGCTTCAGCCAAGAGATTCCTGGTTCAAATCTTGGTCCGGGCATTTTTCGCCCAGTTAGAAAATTATAACTCATATGATTTATTTATTAATTAGAATAATTATGTTAAAATTAATCTAGTGCAATTACGTATCCAGCGTTTACTTGAGTTCCATTACCTGTGATTTATTCTGTTAAGCTGATTTATATATCAGACCAGATGCTATGATCAATAAGGTTAGCTGGGTTAATTAGGTCCTCCAGATTCATCCGGGATAGCTCAGTTGGGAGAGAATTGTCAGATTCAGCCAAGAGATTCCTGGTTCAAATCTTGGTCTGGGCATTTTTCGCCCAGTTAGAAAATTATAACTCATATGATTTATTTATTAATTAGAATAATTATGTTAAAATTAATCTAGTGCAATTACGTATCCAGCGTTTACTTGAGTTCCATTACCTGTGATTTATTCTGTTAAGCTGATTTATATATCAGACCAGATGCTATGATCAATAAGGTTAGCTGGGTTAATTAGGTCCTCCAGATTCATCCGGGATAGCTCAGTTGGGAGAGAATTGTCAGATTCAGCCAAGAGATTCCTGGTTCAAATCTTGGTCTGGGCATTTTTCGCCCAGTTAGAAAATTATAACTCATATGATTTATTTATTAATTAGAATAATTATGTTAAAATTAATCTAGTGCAATTACGTATCCAGCGTTTACTTGAGTTCCATTACCTGTGATTTATTCTGTTAAGCTGATTTATATATCAGACCAAATGCTATGATCAATAAGGTTAGCTGGGTTAATTAGGTCCTCCAGATTCATCCGGGATAGCTCAGTTGGGAGAGAATTGTCAGATTCAGCCAAGAGATTCCTGGTTCAAATCTTGGTCTGGGCATTTTTCGCCCAGTTAGAAAATTATAACTCATATGATTTATTTATTAATTAGAATAATTATGTTAAAATTAATCTAGTGCAATTACGTATCCAGCGTTTACTTGAGTTCCATTACCTGTGATTTATTCTGTTAAGCTGATTTATATATCAGACCAGATGCTATGATCAATAAGGTTAGCTGGGTTAATTAGGTCCTCCAGATTCATCCGGGATAGCTCAGTTGGGAGAGAATTGTCAGATTCAGCCAACAGATTCCCGGTTCAAATCCTGGCACAGACATTTTTCACCCAGTTGGAAAATTACAACTCATATGATTTATTTTCTAATTAGAATAATTGCATTAAAATTAATCTAAATTAAATTATACACTGACACGGGCACTAGAGGTCTAGGAGACAGACCTGAGGTGCTAGTCACCGATTTTGATAAGAATGGTATCGTTGGAAAGGTCTTGTTGTGAGATACAAAAAATTCAATATCACTCTTATCAAAATTTATTTATTTTATTTATTTATTTATCAATTAGAATAGTTGCGTTAAAATTAATCTAAATTAAGTTATACACTGACAAGAGTACTGGGGGTCAAGGAGACTGACCTGAGGTGCTAGTCACCAATTTTGATAAGAATGGTATTGTCGGAAAGGTCTTGTCGTGAGATACAAAAAATTCAATATCACTCTTATCAAAATCGGTGGCTAGCACTTCAGATAGTGTTCCCCTGAGAGAGAAAAATTATGGTTCAGAGTAAAAGTATTGTTATTTGTTATAATAACATAAGCTTAACACAAAACTCTCAACCCACAAAAAAAAATAAATATATATATACAGTAGCACTCAAAAGTATTTTGACAACCTTATATTCTCTCTTATTTTAATTAATATAAAAATGTAAAAGAAAATATATTCCCTATAACTGAGAACACTGTGACTGCAGTCATTTAAATGTATCAAGTTTCAACTTGTTTGTTTACATTCGGCACCACCGAAGAAATATGACTCCGCCTTAGCTCAAAAGTATTTTGACAATTAGTTTGCATTTAATTGTTGAAGGTGTCAGTGGTGCTATAGCTTCGATTAGTGTTTATATTGACTTATTGTGATTATTTTTAAGGATCAGGAATGCCGAAAATTAAAAAAAATATTGAAGTCATTCTAGAAAAGCCGCTGCAAATGACCTTAAGAAAGGTGGACTGCAAGCAGAACTAGCTCGTTCTTTTAACGTGTCTCGGTAACTTGTTATTACATGGAATACAATTTTTAATAAACAGAAATACATCGAAAATAAGCCTCAAAGTGGCCATCTGAAAAACACAACTTGAAATATTGACTATATTATAAAAATGATATCTACAAGTGATTGTCTTAAGTCCGCTGTAATAATAAAAAATAAATTGAAAGAAAATTACGGCATAGACATACAAGTTTCATCAGTCAAACGACGCCTAAACCTCTATGGTTTACATGGTAGAAGACCAGCAAAAACACGTTTGTTATCTACTAAGAATAGGAAGGCTAGATGCATTTGTAAAACGGCATAACCCTTTCAGGGGCAAAGCAATTCCATTACGAAAGTGTTTAAATTAATGATTGACGCCGGAATTTGAAAACAAATTTATTTTTAAATAAGAAAAAGCTATATTTCACACACATAATAAACCGAATTTTTTTTAACCAAAATTCTGGTGTTGTTAAATATAAGGTTGTCAAAATACTTTTGGGCGCTACTGTATATATATATATATATATATAATAAAAATGAAATCACAAATGTAAGAACAAGTTGGTATACATAAATATATATATATGCACATATATATATATACATTGCCTGCCTTGAACATTTGTTTTGCCAGCATGCATGATTTCTTGGCAAACAAAGCATGCGACTTTGGTCTGACTCTTGAAAAAGACATTTCAAAATCAGTAACAGTTTTTAAACAGCTTATTCATTTATAAATAAGATAATAGCGAAAATTTCTGTTCTTTAAAATATTTTTTTAATACTTGTTTTTCAATATTCTATTATATGATCGTATTTCTGCCTTTTTTTAACACTTTTTTACTTAATTCAGCTTGAATCATTATGTTGAATTTTGTAAACAACTTTTCACTCAGTTCCTGATATATATGCGAGAATTATAAAAATTATGTAGACAGGTGTGTTTCTAATGACAGTACAACATTTTAAAATTTTAAGAACTGAATTATAAATTAAGAAATTAATTTCAAGGATTTTTTTCATTAGCTGGGCACAGGTGATCAATTGCCAAACATTCTTTATGATAACGGTTACAACAACAATGGAGTTAATTATGCAACAAACAGTGCTCACTAAAATATGCCAACTGACTGTAAAACTGCAGTAATGAAATATTTTAAATACTAAAAAGTAGAAAAAAAGAGTGTAATATTTTTTATGCTTTAATATTAATTAAATTAAAATTATACATTGAGAAAAAAAATTAGAAATCTTGACTAGATAGTTAAATAAAGCTTTTTTTTTCTTTCGTGTTGCCTCATCTTTAAAAAAAAGGGGGGCATAAATTATATATTTTTAATAATTTCACTCGTTTGCACTGGCTTTCTATAAAACATAATCAAAGTGGTAAATTTTTCATAATCAGGACTGCACCAAATTAGCATATTGTAATGGATTTTTTTTTAGAACAACATGAGTTACAGTCATGAAATCAGGCCTGATTTATAATATAAACATTAAATGCTTATAAATTTTTTCTAAAACAAAGTGCTTTTATGCTTTCTTTTTTCTTTTTCTTGGATATATATTTTTTTTATATATACAATGTGTATCCCAGGTCTGAAAAGAAGCAGGGTGCTGATTCGAGATTTAAAAAGACTTAAAACAATGCCACTTTTAAAGATTACAACAAGAAAAAAACTTGCAAGAAATATAGATTACGAAATTAGTGATCAAGTCGTAGTAAATCCCAATAACACATACCAATTACATGCCAATCCCAAGTATACTTACACGAGATAGAGCTTGGATAGAAGGTCAGACAGATACACAGACAAACCGCATATATAAACACTTTTCAACTATGTTGGTAAGAGTTACAAAGAGCACATGACAAACAATAATGGCATGCATTTCATGGGATTATTATTATTTTTTTGTTTTGTTTTTTAGAATAGAAATCTTAAAAATGCAAAAACAAATGTAATGAAATAAAAAATATATATATTATGAAATTTTTTCAATACCAATTATAAGTAAGATAATTCTTGATTTTAAGGCCTCCTTTCACAGGATGTTCAGGTGCATCACTAGCTTCACTCAGAAAACCAACAGGAACTGATGCATTGCCTTCAAAAAAGAAATAAAAAGAAGATTATGCAATTAATAAAATAATCAAAAACTGAAATAAACAAATAAAAAAATACATTTTAAAACTTTATTTTAAAATCAAACATATTTATTTTTAAGAATGAAAACACCTTCCTGACAAACAAAACAGAAAAATTCAACCATAAAATAGGTCTAAATATGATCAAATTACATTGTTTGTGGTAAATTTGTGTATTAGTATAGATAAAAGATTTCATAAATTCTCATTTATACACATTACACTTTTTAATCATTTACATCTATGGTCACAATGACAGGACTTATGCTTCACAATCATACATTACAAATACTAAAAAAAGTTGCATGTTACTATATATATAAAATGTTAAGGTATGTGGTGGCTAAAAAGTAGTTATTTCTATTTTGCCGCACAACGAGTGATTTGTTTAGAAAATCAAATCTGCTGAACCTAACCTTAACCACCTTTGTTATTTGTTGTAGTGTAAAATATTTTGCGTATTTCTCAAAAAAAAAAGAGAGAAAGAGTTATTTATGATTAGAATATTCTGATACGATAAAACACTAAGGTACATGGCAGCGAAAAAACAGTTATGTCTCTTTTGCCAATGGCATGAGTGGTTTGTTTAGAAAATTAAACCTGCTAAACCTAATTTTAGCCAGCTTCGTTATTTGTTGTGGTATTTCTTGCAAAAAACAAGTTACTTATAATTACAATATTTTGATACGGTGATTTATTTATAATGTTACAATGATTTTGTTGATGTAATGGCGTGTCATGAAGTGACATTTTATTCATTGATCGGAGGAGGGGAAATGTCAAGGTGTAATTCACTAACTTTTTGCTAATCTTTTGCTTTTTTTTTCAAACATGAGTTTACAGTATAAAGTTTATAATTTATGCAAAAGTCAACAGCATGCTGTTAAAACTGTGGACGAAATGATTTCAAGAAGATCCTTTCGATATGAAGCTGATAAGCTTAGGCAAGCCACAAAACGTTCCAATCAGCAGGAAAAGAGACTTATCCAGTGAAGCCAAAACTGTGTGAATTCGCAATTTGAAGTGTACATCTCAGAGCATAGCTGTGGAAATATGACTGAGGTATGCAATTTTTAGCGCAGATGCTTTGCACAGAATCAGCTAATATTTAAACAAAAAGAAGAAAAATTAACACAAAATAACCTAATAGGATTTCGTTAAATTTTATACTTCAATATATATGCAAGTACATCCCAATAATATGATACACAATCAAAGGAGAATCAATCAATTGGAAATTCAGTAAGCTATAAAAAAGATTACTTTAAAAATTAACTGTTCTGTTTACATTCCAGCCTCAAAGGGAATTCCTCAATTTAAAAAAATCATTTCTATGATTATTTGTGTAATAGCATAGATCAGGAGTGACAAACCTCTCTAATATCACAGGTGCATTTGAATTTTTTAACCCTCTTTGTTACATATAAATTTCCAAATGCTTTGATGGCATAAGTGTGTCTATAGATATATGGTTCTGACCTCTGGCATAGATAAATGCAGGGGTGCCATTTCAGAACTTTCTTGGGGGGGGGGGGGGCAAAGATTTTTTGCTAAGGGTAGGATCAGGGTGTCTACACCCCCCCCCCTCCCCCCCCCCAAAAAAAAAACTATCTGAAAAAACTCTAAACCTAAATTTCTAGCCATGAGGGGTTTTCCTGTGATCAAGTTGTACACAGATGAGAAGCAATTGACAAAAGAAAATGTCTCTCATGTATTTTTAAAATTAGCCAAAGTACGATATATGTCTCACCTTAAGAAAGATCGAATAGGAACTTTTTTTTATAATTATTAATTTCTATGCATAAGGCATTTATGTAATGCATATGTTTTTATTGCAATCAAACATGATAAATTATTTTAGCATTTGAGCAATTTTTTAACTTTTGTTTGAATCTGACAATTGATGGTTGATAAATTTCCTGAGAAATCAAATTCCTTGGGGGGGGGGGGGGGCTATTGTCCCCCCCCCCCTCAAATGGCACCACTGGATAAATGATTTGATAGCATCTGATTTAAGTATATCATGCCTATTCCACAATTATAAAGCTTATAGCTCATATGCTTTCAAAATCATTACTATAAACTACAACCAATAAAAAAATAAAAATTATGCACTGCACTATATTAAAAACAAATTACATAAATTAACAAAATATGACATTTTACAACTTTACACCTAAATATGTATACAAATACATCCCAATAAACTGATACACAAATAAAGAAGAAGCATTTGGAAATTCAGTAAGCTATAAAATAGAGGATTTTTAAAATTAAACAACTTTTTTTTTACCTTTCTGCCTCAAAGGGTAATTTAAAATTTTGTAAAAAAATATTATTACTATAATTACTTTATTTTTTAGAAAGGTCATTTATATAAATTTAGTTTACAAAGTCTTCTACATATATTTCAGTACATTAACTATTAACTTTATTTTAAACTTCGTTTGACAATGGTTTCACAGTTTTTTAAATGCTAGTAAAAAACTAATTTCTAAAGAAATTTTTCGCTTGATATTCTATAAAAGTTTTGTGATTTTTTTAATTTGTTTTCAATATATTTTTCTTCAAAACAAATAGCTGTTTTTGAAAATTTGATTTGCTAAATTATTCTGAAAGGTAACTATTACAATTAGGCATTTTTTAAATTCATATGAAATCAAATTTCCCAAAAATTGGCTAACAAATAAGTATTGCAAAGAATTGCTTCCATAAAGTGTATAATGCTCAATCAAATCACAACAGGTTTCAACAAAATTATCTTTATTTCTTAAAATCTTTTAAGCGCTTCACAAAATGCTCTTAAAATCAAAATACAACACGTTATTTTAAGAATTTATAAATTCACATTATGTAATTTTTAGAATTCTATAATTCAAGTTAAACTATTGTGTAAATTAAAAAGATTAAATTATATGCAGTGGGTATACCTTGCAATGGACCAACATAGATATTTTTTATTTCAGCAGGAAGCAATCTACGAATAGAATGGATAATTTCATCGCAAAAATACTGGGCAATAGATTCAAAAATTTTCTTTGCCATTTTCTGAATTTCATAACTTTTTTCATCTTTGTCCATTCTAAACTCTAAAAATAAATATATGATAAAATAGTCAATAATTTAAATAAAACTAGAAAAATAAATACATGAAGAAATTCTAGACTAATCACATCTTTACATGAGATTATGTCATGCAAATACAGTTAAAATAAATAAATAAAAGCTCTTGAATCTTTCTGAAAAGACTGACAATCTCTATAAGAAAGTTTAGATGATACTACAGATAAAACTAATTTTTAATTATGAATGGTAACAAAAAATAAGATTCAAAATATAAGTTATACATTTACTCAGAGTTTAATTTATAACACGATTTATTTTTATCTAACATTATGCAGGTTATAATGCTTCTTACTGACCTGAAAAAGGGTGTTTTTCTTCAAAATTATATTCACATTTCAAGTTAAACTGAGTCTTTTTACAGAAGTTAGAAGTCAAAAATACAAATGAATTGGCAGAAGCAGATAAGATAAGCACATTCTAACAAAATTTAGAAAAGATTATCAGAAAAAAGAACTGTTTCGAAATTTTAAAAAAATCATTGAAATCAGAGCATTCTTTCCACAATTATGTGTAAACAAATAATTAAAGTGAAATGCCCAAATAAAAGATTCTATTCTTTTTTCTTTTTTTTAATCAATTAAAAGATTCCTTTTTTTTGTGTACATCTTAACTCTTAAATGACGGGTGTTGCTTTTCGGCAACATACCCAATTTAGGCTCTAACATACTATTAGAATAATATTGAAGCTATAATTACTAATGTTGCCAATAAAATACATTCTGAAAATATTATTAAATTGATTTTCAACATGAAGATGGCAATACTTGTGCTGTTTAAGAATAAAGATAGATTTATTTTTTCAATTGTTGCTACTTGTTCTTTTTGCTTTGTTTGGAAGCTTGTGAAATACCCTATTTTGTTCTGCAGTGAGCAAGTAAAATTTATTTCTTATCGTAGTTCCTAAATTCTTGTGCGTTTAATATTATAGAATTTTATCAAGGAAAATTATTTTTTCAATTAAATACCAGTATTGCCGATTAGTAACAAACTGTTTTTTAGCTGTAAACCATTCTTTAAACAAAATATGATTTTTTTAAGTATTTTTCCCATGATTTATTTAAAAAATGAAAGCCGAAAAACATTATTACAATGATTTTTGAAAAATCAGGCATTTAAGGGTTAAATATCATCAATGCATAGTAAAAATTTGGAATATAATTAAATGATTGTTATAGTCACACTAATATAATTATACAACAGTTTAAAATCAGATACTGAACTTTAATGGAAGAGGCAAACATAGGAATCTGAGGTAGACATTTTGATGCAAAATAGGCATTAGCTCCTAAATTATTCAAAGACTTTTCTGAGAACACCAAATAATGTACCTTCAAAAGCTTTCTGTAACAAATTTTGCCATGAATCTCTGATATGAAATGCTTTAGAAATGAAATCTTGTATTGCTTCAGCATCTGGAAAACGGAGTTCAATCCATTCATCACAAACAATTCTGAAAGATAAAAAGCCCAAACATGTACTATGTGTGTAAATATATGAAGACACGCAAAAACCATTTTACAATGAAACTATCTAAAACAATGAAATTCATAAAAATGATACATTTTTTTGTTTTTTCGATACTGAAAAATATTCAAGTATACTTAAAAGTTTAATCCTATCTCTGGTAGATTTTTTCCCCCTTCTGCTGCTGTATTTCTTGTGCATGCAAATGGATGCATAATTTAACAATTTTAAAGTCTAGTTTGTGTTTAATTTTGAACTTGAAATGCTGCCATTTATTAAACATGCACATTAAATCAGTAGCACAGAAAGCCTTTAAATTAAATAGTTGATAGATTAGAAAAGAGAATGGGACAGAATATTAACCCATTCTTCTTTTCTCATAAGCATCGTTTACATACTACACTCGAATCCTGTTTCATTCTGTGTCGGTACTATCATTGTATTTCTGAACCCATTTCCAATGAACAAACCGGTTTGAAGGTGAAACTAGCCTAGATCATTTTTTTCGTGAATTCACACCTGCTAGCTCCTTGATAAGTAATTCAGCATTTACCCATGACTCCTTTCGGGTAAAATTATCAGTGCCAGTTCACTCATTAGTGTGTTGTTGTCTCCATTGTTTGATGATAGTTTTGTCAAAGTTGCTTTTATTTTGGCGCTATTTATTGTTTTTTTACAACTTTATTAACCATTTGGAAAAATGGTTACTGTTCTCGTCAGGATGAGAAATCAAAAGAATATCTGAAGGTTTTTATTGGTTTAATCTGCATTTTATTCATTTTCTGATTGGTTTATACAGTAATCTGTATTTCCCTTTACTTTCAAACAAAGATGGATACCTTCTGTTGCCACTATGACAAAAAAGTAATAAAAACTACAAAAAAATTAATAACTCGGAAACAAATTGAGATACAGCTTTCAAACAAATTGCATTTAAAAGTAAATTTTTTTCTCTATACGACGGTGTAAAAAGCAATATTGTGGGATGTTTAGAAGTTTAAGAATGAAATTTCCTTTAAAATGAGTCGTCAGATTTCTTGGAAATCTGACGATGGAAAAGCCTTTTCCCAAACAGCCAGTGAAATGGTTGGATAATATATAAGTTTCAGGTGGATTATACGTACGAGTCGCAGGCGATTTTTCTCGCTTGGAATTTTTACGTGTAATAACACTATTAATGTTTAATTCATGGCGTACGTAATGTATGATCAACTCCGTGCGATTTTTTATGTCTTAAATTTTAGTCTTCGAAAAAATCATTTTCCAAATGGTCGTTGTAATTTGATAAATTGCTTTTTTTTTTTAAAGTTCTTTTTTGTTTTCAAAAATGCAAAATTACGTTGATTCTTCGCGATGGACAGTCGAAAATTGTGTTTTCTGCGATTTTTGAATTTTCAGCTTTTTTTCGCGTATTGTGGTGACTTTTATGATATTCATGAAAGGAATTCGGTTTTAAACTTTTAGACTAATATAGTAAGCTTTGTCCTCCCAGTTTTTTAAATTTTTTACCGATTTTTAATAAGATTTTCTTGTACAATTTTTAGTTTCTTTTCATTTCGCAGCGTTTATTTTACATTTGTAAAAGGAGCCAGGTTCCAATTTTTCAGCCCAGTGCAGTAAATTTGGACGAAATTCGCAATTTTTTTCCTGCGATCATTTCAGGATATTCACAATTTTTTTCTCACAATCGTAATTCCCATTTTTCTATCACGATTCTTTGTTGAAATCTGCACTTTTTACCATGAAATTTGACGAAATTCACGTTTTTTACCACGATCCTTTGATGAAATTAGTGTTTTCTTTCTGCGATTTTTTGGCAAAATTTGCATTTTCTTACTGATTTTTCGATGAAATTTGCATTTTCTTACTGATCTTTTGACGAAATTCACGTTTTCTTTCTGCGATATTTTGACAAAATTCACGTTTTTACCACAATCCTTTGACGAAATTTATTTTCTTCTGCGGCCAACTGATGAAATTGATCTTTTTTACACAGTCATTTGTCGAAATTCGCGATAGTTTATTGCAAACCTTGCGATTTTGCACACTATTTCAAACCTTGCCCCTCAAAGAACCCCCCCTCCCTCCCAGAGATTTTTTAATGACCGAATTTTCGGACTAATGGCCAATTTTTTTAAACTTTCGGAAATGAATATTTTGAAATTTTGGAAATTTTGGAATAGAATCACTCTTGAAAAATATGCTGTTCGGGATAAAAATTGCAACTAGAAACAAAAAATGCATTTGTGTTTTTTGCAAAAAATCGTACTTTAAGACCGATTTTCGTAGCATCGTAGTTTATAGGTCCAAATCGTAGCAACTACGATTTTTTTGTAGCAGTTGGCAGGTCTGGCTTTGTTACATGTGATAGTTTTGTTTGAGAAATCTTATCATAACTATCATATATATATATTTTTAATATTCCTTGCCAAACGATCAATTTGTAGTTTAATTACTGAGACAATCATAAAAAATTGTATTGAAACCCTTCCAATAGTTTCTGCGAAAAAGATACATCAAAGTCAGCTATTTTACATATGATTTTGCAACTGTCATCACCTCCTAGAAATTTTTCTTTCCTTGCAGACACGTATAGCTAATAAAAAAAATGGATTAGGATTGCAATGATAATGAATTTAGATATCTAACTTAGTAATTTTCCAATGGAGCAATCCGTTTTCAAAGAAACTATTGAATTTTTATGAAGCAAAACAATTTTTTTCCTTTTTTTTTTCTTTCTTTTAACAATCCTCTAATGATGTAAAACTCACATTACTGATTTAAAACTTAGTTTTAAAAGTGAAATGAAATATTTTTTATGGAACAGTCAACAAGATAGCAAGCAAGTTGTAGTAAGAAAATTATAATCATACAATCATGAAATATAATAAATAGAAAAATAATCATAAGAAACAAATATTAATATTTACTTTTAAAAAAATAGTGGGGATCAACATATTTTATTGGGAAGACTAAATTTTGCTTACCTTGTGAAATCGTGATTAGTATCCAGAGAATTGGATAATAACAACAGAGTATGTGCAGAGGGAGTTCGCAAACAATTAACTAAGTATGGTTTTGTGGTTTCCAGCAATGATCTGTAAATTAAGCAAAAAATAATTATATAATAGTTTTAAGGCCATTGCTTAACAATAATTTGAACAACAATGATTGTTGTTTTAATGATTTAAAAGGCAAAATTGCAATTTTCGTATTGTTATTATTTTTCTTTTTTATGAGCCCAAATCATGAGCAGCTAACTGAAATGTCTCAGGCCAAATTTTCCTCATTAGTGTAAGCCCAGGCCTGGGTTTAATTTTTTTTGGAAGACCCAGGAAGAGCAAGACTGGACAGATCTGCTAGAAAAAGATAAATTAACACATTTTTGGGGGTACATTTCAAATAACATGGGCCCTCACAACCTCACCCTTTAAAAATAAATAAATAAATAAGTACTTTACAGTATAATGCTGGGGATAAATCTATATTATAAAGGACAAACATATCTGTGTGTAACGCATACGTCATTTTGCTAATGGCAACACTTTGAAATTTGAAATAAAACTTTGGTTTTGCAATTTTCTCTACTGCAAACTTTTAAACATCGCACATTTTTAATTTTTATGCCGTCGTATAAGGAAAAAAATCCTCTTTTAAATGCAATTAGTTCTAAAGCTGTACCTCAATTTACTTTTAAGATATTAATTTTTTTGTAGTTTTTATTACTTTTCTTTGTAATTGTGGCAACTGAAGTACTCCATTTCTTCTGAAAGTAAAGGAAAATAGTAGATTGCTGTATCTGCTTGTTGCCATTTTCTCATAAAAAGTGAAAAAAAAAATGAAATCAAAATACGTGCTATGTCAAGAATATCGTTTGTTATAAACCTGGTGAGTTTTGACTTTATTTCGTTTTTATTTATCAATTAAATGATTTTTGTTTATTGCAATTTAACTTTACAAACGATACAACACTTTCTCTTTACAAAAATGTATTTTAAAGAATATTTGTGTCACTTATTTTCTCCACATTTACTTAATCCGTATCTAAAATCTGAAGGAATGCAATTTTATTAATTACATTTTCCGAATTTTGAAAAAATATAAATGAATGACTTCTGATAAAACATTGAGCTATTATAAATAAAAAATTGAAGTCATATAAATCATGAGATACCCGATATTGTTTTGCCGAGCTTCTTAAATGACGTCACTGCTTTCTGCTGTGTTTGTGTATTATTCCGCGATAATGATGTCATTTGCATACCATTCTATAGATGTTGTTTAAGACGGGATAGTAAAAGTAGGATGCTCTAGTGGATGCAATTGACGTCACTTTAAAAAAAGAGTGTATTTTAATTCTTAAAACTGAAATATGTTTTGTAGAAGTGAGTCATTTTCATCCCATCTGCTTTAAAATTCTTCACAGGTAAAAATGTTTTATCTTTGAAAATAACGTAATCGAAATCACACACTGATAAAACGCAATGTTTTACAAACATTTAGAGTAACTTTATGGAAGAGCAGTAACATACAGTGTGCATGCTCTCTGTCCGAAAATAGTGATTTATATTACAGAACTCGATGATTCTCTTTGGATGAATTCACATCGCCGAGTTAGACAAGCAATCAAAGGAGATCTTGGTAATAATTCGATCTTTAAAATAATATCAGGTTCCCCGAGTCTTTGTCCAAAACTCTCTCTACCAATAAAATTGTATTGCTATTCTTTAAGACATGTTACAGTAATTTTATCAAAATAACATAATTTGCTTAATTTAATTTTCATAATTTTATATAATCTATATATTTAAAACACAAGAATGTTTTTTAGTCATCTGCCCTGAGCTTTCTGCTGAACCAAATTTACTAATAATTTTTTTTAATTGAAAGCTGTTCATTTGTAAATGTGCCTGCACTAGCTGTTTTTTTTTTTAAATACCCCATTGTTATATTTTAATTTTAAAAATGAGATAGCTTTCATTATTGCAGAGAAAAGAGAAGTAATGAGGTTTATTTATCTTTATTCATGTGATCATCTGATAAAAATTCAAAATTGTTGTATAGGGTTTAATGGCGCAAAATCCCTTTAGGGACATAATATTTTGAATGGAAAATTACGTACTTCTTTTACAAACAACATTTTCCTCATAAAGTTCCCATATTTTTTCCCCCTTCTGTATTTGTACTAAGTTTCAGACAATAGGTGAAATGCTTAAGGAAGTGAAAATGATGTCATATTTAAAAGAAAATGATGATTTTCTTAGATAAAACTAAACTTTTTAACATAAATGCGTTAAAAAAAAAAAAAAAAAAAAAAAAAAAACACATAAATTATGGCAATTTTTACTCTCCGGTACTTAGATTAGAATCTCGAGTTAAGAGTGCGACTGTTCACATGCAAAGATTTTGTTGACAATTGTGACTTCACGTTTTGAGTTAAAATGAATTTAAAATGATCAAATTAAAATACCAATTTTTTAAAGAGAGTGATTGCCCATATGAGAGGTTAATTTTTAAATTTATCTCTATTAACTCGATTAAGAAAGATTAATCCGCTTGCCCTTAAAACAACGTAAAGAGTTCATCCTTTTCTTATGACTAATATTCCGTAAACAAAAATAAAACTTCCTCTATGATTAAATAAATAAAATTATTTAAATAAAACACAAATTTAACAGACATGTAATTGAACTACGCACTTAAAGCTCTGAGATTATTAGAAAATAAAAGTATGCCGTAAGCAGCAAAATCTTTGGCTAATAACTCTTATAATGTGGCTAATACGAAAAAATCGTTTTTGATAAATTTCAAATGTTTATTTGATTGTATAATTCATATTTTTCATATGAAAAATGCTTTTTTATTTTTAGTGGCCAATCTAAAAAGTATATTGCATGTAAAAAAATATTACTTTTCAATTAAAAAAATTGTTTTTCACCTATATTCTGTGACCCAGGAAGGCCGGGAACGATTCCCTAGTGTATATAAAAGTCAAAGTGTGTGTGTATATTCATCACGAAACTTCATGTACATTTGTTTTAGAATCCAAAAAAAGGAACTGGTTACTTTAAAATTTTCCAAGATCACTCTTTACCATCTTTTTTCAACCATCTGTCATAGTTATCTTTATACAACTATGTTTTTTGTTTGTTTGTTTGTTTGTTTTTTTTTACTTTTAATGCATATTTCTCTTTCTTGTTGTCATACCATAAAAAAACAGTGCTAGAATTAAAAAAAAATAATAATAACCCCTATACTTTGTTTTTATAAGCCATAAAGGTTCAGACCCACTGACTATATTTTTGCATCCAAAATTGATGTCATTTTGGGCAGAAAATGCACATTTTTTGTATATAACATTAAAAAATTCTTACTTTCATCATGTTAAAATGATGTAGTACCTTCATTTAAATGTATCTGGAGTTAAAACATCTACTAATACAGACACATCAATTTCATGAAAAACAATTGCAGGGAAAAATAACAAATAATTTCTTAAATATGACATCATTTTATGATACGCTTTCAGTGTGATGTCAAACTGACTCTAAAAAATAGTAGCTATGTTTTATTTCCTATTCTGTTTATATACTACAGCTATATCTTATAGCTATGCCTTATAACTAAGTGCTTTCATACTTTAGATGCATGGTAACATTTTCTAAGATTTATATTAAAAAGAAAACTGAGGATGTGAGTTTCAAAACTTACCTTATCCAAAATTTTAAAAATCAAGTTTTCTCTATCAATCTATTCTATTGGTGAACCTGCATAAAAAAAAACACTACAATCTGCAAAAATAAACTAGTTTTATCGTGTATTTCTGGCATTGTAAAATCTTGCTTTACAATGAAAACGCAATGGATGCAGTCAGAGATTTTTCACGATTTCCTAAAATTTGGTTTTCTGGATAAGACGAGTTTTGAAACTCATATTTTCAATTATTTATATTAAATAGCAACAGTTTTTTTAGAGACTTTTTTTCCCTTTTCAACCAAAACCTCATAATTGGAGAATCTAGAAAATATCCCCAATTTTTTGTAAACATTGTAGATTTAATTTTTAATAATAAAATTATGCATTTCCATTAAAAATGTTTTATCATCAGTGAAATCCACTTTCTCTTCAATAAAAATTCAGACCCACTCACTACATTTTTACATCCATTGTTTAATAGTAAATGTATTTAAGTAAAGGCTTTATTTTGAAGCTACATGAAATAGAAATACACTAAATGCAATTGGTTTCATTTTCCACTTTTTTTTCCATATTGTCTAGGACAGGGATTCCCAAACTTTTACACCGAAGTACCACTAAATAGAAGTTCATCCATGCACGTACCACCAGGTGACAAACTCAAAGCTAATACAGAAAAACCTGTGTAAACAGAATATGTTAAAAACGAAATATTTTTCCAGTCTTTTGTGCTTTCGTCTGAGGAGATTTTACTGATTTACATGATTACATTATTAAATTGGTGCTTATATTGACATTAATATTTTTTAGTGTATGTAAAGTGTATCATTTTCGGATGACAAATAAAGATATATTTAAATATAAGACTATTGCATAGCTTTGTTAAACATGGAGAAAAATACACATTTGAAGTCGCCTTGATCGCCAATTTCCTGTTATATGATTACTATGTTTATATCAGTAGTACAATACACAAAAGAAATTTAATAAGTGAATAACCTACATAAGAAATTTACATATCTTCTGAAAGTAAACTACTTATTAATACAAGATCAAAGTTCATTGAAATAGGTAATATACACACATACAATATAGTAATAGAAGAAAACTTTTTTTCAGGGTGTATAAAAGGTCAACTCAACATCTACCAAACATTAGTTCCATTTATCTAAAAATTCTAATCCAAATTACATGCAAAATGCTGTCAAAGCAGTAACAGAGAGCAAACGTCACAGAGCCAGTGAACTGACACATCACGAAAGAGGAGGGAGGGAGGTGGGATTGAGCTGCTTTTTGATTTCCCATGCTGTAATTTTTATATCATTTCACGTACCAGTATTAGACTTTCTCGTACCAGTAAACAGAGCTTCGCGTACCAGTACGCATACCATAGTTTGACAACCCCTAGTCTAGGAAATCATATTTTATTCTGTTACACAAAGCAAAGAAAACTTGTAATCTTATTTGTAAAGCTGAAGGATTTTACTAGGATTGTTTTTCAAAATAAAGCAATTTTTTTCAGATTCTTGTTTTAATGATTAATAGATGTGAATGCACAGACCTCTATTGTTGTGATTACCCTATTTTTATTTATTTTATCTGGAAGGTTCACATGGTTAACATGAGCAAAGCTGCACAATTCTGCTAGTAATCAATATCATACCTCGGATGTCTGTAATTGCAAAAGGTAACACTAAATGCTATATTATCTTAATTCTGAATTACAGTAAAAATTATTGCTATCATAAACACCTATACAATTTTTTTCAGTACTGTTACACATTTAATGATTAAATGGCAAGGGATGATTAAGTAATCATCCCTTGATGTTTAAGTAATCAAAAAAATTTTCAAATAAAATTTATATCAGAAACGCAAGAAAGAACTTACAAAAAGCTTAATATTTGATGCTTCCTACTTAAAGGTGTCCGTGATCTGAAATGCAGCATTTCAACAATGTCACTTTCTTTCAATTGGAGCAAATCAGGATCCATGGATAAGGAGCTGTTTGGATGCAATACAACAAAAGGCTTACTCTACATAAACAAATAAATAAAATCAATAAAGTTGAAGCATTCTGAAATATTACAAAATCAATTTTCTTAATATATTTTTAATTACATAGTTAAAAAATACTTAATATGCACTAATATATGTATACATTTTATATGGCTTTTATGGCCACAGAAAAGAAATGCAAAACTTATCACTACATTTTAATGCCAAAAGTAGTTAATAAGCTTGCATAAGAGAGGAACTTTTCTCTTTATCGTATTGACCATACACAAAATTCAGAAATCGGACGAATATTTAATGGGTTTTTTTTATTTGTTTGTTTGTTTTTGTTTTTTTTTAGTTTTGGCTTTAAATTTACAAAAAATATTTTTATGTTCATTTTAAACTTTATTTTAGATTTATTATCCTTGAACTTTTACAAATATTGACATTTGTCTTTGTAAAGTCAGTGAAATAAATAATATATGATTACATATTTTTAGCATTAAGACCTTACACTTAAGGTAATAGGCTTAACATATGTGTATGCATACATAATCTGCTGTTCGAAAAACCAAATGTGAAGTATGTTTGAAATGATACGTACTTGTGTTTGCTAGCAAATAAAAGAGCAAGAATGCTGTCCACCTGTTTTGTTGATAAAAAGTTTTGTCTACCCACCCGCCCACCCACCATGCAGGTGCAAGCGCAAGAAAACATTACTACTGTTTAATGCATTATGTAATAAAAATATATTATTAACCTCTTCACTGGCAGCAGGTATAAGGAAGCAGTACTTTTACTCCCGACTTATCTCAGGGCAAACGTTGAAGTGGTTAAATACTTTTAAATAATAACTATTTCTTTTAAGTGTTGTTTGATATAAAGTTATTTCACATATAAAGTGATATTTTATTGACTTCTCTTCATATGAATCGATGAAGTATGCAAAAAATAAATGTAACCATATTTGTATATCACTCCAAAAAAAAAAGAAATTTTTGACATTGATAACGATATCATTATGGGCTCAAGGGATGATAACGTATAATATAGTAAGGTGGGGAGGGGGTCCAAAATTACAAAAAATTTCTAAAGTTATATATGTACAGCCCCTTAATAAGTTGAACAGTGTCTTATTCTTAGTGGCGTCAGAATCAGTTTGCTATAGAGTCATTCCATGTCAGTTCAGGCAGGCATGTAACCCACCATCACAGATTTTGATGAAACTGCGTGTGTTTATTCCTATTATTACGATATGATCACCAGTATTTTTTTTACTCCTTGGTGAAATAGTTTCTGAGAAAAAAATTGTCAAAATTTTGAAAAACTGCCGTCAGTTGGCATTCTTGACTGCTCCGTTTTCAAATGTAACATGTTACAAATATAATCATATTTCAATATCTACTCAACAAATCATTTTCAAATAATTTATGCATAATATATAGGGTACCCAGTTTATGAGAAAAACATACTGTTATGCTTATAACATTTTAAGTGTGCCTAAAAAAATGTTTAAACTGTGAAGTCGTGAATTTTTTATGAAAAATAATGCATTAACAAAAAAAGCATTATCTGCAAAAGGCGGTATTTTTATTAAACTTATTTTATGTGGGGAATATACTTAAAGGTGTCCTTTACCTGATTCTGAAATAAAAATAGTGGGATTTTAGGTGTTTTTAGTAGTATTTGCTATTTAAAAATATTTTGAGGTGCATTTCAAATCAAATCAAGCAGAGTCATTCCATGTCAGTTCCCCTAAGCCATTTAATCCACTGTCACAAATTTCAATGAAACCAGGTATGTTTATAGATCATTTTAAGACGTAATTACCTTTAATTTTCTTGATCCTAAGTAAAATATTTTTTAAGATTAAAAAAATATCAAAATTTTGAAAAATTGTTTACAAATGTTTAATGACAGTTCTATATTCAAAGACTGCATTAAAAAAAACAGTCATTTCAATATAAAATCCCTAAATAAGGTTCAAATAATATATATGTGACAAATAATGTAGCAATTATTATTTTTTGTTTTTTGTTATGTTTAAACACCAAGAGTGCCTCTAATCTTGTGAATTTTTAAAATTAAGAATTTTGTGAAAAATAATGTGTTAATCAAAAATTTGTTATTAACCGAAGGCAGGGTGTTATTACTTATTGTAATTGTACGTAAAAATATATTTTAAATGGTTATAAAATAAAAATAGTGAAAATTTGAGCAATTTTAACAAAATTTCCATAAAATGGGAATTTTTAGTCATAAATATTGAGGCTTTTCATGCTAAGATGTACTATAATGCCTAAGATATAGTATAATACTAATCTTGCATAAATATAATATATACAATAATAAAATAACAAACATTATTTACAGCAATAACAATTAAATTAAATAGTATTCAAAAGGCTTACTCTTTGTTACAGTAAAAATAATAAATGTATGAAAATTCACTTTCCAAACTTGTCAAACTAAATTGTTTACGGGCAGAAAGTATTTTCTTTCCTTTAAACTAATGCATTTTTCCTTTTTTTTTTCTAGATGTAGGAATGGCTAACACAAGAAATCAATTGAGATAAAGATATATTCAATGCCTCTTCTTTCTTTTCTGGGGATCAGTAAATATTCTCGCAGGATATTATGGATGCACAAATTTTACTTATTTTTACTCTTCTTCCTCTTTTGAAATTAGCAACCCCTCAATAAAGTGATTGTCACACGACCATATGATATAGGACTTAGCTTTCCTTTCATAAGTAACCGTAAAATACCAATCTTAAACACTAAAATTTAAAAACACCACCCTTTAGAGGCAAAGTCTGTTTTTCAGTAATTGCAATGGATTCTTTTGTACTTATTTTCACCTCTCGTGTATATGTAGGTTTATGACACATAGTCTCAGTGCCTTTACCAATACTACACTGCTCTACAGCTGACTTAAAATCAACAGCCCACTCTTATTGAAAAATAGTTTTAGTTGTTTAAATAATAAATAAACTACATTTTAAAATCTTAATACCAACTTATTATCTTAAGACGATAATAATAACTAAGCAACATAATGAGTTTATAAATCAGCTTTTAATTGAAAAGGCATGAAATGGTCGCTTTAAATGTTGTTGTTCATCGAGTCAATCAAAACAAACTATAAAAAAAATTTGTGAACCTAATACACTGACTGCAATGACACTTCTAACAAAATTAATTAATTCATGACCATCTGCCATCAAACTCGAAAGATCAAAAAGAAAAAAATCAGCTCTAGTGTGAATGTGACATACTCAGATGTTGTTGAGATAGGAATGTCTTTATGCAATTTTCACCTGTACTTCAATAAAATATAAACATGTACACTTTTTCCTTCATCCAAATTAAGTAAAACTATTGTAAAACTTTGTTGTAATTACACTAGATGTTAAATTTTCCTTACATACTGTTAGATAAGTTTTTTACTTTTAGATCTTATTGACATAATATCATAAAGTTTACCATATGTATTCTCTATAAGTGTATACACATTATATATGCTTTATTAAACATAAATGAATACTTTTTAAATAATTTGTTTGGGAACAGGGATATATATACACACATATATATACATATATATTGAAAATCAATCGTTCAGCAATATTGTGATGAAATAAATCAAATTAAATATCATTAGAAACGGAATAAAATACAAAAATGCATCTCATTTAGTTTTAAATAGTTTTTTAGATATAGTTATTTGAAGGGTATAAATATAATGAATTATGCATTTTTTGTGTATTTTTAAAGCACAATATGTCAAAATTTTCTTCAAAAGAGTTAAATTTGGTATTTTTTCAATATTAGCAGCTCAATGTAATCCAAATATGAGTTTAAAGATTAGGAGTGTCATTTTGAAAATTTCTATTGGGCGGGAAGGAGCAAGTGATTTTTCTCTTTTTTGGAAAGTGATAATCACTCTTAGCCCTAGAGGTTTTTCTAAAAAACAATATTGTTTATTTTTTTCCTTAAGAAACGAACATAAAAGATAATTTGAAAAATAAAATAAATGCATAAATAAAAATATTTCCAGGGATGATACATTGGATAAATTTTACATCTAAAAATATTGATAATTTTAAATATGATTTAAATACTACTAAAACCAACCAAAATCCCATTATTTTTATTTCAGATCCAGTTATAATGTAGTATTATGTACAACTTAAAATAATTAAAAAATTAGCCATAGAAACTCCGCCTTTGATTGATAAAGCTTTTTTAATAATTTCACTATTTTTTGTAAAATATTTTTGATTTCAAGGATTATACAATTTTTTAGACACATTTAAATATTTTTTAACATTACAGCAGTATTTTTTTCATAATCTACATACTTTATTTACCTTGCCTAAATTATTTGAAGAAGATTTCTTTATTAGTTATTTAAATATGATTTTATGTATAAAATAATGCCTTTGAAAATTGAACAATCATTAATGGCAACTCGTGGAAATTTTCCAAATCTTTGATAATTTTTTCTCATATTTTCACTATTTTTATTTTATAACCATTTAAAAGATATTTTTACATACAATTACAATAAGTAACAACACCCTGCCTTCGGTTAATAACAAATTTTTGATTAACACATTATTTTTCACAAAATTCTTGATTTTAAAAATTCACAAGATTAAAGACACTCTTAGTGTTTAAACATGACAAAAAACAAATAATAATAATAATAATCTGCACACATTATTTGTCACATATGCATTGTTTGAAACTTATTTAGTCATTTTATATTAAAATGACTATTTGTTTAATACAGTCTTTGAATATAGAACTGTAATAAAAATTTTAAACAATTTTTCAAAATTTTGATATTTTTTTATCTTAAAAAATATTTTATTTAGGATCAAGAAAATTAAAGGTAATTACGTCTTAAAATAAGCTATAAACATACCTAGTTTCATTGTAATTTGTGACAGTGAATTAAATGGCTTAGGGGAACTGACATGGAATGTCTCTGCTTGATTTGATTTGAAATGCACCTCAAAATATTTTTAAATAGCAAATACTACTAAAAACACCCAAAATCCCACTATTTTTATTTCAGAATCAGGTAAAGGACACCTTTAAGTATATTCCCCACAAAAAATACATTTAATAAAAATACCGCCTTTTGCGGATAATGCTTTTTTTGTTAATGCATTATTTTTCATAAAAAATTCACGACTTCATAGTTTAAACATTTTTTTCGACACACTTAAAGTATTATAAGCGTAACCGTATTTTTTTTCCATAAACTGGGTACCCTATATATTATGCATAAATTATTTGAAGATGATTTGTTGGGTAGATATTGAAATATGATTATATTTGTGATATGTTACATTTGAAAACCGAGCAGTCAAGAATGCCAACTGACGGCAGTTTTTCAAAATTTTGACAATTTTTTTCTCAGAAACTATTTCACCAAGGAGCAAAAAAAATTACTCGTGATCATATCTTAATAGTAAGAACAAACACACGCAATTTCATTAAAATCTGTGATGGTGGGTTACATATTGATGTTTTACTGCCTGATTTGATGTGGAATGCCCCTATATACATATGTACATACAGGACTAGCACATAGCATGTGTGATGCAGTTACTGGATTTTTATAAATCTCAACATGTTTGGATAAACTCAGATTTTTTTCCCAAAACATCTGAGAAACTTTTAAACGTAATAGTCCATATATTTGATTATGTTAAGACCAAATGTAATATTATCATTGAAACAATTAATTTGTTCAAACACATGTTGAAAGATTTCGAGTTTTGTTCTTCTCTTTTGAAAATTTTTAGATAAACTTATTTCATTTACATTTAAATTGTAAAATATTTTGGCTTTGCAAAGAAATAAACAAATTAGGGTATAACGGCGTTACCGTTATATATTCATTGTTCCTCCTTTTCCCCTCAAAAAAATCAACTTTTAACTTTACTGGTTTATTAAAAATTGTCAATATTCTTCCCCCCCCCCTTTCAGATAAAATATTTAGTTTAAATTTGACATTTTAGAGTTAATTTCATGTCTTTATTCATTTTCTTCCCCCCCCCCCCTCTCACTACTGTAAGTTTCGCTTTTACTTTTAAAGTTCTTTTCAAATGCAGACATCATTTATCTCGGTTCCTTTTTCTGTCTTTCAAATTCACACGATAGAAAAAGATCTTAACCGCAGTTATTTTCCATTGAAATAAAGTAAAAGAATAAAATACAAATGAATCTCTTTTCGCTTTGCAGCCGACGTTATCTAATGCATATTTTCCCAGCCTCTGGGCTTGCATTAGTATTCAATTCTCACCCTTGTACTCTGTCGGATACAAACCATATGCCCATTGCTGACTAATTTGCAGCTGCAGTTAGATCTAACGTGCATATAAAAATCACGTGTTCCTTTCTTTATCCACTTTTCCTTACCGCAAGAATGTTAAGAAACGTGTAACCATATAGCCGCGCCACGGCGTAGGTTTGAATTCTAAGTAATACTTCGAGATGCCTCTGATTCCTTTGTCCACGCCACCAATATTCATCGCCAATACTGTACAGATGTTGCTATTCATCTCGCCAATGAGTGAGTGATTGTAATGAATAATTTACCACTACTGCCTCTGAACTTGAGTGGGACAGACCTCGGCTCTCTGCCCTTCGGGGGGCTGCCCCGTCGGGCAGTCCCGTCTGACTTCTCCCGTCCACTGTACTATCATGGTTCTCCCTTTAAAAAGTTTCATAATAAAGAAGTAAGTCCTCGAAAATCCTCGTGTTGGAGTTTTTTTTTATTCATCCACGAACCTGGACTCTCTCTAATAATAAACCTCCTTTATACAAAATTGGTGCCATTGCCCAGATTTTTTTCTCCAACAGTAATAAAAAAAAAAAAAAAAAAGTACGAGGAGAAGTTTCAATCCGTTCCCCTTTTTCTTATCAGCGACGCGAAAGGATGACCATGGGCCCTTTTTTTTTCCCCACGGGAGTTCGGGCTTCCTCATCCAACTTCGAGCACTCATTCTCCGGCGTCATCTTTACGGGACTTCCCCTGCCCTCACCGCCCTGATGAACTATTGTGCTGTCGTTGCCGGCGATCCCTCAACATCTCTCTGTGATTCTGCTGTCTCAGGTCTCAGCTATGATCTCCCTCGAAGGTGACTACCCCCCATCCTTTGCTGACTTTTCCTGATTCAATATTCTGTTGTTTCTCCAAAGCCTGACTCAAGAATTTGTAAACTTCTATCGTGTAATCGTCAATAAAGTCGAGAAACCTTCTCCGACAGCGGTGCGCTCCGCTCAAAAAAAGGACACATCTGAACGGTAAACTGCTACGTCGGTCCTCTGATGTGCATTCACCTGAAAATAACCACCCTACTCCTAAAAAAAAAAAAAGGTGATTTTCACCTGTTTGTGTGATTTCTGCGATTCCATTCCGTGTGACCGCTTAGTGTAAAATTGTGTCTCCAATAACGCTCTGTTCTACTTATGAAATAATATTTTTCTTCAACCATATCCAAGGGAATCTCCATCAGTGTGTTTTAGATTCCTGTTTTGTGAAAAGAAAAAGTGCCATCTGCTCCATAGTTTCCCAAAAGGGAAATGTTTTGTGAAAAAGTCCTCACCTAGCTGTGGTATGAAATATCCGCACAAGTAACACACATTTTAAACAAAGTTCTCAGTGCAACAAGTCCAGGAATTGTGCGCTGTTTTCCTTTGTTTGTGATTTATGTTTACAGTGCAAAGTGTCCAGGAATCCCACAGATTTGGTGACAAAATAATGAAATATGCTAAAAAGATATATAATTTCGTGAAAGTGTCATCTTGTGTTAATATAACAAATTGTGTCCGAAGCAATAGTCAAAAAAAAAATCCGATTTACTTTGTGCTTCCTTGTGGTGATACCTTAATTTTTTCTAAAAAATATAGAATGCACCAACAGTGCCATGAGTTCGAGGAAAAATGTTTTCCTCCTTTTAGTGGTGTAATTCAGCAATAAAAAAAAAAAAAAAAAAATTACCCTAGTGTGTGCAAATGATTCAGTTTTAAAAAAAAAAAAGAAACCACTCTGCACCTAAAAAAAAAAGAGTGTACTAAATCACAATGCACACGTTGTGTCAACTATCATTCAACATCTTTATAGCATTCAGAGTACGAAAATAGGACGTTAATGATATTTTTGTTTCAATTTCTTTTCCGTTGCAAATTGTCACTAAAATCTTTTTATTTTACTTTTTTTTTCTTAAAAAAAAAACAAGCGTTGTTTTCCCATCGCCCTGTTTTTGTACTCCAAATGAATGCTCTCTACAAAAAATGACATACTAGTGCAACGAATTTAATGAAAACAGTTATGTCACAATACTTTTGACAAAAAAGAAACACAGTTTGCATGTAAGTATGAACAGGGAATACTTTTATATTAAATTATTTACTCTAAATTGTTATAACCTTTTTTTCTTTCTTTTCAATATCAGTAAATATTATCGGTTTCTATCCATGTTATGGTTCCCTATTCATACTTGTACTTTTACCATTTGGATTTTCATAAGTTTGTTGATTTGTCAGCTTGAAAGGAGAAATCACTTCTGAATTATTTTTTATAATATCTTTAACGGTGATAGCATATTAGCTCCTTATTATCTTCTTCCAAGCTGCGTTTGTTTGTTTGTTTGTTTTAAGTACTTTTTGCAGTTAAAATGATAAAAATTATTATACTTTTATTAATATTTCACTTATAATGTTTTTATGGTTTAATCATGACAAACTTCTCATATTTTTTTTTCTCTTACGTGAATTTACATAAAGATGCTATGTTTCCTTTTTCGTAAAAATGATTTTTATGCATTCAAAAATCTAGAGTTTAACCCTTTAGCCCCACTGGCATACTTTGAAAGTACACTTATTCTGCCGATAGGCAACAAAGAAGTTCTCTGCTCCAGATTTTGCAGTATTTGATATTTTTTATAAATATGTGCATATTTCGCTCACAACATTTGCACATTTTCATTTGTGTGTGACATTTGCACAATTATTCTCAGCATATGTTGCTCGACTCTGACCTTGTTTGTTTTTGTTTTTTGTATTTTAAACCAGATTTACAATTTAATTACCTGTTTTTTTTATTTTTTTATTGAATTTCAGAAACTTTAAGCCAACTGGATGTTGACCGAAATTTAACTTCCAGAAATGTTGTGATTGATACACTCATATTTTTTACACCTCCCCCCCCCCCCCTTCATATTTCTTTTGTGTATAATTTATTTATGCAACTGATTGTGTTTTATTTTATGTGCATGCATTTCATTTCTGATAACTAGAGTTTTTGCATACATACACCTTTTTGAAATACTAGTATTATTTATTTTGCATTATTTGTGTTGCTCTCTCAAAAAAAAAGAATTCCTCCTTTTTTCCATTTCGGCTGTCAAAAAAAAGTAAACAACAGAAATTATATAAACACCAGAAAATAAAAAAAAAAAAGATTTTGGAGATAACAGACACTTCATCAGTGTATTTTTAAAATATGGCAGCTAATGATGAAAATGCTATTTGTGACTTTAATCACCCCATTTCTGTATCTCCATGGGTAGATTATTTTGAAGAGATATTATTTAGATATTCGGATTCCATTAATATGGAAGCCACATCTATTCAAAATTCACTTAAGACCGAAAATGCTGCATCCATGTCTGAAAATATTATAGATTTCCTTCAGATCATTAAATTCAATTTTCATGTGCTTAAACTAAACTTTAATGTTCTAAAAGATGATTATTCCAAATTAAAACAGGATAAAGATAATTTATTTCTTGTAGATCAGAAACTTGTAGAGAGGTTACATGAAATCACAGGCAAACAGAAAAATAAGAAGCTAACTAAATGTAGTAAGACTATGCTTGATCAGGTGGTAGATATCAACAACAAACTCCCTCCAACTGCCCTAGATAAATTTACACAAACTATCCCCTCTTATATGTGTAAGCAAGAAAGGTTACCACAACTGGAAAATGATAAAGACACATATCTTAGCTCCGACCTGCACACTCAAGGTAAGCACAATGAAAAATTTACAGCTATTAGCGACTCCTCTCTAAAGTCCTTATCCCCTACTAAACTTAATGTACCTAAGCCTATTCGTGTCATTATTTTTAACCTCCCTGAAAATTTAAATATTCCTGATATCTTGTTTGGTATCTCAGATTTAATCCATATACCTGAACCTGTTTTTCACTTTGTTAAAAAGTACAAGCTCCTACATAGTAAGTCCTTTAATTGGATCTTTGAGCTTGCACCACAGGATGCTAGGCAATTATTAATGCATAAGGAAATTATGATACAATCAAAACCGTACCCTGTTAAACCATATATAAATGTTAAACGTTGTTTTAAGTGCCAGGTATACAATGATCATCTTGCAATTTCGTGTCATAATGACATTAGATGCTCGGTGTGTGCCTTGCCACACATTGACCCTCAGTGTAGAAATCCTCCAAAATGCATTAATTGCATTAGAAATAATGATAGCAATAACACCAACTTTGACATTTTCCACAGTGCTTTTGCACCTTATTGTCCATCATTAAAAAAATTCATCAAGCAAATGCGAGAAAAAGTATACAACTGCAATACACTCCCATAAACATCTCATACAGCTTCCTTTCTAAAAAAAAAAAAACAAAAACAATGTAACATACATTTTACATTTTTCGTTTTTATTTAACACACATTACTGTGAAGGAGTTACTATATACAGCATTCCTTTTAAATTTTTTATTTTCCTATACATTTACACACATATGTCAGTTTTCGACAGCATTATTCATACTGATTTCATGTTTAAAATTAACTTAATTCTTTCAAGATTTTTTTTATAAACACAAGTGTACAGTAGGTTGCTTTTTCATTTGATTATTAAGCCGGCAAATAGTTAAATGAATCTTGAAATGGAACATTTGTGAAAATTTTTCTGATGCGGGTCATCAGACATTGGGATTTTCACATTTGAGGTAGATGTTACTGAAAGAGTACACATTAATTCAACTTTAAACATTCATCATTACACCAGTTACGTCTTTAGATTTAGTTTTTAAAAATTTGGATATAATTTCACTTGTTAATCTTAGTTAAGTTTATTTAGTTACATTTCATCACACAAGTAGCGTTTCCTGGTTACATTTTATCCTTTTTCCACTTTCCTTTACTTAAAAGCACAATTTTTTTGGTTTATTTGTTTTAACTTTAGGCGATGCACTTTTGTACTTGTGATACAATGCTCTTGGTTCCATATGTACACACTGGGTTTGTGTTCATAGTTTTATACACCTGAGTTCATAGGCTATACATCTGAGTTCATAGTTCACTGAGTTCATAGAAAATACACTTTACACGAGTTCATAGATAAAACACTTTACACGAGTTCATAGTTCATTGAGTTCATAGAAAAATACACTTTACACGAGTTCATAGCTTTGTCAATTCTTTGTGTACTTCAGGGACCAATTGCACTATCATTTTTGTTTCATGACAATACTCAGTTCATAGAATATTTCCTTACACATATGAGTTCATAGTTTGTTTTCCTTTTTGTGATTTGTTTTGCAGATCAGTTCATACCAATTTTTGTTTTGGTAGACACTTCAGTTCATTGGAATATCTTTTTTTGGTTAGACACATGAGTTCATAGTAAGCCTTTTTTTTTCTCACACATTTGAGTTCATTGTATTACTTTTACACTTTAAGTCAGTGAATTACTTGCTCATAATTTGTTCATTCAGGTACTTAGACTGCTGTGTTCACAAACATACATCTAAGTCGTTGAAATTTTCCTTTTCTTCCACTGACATACACTGTTTTAGTTCATGGTGAAATACTTTTTCTTTGATTCGTTCATTGAAATATACATTTTTCTTTGGTTCATAGACATACACTTTCAATGTAGTTCATTGATATTACAACTGAGTTCATTGATATTTTGTTTGGTAAAAAAAAAAACACACATTATACGCAATTCAAAATATTTTGTTTCTAGGTTTCAACTTTACACATTAGGCTATTTCCTTTTTATGTCTCATTATACCAGGAACTACTTTTGACCTCACATGATATGCAAATTAAACATGTATTAAAAGGTTAAGTTTTAACACATTCTTAATTGTTCCATTATTATTATATTTCTTTTATGCCATGACATTTCTTGTCACCATCACTTTGTTTCACAACAAAGAATGCCCAGTTTACAGGATGCTACCCCTTCACATGCATTTTCTTCAAATTTCAACCTTATGATGTTTTTATTGTTTTCATCACACTTGTTTTGGCTTTCTACATGTACATAATTACACGTTTTCTTTTAAATTTGGAGATTAAATAAAATCTCTGGTTAAGCTTCACTTAGACAAGACACACGTCTAAGATATTATGTCGTGCTTGTAATAACATAACTTCACAATAACAAAATTTTTTTTTCGTTTTTAGCATTAGTAACCTAGTGCAGCTACACTAAATGTTTAAAACATTAGTTAAGGTCATACAATACACATACAGTTCAAATCCTACTCGATACATTGTAAGGAATACAAAGTTAGAATTTACTTAAAAAAAAAAAAAAAAAAAATTGTGGTTGTTATACTTACCCGATCATGTCACCAGTCTCTCCACACACTCGGATTGTCTTTTTACCTTTGATATGTGAGATATTTATCTCAGTTTTTTTTATTATTTTTAATTTATCCCCTCTGAAGTTTTGTTCCCGTTCAAAATTTTTGCCCTAAGGGTCCAAACTTCATTGTGTAGAGAGACAAAACTCTTGAATTGTTCTTTCAATTCAATAAACATAACCTTTTTTATATGATACATTGACGCATGCTCCTTTGAAGATCAATGTGATCTTTGGGGAGCAGGGACCTAGGTATCACTTGGTGTCTGGGTCTCATAACTCCCTCTCCCCCTAGGGCTGATGTTCTAAACTGACGCCATCACACTTGTTTATTAACAAGATTAAGGGCTACACCCATTCATAGGCATGCTATATGCATCCCGTTCTTTTGTAGTCCTGTGCGGTGTGCACAAAAAAACCAATTTTCTACTTTTTATTTTTATATTTTTTTCATTTAGCTTTTATTCACAGACATGCATATGTCATTTATTTTCTATTTCATTTTAAAGTAGTATCTGTGTATTTTGTTGCTTGCATTTATATTATATTATTTTTATTTTGAGAAGTTATTATAACAAGTTATTAAAAAAAAAATATTTACTTCTCTTATTTTGGTCATGAAAAATGCTGGTACCAGCCTCTTAATCAAATACTAAAAAGATATTTAAAAAGGATCCTGTTAAATCAAAAATTATTATTTGCAGTTTCTTGGTGACTGTAAAGACTAATGAATACCAAGAAAAGAATAAATAAAAAAAGGCGCCATTTATCATGACCTGAAAAGTTTTGCTTTATGCAAACATTTAAAGAATTGCAAGCACACAGTTATATGTTATATATATATATATATATGGAGGCTTATCTTTCTTATTATGTTATATCTGTTTTAAATACTTATATGTATGGAATGGACAAAGCAATCTTCAAATATAAAAAAAAAAAAAAAAAAAAAAAAAAAAAAAACTGTTCTTCAAGATTCACAGTTTTTTTTTTCTGGTGGTAATGGGTGATATATATAACGGCGTTACCGTTATATATTCATTATTCCTCCTTTTCCCCTCAAAAAAATCAACTTTTAACTTTACTGGTTTATTAAAAATTGTCAATATTCTTCCCCCCCCCCTTTCAGATAAAATATTTAGTTTAAATTTGACATTTTAGAGTTAATTTCATGTCTTTATTCATTTTCTTCCCCCCCCCCCCCTCTCACTACTGTAAGTTTCGCTTTTACTTTTAAAGTTCTTTTCAAATGCAGACATCATTTATCTCGGTTCCTTTTTCTGTCTTTCAAATTCACACGATAGAAAAAGATCTTAACCGCAGTTATTTTCCATTGAAATAAAGTAAAAGAATAAAATACAAATGAATCTCTTTTCGCTTTGCAGCCGACGTTATCTAATGCATATTTTCCCAGCCTCTGGGCTTGCATTAGTATTCAATTCTCACCCTTGTACTCTGTCGGATACAAACCATATGCCCATTGCTGACTAATTTGCAGCTGCAGTTAGATCTAACGTGCATATAAAAATCACGTGTTCCTTTCTTTATCCACTTTTCCTTACCGCAAGAATGTTAAGAAACGTGTAACCATATAGCCGCGCCACGGCGTAGGTTTGAATTCTAAGTAATACTTCGAGATGCCTCTGATTCCTTTGTCCACGCCACCAATATTCATCGCCAATACTGTACAGATGTTGCTATTCATCTCGCCAATGAGTGAGTGATTGTAATGAATAATTTACCACTACTGCCTCTGAACTTGAGTGGGACAGACCTCGGCTCTCTGCCCTTCGGGGGGCTGCCCCGTCGGGCAGTCCCGTCTGACTTCTCCCGTCCACTGTACTATCATGGTTCTCCCTTTAAAAAGTTTCATAATAAAGAAGTAAGTCCTCGAAAATCCTCGTGTTGGAGTTTTTTTTTATTCATCCACGATGTTTGAAACAGTAAGAATTAAAACAATAAGACAGTACTTAATATTTTCACGGATATAGAAAATAGGTAGAATTTAAGTGATGGTTATGTCCAAAAATAGCTGTTGATTCTTATTGTATCCAAGAATAATTGTTGATTCTTAATATTATATTTGAGTAAAGTAAACCAGTGTAGTGCTTCTAAAATTCAACAATTTTAAATTCGTCTAGAAACTAATCATCCAACAAGAAATGCTAATGAATATAAATTGTGTTATATTCAGAGAACATGAGAGTGAAAGCGATAATATCTCCAATGAGAAAACAACAGAATTTCTTATTTTTCATAATTTTGGAAATTCTTCAAATAAAATATTTTGAATGTTAAAATCCTTGCAGTGGATGTGGATTTGACAGACATACGTATATATTTTTTCCTGAAATATAGAGTCCAAGAGAGGTGGATATGTTTTTTGACAATAAACCCAATATTGTTGAGCAATTTGATCAAGAAAATAATTTTATAAAAAAATTGATGTTTTAAACAGCAATTACTTCAATGAAAGAACTATTTGAATCTGTCACCAACTATTAAGATCTTTTGCATTACTTGCACCATATTTAAACTAGTCGGATGTACCAATCCCAAAACTTTCTTCTATCTCATACATGTTAATACTTCAAAATTCGCTATCACACTGCCAAAATTAAATGGCAATCTATGCATCTCATGAGGATTCTAACGATATGAAATTCCGTGCATTAGATCTTGAGATATGACTATCGCTGAAATCGTCTAAATTCAGCAAAATGCTGCCTAGCAGCGCCACCTATTGGGTGATTTATACCAAATCCTAATCAGCAACAATTTATGTCAACATCTGACTGAATCTGAAGTTTGGAGAAAATCCGTACATTAGTTTTTGAGATAGAGAAATAGCGAAAATCGTGAAAATTTCTGCATAGCAGCGCCACCTATTGGGTGATTAACACCAAAACCTAATTAACAACAACTTGTGTCAACATACAACTAAATCTGAAGTTAGATGAAAATTGGTCCATTAGTTCTATTGATAGAGCTATTGAGGCAATCGTGGAAAAGGCAGCAGAGAAGCGCCACCTGTTGGGCGATTTACACCAACACCTAATCAGTAGCAAGTCATATCAAGGACTAACTTAATCTGAAGTTTGATGAAAATCCGTGAGTTAGTTCTTAATATAGAGCTATTGGGGAAATCGTGTAAATCCTGCAAAATTCATCATAACAGCGCCACCTGTGGGGCGATTTACACCAAAACGTAATCATCATCAATTCATATCAAGGACTAACTAAATCTGAAGTATGATCAAAATCCGTGCATTAGTTCTTGAGATAGAGCTATTGCAAAAATCGTGAAAAATGCAGCATTGCAGCGCCACCTGTTGAGCGATTTACACCAAAAACTAATCAGCATCAATTTGTATTAGGCACTAACTGAATATCAATTTTTATTAAATTCCGTGCATTAGTTCTTGAGATAGAGCGCCCACAAAATTTGTGTCACATACACACAGACAGACAGACAGACAGACTCACAGAGTCACAGACAGACATTTTGTAAAAACATCTTTTCTGGAATCTCTGACCCCTAAAACGTGTAAATCCGTCGAAAATCGGAATTCGAAAATTTTCATGAATCCAATACTTTCTTCTTGTAAAGATAGAAGAAAGTAAAAATGAATGACAAAGAAATAAAAGAAATATTTAAATCAATAGAAAAAACACTAAACAAGGTTCATACTCGATGTAAATTTCCAACTGGGCGAAAAATGTCCGGACCAGGATTCGAACCCGGGATCTCCTGGCTGAAGCCGCCAGTGCTCTGCCATCTGAGCTATCCCGGACGATTCTGGTCGAACTTTTCCACCCAGCTAACCTTGATGATTACAGCATCTGGTCTGAAACCTGGTTCAGCTCAACAGAATAAATCTCAGGTAAAGGAACTCCAGAAATCGCTGGATACGAAATTACACTAGATTAATATTAGCACAATTATTCTAATTGGCAAACAAATCATATTCGATGTAAATTTCCAACTGGGCGAAAAATGTCCGGACCAGGATTCGAACCCGGGATCTCCTGGCTGAAGCCGCCAGTGCTCTGCCATCTGAGCTATCCCGGACGATTCTGGTCGAACTTTTCCACCCAGCTAACCTTGATGATTACAGCATCTGGTCTGAAACCTGGTTCAGCTCAACAGAATAAATCTCAGGTAAAGGAACTCCAGAAATCGCTGGATACGAAATTACACTAGATTAATATTAGCACAATTATTCTAATTGGCAAACAAATCATATTCGATGTAAATTTCCAACTGGGCGAAAAATGTCCGGACCAGGATTCGAACCCGGGATCTCCTGGCTGAAGCCGCCAGTGCTCTGCCATCTGAGCTATCCCGGACGATTCTGGTCGAACTTTTCCACCCAGCTAACCTTGATGATTACAGCATCTGGTCTGAAACCTGGTTCAGCTCAACAGAATAAATCTCAGGTAAAGGAACTCCAGAAATCGCTGGATACGAAATTACACTAGATTAATATTAGCACAATTATTCTAATTGGCAAACAAATCATATTCGATGTAAATTTCCAACTGGGCGAAAAATGTCCGGACCAGGATTCGATTTCCGGACCAGGACTCCAGCGATTTCTGGAGTTCCTTTACCTGAGATTTATTCTGTTGAGCTGAACCAGGTTTCAGACCAGATGCTGTAATCATCAAGGTTAGCTGGGTGGAAAAGTTCGACCAGAATCGTCCGGGATAGCTCAGATGGCAGAGCACTGGCGGCTTCAGCCAGGAGATCCCGGGTTCGAATCCTGGTCCGGACATTTTTCGCCCAGTTGGAAATTTACATCGAATATGATTTGTTTGCCAATTAGAATAATTGTGCTAATATTAATCTAGTGTAATTTCGTATCCAGCGATTTCTGGAGTTCCTTTACCTGAGATTTATTCTGTTGAGCTGAACCAGGTTTCAGACCAGATGCTGTAATCATCAAGGTTAGCTGGGTGGAAAAGTTCGACCAGAATCGTCCGGGATAGCTCAGATGGCAGAGCACTGGCGGCTTCAGCCAGGAGATCCCGGGTTCGAATCCTGGTCCGGACATTTTTCGCCCAGTTGGAAATTTACATCGAATATGATTTGTTTGCCAATTAGAATAATTGTGCTAATATTAATCTAGTGTAATTTCGTATCCAGCGATTTCTGGAGTTCCTTTACCTGAGATTTATTCTGTTGAGCTGAACCAGGTTTCAGACCAGATGCTGTAATCATCAAGGTTAGCTGGGTGGAAAAGTTCGACCAGAATCGTCCGGGATAGCTCAGATGGCAGAGCACTGGCGGCTTCAGCCAGGAGATCCCGGGTTCGAATCCTGGTCCGGACATTTTTCGCCCAGTTGGAAATTTACATCGAATATGATTTGTTTGCCAATTAGAATAATTGTGCTAATATTAATCTAAGGTTCATACTCTATTTGAGTAACAAAATTCTCTGACTTTTTTTCCAGGTCATATTTCCTACAATTCCTTGACCAAAATTCATGACATTTTTAGAAATACGAATTACAATTCAAGATCTTAATGATTAAACTTACATCTGAAAATTAAAATAACGTATAAAATTGAAACTAAAAATCTACATCATTTGACATTTACAATATATATATATATATATAACAAAAAACAAACAAACAAAAAAAACAAGCAAAACTAAAATACAGCTCAGATGGATTCAAAGTGACTTTTTATTTACATATATGAATTTACACATATTAAACATTTAACTTTTTTTAGACTTCTACTATCATGTCATTTATTTGTGTTGTATCAGAAGTAGTTTGTTGTGTAAATTTTTCAATTTTTTGTCCTTTAACATTTTAACTTCAGCTTTCTTTTCTTTTCTTTTTTTTTTCTTTTTTCTTTTGTCTTGCTTCATAATTTTCATTCTTTTTCTTATATAATTATTCATGATATCTCATTCTAGCCACCAACAAGACTAAACATTTCTTTCGCTTAAGTACCGACTATTTGGCAACAAATTTGTATAGCTAAAACATCTTTATGTTAAAAATGTGAATATAGCAAAAATTCTCCTTTTAAGGAAAAAATCTGAACTTTTTTGTGGGCGCACTGTGAACTCGGGAGAATGTTGACTCATGATAGAGCATTAAAAAAAAGAAATACCTAACTTTTCCAGGTTTTAGAAAAAAATTTTAATTTTCTCTGACTTTTCCATGACTTTTTGAGCACTTGTCATTTTCCCTGACAATTCCCTGTTTTCCAGTCGCATAGGAACCCTGACTAAATGAAAAAGAAATAAATGTTTTTGCAAAGGCTTAAGTAGAACTAAAATTAATGTCTAAAAAAGTACAAGCCTTACCAGACCAGATGCAATCTCTTGGATGGATTAAAAATTACATACTCAATGCTGAGTTTTTCTAAATGCTCTGAAAGAATTGAAAATTCCTCTTAATTTATCTATCTAGAGTTATTTACAAAAGCTTGCAAATATTTTCCTAAATTAAAAGTAATTAAACATTATTTATAATCATGAATGAATGAAGAAACGTTTATTGGTTTGTCTCTTAGTTAATTTGAAAATAATATTCTTTATTCAATTAATACGAATTAAGTATGAATTTCACAAAAATGAATACATGGCCAGACTTTTTCACAGAAAGTAAATTTCCCTAAATGGCCTTAAAATCAGTATTATTTTTTGTGAAAATATGGATTTAAATTTTTGGAATTTAATTGGATTAGAACTTATTTTATAAATCATGTGAGAGAAATTTTTTATCCCTCTCTTATTTTATTGATTAAATTTGAAATTGTTCAGTCTTTGGACTCTTGCTGAAAAATACTAACAGATGCCTTCAGGTATAGTTTGATTGCACTATAACTGTTATAACAAACGCAAATTGAAACTTAATTTGAAAATTATGATGAAACAGAATTTTATGTGCTTGTTAATGAAAAGTGTTTCTATAACAACAGGGTGATTTTTCTCTGGGTGGTATTAAATAATTAAAACATAAATCTTAAAGGAATGTTATAATATGATTCAGTTTTTTATAGTTTAAACGGACATTTCTATGTTCTAAAATGGTCATAAGTTTTCCTACTATTAAAATGCATCATAGGACACTTTCTAAAAACAATTTTTGCAACAATTGCATCTAATATTTCAATAATAGAAAATAATAATAATAATAAATCTTTAATTGTCAATAATTTTAGTTTGAATTGTATTAAACTGTAAGTCAAACTTTTTTTGCAAACTCAAAATAAGGAGGGGGGCACATTATTTTGACATGCCCTGGCATTTAAAAGCCACATTATGCCATTGATCTTGCATTTTTATTTGTGCATGAATAACAAAGATTTTTTTTAATGTGTCAGAAAGAAGTAAGTTTTGCTTTAAGAAGAACAGGTAACTTGAGACAGATTAAGCTCTTACACCTACAGCATCCTATGAGACTCAATGGACGAATTGGACATTGTAATAAAACACCTAAAGGAGCACGGAACACTTCAGAGATAGAGCTATAGGGAAGAATGTTATCACATTATAGTAATAAGTAAAGAGATTGTCCGGATTTTTCTTAGAATTATCTTATGTAGTGGTAGAACAGCAAAAACTCAAAATATTTAGAAGATCATCTTTTTTTTTTTTTTTTTTTTTTTTTTTTAAAGGAAATGTCTAGCTTAAGGCAGATTGGGGGTTGCCTCACCGAATAGAGACTAAACTTCACTAAAGGCTCAATTCTTTGAAAGTCGGCCACTTTCTATTCTAGATAAATATCTATAAAGACAATTCTAACCTTCAATGTTGAATCAGATTTCAGAATTATACTAAAAAAAAAAGACTGATTGTCTTTTTATATCTAAGGTTAGCAAGCTGCAATTCAGTAAAGAGTGTTTTGAAACTTATTAAAGAAACATTTATTCAGTAGCTATCAGACACTGGCTAAAAACAGCATTAAAAAAAATCATTAAAATACACACTGATATATTAAATTTCAACCCCCCACCCTTCTCTTTCTCTAGATTTGCCATTGAATATGTTACCATCCAGTTTCCACTAGCAATTTTTGCTCCATAATTCTGGGAAAAAATGCCACAGGCAAGTTCAAGAACATCTATTGGCTTCTTGGTGAATTAGTGAATGTGTTGATATCTAATCAGCACTTGCTGCTATAAACAGATGCTTTTTATAACTTTAAAATTCTTGTGCCCTTTTGGCTCATGAAAAAGGGTGAGAAATTTTCAGAAAATCTTACCACTCAAGAATTTATTTTGCCAGTCAGCAAAACACAAGATACAGTTAAAAATTGTTAGGACAAAACATAAGTGACTGCAAAAGTAGTTAATTACATTTATTACGGTGCAATTTCTTTTCTTTTTTTTTCTTCTATAAAATTAAGAAATATATACAACAGAGGAAAGCTTAGTATACGACAGAACTTAACATCATGTTTAAATCACAGTTATTTGGAAAGGTACAAAATACAGCTAACTAGTAAAAAAAATAGTTTTTGGCCTATCTTCTATAGCCTTCAGTTTTTCTGACTAAAATTTCAAAAGCCCTGACATAAAATCTAGTCACCAGTGGTGAGTAAAATGTTGTATTTCCCCACCCCTGCTCATGATACTTTGATATTGCCTATGTTTTGTGTTTACCATGACTTTTAAAAAGTAAGTGCTGATTATTATTTTTTTTCCCCCACAATATATCATTAAATAAAATAATTTTAGAAGTCTTGTACATGAAAATACTGTCAAAAAATTATTTATCCAATCAGTGTCCAATGCAGATAGTAATGTATGGTACTATAACAACAACAATAAAAAAAAAAAATACTTGTTTTATTTGAAGTTAAGTAGTTAGAAACAGCTGAAAAAATGAAAAATGTTCTGATAGATCCTGTGTGGGAATTAAAGAGTTAAATTATTTTAATCAACTAATTAGTCAAAATCAACATAAAAAATTTCATAATATGCTTTATTAAATTACTTTTGTATGAAAATGTTGATCTGACTTCCTTGTATTATTAACATCAGCAATTGCAAAACGAGGATATAGACCACTGCACACAATGAACTTTAGGCACACAATATCCTGGTGTGTTCTAACTTGGCTTTTGGAAGATAATGTCTAGAATAAAATAAAAAATGTTTAATATAAAAGAAACTTATTTTTTGTATTCATGTACTTATTAAAAGAATAAATACTAAAACATACTTGATGGCATTAAGATTAGAAAAATTTGAAAATATTTTAAATTTTTACTCTTATTTGAGAAAATTTGACATTAATCTTATTTCTATATTTTAGTAGTAACATAAAAAAGTGTTAATTTTTTTTAAAGAAAAAACTAATTAAATTAAGCATGCTTAAGCACAGCAGACTATATAAACGTCTGTAACTATAAATAAGAAATTTCAGTGTAACTATCAGATTATAAAATGTACTTGTCAATAACATTAATATTAATTAATATATTATCTCATAATACTATTATTTGATCAATTTCTAATGAGATAAAATAAAATGATATTGTTTATATGCAGACTTGCCAAGTTTCCAAAATAAAAAAGCCAGAGATTTTTAACTACTTTATTAGATTTTTAGTTACTTTATCAACATACTGACATTTCCAGCTTCCCAGACTAATGCAGTAAAAATACATGTAAAACAATTTATAATTTTCTATCACACTTTTCTTTTAAACTATTTCTCATAACTTATGAATAAGCAGAAATAAATAAGATGGGTATAAGTATTATTGGTTCACACAATTATTTTTCAATTCATATTGTAGTACACTTTGAAATATCTTTTTACAACTATTTTACAACTCACACTACAAGGAAAATCTAATATAATACCAAAAGCAAAATATAGCAACTTCAGCAAATAATTTATGTAGTATCATTAGAAAAGTTTTTTTTATTTATATACAAAAAAAAAATCATATTTTCTGATAATCATGAAAAATTATTTATTCATTCTTTTAAACTAAGCTTTACATTTAAAAAAAAAAAAACATAAAATATATTATGGCAAAATATACAAAAAAATATTATATGATGGAACAAACTTATCTTAATAATCACAAAATATTTCAGTGGTAATTTTGAATGTCCTAAATTTGGCCCCATACTAAAACAAAAGATTCATATTTCTCAAAATAAATTAGCCATAGCTGAAATTCTAAATTAGGGGCCTGCATCTGGTTAGGCAAGCCGATTTTACCTGAAAACAGGTCAACGCTAATTTCTTTTGTTGCACATCATATATTTATTCTTTCAGGTCGAATTAGGATTGACCCGATGTTTTTAAAAAAAGTCCTGAAAACTTTTCAATCGGGGAAAAAAAAATTACACTTTTACTTGAATATTAATGTGTGTATATATTACATTGAGTAAAAAGTTTCCCACAACAATATTTTTTATTGTAAAATGATAAATACATACGAAATCATCAAAACTAATGAGGATGGTAATCTCCGTTGAAATCTACAATCGTCTGCCATCGTTTTGCCAACTTTTCAATCCCTCCTGCGAAAAATTGGGGCGTGCGCGAGTCCAGAAAGAGATCGACCTCATTTATGACCTCCTTATTTGAATCGAAAATTGCTCCATCAAGATGCAGCTGCTGATGAGAAAAGAGATAGAAATTTAAAGGGGCCATGTCGGGGCTGTATGGTGGATGTTGCATTAAATCCCACTCTAGCTTGTAGAACGTCATCGTACTAACGTGTGGCCAGACGTTATCTTGAAGAAAGATAACCACCTAGCTTCTGAACTCGTTTCTTCGTTTTTCGCGAATGGCCTCTCGAACTTTGATTAGCATGTTGCTGTATATTGCACTGTTTATAGTTTGTCCGCTTTTCAGGTACTCTTTGTACAGAATTCCGAGACAATCCCACCAGATGCAGAGAAGCACCTTCTTGTTAGTTAGGACACATTTTGAAACCGATCCTGCTGATTCTCTAGTTGCTGACCACCCTCCTTTACGGCTTGTATTGTTGTAGTACACTCATTTTTCATCATAGGTCATAATTCTGTCGAAAATGTTCTCTTTCCTTTGATCTCTGAGCAGAGCCAAACAACAGTTTTTTTTCTTTTGTGCTTGTCTTCAGCAGTCAATTCATGAGGCACCCAGCGGTTGAACTTAAACGTTAGACGTATATTTTCCAGAGCGTTAACTATTGTTTTTTGAGAAACTTTAAACTCTAATGCAATAGTTCATGTTGGAATATTTCTGTCTTGATTGATGATTTGCTTTAACTGCTCACAATCAACTTCAATAGGGAGGCCAGAATAGGATTCATCTTCAATGTCAAAATTTCCAGCTATAAACTTCCGAAACCAAACTTTGACTGTATAAGAAACAGTATTGATGCCTAAACTTTCACACATTTTTCTGTGGCATTCAGTCGCACCGTGTTTGTTAGGGAACTCATAGTACATAATCGTTCTGAACTGCTGAAGTGATAGCTCCATTTTAAACATTTTTATGAAGCACAAGATAATAAATTTTTAACAAACAAATTACACAGTCATATAGCTTGTATGCCCTGCTTTCGAATGCAAAAACTGGTTGGTTGGAAAACTAATAACCACACAAATGACAGCTGTTGGCGCAAAGGTATCTCCTCTTGGCCGAAAACTTTTTACTCAATGTAATATGTTCATTTTAACACAAAAAATGTAAAATTAATATTAAATATATAACTGCAGACTAATTTTCCATAATTGCACTGAAATGTCAATTAATTTTCTTTCACTTTGGTGTCGGGTTAAAGATTTCTTTTGTTTTAGGTTGACAGTAACCACAATTTTCGAGTTTAGGTCGAGAAACCTGTAGCCAAAACAGGATCAGAATGGAGACAATGGAATTTTCTGATTCAGACTGGTTAACTGAATAAACCCTAAATATTGATGAATATAACTAAAATCCCAATAACTTTTATGATAAATAAAACAAACGAGAAGATAAAAATAATTCAATCAATATGCAAAAATTAAACACACATGAAGCAAAACACATACCGTAATTTCGGGTAGATAAGCCGCCCTGGCGTATACGCCGCTACGTCCGAAAATGGTAAAAAAAACCTGAAATTCCATCGTATACGCCGCACCGGCGCATAAGCTGCACTTATTGAAAGTGGTGTATGTACTACTATAGACGCCATATTGAAAATTTTCGCGCATTTTTTAAAACCATTTTAAAAATTTGAATTTTAAATTTAATTCAAATAATGAAAATAAATAAATAAATAACTTTTGGTTTGTGAATTTATCCAATTGCATCGCACATTTCAGCCTTGGATCGGCAAGTAGAAATATATTTTATGGAATTCTTATAAAACATAATGCTAGTATTACAAATAACACTATTTTTTATTCGAATCCATCAATTAAATAACACAACGTGAAATTGCGAAAATAAGTAATGATAAATAATCATTTTGACAACATGAACTATTGGCAAAAGTTGGGAGAGATTTTTTTTTTTAAATCCCTTCACTACGAACTGTAAACATTAATGTCTATTAACAGAAATTAATTGGTACTCGATTTGATATATTCTGTAAATATTTAAAATAAAATGTTCTAAGAAAGTTTTAAAATAAACAAAAATTAAATACATGCGTTCATTATTGAAAATAAAAAATACAACATTCGCAAATGCGCACACTTAAAGAAAACAAGAGAATCTACTTTCTTTTCTATTAAAACGCCGCGAAAAAGGATTCTTTAAATGTGTCAGCGACTTCACTTTGCGTAAGTGCAGTAAAAAGAAATTATTGAGCTGCAAGCAAACAGAAAAAATAATTTAAAAGAAAAAAAAAACGAAAAGCAAAACCCGTTTTTTCTTAGCTATTAGAAAAAAAAAATCTCTATTATTAATTGTCCGATTTTGTTCAAATTTTCAGCAAGTTGCAATAACAGTAAATTAGGCTGTGTAACAAAATTTTATTAAAATATAAAAAGTTATTAGAAAATTACAGCACTCCCCAAAACCCCTAGTTTATGAAAAAGAAAAGAGCCATCTGCAGTTGTTTATTCAACTCTGTGGTGGAGTGGAAAGTTGAACGTTATCAGAATGAGATCATTATCTTTGAGTAATACGTTTCGTTATGCAGAAAGAAACCATGCATAGATTTTTTTTCTTTTTTAATGAAATAAAAAAGAACTTCCCGATATTTTTTTAAATGGTTGTTATTTCTAATCGGTGAAACATTTTTAATATTGTTTTTCAGATTTTCACTCTATAATATTACATGATCTGATTTTTTTTTTTTTCTGGAAAAAATCGTTTTTACTTCGTATACGCCGCACCGGCAGATAAGCCACAAAAGGTAAAATTTAACTTTTAAACACGTATAAGCCGCGGCTTATCTACCCGAAATTACGGTACTTCCGAGTATACAATCTAGCGAATGTGATTTTCCCAACACATTTTCATTCCATTTGTTGTCCTAGTGCAGACCTGCCAACCTTTGAAAATGAAAAATCGTAGCACACAAAATTCAAATTAATCTGGAGGTTGGTTGGTTGGCTTTTTGTGTTTCGGGGATATTTTTTTACATTCGTAAAAGGAATAAGGTTTCAGTCTTTCAACTCACTATAGTAAATTTTTTCCTCTGAAAATTATTATACGATTTGTATAGCTTCTTCTCGTTTCGCAGCTTTCTTCTTCTTTTTTTTTTTTTACATTTGTAAAAGGGGCCCTGTTCCAATTTTTTAGCCCAGGACAGTAAATTTTGACGAAATTGGCATTTTTTTTTTATCTGCGATCATTTCACGATATTCACAATTTTTTCCTACAATCGTAATTTACCTTTTTTATTAAGATTCTTTTTTGAAATCCTTGAATGAATGAAATTTTACCTCAAATTTTTGACGAAATTCGCATTTTTTACCGTGCAATCAAAAGATTGCACGCATGTGATCCTTTGACGATTTTTACACGATCCTTTGGCAAAATTCGTGTTTTCTTTCCACGATAAAAGTCGTAGTTTGAGACCGATTTTCGTAGCATCGTAGTTTATAGGTCCAAATCGTAGAAACTACGATTTTTTCGTAGCAGTTGGCAGGTCTGCTAATGGCACAAAATGGCTGAGCATATCGTTTCACACATGCAAATGGATTGCATCAGAACATGTGCTTTCTTTTTACTGGACGAATTTCAACTGCTTCTCTTCTGAAGCGAACATACTCTCTGAGCCCAAGAACTTTATGCTAGCAAGAGATTGCAAACAAAACTCATGTGTACCCAAAATTTAAAAAAGTCAGAGATATTTGATAGTAATCCGAAGATTAAAATATAATCGAAAAATCTGGAGTCCCTATCCGAAAGCCGGAGACTTGGCAAGGCCATAATGCAACAAAGATCTGTTTTCAAAATTTTATCATGACATAGCATTTGTTACATTTTATAAAATTCTGATGTATACTTAATTTTAAAATCACAATTATACTTTATTTTGTTTATTTAAACATAATGATAGTTACACTTTACAATGAAGACATTTTCACAGTAAATATAGAATAAAGTATAATCTCATAAAATTGCATTGAAACTCAAAGCAACCAACTTTATTACAAAACACTAGGGGGCTCTCTCTATAGGCACTCTGTCCCTAAGAGTTATACTCACCAACACCTGTCCAGGTACCACAGACTCAAAAAGCATGCTAATTTTCTCTGTTTTAAAAAGATTACCCAATTGTGAAAGATTTAATCCTATAACAACCAGTCAATTTCTTATAATCAGGTTTCCGTTTATTTGCCTTTGACCGGGGGATTTTCAGCCCCAAGGTAGCACCCACTGCTAACACCTTATTTCGTGATTAAGTTAGTACACTTTAATTATTTTTAACAGAATCAATTGATGGATAAATTTTTCATATTAGTTATTTTTCCATTAAAGCTAAAACATGTCAAGGATGTGCTTGAATCCAGAATGTTTTGGCTTTAATTGCTAATGCTCTTCCAATTAAGCTATCTGTAAGACATCCCAGTCATCACAATATTTGCTCAGAACAACCATTTGGTCATGATGACATCTGGTCTGTTATTTGAAAAGCTCAACAGAATAAACTGCAGGTAAAGAAAATCCAATAACTATGGATGAATAATTGCTCTTTAACTATTTTTAACACAATTAACTGATTGGTAAATAATTCATACGAGTAGTAATTTTTCCATCAGAGCCATCAAGACCAAATGATTGCTTTGAGCAAATACTGCACTATGTCAAAAAGATAGATCAATTGGAAGAGTACAGGCAATTAAAGCCCAAAAGCTCTGGTTCAAGTCACAATCTAGACACATTTTCGCTCTGATACAAAAATTACTACATGTATAAATTGTTACCAATTAGTTGGTTGTGTTAAAAATAAATAAAGTGTAATTACTCATCCATAGTTTATTACAGTTCCTTTACCTGTGGTTTATTCAGTCAAGTTGTTTCAAATAACGGATCAGATGCCATGACCAAATGGTTGTTTTGAGCAAATATTGTGTTGGATGGGATATTGTACAGATAGCTCAATTGGAAGAGCATTGGCAATTAAAGCCAAAAGGCTCTGGGTATGAAAAAAATTATTTCTTGTACGATCAAGTAAGATCTATCACATATTTGAAAATCATTATGTATAAAACGGTTAAGTAAAAAATATTGCTGCCTTCTGGGCTTTTATAATGTCTAGAAGAACAGTTTTCTTCTTAGATACTATCAGAAAATCGTTTTATATATGATGTTTTAAACATAATGTAATTTTTCCCATTTAATGCTTTTCACACATTTTAACTTTTCTTTCTCTTTCAATGATTATGAGCAAAAATATTTTTCAGTTGAAAGTGTTTAGATGTATTATTAATTGGACTTTTTAAATTATGATGTAAATTTTTCCCCATTTAATCCTTTTCGATTGTAATACTAATTTAATTATTTTAAATGTTTCCTTTCTTTTTAATATTTGAGTATAAATATATTTGTTAATTGAAAAGAAATGTAATTATTTGCGCTTCTTTAAAATCTAGCAAAAAGTAAATGATAGTAATTACCAAAAGGTAAATTACTGAAGTCAATATTTAGGTAAGAGAGTTAAGATGCAATTGGAGCGTGTATGCTGAAATTGTCAGCCAAGAAACTTATCAATTGATGTAAATGAAATAAAGTAATAATAAGATATCTGCAAATGAATATTGAAATAAAAACCAAGCCAAGTTTTAAAAAGATAACAGTTTTATTAAGCAAATTAAAGTAAAACAAAAGTAAAAATAAAACTAGACTTATAAACATATGACATAAGTTCTCAAGTTAAACACTAGCATAAAGCAGGTAACATTACTCTGTATCAATGTTTATCAATTAGAGCACCAAAAAGTAAAAACTATTTTAAAGTGAAAAATAAAAGAGCTTATATGTTACTTTGACTAGAATACTTTAATTAAATTATTCCATTCACTTTATATAAAAAACAGTTTAAGTTTATTTAGCTTTTAATCAGAAGATTAATTAAAAATTTTAAACTTAATTTTAAAAGTATTTTCTCAAAAACAAAAGTAAATTTATTTCTATTAACTATTGAAAAAAAATTTAAACTTAATCCAGTTCATCTGAAACCATTATAGTGACTACTTATATTCAATAAATAAACGTTCTCAGAAAAACAAAATAACTAAAAGGTTATATTACTTAATTAAGTTTAATCTCTCCTCTCCATATAAAAAGATTTGTATAAAGGCAAGCACAACTTAATTATATTCACCGGCTTAACTGTATCTCCAGATACTCTTCACTGCCACTAAAAGTAAAGAGGAGAAAAGAAGCAGGACATTGACTTATAGTCAATGATAAATGGATTCCTAAACTGAAGCAAACCTAAACAGAGATCCGTTAGCGAATACTGACTGATAGGAATCGCAAATATCTCGATACTACCAGTCATAACAATTCCAAGTACTCCGCACAGATAGCCATTGTGCGTGAGTCTCTGACCACTTTTGCCATAACTGAGTTGTAGCACCAAGACGGGAAAAAGGAACCATATCACAACCCTACAACATTTAATCCATTATAAAAGTAAACCTGGCAAGATTTAATTAAAAGTAAAACCACAATAAATATCTGGAACTAAAAAAGTATCTTAAAAAGAGAGAGAATATAAACTGTAAAGAAAACCAATCTATTTCAATTAAAAAGAAATAATAATTAAAAGAAAACAAGAACTGAAACATGTTGTATGTAGCAGGCTAACTCCCCATATCAGGAAGCTAAACATCTCAAAACACACATCTCCAGGCGAATATTTTTACTGCCAAACGCGTGACGAGAGTTACTATTAATTCTATATTCAAAAGAAGGAAAGAAGCCTCATTCCATAAATTGACTGGTAGCAGCATAAAATATAACAAAGTTCAATAACAATTGTAAAAATAAAAGTCGTTACTTCAAAATAGGAGATGACTGTAAAAGAATTATAACATCTGTATAAAAACGTATTCTAGGCATTTCCAACTTCATCTTAAAAACATCAGCAGCAATAAAAACAACCATAGACGTCTGTAATGTTATGATAGATTGTACAATTTTTATGTAGGTCCGTAACATGTGTGTTAGCACATGTTCCCTTTGCACATATTTTCGTTAATTTCTATATTTTCCTCATAAAATTCAGCTTTTACTCTATTTCTAGTAGTCAGCATTTAAAATTCCCTTTAATATGATACCTCTTCCATCCCTGTACAATGCTCCGTTCATATTTTCACTTTTTATCGCGATCTTTTATTTCTTTACTCTTTGTAATTCAGTCCTTTACGTTTTTAGTGAGATCAGTTTAGCCATCTTGATTCATCCATCCATTCATTCATCTTTTTCCCGTCCGATCTTCCGTGGCACGTGACGTATGCACGTTTGCCGGGAAGTTGGAGTTATTGCCCATTGGCAGGGTTGGACGGTATTTACCATCTGATGGTTTAAACCGGTTTTTACCATGATATTTACCATCTTTGGAAAAACATGTTTTTACCACCTATGAAAAAACTTATTAGTTTGACTGTTTTTGTCACTTTTATCATAAAAATTTATCTACCAATTTTTCATTTTCCCAATTTTAAAGTTTTCCAGATATTTAATACCATAATTCTGTATAACAATATTCACCTAATTTAGTTTCTGATTAGGTAAGTAAAACAATCAGGGCCGAAACTAAGGAGGGCAGAGGGGGCATGTGCCCCGGGCGCCAGAACGAAGGGGAGCCAAATGAAGGATTATACCTTTGGAATGGATCATTTTCTTCTGATGGACTGATGGCTTCTATTATTATGAAACAGCCATTATAAATGAAGTGTTAGGTGAAGATGAAAGAGCAGCCGTAAAAAGTTAGAACTCTGATTTTCTGGTCAGAATGGGAAGAAAAAAAATGGCCATAATTTAAAAAAAAAAAAAAAAAATTATGGCCCTTTTTTTTCTTCCTATTCGGACCAGAAAATCAGAGTTCTAACTTTTTACGACTGCTCTTTCATCTTCACCTAACACTTCATTTATAATGGCTGTTTCATAATAATAGAAGCCATCAGTCCATCAGAAGAAAATAACTCGGTGAAAGCGAAAACTCGGTTAAGCAGGACTCGGATAATCTGGACTCTAACTGTATATTTAATTTTAAAAATTATCTTTAGAATATTTTTGTTGGTGTTCAGAGGGGAGTCATGACCCCCGTGACCTCCCCCTTAGATCCGCCATTGTAGATTACGTAGTTCAGTATTACATATTTTAAGATTACATATTTTAAATTTTAAAATAAGTCAGCTATTAGAAAATTAGTAAAATTCTCTTTGTAAATATACTTTGCAAAAGAGGGGGGGGGGCCAAAATCCATGCTTGCCCCGGGTGCAAAAAAGGCTAGTTTCGGCCCTGAGAACAATATTATACAAAAATAGTGGTTTTTAAGGAATATATAAAGACTGGATAACTTTCATCCGTGTTTTTCTCCTACAAGAATTAAAAATTCTAAAGATACTATTATTGTACATATATCATTATTAAGCCTAACAATTATTATAACTATTATTATGAGAGTAAACATTACAATATTTATTATATTTATCTAAATAGAAACTAGTTTACTAATTTTTACTTAAAGCAAAAGGAAAAGAAAAATTATAAGTACACATTTTTCACACTTAAAAACCTTAATCATTTTAATAAAAACCAAAAGCTTACAAATATTGTCACATAATGTAGTTTGAACAAATGTTAGTAGGTGCATTTTACCAATATAGGTATGTTTTTGGAGCCTCTTAGCACTATAACAAAATACAAGCTTTACAGCTTTCTGTACACCAAGTCTATTTCTTAATTTACTGTGGATATGGGAAAAGTTCGAAAAAATTCACTCTATGTGTGAAGTACAAGGTATGGAGTTAAGATTCACCATTAAATGTATGAATTTGGGATGTATTTCTTTGTTATTTAACGCTTTTCATCAAACTTTGGCTTTTACATGTTTTGTTTTAAAGAAACTCCTTGGAAATTATAAGAGTGCAAGTAGAATGGAAACCTGATTGGTGAAACAGATAGTAAACACATGTTGTTGTTGTTCTATTTATAGATGGAGAATAGAAAATATGGTAAAATCTGTATGGTTAAAGTGCTGTATCAACAGCTTTAGGGAGCTGACTAATTGCTTATTTCCCATGTCTTTATATATATATGAACACATCAATTACTTGAAAATTGAGTTTTTATCGACAGAATTAAAATAAAGTTTAATGACTAGTAGAGTTTATTGTATCTTTAGGTTTTTACCACTTTTTCCCGGTAAAAAGCCAACTCTGCCCGTTGGTGCCGTCGATCTTTTCCTCTTCCATTCATCGTCCGTTTTGCGATCGCCAAGTGCAAAGCCGTGCGATGTTCGTAGCGAGTCAGTCAGTTACGTCTGTGTCACTGCCGAAGGAGGCCACTCTCTTTTTCTCTCTCAGTTTAGGCAGCAAAAATGAGGAGAGATCGTACATGCACCAGTGGAAGTCTCATCCATCAAATAATAATGCAATTTCAATAAAATACAATCTTTTTGCAATGAAGAATAATCTTTTCTTTTAGTCAATGAGTTTTTAATCATGAATATCCCGGCGTACAATAAATTCATCAAGTTGCTGCATCTTCAAGTTCCGGTAAGATTTCTGTTTTGTCATTTCTATCTTGTGCATTTTTTTCTGAGGTAACAATAAAAGGAAATGGCAGTGAACTTTTAGAACCCGAGTATTCAGATTCACAGAAGAAACAACAGATTTTACTTTAATTAATACACGACCACATTTTTTTTTTGTGGATGTCTCGTTTAAGCCTACAAGCGTACCACGTGGTCAGTATATAGTTCCCTTTTTATAATGCCACTATAATAAGTAAACGATCACCTCAAGTAAACCCACTGTGATATTTGGTGCCTTACATCAGGTCACAGTTTTCCTATAAATAAATAAATAAATGAGAAGTTAATTTTTTTGCCAAGATGATGTTAACCCTTTCAAGTGCCAATGCAGCAAGAAACATATATGTATTTAAAAGTTTATGCAAGTTTTTTCCCAGCCAAACAAGTACACACCACAACACAGATGAAGCTATCACTGAACTACTTCCAACGCTATAAATAGCATTTCCCATCTGTCGACAACGCCACTTCCGGCGTCTAGCGTTCTCGAGAAAGGCAGACCAGTAATCTTCGGCCACGAGAGAAAGCACGTGACAGCCATCTATCAATGGCCATCGTAACTCAGCAGTTCTTGAATTTTCTGTAACGATGTTTGTAGTGAGTGCCGGTCAAATGAAAGGAATACTTGAATGCCGATAGACAACATGATATTGGGAGAACGTGATAAACAAGCAAAGAGGATCTTATACATAAGTGAAACAAGGTAAAAAATAAAGATATTATATTTATTGTAAACTGATATTTAAACACCGAAATAAAGAGAAATGAAAGTGTTTAAATACAAAACTTAAAATACTGAAACTTATATATGTGAAAATAAATAAAGGATTTAACCGGAGTTATTTAGATATAGCTGTGAACTTAAATAGAAAAATGAAATGGAGTAATAGGTTGAATGAAAGGTTAAATGGAATGACAAGAATTAGGAGGGAAAATGATATATTTTCCTGTCAGTAAATAAATGACTTTTTCAAAATTAGAAATAAATCTCTGTTCAGATAATGAAATTTTGAATTAAAAAAAAAATAGACAAATTAAAAAAAAATGATTGGGCATTGCACACTGCAATCTAGTCACTTATGTGCATACAAAAGATGGTTAAATTGTTATGCATAGTTTTTTGATCCTATAAAACTTTTTTAACTGGAGTATTTTGAGCGACTTATTATATGGCGCTAAAACTAATTCTTCAGCTTCGAAACTGTCTGCTTCAATGTGTTTATTGCACATTTCTCAATAAATCTACTAGTTTTCATATTTTTATATGCAACATTTTTTTTTTATATATATATAAGACAGAAAGAAACCCGGTCATAATAAATTAAATTACAGCACTGACAGCAGCAGCAACATTAGATACTTTAATAAAAAAAAAAAAATAGAGATACTTTGGCAATCATTAAATTTAATTAAATGAAAAAGGTAAGTTAATACAGTAAAACCTCCATAACAAACACCCCTGAATTAAGGCAGCTCTATTTAGCAGACAATTACGAAATGTCCAGTCCCAAAGGATGCACATTTCTATATATTAACCTCTATATAGTGGACACCTCTATATGCTAGACAGATAGACAGAAATTTCGACTAAAATGCCAAATTCACATAAAGTTACAAAAAAAAAAGTGAATTTTCAAAATTTTTGTTTAAATCCTTTATCCCCATTCCGGCCGAAACGGCTCTACCACAGAATGTCCCATTTCAGCCAAAAGCAATCCCCTCCACTTAACCTATGGCGGTGCAGCTGGCCATCCTTTATGCTGTCTTCCTAGTTGGCAAAAAGTAGAACGCCATTAAGAGGGGGAGTACATAATAGGCGTAAGAAAACATACAAGAGTGAAGCAGTAGAATATTTAGTACTGTCTTCAATAGTTCTATTCAAAAAGAATGGGAGGAGGAGTCCCTTTCATAGTAGGCATGTAACATGTGTCAGTTTAATGACAATGTGAAGGAAACTTAACCTAAAAGAGGGGATGGAAATTTCATGTGGTTACCTGGGATTCTGAAGATTACCAATTTAAGACTGCTTGGGAATGCAAGTTAACATTCCACATGAAATTACAGATTACTGTTGAAGAGACAATGGTTTTACTAATACTTCAAATTTACTAATAATAGTAATACTAGGTTTTCTGTTCTAAAATGAGCTTCCATACTGGGCAACACAAAACATATCATATAATTTCATAATCCCTATACCCATCTCACCTTTAGAAAATTTATTTTGCCAATGAACGGGTCTGCATTTGGCAACATTCTGAGAACAGCGACTTTCAATGTGTTTGTACATGGAATTGTCAAGTTCATTTCCTCTGTAAAGTTTTCGGTGTAGAATATTCTCAGTGGGGTAATTTACCATTTCTTTTTGTGAATTTAGTGAGGTTGAGATTTAAAAAGTTAAGAAAAATGGCTACCAAAAGAAAACGTCTAACTCGTGTTACTCAGAGGTTTTACTGTAATACAGTAATAAGGTGCTTAAAACGTATAAAAAATCATGATATTTAAAAAAAGAATTAACTACTATTGGGCCATATATTTTGAAAAATAAAAATAAATAAACAGTAAAACAGCTTACATGAACTTGATATTTATCATTAGTTATCCTAAAATCAACGTCATGAATGTCAATTCTGTCATCATCATCTTCCATCCCTTCTTGTTCAAACTGAAAACTTTCTAGCTTCAAAACTTTCCTCTTTTGAGGTGCCTGATGATACTTCCGCTTGATATCTTTCAAATGTGTTAGTTCACCATGGCGGCTTACACGATCTCTGCTGCTTTTATATGATTCTTCTACAGGTAATAGGCCACTCTCCTAAAATAACAAAGTATGAAAATTGTGAATAGAAATAACAAACATTTCATGTGATTTATTTTCTTAAATTTGAGATCTAAAATGTTACTTAATGATAATAACTTTATGTAAAATGTATTTATAACTCCATAGTAGTAAGTGTGTAATCCATTAATTATATCACACTTAAGCAGGGAGGTCAACAAAGTGGGACAGAATTGAATGTGACAGGAAGGGAGGGGGGGTGGAGTGACATCATATCTGAAATATATAAACAATTAGGTAGGCATTGTATGCAAGCACCACAAAACAGTTCATTAAAAATATATAATTTTTCTCAGGTAGTAATAGCCATATTTTTCCTTCTCCCCTCTAACAGCTTGAAATAAAATGTAATCATTAGATCTTGGAAGTCCGAATAATTTATTTCAGTATCAAAGTAAGTATTTAAATACTTTTTGTGTATGCACAAAAAATATGACATCAGAACTGGGGAGGTGGTATCACTCAAATATAACAACCTATGACACAGGGAAAGGGTAGGATATAAAAAAAAATATATATTAATGACATAATTAATGTATGATTTCTAACATATTAAGAAAGATAGTGTTTTTCGACTTAAAGTACAATACTCAATATATACATTTAATTTTTTTAATATATCATGACAAGTTTTAAACTGAAAATATTTATTTAAGCAATCTATAATCAGTTAATCATTGAAATTATAAATTGAATTTGAGGAAGACTCTAAAACACATTTTCTTGAAATCAACAAATATGCTTGAAATGACGTCTGATGACCATACATAAAACGCATCAGAGTAAAACTGAGTTTACATTATCATTTTGAAGCAATTTCTATTTATGAATATGCCTGACCATTGCAAAACGTAATAACAGTAATATTTTTAGCATAAGGTTTAAAGTATCCACTCCTCTAATTCAAAAGACTACCTATGAACCAAGCTGAAATATGGCTTTCAATTCAGCAAAAAAAAAAAGAACACAGAGTTATAAGTAAAACTTTATATGTTATAAAATAATGTTAAATATTCCCAAAGAGGATCAATATCATTTCCTCATATAAAATCAGTGTTAGATGATAAATTTGTTCCATTGTAATAAACCTCAAAACAAATTTTACAAAATACAGTCAAAAGTCACCACATACTTTCATTTTAGGCATTTTGTTGAATGAAGATGTTTAAACGCATATATTTTAGTGAAGGTTTCATGACAAGGACAATTAGGGGTTAACAACAACTTGAATAAAAATGATCATATTTGTGATCATCCGGTAAATTAATATACTCAAAAGGATCTATAGATGTAGTAGATGGCTATGCAGGTTCTGTACAACATTTGTGTTGTGTTGTGCAAGAATAGCATGTATAGCCATGAAAATATAAAAGGTTTTTTTTTTTTTTATGTTTGTTTTTTATATGTAGCATGCAGTTTTTTCAACAGCATTTAATGCCACTTTCAAGAAACTTGACAAAATGCAGTAGAAACAATGTATTGCAATTAGAATATACATATTACAGTAGCGCTCAAAAGTATTTTGACAAAGACAATAATTGACTTAATTTAAAACAATAATAAAATACAAAAAATCAATCATTTATTTTATTTTATTGTATGCAATGTTTTACAGAATTTTTGTAAATTAACTGTCATTTGATGGAAAATAAAGTAAAACCAAGAAAAAAACAGAAAAACGAGGAATCAAAAGTATTTTGACATAAAAATAAAAAATTGATTTTAACACAATAATTATCAAATATATTAATGAATCAGTCAATATTTAGTAACATATCCTCTGGCCTTTATGGCAGGTTCAGAACGTGTGGTCATTGAGTCGACTAATTCTTATATTCGATCTAAATGAATTCGATCCCTCTCATTTTTAAGAGCTTTTATTAAAGATGTCTTATTTGAATAATTTTGGCATCTTACTCTACGATCTAACTCCTTCCACAGATGCTCTATGGGGTTCAAATCTGAACTTTTGCTTTGCCACTCTAGAACCTTCGCTTTTCTGTGTTTGATAAAATCACTTACATACTTGGATTTGTGTTTCTGGTTATTATCTTGCTGAAAATACCACTGAAGAAGCAAGTTTTGTTTAGCATACGGTAGCATATGAGTCTTTAATGTATCAGCATACATGAACCGATCCATATTCCCGTCCATTTGAACTAAGGGTCCAACTTCGCTGTGTGAAAAACAACTCCAAGCCATCACCTTGCCGCCTTCATGCTTGACAGTGGGTATTTGGTATCGAACATTGTATTTTTTGTTTTTATTACATCAAATGTATTTGATTCCATCACATGATACTAAATGCAACTTCCTTTCATCGCTCCACAAAACATTAGACTGTTCTACACTTCTCCACGATTTATGCCGTTTTTGCAAATGCAACTCTAGCCTTCCTATTCTTAATAGATAACAAATGCTTTTTTGCTGGCCTTCTGCCATGTAAACCATAGAGGTTGAGGTGCCAATTGACAGTTGAAACATGTATGTCTATGCCGTAATTTTCTTTCAATTCATTTTTTATTATTATAGCAGACTTACAACAACCACTTTTAGATATCCTTTTTATAATACAGTCAACATGGCAAGTTGGGTTTTTTTTCGGATGGCCACTTCGAGGCTTATTTTTGATATATTTCTGTTTATTAAAAACTTTATTCCATGTAATAACAAGTGGCCGAAACACATTAAATGAATGGGCAAATTCAGCTTGCAGCCTACCTTTCTCAAGTGCATTTACAACAACTTTTCTAGAATCACTGGAATATTCTTTACGCTTCGGCATTTAACAATAATCACAATAAGTCAATATAAACACTAATTGAAGCTACAGCACTACTGACGCCTTCAGCAATTAAATGCAAACTAATTGTCAAAATACTTTTGAGCTAACGAGGAGTCATATTTCTTCGGTGGCACCGAATATAAACGAACAAGTTGAAACTTGATACATATGAATAACTGCCGTCATAGTGTTCTCAATCATAGAGAATGTATTTTCTTTTATATTTTTATATTAAATAAAATAAGAGAGAATATAAGGTTGTCAAAATACTTTTGAGCACTACTGTATTAAATATTTTATGAAATATGATGATTTGCATAAAATAATTTTCAACTATGCATACAAAAAATATAACTTTTTTTTCAGAATTTAGTAGCCAACTATACAAGGCTTATATATATACTTAGATAAAAAAGCCAATGAATATCATGAAAATTCAGAAAGATATTGCTGACGTACGATATCACGACATAACAAGCAGAGTTTAAGTTTCTTTCTAAAAGTAGCTGGATGATAAGATACAGTATGACTTCAAAAATCCGGCATTCAGAAATCCGGCATCAAAACCATCTTTTCCCTTCCTTTTTCTTTTACACTTTCAAGTTATAGGAGAAAAAAACCAATTCGTTATGAATTAAAAACTTCAAGATTGAAAATAAAAATGCAAAAGAAGAATATTTGACCTTTTTTTTTTTTTTTTCATTTGTCAGAGGCGACTATTTTCTAAACAAATTTATTGGGACCTGCTCTGTTGCTTAACAACGGGAACAACTTTGGCGAATGCATGGCACAATATATGGACAGAATGAATTTTCGGCAACGGCAACATCAATGATGAGAAAAAGTTTTTAGGCTTTCAAATTTGGAGTGAAAAGACAGCCATTTATGAGCTGATTGAACACGCAAAGTCTGAAAATGCATTAATTATCAAAAATAGGGATATAGATGATTGGCTAAGCATTGACAAAAATGCATCAACAATGAACAATTTAACAGAGAGCGAGATCACTGACACTGTGCTAAAAAGAACCGCCGATAATGCTAGTAGCAGATCAGAACATGAAGATGAACAACCGGCAGAGGAAAAGGTGGCACTAGAAAAATGAATAAATTTGATTGGAAAATTAATATATGCTTTAGAGAAACAAGACTGTATTTTCGAACTAGACATTTTTTCCTTTGTATAAAATAAAAATAAAAAACTTATTAAAGAATGGCCAAAAAAATTGAATCAAACAAAGTTGACATCGATGTTTCTAAAATTACAAGAGAAGAAATAATTTCACTCTTTATTAGATTTTTTTCTGTAACAGACAATCTAAATTAGAGTAATTTTTTTAATATTTAATTTTCTCTTTTTCTTACATAATTATCACTTAATAATGAATTAAATTATGGCTAAAGGCACCATTAAGAATATAGAACTGCTTTTGATATTCCTAGTTACTACTTTGGATATTCCTTCAAAAATCCGGCATAGCCTCAGTCCCGATGATGCCGGATTTTTGAAGTTATACTGTATTTTCAAAAAATTGTCATTTTTCATACTTCATTTTTAGACTTTCATTTTTAACATTTTCCATCATAGTTGGAAATTGTTTGACTTTGGTTCATCTGGTGATTGTCTCCAATCATCTGTCTGCACTCTAACTCTTGCAAATGTAATCAGATTGCCATGTAATTTTTATTTTTATATATTAATGAAGTTTACTATAGAAGGTCTGCTATTGAAAATGAAGTATGTAACATTTATAGCCACTTTACAGAGACATACAAAATAATTACATTGCATTATGATCTATGGGGAAAAATCATTTGTAATGAATTTTAATAATGTTAAAATACTTCAAACATAGAAACTTATATGCATCATGGAGGTGAACTGCAACAGCTTTCTGTGGAGCATAGAAAAAATAGCATTTACACAGGGGCGTAGCTACCATGGAGCAGTTGGAGCAGACTGCTCCAGGCGCACAAATCCTAAGGGCGCAAAATTAGAAAGAGCAGAATAAAGATTTGTAAAAATATTTGCATATTTTTTCATTATTAATCAGATATATTATAGATGAATCTTGTTGCAATCAGCATATTCCTATGATGTTTAACCTTGTATTTTACCTCAACTATTTCGATTTGAAACATGTTTTATACACTGTTAAAAAAACTTATTTCTATTCGTGAAGTTTCAACTTTAATTCATACCATATTGTAGTCTCAGATACCTTCTCCAGTACCGTTTTAGAATGCCTGTTTTTATGTAGATTTCATAAGAAATACTACCTATTGCAGTCGTTACCATGGTGTGACTTTTGAAAAATTCCTTCAGAACTTTTTATTATATGATCCCATGAACCCAGAACCACCCCACTTGAAAAGTTTATATTATATGCATGTACTAAATTTTGTCCGCTTGATAAAAGTTGCAATTATGCACGAATCATCTTCAAACTCATCAAAAACAAACATATGGCTAATATCTCGGCGGGGATTGTAAATGGGCAAAACCGGGCAAAGGGTGGTGGAAATGGGGAGAATAAAAATAGGGTTTTAGGGGGAAGAAATTCATAACTTCGTCACTTCTTAAGATATCAAATCCATTTAACTTTATTATAAATCTCATTAATATTATGTTGACAAGTTTTTCATAGGACCAACTTTTACCTCAAAAAAAATTAAAAACGAAGAGAAAAGGGGGAGGGGAGTTGAAGAAAAAAAAATCATAACTCCGTCAATTCACAAAATATCAAATCCGTTTAAATTTATTATAAATCTTCTTATCTTTAACTTTTATATTGGCAAGTTTTTGATAGGACCAAATCTTACAACAAATACAAAATAAGAATACATAGCGGTTAAAATAAAATTATCGTATTCTGAAAAAAAAAAAAAAAAACAGCTCTTACAGAAAAATGAAATTAAAATCTTCTCAAAAGCACACAGATAAAATTTTTAAACTGAGTTCATCTCTAATCTTCATTTAGTTTTTGTTGTTAAAATTAGTACTCACTTTGAAATCTACCTGCGCCTGTGCGCCGAGCCGGCACTTTTTCAATTCCTACTATTAGTTCACACTCTCTCTATCGTTAATAAAATACTTATTATTCATCCACTCAAGTTCAAATAATTTTTTTTAAACTTGAAGTGGATGACACTTTGATGTCAATACAGTTTTTTCAAATATTAATTCATTAATTAAATTTTAATTAATTAATTTTAGTTTTATACAGAAGAAAAAATGGCTGCCATTGTTTATTGAACAGCATTCAATGCATCTTCATACCTATAAGGGGGATTACCATAGGGGGTACCCTGTTCTGTCGCCAAATACCGCCAAGTTTATCGCCAACTTGGCAATATATCGCCAAATTTGGCGACCAAAATGAGTCGCCAAAAGGGACGCCAATTTGGCGATATCTCTAATATTTCGCCAAATTCCCATAGACTTCCATTGTAAACCAGTAGGGTTTACTTGCTTATAGAAAACCAATAGATTGAGACATTTTAATGCAACAAAAACTAAAATTAGATAAGGGATTATATTAATTTTTCTTTGATGACCTAAGTAGGAATTGACTTAAAAAAATATTTTTTATATTACTTTAATCGCAAAATTTTAGGATTAAATAAGACAAAATATAGTAATGTGCATTTGCTTTGGCCGTAATCATACTCTATCCCCGCTCCCCCGCTCTGTGAGTCTGTATGTGACACAAATTTTGTGTGTGCTCTATCTCAAGAACTAATGCACGGAATTTAATAAAACTTTAGATTCAGTTAGTCCTTGATATAAATTGATGCTGATTACTTTTTGGTGTAAATCGCCCAACAGGTGGCGCTGCTATGCTGCCTTTTTCACTATTTCCGGAATAGCTATATCTCAAGAGCTAATAAACAGATTTTCATAAAACTTCAGATTCAGTCAGTCCTTGACATATTTTGGTGCTCATTACGTTTTGGTGTAAATCGTCCAACAGGTGACGCTGCTATACTACATTATTTATGATTATCGCGATAGCTCTATCTAAAGAACTAATGCACGAATTTTCAACAAACTTCGGATTCAGATAGTGCCTCATATAAATTAGTGCGATTTACTTTATGGTGTAAATCACCCAACAGGTGTCGCTGCTATGTTCTTCACTTTTGTGCACTTTTGAGCTCCTGGAGAGTCCATGGAGGGATTTGGTACGCTGAAATTCACTGCCCTAAGTCATCCCACACATGCTAAATCGGGTTCAAGTTAATTGAGCAATGTGTCCAATCCATTCGAAGGATATCTTCTGTTTGCAAGTATTCTGACACCACATATGCACGTTGTGGCCAAGCATTGTCATCCATTAAAAAATCTCAGGGCCAACAGCACCTCTAAACAGTCTAACTTGGAGTTCCAATACCTCCTCCACATATCTTCGAGCGGTTACAGAGCCTCCTTGAAAGATAAGTAGCTCAGTGCAGCCATTTTTTCATGATTCCCCCTTCCAAACCATTAAACCGCTGCCGTGGAAACGGGATATTTCACGGACAAGGGAAGGCAAGTTGCGTGTTCCTTCTTCTCTCCAGATTAAAACACATCTAGAATCAATGTTCAGACTAAATCTGGACTCGTTAGTAAAACATAGTCGGGCCCAGTCTTTTTGTATGCGATGATCAAGATGACGCCTTTGGAAGCTGGAGTGCACGGCACACAAACTATTGGTTTTATTGTATATAATCCACGCTCGTTAAGCCTTCGTGCAGCAGTAGAATGGCTAAGTCCAGTTTCTGTGGCAGCCTGAAGATCTGAAACCAAGTCCCTTGTAGTCGCTTTGCTGTTTCTTCGAGCTGACAATGACAGTAAACAGTCTTTGGATGCAGTTGGTGCTCTTGATCGCGCTTGACCAGGCTGTTTATCAACGGAAGAGTACTTAAAAAGCAGCTCCTAGCTCTTCACGTGGCAATTTGAGGGATATTCAAATTTTGGGCGACTCCCATTTGCGTTTGACTCCCCTCGATTCTACCAATTATTCATCACGTTTGACCTTCACTTAAATGATGCCTTTGAGCCGCAACTAATGAATACTGATCACTCACAAACAATACATTCACTTTAAACAACACTACAGACCAGAATTCCAATATACATCCATTGCGCACCACATTGTCAATCACCGAACTTGCCTGCTTCTGACTGTAACGTATCTGCGGAAGTGCAATTTTGTGTTTAATTGTATTTAATTAACATAAATAATTGCAGCATTGGGCATTGGTTGCAACATTAACTTAGTGAGCATATTTTTTCTCATTATCCTTTAATTTTGATGAAAAGTGAAAAAACTGCAATCCTAAGTAATATATAAGGGTGTCAATCAGGGTTCTCGCTGCCGATCGTCACTGCACCTAAACGTTTCATTTGGCAAAAGAATGACTGAAATCGTCAAATTGCGAGAGATCTTTCTTTTCTTTTGGCGACACTCTCAATGATGTTGTTCCACGATTAAACCTTCTCTATGTAACTCGATATTTGTGTTTTGATATTCTTAGTGCTTCACGACGAATCTATTACTACCATTATTTGAATTTGGCTAGTATAGTTTTCTTTAACGATTTGCCAAATTGCTCAGATTAGTGAAAAGCCAGTGAGGACACCGGTGTCTGGCTAATTTTCCAAACCATTAGCTGTAGAAATATAGTTCTAATAGTAGAACAGCTTCAAAGTTGTTCTTCATCCTCTTAAAAGTAATTTATGTCAAAATTGTTATTTTTTAAATTATGAGGTTTACATTTTTATTCGTGTTACATTTAGGAAAATCTTCTCCATACTTTAACAGGTAAAATAAAAATAAATGTTCTATATCCAAAATGTACCGAGTTATGATACTTTGAATTTTATGGAATTGTAGTATTTTTTGGCACTAAAAACAGAAAACCTGTTTCATTCATATGTGAAAAAAAAACTGACAATATTGTGTTTTTTATTAGCATTCTAGAATGCTTCGAAACCCTTGAAAAGAAAAAAAATAGATATTAAGCACGGCAGATTGCATTGACTCATTGGCGCATTCAAAATTGAAATCCCGCCCAATTCGCAAAAAATATTCGTAGGTACTCCATACTTAAAAAATTATAATTCATTTCATTATCCATTATCTTTTTTTAATTATTTGAATTTAATACGTTGTTAAAATACTTTGACTTTTAAATAAAAGTAAAATTTTAAATAGAATTAAGGTTAATATATAAATTTTAAACTTGAAAACAAAATTACACAGAATTTTTCGTGTGACAAGAGGGCGCACAAACTTTCCTTGCTCCAGGGCGCTGAATATGTAGCTACGCCACTGCATTTACAGGGACACACAAAAGAATTTCATCACATTATGACTGATAGAGAAAAATCATTTACAGTGTATTTTAAGGCTGTTATATTTCTGCAAACATAACGAATTTAATGTGTCATTGTGGTTACCTACATGTTATGTCATAGAGCGCATAGTTTTTATGGTTCATTTACAGAAACACACAAGAATTTGGTTAAAGGATTGACTATGATTTATAACTGCTGAAGTTGCATTTTCAGCTGTGGTATGCGTTTTCAAACTTAACTTAGTTAAACTAATTTAACTTAAACTAATTTTTTAGAGTATTATGTATTAATTCTATAGATAATATACAGGGCATGAACAAAAACATTCACACACATTGCTGGATTTGGACAGCACTAGCTGAAAATTCATTTTTACTAACTTATGTGTTTTTAAAATTATTTATTTAAATATCTCATTTCATTGTATCAAAAAAAGAAATTTTTTAACACTGTTAGTACTGAAAAGTGTTTTATAATCTATGCTTGATGCATTTTTTTTTTTAATTCTTTTTTATTGATGTTTTAGTTCTCCTCAAACAAACTATCAAAATAAGCTTATTCCAATAAAAGAAAATAGATCAAAATCAAAGCATCCATTCAAAAGCTATACATGAATATACCTTAAATGCATACTCTTTTATTGGAAGTCAGTTAATAAATGACGATTTATGGAAAATCCCTTCTCATACAGCTACTTTAGAAAGCAACTCCAATTTAGCTCACTATATTACCAATATCTTTCTAATTTCCATGATATTTGAATGCCTTTTTTTATATGAGTTGCCCTATATAACTAAATTATACAAAAAAGTTTTCTTATCGTCCTCATCCTCACATGCGCAGTTTCCTCAATGTGTAATGCTGCTGTGCCACGATCCGCTGTCTTCTGTCGACCTCGTGCAAGGGAAAGTGGGGGCACCTGCCCCGCGCAAAAAAAAAAAAACGGTCAGACTCCATCTTCAGCTCAAGTTATTACACAAAAGTTCTCATATTTCATCAAATATTTAATATATTTACATTCTAATTGCAATATATTGCTTCTACTGTATTTTGTCAAGTTTCCTGAAAGTAGAGTTAAATTTGTTGAAACACTGTATGTTATAAACAAAAACATGAGGAAATTTCTTATAGTTTTTAAAGAAAACTTTATATTTGATGAATCATGCTATTCTTACAAAAATGAACACAAATGTTGTAGTAAGTCCACACACTGCCTAACTATCCATGTGACCAAATCTTCTTTGAAAAATATAAGGTCAAACATGTTTGTTATACTCTTGAGGTTGCAAAAGAGAAGTTGTCAAATATTTCTTTAGATATTCGACAAAATGCCTAGAACTGAAAGTGTTTGGAGACTAGTCCATATAGTGCATATTTAGAGCTTATGTCCTGTTGGAATTTAAGCTAACAACTTCATTTCAGCTACTCTGAAAGAGAATGTATTCATCTTCCAACTTTGTTCAATAAAGAAAAATTCACTCTCACCCTTTTTACAAGCTTTTATGATTGTTTTGTTTAGTACCATAATTCTGCTCAATAAACTGAGATAAAACATGCATGTCATCAATATTACACAGAATTAAAAAGTAATTAAAAATAGCAAATAGCATGAGAGATGCAGTCTGCATATTTAAGTATTTATATTAATTCAAATATCAAAATAATTATAATATAATAAGCAAAATAAGGTACCTTATGAAGTAATTAACATCTTAACAGTCACCTAAAATCTCAATTATGACAGCCATCAATATTAGACTGCAAACATTTGTAACAGGTAAATAGTTACATATAATAAAACAGATAAATGAAAAGCTACCATTAACTTTAAGTTATTAAAATTATATAGGGGAAGGTGGGGCACGTTGGGACATGCCCCACCTTAGGACATCTCAATTTTGAGACTTAATTTTACAGTTAAAAATTAGCACATATAAGTGTCAATATATGATACTACAATCTACTCTTCCATGTGTTTTGGAATCACTGGTGTTTGCTGGCAACAAATAATACCATTATTTTTGTTTTGAATGAGGTTGAGTAACATTTATGTGTATTTTGAGAAATAAATTTTTTATTAAAGAAATGAAGTAATACAAGTGGGGGCTGTTGTGATAAAAAAAACATTGATTTATTGTTATTTTAAGGGGAAAAAATAGACCGCAATGCTAAGCTTGACTGTTTTAAAGTTTTTGTTAGTTAATGTGTGAGGTGGGGCAGGTTGGGACACTCAGTTGTGGGGCACCTTGGGACATGTCCAAAAATGCTGTAAAGACCAAATGCAGCTTACTGAAGGAAAAAAAAAGTACACAACCAATTAGAATTTTCATCAAGCAGGAAGGATGAGACAGTTATGCTAGCAAAATTGGTAAAAATTATCCCTGGCAGGAAAACAAATATAAATGATTTGTGTAATGGCAGTAGTGATGAATTCAGCTGTTCATGTGGTGCTGATTTTCCTACAGATAGCAAACTTACTTAAGATAAGTCCAGAAACTTAAAGGATAAAGGTAAACCAACTGTGGAATAGTGTACATTGGTAAAGTTTGTCAGAAAACAAAGCATTGTTGTATTTGTGTTCAAAATGAAGAGGACAGCAGCGAGTATGAGATATCCATTTTGAGAAGACGAGATCTAGAGTTGTCATTTTTTTTTTTTTTTTTAATCCTGATAACATGATAGCTCATTTCTGTATCAAAGATATTCTTTTAAAACTTGGCACTCCTGAAAACAAAATAGGTCAAAGATGTGTTTTATTAGAATTTGATGAACACCATTTTTTTCACATCAAGTACAAGATCTATTAATGAAAACATGTTACAATTCAAATTATTAAAGTGTTTCAATGCTTAAATTATTTCATGCTCAACTAAAGCTTTATAAATAAAGCTTTGTTTATCAATTAAATATAAAATTTTACATGTATTTTTGATTAAAACTAGTGTCCTAACCTGCCCCACCATGTGGGGCAGGTTGGGACAATTTAAAGGCTTTTTTGTTTTGTTTTCACTCTTTTCCTATGTGAGATATTAGATTATTATGAGGTTTATTTGATGCAGAAATGTTTATACTTTATGTCTAATTGGTTCTAAAATAAGAATAAATATTAATAAAATTTAGAAAACTTATTTACTGAAAAACGTTCCAAGGTGCCACAGGTGAACCTTCCCCTACTATGACTTAATACCAGATGGGTATCATATGGCTTGTCCTATTTTAAATACATAAAACAACCAGTACACCTTATGGAAATTAATGTATTAAATATATGTGAACGTACATGAATATGTAAAAAAGCTGAAAACAGAAAAAGTAAGCAAATATCTTATACTAAAGCTTGAATTTCAAAAAATTAATTAGTTAATTATTATTAATTTTTCAATACCTTTAAAAGTTCTCTGAACTGTCGACGTAATTTAGTCATTTCATAGAATCTCTGTTCTTCTAAACCTTTCCTTCTGCACCATATACGGGAATTGCTACGATGATCGGACTTCACTTCAAGCCACTTGTGAAAGGCATTTAGAAGAGTAAAAGGATCTCCATGATCAGATTCTAAAGCTTGGCGAGCAGCCTAGAAAATTATAATGAAGGTTTAAAATAATAGATGATAACAGAAATTCGTAAGTAAAAAAATAAAAAATAGTTACAACTAGCACTAGTGTAAAAATAAATAAAATACAACAGTAATGGGGGAAGGGAAGGACAGTGTAACAAAATACAGTTTTCTTACATCAATTTTTTTTTTTTAAATTAGTGAAACAAACTACAGTTTCCTTACATCAGAATTTAAAAAAATTTGTTAATCTTCTCTCATATCTACCAAAAATAAATTTTAGTCTGTTTCACTAGAATTTTTTTCTAATCACAAAACTTAAAAAAGTATAAATACTGGATACATAAAGAGAGGCAATTTCTCATTCATAATATTTCTATATAAATTATACCCCTTAAAACTTTTGTTTGTATTTAACATTTGGTTATGCTTGCAATGTTATTCATTAAAAATAAGCTTAAGGAATGAGAAACGTATTAAAATTAATATTCATAAAGTATAAAAATTCTCAAATTATTTTCATATAAAGAGTAATATTATTGAATATAGATGAAAAAAATAATTAACAACCAAAATAAAATTTATTAGGCATCAAATAAAATATAGATTTAAAAAAATAATAATAATGCTTAAACTGCTTAATTTAAAAACAACAAGGTTTTTCTTTTTCTCGGTGACACTGCAAATTTTCTCTTAAAATTTAAGAAATTTCCTTGTAGTTAAAGACAGAACCTTTAATCATTAGAACAAAATATTCAAGACATAAACAAATCAATTTTCGAAGTTAGCAGTGATTAGTCATATTTTGCAGCAACAATTTTCAATTTGACAACTGTGACTTTACACTTAATTGTCATTTTTTATGCATAACTTTTTTAATTTTTCTTTTCTTGTAAGCAAGCAAAGTCTTCTTGCCTGAACAATTTTTGGGCAAAACAGTTAAGTGATTAAACTGTATGAATCAGGTTTGACTGATTATAGTCCAAGAACTACAACTGACTTAAAGTGGAAAATGCAGAATACAATAACACAAGGCACAATTTAAAAAGAAAAAAAAATCATTATGCATTTCTTCATAAATTTAAAATGCCTTTTTATTATCATAACGCATTACACTGTCTATTTATATGCATACAGTATAAACAAAAATAAATAATTTCAAAACTGCACCTAAGTTTAAAGTTTTTCTTAGTTGCAATTTGTTAAGTAAGAAAAAAAATATTAGATGTCATTGACACCTGATTATTTTCTCCTAGTTTCTAACCCTGAAGTAAATTTAATTCAATTATCTAATTTATATTATATATAGTAATCGTAAACAGATCCTCAACAAAATTTCTTCCACTTACAGTTTATTTTCTAAATAATAAATAAATTTTAAAAAAAAATGGAAAAGAGCCTATGTAGAAATTGACAGACTACTATAATAGCAAGTTACAAAATGATATGATCAATAAAATAATTAAAATAACATGCAGAATACAAAACAGATTTTGAGATTGCATACTTAGAAATATGTTCAAGGATAAGTAAGCTTTAAAGTACTTAGAAAGAAACAGATTTTAATTCAAAATCATGCAGGAAAGAGGGGGGGGGGGGGGAGTCAGTTAAATATAAGCTAGATAATGAATTGTTAGGATTAAATGTTTACTACTTAAAAAAAAAAAAGAAGAATTATATCTATAAATTCTTACTTTCATATCAGGATCCCTCATAGATCGATTAGTAAAAGGAGATTGAACACTTAAGGCTGCAGCAAGAGATAACATTGGCTCTACTACAGAAAAAAGGCAACCATATAACAGCATCTTGCCAATAGTTACATCAACTGGTAATTGGGACAGCATTTTACCCATAGGTGTAAGATTTTCATCATTATCCAAGGCACCCTATTAAAATATTGAAGAAGCTAATCTATAATTAATTTTGAACAACAGATGAACTAATGAAGAGTTTTATGAAAAAATAATTATTGCTGGTTACAAGAGAAACGTTCATTAAAATAATAAGAAATTTAATTAAAACATACAATATGAACTTTAAAAAGCTCACTGGTTTACTTAAAAGGCAACTATAATAATAGAAGAGATGTTACGAGTTAAAAATATATATTTTATTTTAAAACTTCTTAGTACTTTCGGGCTTTCCCAAGCCCTTCATCAGAGAATATTTAATAACTGATTCCCGTTTATTTATACAAATATGTCACTTTGTTTTGAAATGAGATAGCCAATAATTATTAGAGTTGAAAGTAGAAGTTTCTTGGATTGAATTTAAGTAGAGAAAATATATATTAACTGCAGTTCCATTTATTTTATTACATCACTTTTTTCTCATATATCACTTTCCTTTTAAATGCGTAGCTGGACAATGAAAGTAGCAGTGTTTTAGAATAAATTTGTGTAGAAGAATATTTAACTGCCATAACATAAACTTTAATACGTTACTTTGCTCAAGATTTCAGGATATTTAACCATATGTTGGGGATATTGTATGATTGTTTCTTCAACACAAATTTAATATGAAACACTGCTACTTTGATTGTCCAGCTATGCATTTAAAAGGAAAGTGACGTATGAGAAAAAAGTGATGTAATAAAGTAAATGGAACTGCAGTTAATATATATTTTCTCTACTTAAATTCAATGCAAGAGACTGCTACTTCTACTTTCAACTCTAATAATTATTGACTCTCTCATTTCAAAACAAAGCGACATATTTGTATAAATAAACGGCAATCAGTTATTATTCTCTGATGAAGAGCTTGGGAAAGCCTGAAAGTACTAAGAAGTTTTTTAATGAAATATATATTTTTAACTTGCAACATATCTTCTGTTATTTTAGTTGTCTTTTAAGTAAACCAGTGAGCTTTTTAAAGTTCATATTGTATGCTTTATGTTTGAATCAAGGAGAAAATTTGTGTTTCGCCTTATGATTTTGTTTGAAACTTAATTAATCAAGCTTCTTTTGAGTTATCTAGAATTTAGCATGAGATGCTGTATAAGCTTAAAAATAACATATATAAAATAAATCACATTTATGGAAGATAATTTTTGTTAAAGAAATTGCTATCATGATATCTAATATCTTGTGACATTTGTTTATAAACAAATATTTCAAATTTTATGCGAAAATAGTTTATTCATCATTACAGACTTTGAGAATGTCTGTGTTATTTTGTGTGTGCAAAACTAGTTGATTTGTTTATTAAAAGATTTTTTTAAGACTTTATGTTTACTGTAGTCATTTTTAGCATAGATATTTTATTTTAATGATAATATGTATTTTCTTTTCTTATGTAATTCTATAAATATATTTTTGGCAAAAAATTTCTAATGACTAACATAATTGTTCAACAATTGCTGCTAACAATGATTCTTTGCCACCTTGCAGTTGCATATTACAGTCTCTTACATATTCTTTCAGGAAATAAAATACTTTTCTTTTAAATTTTTACTTTTTTTTTTTTTTTTTTTTTTTTTTTGTGGAAAATCAAAAATAGTAAACTAAACAGTAAGGAAATGCTAGAAAAAAAAAAGTTACTTTAGCAGAAACACATTTCACAAAATGAAGAAACAAATTATGTACAGATTAGAAATTTTGTCATTAGCCAGTGTTTCACTTTTGAGGCTGTTGATAATATTTAGCAAGAAATTGCACTTTCTAAAGCTTGAGTTATACCAAACAATGTTATATTTTTCTCTTATTCAAAGACATTTAAAAAAAGACATTTTTCCAATATAGCCTTGGTGGTTTTTTTTTTTTTTTTTTTTTTTGGTTTTTTTTTAAGTTTGGTGCAATACAGGCTTCAGAAAGTGAGAAAGGGTTCGTATGCTTCAAGGACCTTTTAGCAGAATTTTTGTAAAGTAATATTTGCCTTAATTAATGAAAAATGAAAATCTATCTTCAGATACAGTGATCAGTACTTTACAAAATTTCTGGTACTAAAAACACCTAAAACCCCCTAAATCTCTTGATGAGTACAAACCCAGTGAGATTCATTGCCAAACGATATAAAGAGCTTTGAAAACAAAGTTGATGAACTGTTATGCTTGTTCATATGTGCATCTATCTACATATATATATATATATACTAGAGCTAATATATATACTAAAAATGGCTACCGCAATAGCTGTGTCAAAAATGCAGTGAAATCAAAATTATTCCAATCCTCTTATTCCTTTTAAACATTCAAATTCAAAGAAACCACTACCAGGTTAAAAGTGGCTAACAAGCTAACTCTGTGAATGCAACAAAGCCGGAATTATTTCCATTCTCCGATATCCTTTATTTTAAAAAAGTTTTACTTTTCATTCCAATAAATCAAACCTACTAAAATGATTTTATGCAACACTTATCTGTACAACAAATTACAAGAGTTTAACTTATATCAGAGTGATGGTAATGTGTTACAAAATATTTTGTCTTTGTATTGAGTTAAAAGCAGTTACTGTATTACAATTAACAGTAATGAATATTTGTAATAAAATAACTGTCAAGCTCTGTACGGTTTCTCAGAACATTTTAACAGTTGTAGCGTTCTTTTTTAGTGAATGGTCATGTGTTTGCCAGTGAATTGGACTTTGATTGGTTGCTTGTGATAGTCCTTTACAGCTATTAAGCTTTACTCATTTTTCTGCAGTGGATGGATGATACATTCTAGCCATTGGAGGCTAGGTACTAAAGACATGAAAGGAATATTTTTGACTGTCTGCAGTTGTTAATGATTTCTTTTTATTAGCTTTGGTGCATCATAATAATCATTCATAAGGGTTTAAAATAGGACTTTTTTTTTTAATTTAAAGTACATTTTAAGCTCTTTTTTTGTTAATATTGAAAACAAAGTTTGGAAATTTTATTTTTATTATAATTTTAATACAATTTTTCTTAAAAACTATTATTTCATCATTTTTTTTTAAATACTAGGCGCCAACCCACTTCAGACACCGCAAACTCTAAAAGCACGTGAATTTGATCGGCTAAAAAAAATTTTGGAAGAATGAATTATAATTAAAAAAACAGTGGCTATCTCCCTGTTACCAGGTTGTTTTTGGCTTTATTAAATCAGATCAGTGAAACATGTGAAAATAAGCTAATATAAAATTATTTAAGTAAACAGTCTTTGTCTCCTGGTATTTTTTAACAATCTATAAGAAAGTTTTTCTAAATAAGACATTTTAAATGTATCGTTTTAAATCTGACATAATTTTCACTAAAGTTTTCTTTCTCTTCTTAATATTCACGTGAAAATACTTTTGTTGTTAGAAAGGAAATATGGTACTTTTCGGTTAGCCGGGCGCCAGTGTTATATTTACATACATATATACATATATATACACATATATATACATATGTATATATTTATGCATGTGTGTGTACATATATATATTTACATATATGTGCAGATATATGTATATATGTATGTAAATATAACACTGGCACCCGGCTAACCGAAAAGTACTGGAAATATTATTTGCACTGCCTTAGAATTCTCAACACAAGAGCAACGCGACTCTTGTAGGTACGCAATAACATCTGCATTGGCAGGGCTGCAGAGTCAGTAGGAAAAATGACTGACTCCGACTCCGGTGGCCCCACCAGTGGCTGAGAGGTTCTGCTCTCGAAACTGGTAGACGGGAAGTGCTGGGTTCGATCCCAATCGCGCCCGTCGGCCTAATCGTTCGGAGTTTTCGTGGTTTTCTTCGAACCATGGATTTCCATGCGTTAATACGGGTTAGGTTCCCTTAGAAAGACCCCCACGAAGGGCACTCCCCCTCGGGCCTATATCCCTAGTGTAGATAATCGGCCGTCACAAAATCAACCAACCGACTCCGGCATACATACAGGGTTTCTCAAAAAGATCGAAATGCGCTTTAGTTTTTCACCTGTTGAAGATATATAGATAATGCAAATTGAAAAGTGTTCAAAATTAAATAGTAATTAAGATTAAGGATAGACCGAAACCGAAACAGAATTTCGGTAATATTTCTATTTTCAGCCGAAAATTTCGTTCGATTAGTTCTAAATACTGTAATAAAAACAATTATATTTATTACTTTTTATGGAGTGTCTATTACTGGAATAGAGGGTGTCCATTACTGGAACAAAGGGTGTCCATTACTGCCATTTTATGTGTTTTGATATATTTTTGCTATTTACAATTAAATTTTGATTCATATTGGGAAATGAGACTATGGAAATGGTTAAATATTGTTGATAAATTAATATAATATTGAAAAAACTGGAATATAATACACATAACTATTACTTAAAAAACAATTTTTAGAGAAATTCCTTAAGGGTGTCCATTACTGGCACATCTACCCTATTTATAGATACATAAATATATAACCCATGTAATCCGACTGGCAGGATTTCCTGCCGAGCATTATAGACAGTTTAGCGCTTAAAAAAATTTTTTAATTGTTCAGTTGGCACCAGTTTTTTGAAATAATAAATTTCTACTTACTCGAAGAATGATGTATTAGATAAAAGGAATATTAACTCTTAAAGTGCCGAGTAATTATCCTCATATTATAAAAATGTAGTTATCTACATTTGAGATTGTAATGCCTGTATTTATAATTTACAGTTTATATACCAATTTCAGACATTAATTCATACTTTAAAGGCAATTTTAATGTACAATTTTAATGTAATATGTACAGGTCTGTTTCCATAAAATACATTTAAAAATATATATATTAGACGCCACATTAAAAAAATTTTTGGTTTTTTAAATGTGATGTCTAATATATTTTTTTTAAGTGTTACATCAAATATATTTTCAAATGTATGTAGAACTAGTGTTTGAGGCCACTGTTCTGCAGATTTACTAGTTTCATAATTACTGTAGCTTTCATTAATATTACTTTTTTTTTTGGTTAGAGATGAATAAGCAAACATTTAAGACACTAAATAGATCATTAAGAACTTCTGTAAATTAATTGTTTTTATTTAAATGGCGAGGGATTGAGCCACATGAGCCCCTCTTTGACTGTGCCCTTAAACAATATTTTCTGCTTCCTAACTTGTTTGATTGCCTGATTATAATATATGCAAGTCAGAGTTATATACATAAAAAAAATGAATAAACAATTAAAATTTTATTAAAGAAGGGAATTTGTCTATAACTCATTTTTTTTTTCTTTTCTATGCAATTCCGTCTTAGAAGATTTTAATGTATTGCATTTTTCAGATTTTTAACACTTCAATACATGGAATATGGATTAACAGTATTAATGATAACTGAAACATTTACATACAAGAAATAAAGATTCATTAAAAAAATAAATATCACAGCCTGCATTTCTATAAAAATGAAGATTATAACTATGAAAAAAAAAAAAAGTTAAGATAAATATTTTTGGCCAGAACTTCTCGTGCGAGACAAATTTTTAACCAAATCAATGTAAAAATTGATGTTTTGTAGAAATTCACTCGGGCCGGGCCGAACTTTTAATTTTTGTATCGGGCCGGGTCTGGAAATTTCGGCCCGTGCAGACCCCTAACTCCTCTTAAAACCTTAAAAATAAAGGAAATTTTATAAATGGCTATCAGTATATAAAATTCAAAGTTTTCTATTACTACCAAAACAAAAAATTACAAATTTTGCAAGAAAATAAAGAACATATAAATTTTTTAAATGAATGTTCATTAAGATGCTAAGATTTCTCTTAGCATGTTCATTAAGATTTTCACTGAAAAAGAGTGGAACTTCTAAACATTATTTTCTGCTTCCTGATTGGTTTGATTAAGAGTGTCAACAATAATGCAAAATTATAAAATATGCAAAGGGGAGTTATGAAAAAAATAATAAAAAGTAAATTTGTATTGGTTATTTTTTTTTATAAACCATAAACATTGAAGGGTGTCTATTACTGGTACATCTACCCTATATATATAAGAGTTTATCCTGACTGAATCATAATAAACGCACAACCCAAACTACTGAACCTAGAAGCATAAAATTTAGGCGAAAAGTCTTTTTATGACATAGGCACGGACTAAGAAAAGTTTTTTGAAAATTTCCCCCCCCCCCCCCCTAAGGGTGTTACAGAAGGGGTCAAAAATTTTAGAACATTCGGCCTTATCTCAGCTGCTGTTTTTTGTAGGATCATGAAATTCCAGAAAATAAATTTACTGAAAAAAATAAAGATGTATATCAGCGATTTTAGAAATCCAGCCTAAGGGGGTTAAAATGAAGGGGTGACAATTTCAGAACATTTGGCCACATCTCAGCAGCCGTTTTAGGTGGAAGCGAGAAATTCAGTATGCAGAACTTATTAAAAAATAATTAAACACGTATTTGAGCGATTTTAGAAATCCTCACCCTCTAAGGGAGTTAATGCGGAGGGTCATACTATTAAATCATTTCGCCATATATCTGCAGCAGTTTTAGATAGAGGCATGGATTTCAGGATAACTAATATGCTAAAACATACTTAAACATGTATTTTACTGATTTTAGAAATTCCCATCTAATGGGCTTTAATGGGGTGATCGCAAATTTTAAATCATTTCACCATATCTCAGCAGCAGTTTTAGGTAGGAGCGAGAGGCTAAGGATAGCAAACCTATTAAAAAAATAGTTAAACACATCTTTCAGGGATTTTAGAAATCCCCCCCCCCCCCCCTCCTTAAGTGTGTTAAAGGGGTGGACAAAAATTTTAGGACATTTTGCCATATTTCAGCAGCAGTTTTAGGTAGAATCAGGAAATTCAAGATAACAAACCTACTAAAATAATAGTTAAACACGAGTACTTCAGTGATTTTAGATCTGTTTTGTCTATTATGTCACCAATATCGATTTTAACTGGATAAGGTAAGATTATACAAATAAGATAACACTTACGGATACTTGATTCAGAATTTTTTTTTCATCATTGCTAGATATATTTCGTTTGATTCAAGATTCTTTTTGAGAAACCGACCAGCATAGGATGTGAGGGCGAAGGATGCTAGTTTCTAATATTTTATTTTTATAACTGCCGTATAATCATAATGAACGTTTATAAATTTCGATTTGGAATATGCAATACATTAAATAAAAATAGTAATTATTTTACAATTAAAAAGATTCATTTACCTAAATATAATTTGAAGTTGCATGTACGAACAAAGGATTTCTATCTTGTCAGCTGCAAATTAAAATCAAATTACGTGAAAACATATGCCTGCTTAAGAAAAAAGATATTTTCAATTTGAACTTTGAACAGAATGAGTAAAAGAAAATTGTGCTTTGGCCGTGCTTTATGTGACGTAAATGCTATTATCTACATCTACACTATACTAATAAAATCTTAAATAAATTAATGCCGATTTCGGGAGATGGGGGGGGGAATCAACAAATAAGGAATAATCATGAAAAAAAGTGAGAAAATTAAAAACATCTTAAAAAAAAAAAAAAAAAAAAAAAAAAAAAGCCAGCCATTTTGAGGCATGAAATGAGTTTCTTCACTTTCCTCTCAAAATTCATGAAATAATTGTGTTTCGGCGTAAGTGCCCTCAAATTTATTTGTTTATAATTTAACTCTGTTTATCTTTATATTGTGAAACATAATTATAAAACTGATTTCTTTTGACAGAAAAAATCTAATCTGTTTATCTAAATTGTTTATAACCCTGAATCAATATTTATGAGTAACATTATGATTTCAAGGTCATGTAATATAGATTTATTTACTTTATAATAATTTTGAATTGATGGTGATTTATTAGTTTTATAATTACTTGGATGTCATTTAAATGAATATTATAGCTATTTAGAAGATTTATAACTGCATATTGTAATTTTTATTTTGATGTTTATTTTATATAATATGTATCATTTTTAAAATGATTAGTCTTGACTCTGTAACCAAGCAGAGAACATGTAACATGTCCTGACTCTGTAATCAGAGATGCCAATTGTTAAATCATGGCTCTGTTTAATACAGAGTGTATAATGGAAGTCCTGACTCTGCAACGAAGCAGAGAACATTTTTTTTTGTATTGGCTCTGTTAAATACGGAGAATTACTATTATGGAACAATTATTAACTTCTAATGATGAATAGAATTTACATACTATTTCAGTTTTATTTAATAAACTATTTAATCTAATTGCTCTCCCATCTCACTTGGATTTTGAAAATTTATTTGTCAGATGAATTTCGGCGCCACCACCATTATTTTTGGTGCCGAAACCCGGGAAACATTTTTTGGAAAGAATAGTGAGCAGTTTGTGAAAGTGATTTGTGATTAACAACTGTGATTTATCTTTCAACCTGTGATTAGTGTGGAATTATTATTGTGCCATTTGGATTACGACCTGACATCTATATTACCTGGAATTAACAGGTAAGAAAATATTTTTTTCATTATATATGAATTGTTCTTTTTAAAATAAGAATTATTCTTTATTTAAAATGGAAAATCTTGAAAAGCTGAAAGCAAAACGTTCTGTTGAACGAACGAGTTTCACGAAATTAATTACAAAATTAGAAACATTATTAAATGATGACATTGATAATACGAAAACCGATGAATTATTAGAGCTTCAAGAAATATTCCTCTTAAAAGAAACGGCTTTCCAAAGTTTGAATCGTGATATTGAAGCTCAAATATCCGACTTAAAAGAATATGAAAAGGACATTGCTAATAGTGAAAAGTACACTGACCAATTGATCAGTGCTAAATTTAAAATTAAAAATAGATTAAGAAAATGTAAAAAGGATAATGTTTCTATGATAGCAACTAGTCATGTAAATTCATTGAATGGTTCTGCCATGAAATTGCCTAAATTAAATGTTCCAAAATTTTCTGGTGAAATCGAAGAATGGGTCGAATTTTTTAACTGTTTTGAAACATCGATACACCAGAATAAATCACTATCTAAGATAGAAAAATTCGCTTATCTAAAATCCTTGTTATGTAATCGGGCCTATAATGTGGTAGAAGGGTTTCCTTTGACAGAACAAAATTATGATACTTGTATTGATTTATTAAAGGACCGTTTTGGTAAGGTTGATGTTATTATTAATAAACACATGACTAATTTATTAAATATGGAACCAGTTAAAAATTGTTCAAATTTAAATGCATTAAGGAGATTGCATGACATGTGCGAAGTTAATATTAGAAGTTTAAGAAATTTGGGGGTAACATCCAGTTCTTATGGACAATTGCTAAATCCTATTTTGCTAAAGCTATTGCCCCATGAATTAGTGATTGAATATCATAGAAAACGTGATACTAGCAAAGAGTCAGATGTAACCGATCTAATTGCCTTTCTGAAATGTGAAATAGAATGTAGAGAAAAGGCTTTGTCAATGACAAGTTCTAAAAATGATGCATCCTCTTCTTTTGTACATAAAAATAAAACTGAATTTCGTGAAAAGAAAACATCAAATAAATATCAACATGCTAATACCTTAAATGCCACTATTAAAGTTTTTTGTGTATTTTGCAAAAGTAATGGTCATTTATCTTCCGAGTGTAAAAATTTAGCTGATGATAAGAAAAGATTAATGTTACGTAAGGAGGGTAGATGTTACAAATGCTTTTTGAAATCGCATTTATCTTCGCAATGCCGCATAAAATTAAAGCCATGTCTAAATTGTAAAAGCACTGAACATAACAAATTATTTTGCTTTAAGAAAAGTTTGAAACCAGAAATTAATGAAAATCAAAATCAAACAGTTGTATCTAATTCTCATTGTAATTTTAGAAATTCTAAGCATGCTGTTTTATTGCAAACATGTTGTGTAACTGCTCAAGGTAATTCTAAATCAAATGTAGTTCGATTATTACTTGATTCTGCAAGCGAAAAAAGCTTCATAACAAAAGCATTAGCTCATGAATTAAATTTGCCTGTTTTAAGAAAAGAACATTTAACTGTATTCGCTTTTGGCATGGATCAAGGTCGCGAAGAAGAATATGATGTTTTTAAAATTAAATTGCGAAGTAAAATGAATTATCATCGTTTTATAGATGTTGAGGTGTTAGCTACCGATTTGATAAGTGCAACAACATTGAAGGTTCCCAATTCTGACCCTCTAGTTATAAAATACATTGAAAGTAAAAGATGGAGGTTAGCCGACCCTACGCCCGAGGAATCCGAAGTACAAATTTTACTTGGAGCTGATTATTTCTGGAATGTTCAGAGAGGTGCCGTTGAAGAAATTAATGACCATTTATATGTAGCTAATACACTTTTTGGGTACACAATAGTGGGAAAAATAAACTCTAAAGGTAACGAAACAGTTAATGCTCATCTTGTATCTGTTAATGAAATAGAAAATTTTGATTTGCAAAAGTTTTGGAAACTAGAGTCTTTGGGTATTTGTGATAGTAAAAATGAATTATTTTCACAAAAGGATTTAGATGCTCTTGATTTATTTAATGATAATTTAAATTTTGTAAATGGAAGATATGAAACTAAACTTTTGTGGAAAGTAAATAAAAATGAATTGGAATCCAATTTTGATGTAGCTAAACATAGACTTTGGGGATTAAAATCAAAATTGTGCAAAAATGAATGGTTACTTAAGGAATATGAGAAAATATTAAATGAACAATGTGGTTTGGGTATAATTGAAGAATGTGAGTTTAATAAAGATGAAATAAACACGTATTACATGCCTCACAGACCAGTAATAAGGGAAGATAAATCGACAACTAAAGTAAGAATTGTTTTTGATGTGTCATCCAAAGATAAGGGGGCAAAATCGTTAAACGAGTGCTTATTTCCTGGGCCCAATCTAAATCCTAACATATTGGACATTATTTTAAAATTCCGTCTCCACAAAATTGCTTTCTCGGCAGATATAGAAAAAGCATTCTTGCAAATCCAGATACAAGAAGAAGATAGAAATTTTTTGAGGTTCCTGTGGTTTGACAATATCACTAGTAACAATCCCATTTTGAAGGTTTTTCGCATGACCCGTGTAACTTTTGGTGTAACAACTTCACCCTTTTTCCTTTCTGCAACCATCAAACGTCACATTGAGGGGTATAAAGATTTGTTTGGAAAAATAGTTAATATGCTGGATACTTCCTTATACGTTGATGACCTGTTTCATGGAGCTGATTCAGTAAACGAAGCTTTTGTTTTATCAAACGGTGCAGAGAAGATATTGAGTGAGGCCAATATGAAACTCAGAAAATTTAAAACCAATTCTTCCGATTTAAAATTTTTATGGAAGGAACATGGAATAAACTTTGAGGAAGACACTCTTGAACAAAATCTTTCGAAGGTATTGGGAATTATATGGATAACAGAAAGTGACACCTTGAAAATAGACATACAACCACTTTTGGTAGAATTTGACCATAAAATTATTACCAAGCGTATTGTTTTACAAACTGTGGCAAGAATTTATGATCCTATTGGACTCATTTCCCCTTTCGTGATAAGAATTAAATTTTTAATGCAAGAACTCTGGGAACATGGAATTGACTGGGATTCTACATTACCAGATTCTTTAAGTGGAAAATTCAGAAAATGGCATAATGAAATAAAAGACTTGGTAAATTTTGAAATTCTTAGAAAATATTTTGTAACTATCCCAAAATTAAATCCTGAAACCGCTCAACTTTTCATATTTTCTGATGCTAGTTTAAAGGGGTATGGGTCAGTGGCTTATCTACGTGATTCTTCTTCTTGTGAAACTTCATTTGTAATAGCAAAGTCGAGAGTAGCGCCTCTCAAGAAAATTACATTGCCGCACCTCGAACTTCTTGGAGCACTTACAGCTGCAAGATTAGCGAATTATTTAAAGGAAATATTTAAAATTGTGAATGAAAATATATTTTGTCTAAGTGACTCCCAAATTACCTTGCACTGGATTAAAGGAAGTGCTAACAACTGGAAGCCCTTTGTGGCAAACCGCGTACGCGAAATTCAGGAACTTGTTGCTCCTGTACAATGGAAATTTTGTAAAGGAAAGGAAAATCCTGCAGATGTTCTCTCTCGTGGTTGCTCTGCATCTGATTTGATTAATAACGAGGTATGGTTACATGGTCCTAGCTGGCTGAAGGAAGAATCGTTACCAGTATTTCCCCCTGAAACTCAACCTAATCTACCTGATGAAGAGGTCTTGCAAGAACAACGTAAAACGCTTGTTTGCTCCATATCCCAAAATATTCCAGAATTTGAGCTTTTATTTAAATTTTCATCCTGGTCTAAATTAAAACGAATTACGGCTTGGTGCCTCAGATTCATCAAAAATAGTACATGCCCATCTGAACGAGTCTATGGTTTTTTGACTGTTCCAGAACTTGAAAGGGCAACAAATGCTATTGTGAAATTAATTCAAAACCATGAATTCGGAGACGAACTGAAAATTCTAAAATCCAGAAAGATCCTAAATTCTAAAAGCAAACTCCTTCCTTTACATCCATTTCTTGACGAAAATGATATTCTTCGTGTTGGAGGTAGGCTAAAAAATGCAAACTTGTCTGAATATCAAAAACATCAAATCAATCTCCCTAAAAGGCATCATGTTACAGACTTGATAATAAAGTATTTTCATGAGAAACATCTTCATAGCGGGACTCAATTGACAATTTCAGCAATTCGACAAAAATTTTGGATAATTAATGCTAAAGAAGCTGTGAAAAGAGAAATAAGGAAATGTATGAAATGTTTCCGAAATTCATCACACCTTTCATCTCAGTTGATGGGAAATCTGCCATCAGCACGCGTGACACAAGCTCGAGTATTTTCAAGAGTAGGAGTCGACTTAGCCGGCCCCTTTTTGATCAAACCTCGTAAGGGACGTGGTGTGAAACCCTTTAAACATTATGTTTGTTTGTATGTTTGTTTCGTAACAAAAGCTATCCATCTTGAATTAGTCACTGATCTTACAACTGAAACCTTTCTAGCCTCATTGAAAAGATTCGTGGCTCGACGTGGAAAACCTCTAGAAATATTTTCCGACAGAGGTACAAATTTTGTAGGGGCAGACCGCGAAATAAAGAGAATGATGTCTCAAATTGCTTCTGATGAAAAATTGCACAAGTATCTTACTGACGAAATGATAGTATGGAAATTCAACCCACCTTCTGCCCCTCACTTTGGAGGCCTTTGGGAAGCGGGAATAAAACAAATGAAAAATCATTTGAAGAGAACAATTGGTGATCAGATTTTAACTTATGAAGAATTTTTGACCTTAATTGCACAAATTGAGTCATGCTTAAATTCAAGACCGCTTGTCGCTGAGTCTTCTGATCCAAATGACTTTACGGCTCTGACGCCAGGACATTTTATTATAGGAGCACCCTTGACCTCCTTACCTGAGCCTGATATCTCCTCTACCTATGTAACTCCTTTGGAACGTTGGAAATTGCTACAAAAGATTTTCCAAAGTTTTTGGAAAAGGTGGTCGTCAGACTATCTCTCACAATTGCAGCAACGTACAAAGGGGTTTAGAAGCAACCCGAACTTAAAAATCAATGACTTGGTGTTGATAAAGGAAGAAAACCAGCCCCCATTAAGGTGGAAATTGGGCAGAATAATTGAACTATTTCCTGGTGATGATAATATTGTTCGTGTTGTCAAATTAAAGACTTCTACTGGTGAACTGAAACGCCCTATCACAAAATTGTCTCCTCTACCGATGGACATTTAATATAATAGAATTTTACTTTATTTTAACTAACTTTATTATTATTATTATTTTCTATGTCTAATTTTTGTAACCTTCTGAACTATTTTGTATATTAATGTCTTTTTCTATTTTTAGTTGTTCCAGAAACTGTTTTTTTTTTTAGAAGTAGTAGGATTTAATTGCATTTCATTTTAGTTATACTTGACATTTAAGGTAATATTTTAATTTTGTATTTAATATTTGATTATTTAGTATGTGATAGTGGAAATTTGGTAAGTTATAATTGTTTGATGAACTTCGTTCATGGAGGCGGAGGATGTTTCAGCGTAAGTGCCCTCAAATTTATTTGTTTATAATTTAACTCTGTTTATCTTTATATTGTGAAACATAATTATAAAACTGATTTCTTTTGACAGAAAAAATCTAATCTGTTTATCTAAATTGTTTATAACCCTGAATCAATATTTATGAGTAACATTATGATTTCAAGGTCATGTAATATAGATTTATTTACTTTATAATAATTTTGAATTGATGGTGATTTATTAGTTTTATAATTACTTGGATGTCATTTAAATGAATATTATAGCTATTTAGAAGATTTATAACTGCATATTGTAATTTTTATTTTGATGTTTATTTTATATAATATGTATCATTTTTTAAATGGTTAGTCTTGACTCTGTAACCAAGCAGAGAACATGTAACATGTCCTGACTCTGTAATCAGAGATGCCAATTGTTAAATCATGGCTCTGTTTAATACAGAGTGTATAATGGAAGTCCTGACTCTGCAACGAAGCAGAGAACATTTTTTTTTGTATTGGCTCTGTTAAATACGGAGAATTACTATTATGGAACAATTATTAACTTCTAATGATGAATAGAATTTACATACTGTTTCAGTTTTATTTAATAAACTATTTAATCTAATTGCTCTCCCATCTCACTTGGATTTTGAAAATTTATTTGTCAGATGAATTTCGGCGCCACCAAATTGTTTTTTCTACAGTAAGGTTAGAATTATAGTCGTCCATCCGATAGAAAAACCAAATTTAGCCTGAACCAGATAGACTTTAAATGCTTCGGGTCAGGTTTTAACACTTTTAATTTGACCTGATTTTTCAAAAGAAAATATGTACTGAATATTTTTCAAATGAAAAATCTATATATTTGAATATTAATGAGTGTATTTAAGTTCATTTTTATACAAAAAAGATAAAATTGAAGGCTTTTTTTTATATAATTGTTTATTCTATAAAATATGAACCAATTTTCTTTCGTCTCGAATTAGGGTCGGATTGAAGACTTTTTTTCCATTTTCGGATTTGGTTGACGAATTCCTTTTTGTCGGGTTTCGGATTGACTTTCAACAAAACTTTCAGATTCGGGTCGGGTGCAACCCAGCCTTTGAAAGACTCTAGTTGGGGCTTAGAAATAGAAGAATGTCTAAGTTTTGGGTAAGAAATATTTAAGAAGAAAATTGCAGTTTTTTGTTTTAATGAGAAAAATTCTGTATAAGTTGTCCTATATTGTAGTGATAGCAGCTGTAATCAGTATCATATTTTACACACATTCTCTTTTATCTGAAATACTGAAAAATAAGGCAGTATAAGTTAAAAAAAAGTATAAGTGAAACATCCATTGTTATCTGAAGTAGATTGTTGCATTCGTTAGGGTCCGATTTGAATGGTGGTTCGGATTGAGTTGGCGCTAAATGTTTTTCTTTGTGGCTAGTCTGATAATTATTATTGCGGGTTCGGGTCGGGTTGACCCGATTTTTCAAAAGAAAGTACATAATATCGTTTAACTTATAAGTCGAATAAGTAAATATATATTCCTTTTCCTACACAAAAGATAAAAGTGCTGTTAGAGATGACTATTTTTCATAATTCCAATAAAATTTTGATTTTATTTAATTTCGAATCGGGTTCATGGATCAGGTTTCTTTCTGGTTCGCTTCGGACTGACTTAAAATATAAATTTCAGGACCCGACCCAAATACGGATGGACAGAGGTTAAATTGAAACATCTGTTTTTGTCTGAGATAGATTCCTTCATTGGGTTGGGTAGTCGGACCGACACGGGATTCGGGTTGAGTTGGACTTAACTTACAAAAAACAAAACAAAACAAAAACCTTTCAAAACTCATTAATTTAATTATTGTACAATAGTGTCGTCTATGAGCTGAAGAAGTAAGTAAATGAATCAATTTAATGAATGATGTAGGCAAAATAATCACACCCGCCCTTTTGCCTTATATTTATTCATTAACATGTCAATAAATTGAAAAATAACTAAATATTTATTACCGTAAAATCCCGATTGTAAGCCCCCCCTCGAAAGTAAGCCCCTCTCCCACTTTTAAGCACTTTTTATTTTATTTTACACTCCCAAATATAAGCCCCTCCCTTCCTTTCAGAAAATTTTTTGTGGGAAAAACCGCAACGATTCCGGATTTTCGAATTTTCTGGATTTTGGAGATCTGTTAAAAAATATTTTTCATGGCAATATAATAACATACAAAATGCATTTTTTCCCCCTAGTGCAAATAAACGACGATTAAATTCCCGAATTAAGTTATAAAATTGGAATGATACACTAAAAACATAACACTTATGCTGAAATTAAATATACATATTAAAACACTATAAATTAAAATATAGTACACAATAAATAATACAGAAGTGATTTTATTCCAAATTTTCTGAAAATTTAAGTCATTCGGTTCTGAAAATTAAAGAAATATCGGCCACCAGTCCAAAAAATCAGACATTAAAAAAATCCTCAGAAAAAAAGAAAATCTGGAAAAGAAAACAAACTTCTTAACATAAAATCCTCTTAATGGATGTTAAATATGAGTGAAATCGTGTAGTTACGTCACAAATTCTTTATCTGAGAAAGTTTAGTGCCATTTCTAGGAGTTTCTTTGAGATAACATGTAAAATTGCGCGATTTTTCCAAGAATATATTTAGAGAATTTCGTCACATATTTAAGAAACAATTAGAGATTTTTTTTCTCACTGATCGCTGTAAAGAGTTACTAATTTCAATAATCAATTAAAGGGAGAAAGAAATCAAATTTGTCTATCATTCGCTGAGAAAAATCGCGATTTCGTCATAGGTTGCAGGAAAAAAATCAGAGTTTCGATAAACGATAAAGAAAAAAAATTATTGCAAATTCGTCAAGAGTGAGAAAAAAAATAATGTATTTTGTCAGTCTGCCACAGAAAAATATCATGAATTTCGACAAATGATCGTCCAAAACAAAAAATCAATTTTGTCAATCAATCTCAGAAAAAATTGCAAATTTTGTCAAATGATCGCGAACTGAAAAAAACAGCAAATTTTGCAAAGGATTGCGGGAAGAGAGAAAAAAAACCCGAGAATTTTGTCAAAAGATCACAAAAAAAACCTCATCTTGTTTTCTCATTTTCCTACTGCATTCTAAGTTCTTTTCAAAGAAACAAAACTGAAACAGTTGTTCGGCAAATGTGCGCATCAAGGTCATAGGGCAATATGTCACTAGGTTGATTATTCTGTTGGAGAAGGAGCAGTTGTTAATGGAATGACTATCAAGTGTGTTTATCTTTCAGTTCAATCAAAAGAAAATGAAATTGCATGTTTGTTTCTTTAGTTATAAATACGTACTTTAGTGATTTTATTAGAATTAAAATATATGCTTCGAGTCATCAATGTTTAAAGTCCAGTCTTTCTTTTTTTTTTTTTTGCCGTTTTTTAACTTTCCCGTTTTTGTAATAATTAAAGACTTTAATTAACGGCCAATCATTATAAAAATATACCAGAATATATTTATATTTATTTATTTAGTGTTTATAGTTGAAAGAATTTAACTGCATTAGATGAGAAATACGAAAGATACAGCAGTCTTATTTTAAAAATTAATAAAACGGAAATCAGAAAAATGTCCGGATTTTAGAGATTTTCGGAATTTGGATGTCCGGATTATCAAGATTCAACTGTATTTTGTAGCAAGGTGATTGATCTAAAATCTCATCTACATAATCTCATACAAAGTATCACTCATCTAAAATTTTCATCCTCTTTGAAATTTTTGCTTCATCCTTTCTCCCCAAATGGTGGTGGTGTGTGTGTGTGGGAGGGGAATTTCTAAATATGCAGAAGGAATGTAAAAGATTCTTCTGCAGTTTGGCTGTTCTAATCCTTGAATTACATGCGTATTTTATGATTAAATAGAGCTAAAAAAAGTAAAAACAATTTGTTTTTAAATATACTGTGTGTGTTGTGTGTGTGGGGGGGGGGGGGGGGAACAAAAAAGAAAGAAAAGAGTTTTTGGGAGGAGGGTATGAAATAATTTAGGTGATCATTTAAATATTTTATGACAAAATCACAAATCAAGCAGAAATTTTTTTAAAAAAATACAGATTTTAAACTGCATGAGATGCAGGGAGGAAGGGGGGGGGGGGGGATGATCATGATATAAGAGTCAGGAAGAGAATAATTTATCTGATAGATTATTTATTGTAACTATAGTGTATTTGTATAGCATATTGTGTATTAAGAAATTTAAAGAGTTTTATAAGTTAAATTATGCATATTTGGTACGAGAGGGGGGGGGGGAGGGGGAAGCAATATTTTTTTTCGGGGGGGGGATTAGATGATTGATTAAATATTGTTGCAGTAAAATAACAACTAAAGAAGTGCATTTTTAAAAAAAAGTATATTTTTAAAATTTTTGCTAAGATTTTTTTGAAGGGAATTTTTTTATTTGGGGGGCGGGGGGATTTAGATTTTTTTTTTTACAAATCGCCAAGCTGTCAAAATTTGGAAGATTCTCAGCTCTGTATTTACCTTATTTACTTCTAAAATAATGATAAAAACAGGTTTTAAAATAATTATTTTTAAAAATCTCGATTATAAGCCCCCCTCCCAAATTTAACTGCTTTTTCTTTTGAAAAAGGGGGGGCTTACAATCGGGATTTTACGGTAATGTATAGAGTTAAAAAATAAAATAATACTTCAGTTCATAAATTTAAAATAAAGCGTAATTGGTTTTATTTTTTATTTCACTTCAAACTGTTCAACAAATGTCGGAATATTTTTAGCGATTCCGACTCTTTTCACCGAAAAATCACACCGACTCCGACTCCACGACTCCAACTCCACAACCCTGTGCATTGGTTCAAAATATCTCAATTTGTTGATTTTCTATAGCAAGTAAACCCTATTAGTTTACAATGGAAGTACATGGGAATTTAGTGAAATATTAGAGATATTGCCAAGTTGGTGTCACTTTTGGGGGCTAATTTTGGTCGCCAAATTTGGCATTATATCGCCATGTTGGTGACAAACTTGGTGGTATTTGGTGACAGAACAGGGTCCCCCTATGATAACTCCCCCCCCCCTCTTATAGGTATGGATATGCATTAAATGCTGTTCAATAACCAATGAGATCTTTTAACTACAGTGTTTATGACATAATTATCAATATTTTCCTGCTTTTAAATACATAATCATTTAATTCTCATTTGAAAAAAAATTTCTGTTTATAAAAGTCACGTGTGAATAAACTTTTTAATTTGAAGGAATTATTATTCTTTGCACTGTTTTTAAATTTGGCAACAATTAAAATAATACCCTTTTCTAAAAGTTGTAAAAAATCTCTCTCGAAATGCTGAAAATTTTAATTTAAAATAGAAATAAAACTTCAAAGAATGAGTCAAATTAAAAAAATAAATGCAATCTGCACACCAGAAACTTCTAATGTATAAAATGATCTAAAAATAAAAATGATTAAATTCCTATGTATAGTTTTTGCTCCTATAAAATTTCTTTAATAGAACAATTTTGACCAACTATAACACTAAATATCCCTTAAAATAATTCTTCGATTTGGAAACTGTCTGCATCAGTGTGTGTATCAAACATTTCTCTGTAATACCACCAATTTTCATATTTTTGTATGCAATATTTTTCTTAATATTAATGAAGAAAGACCTCCATTCACAAAAATTCAAAACTGGCAGAGGCGGCGGTGACAGTGTTAGTTACTTTTTTTAGAATAGAGAGATATATACTTTGCAAGTAATGCGTTCCAAATTTAACAGGGACTTTTCATTAATCTGTTACTAAATAATGCACTATAAAAGAATAACATTGTTATTTATCCTAATACGTTAAATAATGCCCATCTCTAATACATACATATACACTTTATTTATAATTATCTATTATTATTGTTTTTAATATATAATTTACTTCTATTTGTATAAAAAATAGATAAATGGTTTTAAATAAATTTTATAAATATTGAAAAAAATTTCGTGTATATATGAAACAGCGACCAAGTTACCAGAAAATATACGTGAAAAATTTCCTTCTCTGACCAAACTCATACTGAAAAAGTACCAAACAAAATATGCTTAAGTATTACCTGACTTTTCAAATTCTGCAGTGATTCCTCTATGCTTGTTATATCTGGTGGTTCTAAAAATGGGAACTTCCTAGCATCAGGTAATCCCATCGAAAGTAATTGTAAAAGAAGGGAATCTAGAGGAACTCTTTGGATCTCTGGTTTTGTATAAGCAGATAAACCATCAAAATCTGATTCTGAATACATTCGAAAACATACTCCCGGACCAGTTCTACCTAAAATTATTAATATTGAAATATCATGGTGGTTTAATAGATTTCTTTTAATATATGGAAGATTCGTTTTAAAATATCGCTCACCCACAAGAAACTTGACAACACAACTTGAAGAATTCATTTTGCATGTTATTCCACTAATAAGTCTGTCTTGAGCAGTGAAGGTTTCATAAGTGTAGTTATCCATAAAATTGCTGTATTACACTATATGTCCATTCGTGACCAAAGAACGGTGGTGGATTGTGTGGGGAGAGAAAATTATTCAATCCTCCAAATCTAATCTATGTCTTCATTCTTAAGAGTTTTACGCTTTTATGCAGTTTTTATGGCTGCATACAGAGCTAAGTGCTATAATTTCATGTTACAGTAAAAAAATACAAATATTTTTTTGCCTCGCCCGTGAAATTGACTTTTGTCGAGATGTGTCACTTTTCTTGAGGTTGAGCGATATTAATTTCTAAATCTGCTAAGAGAAATAAATATACAAGTTAAACAAATAAAATTAAATGACACTTTTCAATTATGTTAAAGTTGCGATGTACCATTACATTAAAAAAAAAAAAAAAAATGAATAAAAAACAAGCCCACAAAACAGTCGCCTTGGGCAACCCTTTTATGAATAAAATATAAATTGATATTCAATTATAAACATTTTTTTAAAAAGATATGCATGAAAACATATTAATGAATAATTATAAAGTAACTAAAGTTTATGCATTACAATACCAGTATAAAACAAATGCTATCTTGAATTTTCATGAGAAGAAAAAACAAATAAATTTAATTTACAAAACAAAAATGTGCAATTAGGCAAGAAATTTTCAGTAAACAACATAAAAGTTGCATCTACATCAATCCCTAACCTACAGATATTTGTTATTATATGAATGGAATATTTTGAAATTACATACAGAATTTCTTTTTAAATGTTAAATCTATTAGTACTATCCTTTAAGAAGAACGACAACCAACATAATACTGATGCCAAATTGTAAAACTGTGCAAATAATACTATTTTCTTTCAATGAAAAAATGTATTTACATGTGACTATTAAAAACAGGCAGAAAACTTTAAAATAAAAATTAATTGATCACATATTAAAAGTAGTGAGCGGGGGAAATTGTGCCATAAAAACTGTATTTATACAAAAAGAGAAATAAAACTTTAAAATAACAATTAAATTGTTATGCATTAAAAGCAGTAAATGGGGAAAATTATGCCATATTTAAAATGCTCAAATAATAATATTGCCAAACAGTTTCAATTTTAAAATTTTGCTTTGGTTTTTTTATGTATGGCAGCAGGAAAGAAAACAAGAAAGCATTATTTAAACTATCTACTCAAGATATCTAAATTGTTTTCTCAGCATATAATCATAATTTAATTAATATTAAACTATTAAATGACAAAAGAATAGTTTTTATGATGAATTATTACACTCTTTATTTTTTATTTGCTTTTCAGTGCTTAAAATATTTTGTTGTTGCAGTTTCAAAGCCATATTTTGCCTATTTTGGTGAAAGTAGTTTGGCACATAATTAACTTTCTAATTTTTTTCTTTCTCTTTCAACCATAAAAAATATTTGGTGATTTATTTAAGTGGCCGGCTAATGGAAAAATGACTTAAAATGAATTTATTAATTTATAATTAAATTTTAAACATATTAAAATGTTGTATTGCCATTGGAAATATACCTGTGTACATAATATTTATAATTCTAGCAAATCAAAAAGTTAGTGAAAAATTGATTATAAAATTCCACCTTTAAATAAAAAACAAGTTAAGAAAAAGAGTGTAAAAATTGATCCAGATTACACAAATTAGATAAATCACTTCTGTTCAGGGGTGGGGAATTTTCAGAAAATCTTACCAGCCAAGGATTTATTCAGCCAACAAGATGCAACATACATTTGAAAATTGTTATGACAAAATGTATGTAACTGAAAAATAGTTAATTACTATTACTACAATGCATTTATATATATATATTGTTTTTTCTATAAAGTTAAGAAACATACACAGCAGAGGAAAGTTTAGTATAAGACAGAACTTAGTTTTAGTAACATTGCCGTTAATTGAAAAGTTTCACAATATACTATTAACTAGTAAAAAAAAAAAAAAAGTTTTGGGGCATATCTTCTATAGCTTGCAATTTTTCAAAGACTGCCTAAAAATTCACTTGCCCTGTCAGAAAATCCACTCATTAGTGATGAGTAAAATGATATATTTCTCCACCCCCGCTTCTGTTTGTACATAATAACAGGTGAATGGTTCCTGTATGTAGATATTAAATAAATAGTATAAATATTGCACAAATTGCTTGTGTAAATGAAGTAATGAATAGACAGCCAGAAAGTAAGTGTAAAAAAGTTTCTTCTCTTGTGACAATCATTTTCTCAATTTCACTAAGGCCCTTATAAAGTACCACTATTAGGTAGCTTTCATTACAAAAAGCTACCTATTGCAGCCATTCAGAGAAAAGCGATTTCAAAAAATTTTGATATATTTTCATCGATCATGACCCCCAGACCCCGAAACCACCCTCCATTCAAAAGTTGATATATATATATATATATATATACAGTCCACTCCCTCTAATCCGCAACTCTATAATCCACAAACGCCTATAATCCGCACTATATTTCAGATATAAACAAACATGTAAACAAAGAGTTAAAATCTTTTTTTAAGCAAGATAATGCACATTTTGACTGTAATAAAAGTTGACTAATCTGATGGATTTATTAAGAATTTTAATTAATTTTAAATTGCACTAAAATTTTTTAATGTGTTTTTGCATTAGTTAGAAAGAAATATTCTGCGTATCTTAAAAATAACTATTAGACTGCTATATTCTGAATGCATTTGTTAGCTATGTAAAAGGTAAAATTGCTTTCAAAGAGGGGTTAGCTCTTTTGGATAAATGTCTTAATCTTTTAGAAAAACAAACTTTTGTTATTTATCAAGAAATCCTGACTCTTGTAAAAGGCTTCAAGATTAAATTGCAGAGTATAAATTAAAAGCTATAAAGCAAACAATTATCACTGTGATGTTTGAGATCTAAAAATAAGTAGAAATGTTTCTATAAATTGTGCATTATTATATCATTTAAATATATTTCTAATATTGGGTATAGTTTATACATTTATAAGCAATTTCTTTTATTTCTGTGTTATTTATTTACAATGTGGATACTATATTTGTTGATAAATTCCAAATATTACAATGTAAACAAAGAAATGACCTATAATCCGCAAAATTCTATAATCTGCAAAACCCTTGGTCCCAACCTGTGCGGATTAGAGGGAGTGTACTGTATATACATATATATATACATATATCTGATCTTTGTCACACTGTAACTCTCGTATTTGTGAACCGATTTGGATAAACTCGGTGTGTACATAGTACATACCAATGTCTCGACCGAGTTCGTTAGCCAGTTTCATCCGCCATCTTGTTTCAAAATGGCAACCATTTAAAAAATTTTTAATTAGGCACAAAAAAATTAGGAATTGAAAATTTCTTATGTGTTTCAGTTTGATACAAAGATTCCGGAGCATTTTTTGTTTCGTCTATATCTTAAAAAATGGCTGAGTTATAGCACTTTGAATTTCTAGCATAGAAACGATCTGATTTTTGTCACGCGATAATACGCGTATTTGTAGAGTCTACAATTCATTTTTTCCCCATCCCTTTCCACCTTATCAAATATTTACTTACTGTAAACTGGATTCCCATATCTTTTCTTTTTTTTTTACTTTATTTTTTCTGCTTGCTCGTTGCTTGCATCGAGCATTGTTTATGTTTGGCCGTCGCGGATCGACGGAGTTGAGCGGGCATCTTCCTCTTTCTGGCATGCAGCCATTTTGAATTGTGATCGCATGCGCAATCTCATTTTGTTTAATTACTTCTTTAAAGTTCTTTTCCAGTTCATTTCAATTTTAAATTGCATCTCAGTTATTTTCTAGGATATTTTAACAAGGTAGTAATTTTTCATGTAATTTAAAATGTTTTAAGTTAAACTAAGAAGCCGCTGAAGTATGTAAAGTACATGCTTCATTTTCATTGGCTGCCGCCACGCCGCTCGCATTTAAAGGTCCGCGATTCTGTGAGTAGGTTGTGTTGTTCTTTTCGTATGCTGTTATGTTCTGTGGTACTTATCCAGAGATGTCAGCCGCTTCTTATCGTGTGCGTCATATCCTAATGTATTTTGATGAAATATCGTGGTGAATTATTTAAATTTTGGATACGTTTTAACAAAAGTTTAAAAGCATGTTTTTCGTTAGTTATAAAGTTAAAAATGGAGGAATCTTCAAAAGTTAGTAAATGATTCGGTATGAAGTGTATTCAACTAACGTCAAGTATTAGAAAGGAAAAATCAGTGTTTGAAATACAGGAGTCCAGTGTTTTCTTCAGATGTAAATAGTTTAAGTGCAAAGAAACCGAGATGGTTTTGTTCTGTCATTTGGAAACCAATAAATTTGTTCATGGATACCTCTTTGTCTTCAAGTCTTTAAACAACACCCGTTTCTGTAAGTATTCTTTTCTCTTTTCTTTATCACGAGAAGATAACACCAACTCACCACCATTAAATGCTCTGCTAAAGAAAGGGAAATGCGATTTGCAACTAAATATATCTAAACTGATATGATTAACTTAGAAAAATGAACACTCAAACTGCAAATCACAGTATTTATATACCGATTTGGATGTGACAAGGCATGTGCATAGTACATAGCAATGTCTTGACCGAGTTCGTTGGCCAGCTTCATCCGCCATCTTGTTTAAAATGGCGAGCATTTAAAAAATGTAAAAAAATTTAAATTTAAAATGAGGTACAAAAAAAAATTAGAAATTGGAAAAGATTTTTTTCTTGTGCGTTTGAGCTTGATACAAAGATTCTGGAGCATTTTTTGTTTCGTCTATATCTTAAAAAACGGTTCAGTTATAGCACTTTAAAATTCTAGTGTGGCTGACATTTTGAAACGATCTGATATTTGTCATGCGATAACACGCGTATTTATGAACGGATTTTGATATAACTTGGTGTGTACATAGTACATACCAATGTCTCGACCGAGAACGTTTGCGAACTTCATCCGCCATTTTGTTTCAAAATGGCGGCCATTTAAAAATTTAAAAAAAAAATTTTAATTTAAAATGAGGTACAAAAAAATTAGAAATTGAAAAAGATTTTTTTCTTATGTGTTTGACCTTGATAGAAAGATTTCGGAGCAGTTTTCGTTTTGTCTATATCTTAAAAAATGGCTGAGTTATAGCACATTTAAATTCTAGCATGGCTGACATTTTGAAACAATCTGACTTTTGTCATGCGATAACACGCGTATTTATGAACCGATTAGGATGTGACAAGGCATGTGCATAGTACATAGAAATCTCTCGGCCGAGTTCTTTTGCTAACTTCATCCGCCATCTTGTTTCAAAATGGCGGCCATTTAAAAATTAAAAAACAATTTAAATTTAAAATGAGGTACAAAAAAATTAGAAATTGAAAAAGATTTTTTTCTTATGTGTTTGAGCTTGATACAAAGACTCTGGAGCATTTTTTGTTTTGTCTTTGTCTAAAAAAATGGCTGAGATATAGCACTTTGAATTTCTAATGTGGGTGGCATTTTGAAAAATCTGATTTTTTGCCTGCAACAGCACTCGTATATATCAATCGATTTAGATGTGAGTGAGCATGTGTACAGGAAGGTTACTAAGGTCTCGACTAAGTTCATTGGTTAGCTTTGTTGTAGTCATTATGTTGTTTTAAAATGGCGGGCACTTCAAGATATCACCCAATTTGGCGACCAAATATAAATCACTTTATATAAAACCAGCTTTGGTAACGCTGACTAATTTCGCGAAATTTTTATTCATATTCAGTATTGACAAAAATTAGTATTGAGTCTTCTATAATCGGGTTCCACTAATTTGAGCTCCGTGTGTTTGAGTAATATAAGCTAGCTTTTAAAAAATAAGGAATATGAAAGCTACCTCTTCCTCCCGGCACTGGCCGGAAGGACTTTTTTTTAATACTCTGACATAAACTAAAATATCAGAAAAATTAAACTTTCCATGAATATGAATTTAAATCTATAAAAACACACACAAAAAAAATCAAAAACCTACAACACAAAAATATTTAATATAAAACTGTTCATAAATAATGCAAAAAATCAATGAGGGATTTTCTTTTTCTTTTAAAAATATTTTATAGAAATAAATATAACATAAATACATTTTTTGAGATTTTAAACACATATTATTATAAGATACGTTATAGGTATAATCAGGGGCGTCGCCATGGGGGGGTATGGGGGGGGGAGCCTCCCCCCCCCAATATTTGTGAAGTTGGGAAATTTGAGCTTAGAGTTGGGAAATTCTGGATTTCTGAGACATTATGAAATTTTTATTGTTTTGGTGATTATGTCTCTGACTGAGTATTGTAACAGTAAGCAAGTTAAATTATCAAAAGAAATACAAAAAGAAATCAGCCACACTCAATCTATCACTGTATTTTTCACTTCTACAAAAATATTATATATCTACCAGACCTAAATTTCTCTACTCCTATCCACCAATAGCTGACTATCCAGTTCCGTTATTTCCTTCAAAACTTTGTTCCTTTCTCAAAATTTTCACCCTTCCTCCATTTCCCTTCCCAAAAGAGAATCCAGCTATTTTAATCCAAAGGGATTGCAGCTTCTTTTGAAAATTGGAGATCACTTGTAGCACAACAGAAAGGAATGTAGTCACCTTCTTGAAACACAGCTGGGCAAGAAGATTTGATGAGTTTTCACAAATTGCACTAATTTTGCGATTTTTGGACAATATTTTACTCATTCTCGTGATTTTTTTGCTCCGAAAATTAGTTAATTCTTCGATGTCATGACAAAAGCATTATATGTGCAAATGTGAATATAAGAAGTCGCTAGTTTAGATAAATTTGCCACATTTTACCTTTATTTGTGTGCAAAAATATATATATGTCCTGTTCATTTATATTTATAGGTGTTTAGTAAATTTTAAACCAAAAGTCCAGTGTTGTGTGTTTAAAGCTGTTCTAAAAAATGACTATAAGTCTTAGCACGAAAGAACCCTTCATAATAAGAAAAGAGTTGTCATGCAAGATTTTGGAGCATCAAAAAATCCATTCGAGGATGAAAAAGGTATAAAAGTGGATGATTTGAATTTGGAACAGAAATATGACCATGAAAGCAGTCCATCAACTGAAGAAAAAAATCGACTTACAGGTTGACATAAACACTGACAGGTTGCACTTGAATAAAATTTTGAAGAAATAAAGATTTCCTTATAGACAAGTTCATAAACAATTATGAATATTAGGATGTGATTGAAGAAGCTGACATCTGAAAGCACCGTGGTAAAACGGTTTCACCAAATGGAATAGATAAAAATAATAGCATAGCAATGGGCGTTGATAGACATAAGTTTTACAGGGCAGAGTTATAAGAAATACAAGAAAATTTCGACAATTTAGTAATGGGCTTAAATGACAATGTTCCCTATATCAGGAGAATATTGCACCAATACATTCCATATTTAAATTGCAATTGTGCAAGGCAAATTTGAGTATCACTAACTGAGAAAATTTAATAATGTTTCCACCTGGATATGAGAAACCGGAAGTACATGACTTGCAGAGTCAAATAGAAATAAACCAAATCCCAACTCACTTAACAAACCTTTTACTCATGCCATGAAATTCAAAGACTATTTGGGTCACACTGTCAAACTATATACTCGTACCTTAACATTCACAGCAGCTTATCTTTTTGGCGCTGCATCTAATGAAAGAATCTTTAGTCAAATAAAAATTTTAAAAATATATATTGCAAGCTACAATGAGGCCTGACAAACTTGACAGCCTAATGCTTTTAAAATGTGAAAGTGAAATAGTGGATTTTATTAAACTGGACGATGTTAGGTTAGCTTCATCATGGTTAGCTTCTTTGAAGACCAAAAGAATTGATGTTAAAAGAAAACTATTTGGATGTGCCAATCCCAAAACCTCATTCTATCCCATACATGTTATGATAATACTTCAAAATTTGCAATCACAATGTTAAAATTAAATAACAATTCTATGCCCATAATAATGAATTCTAAAGGTTTAATTGTGTGCATTTAATTTATAATTCGTTTAATTGTGTGCATTTAAAAAGGAGATAGAAGCATCGCATTTTTCAAACAAATCATTGAATTTCGACACCCTGCAACCAAAATTCCAAACCCAAAGAGCTCAAAAGCGATACCTTTGGACAGTATACACCCAAGCCCAATAAGGAAGTGTAACTGAATATGAAGTTTGACTAAATTTCCGTGCATTACTTTTTCAGATATAACAAACGCAAAAATCGTGAAAAATGCTACACAGCAGTGCCACAGATATATACAAAAACCTAATAAGCACTAAATTATGCCAAGGTTTAACAGAATATGAAATATGATCAAATTCTGTGCAACAGTTTTTGCGATATAACTATCGCTAAAATCATGTAAATCGTGAAAAATACAGCATAGCAGCGCCACCTTTTGGGTAATTTACACCAAAAACTAATCAGCATTAATTTTTATCAAGGTATAACTGAATCTAAAGTTTTATAAAATTCCGCGCATTAGTTCTTGAGATAGAGCACCCACAAAATTTGTGTCACATTCACACAGAGAGACATTTTCTAAAAACAGACAAATCATGTTCAGGACCTTCTAAAACGTATCAAACCGTCGAAAACCAGTTGTAGAACTTTTTTACGAATTCAATACTTTCGTCTTGCAAAGACAGAAGAAAGTAAAACGCGTGTTTGTTTTTTTTATTAAACAAACCAATAATTAGAATTTTTATATTTCTAGTTTCAAAATTTTTCTTTGGAAAGGAATTTTTTATGCATAAGCTTCATTATCATTATTACACACTTTGTGCATATCACTTTAGTTGAATGTTGGAGGAATTTGTTTCAAGTTGGGAAATTTTCGCACTCTCCCCCCCGAAAAAATATTTGTAGCTACGCCCCTGGGTATAATATATTAAATACACTATATATTCAACTTCAAAACTCTAAATTCAGTTGATAATTACATACAATATTTTTTCCAAAAAACTTATTAACATGATGACTTATTAATATGATTAACATGAATTACTATATGAAACAAAATTACCTAATAAACTTCCAATAAAGACATTGGTCTTCATAGTTCGATTCAAACTAAACAAGTAGGTTAAACATTATTTTGAATTAAAAGCAGCATAGGGAAAAATTTATGACTATATTTGAAAAATGTATGACTTTTTTTCTAAAAACTTACTTTCAAAGTAAGCAAATCAATTTCAATCAGAAAAACATGTTACATAGATCTAAATACATACCAGCACGACCTTTACGTTGTTCAGCACTAGCTTTGCTGATCCAGAATTCTTTTAACCTTTGCATATGGCAGACAGGCAAGTAATTCATTTCTTTTACTTTGCCAGAATCTACAACAAAGCGAACACCATCAATAGTAACAGACGTTTCAGCTATGTTTGTAGATATTATACATTTCCGAACTCCTTCAGGAGCAATATCAAATACCTAAAAGCCAAAGTGAAAGAAAACAATCAGTTTTACTGCAAATGGATGTAAACTATTGATAAAAATTTGATGTTGACATCAACACTTTGTATAAACAGAATACATAACTTATGAAAAATTACATCATTCTTGTAAATATAGATAATACCAACTTTTAAGCATCCTTAGAGTTGATATCCACTAATTGTACTTCTATTATCAGGAGTCAATAAAGACAAAATTTGAGGCCTATTTAGGGACCCTTCATGAAAATCCATTTAATAAAACAGGCCTCTTCACAAAATTCCTCTTAATAAAACTGGCCCCTTCACAAAATACTTTTTACTAAATTAGGTGCATGCACAAAATTCTATTCTATAAAAACACTCTTCATTAATTAGTTTTACATTGTTAGATTTTAAAATGTGTCATTTGCAAAGAAAACAAGTTCACCAGAAAGGAAAACTTTAGCAAAAGGACTTAAAGAAGTTATTAATAATAAATGCTTGGTTCGAATTTCAATTACTGGATTTCATATTTCATTACAAAATGTTACTTTTCACAAAAATAAAACAAATTTCACAAAAGTAACTTTTGCTTTTCATAAAATGGGCTCTAAGAAAAAATCCCTGCATCGACCCCTGATTATTAGTATGAATTCTGTAGATGTAACACAGTGGTTCCCAACGTGGGGTGTACGTCCCACCAGGGGGCAATTTGACTTTTTAGGGGGGGGGGGGGCAATTTGACTTTTTAGGGGAGCAATTCCAAATTTCTTACTCACCCATTCGGTATCAGTTTTTTGTTTTTTTTTTTTTTAGAAAAGAAATGTTGGAAACTAAAAGTAAATGGAATACAAACAAAAATTTAAAAATCAGTTTTTTAAACTGAATTTAAAAAAAATTCTCAATCAAAGATTTAAAATAGACTCGACACCAGAATAATTATACGAATAATGTTTTAAAATATTTTGACATACTTTTTGCACAAAAATTAATGCAGTCTCTTTAATTTTTCTGGTTAACATTGTATTTTATAATTTTCTGTAGCGTTTTCAATTTATCTGTTAAATGAGTTTTCTACTTCTATTCGCTTTGGTGTATGTCACATGAAGAATCTTTTACATGTAAAACTACTTAAAAAATATATATAAATCTGACTGTTTGAACATATTTAACGTAAAAAATATATAAAATACCAAAACGAGATATTACCAAACTTATAAAATTTATAAATCTTAAATAGCATTAGAAAAGGAAATTGGTAAATATCTAGGGCTCTACTGCAGGCATCCTACACAGTAAATAAATTTACATGACCTGACCACATATAAATTTTAAATTTTAGAATATACATGGAAGACAATTGAGGCTTTGAGAACCAGAGTGGACCAACCTTGTCGGCTGTGATTTCGAGAAAATTGCTTCTGAAAATTTGAAACAAATTTTTCTCAAAATCTTTTAAGTCAGTTTTTAAAGTGCCCAGAGGAACCAAAACTTCTTCAGCAGCATATGCTGATTAATTAGGCAGTAACCAAGTCACTAGAGTAACCAAGTCACTAGAATCACTTTTGCACTGGCAGCTTGATATACAAGATAAGTTGGACAATCTATTAAACTGGCTTAATATCAGTTGAATAGTTTCGAAATTAATAAAATTCCTTATGTATCGAATAGATGTCATGGCAAAAAAATGCTTTGACACTTCAAAATCATTTTTCACAAAATTGCGGGATAGTCCACTCTGATTCTCAGGGCCTCAATTAACGATAATGGTAAAGGGAAAAAGAGAAAATGTGTTTTGATGGGAAATAATGCTTAGTTAAAATTGATAAAGATGATAACCTTGAAATGCTTCTTGTGTATTGTGTTATACATATGTCAAAAGCTTTTCCACCAACTCATAATAAGTTTAAAAAAATGAATTATAAAATATGTGAATATTATCAATTTTAATGCTAAATGCCCTCTTCAAGATATTTTGTGAAGATAAAAATGCAGACAATATAACATTTTCCTTTAAAATTGAGGGAAGTTTGAAAACTACAACAAAACTCTTTTTGGTACAAAGGAGAAGATGCCTTTATAGAATTATGTTAAAAACACATTTGTGACCTCTTTGATGAGTTACAAAATGTGAAATGAATAGTCATTTTTAAGGTGCTACTATGGTTTCACCGTGTGCATAGAGTTCACTTTTTAAATAATAAGAGACATAATTTATAGTATGAGGTGGGGGGGCATGGTGACAGGGTTGGGTTTTTGACATGACAAGCATCAAAATCTGGTTTAAACTGTCATAAACTGGTTTAAACTGTCAAAAACTGGTTTAAACCGTCGAAAACTGCCAAATACATGTAACATGCTAAAACATTTTAACAATAGATAAACATTAAATAAGTCAATGATTTATGTGATCTTTTATTGAAATTTAATAATTTAAAAAATATATTATTTGCAATAAAATATATATATATATATTTTTTTTTTGGGGGGGGGGGGGGATTTTTCAACCAGAAGAAAATAATTTTGTACAATTAAATAATCCGGATCAATTTTACCCCGCAGCATGCTGCAGCACACCATGTGTTTAGCACATTTATTTACACCCAAAAGATTTTTGAGTTTAGAGTGTATGAAGCGTTAGAAAATAGTCTGTCTCTTAATTGATGCTGAGCTAGTAGGACTTGATAGCAAAAGCATTGCTAGATGAGCAAGTTTTGAAGCAGGCTCAAAAAGCTGTTGCATTTAGTGATATCTTTCTACCAAACAATGAAGTCCTCCCTATAGCACTGAAATAGGAAGACTGGAAAGGGGATTCTTTAGTTTCATACACAATCAGTATGGGTAAGCATCCATAAACTCTCTCCATAGCTCAAGCGCGAGCTGAATCAACTGATACAGCAGTCAACCATTGCCCCTGATGGTTGGGATGCAAAGTATAAGCCAAACAATGGTATGGTTTCATGATTTGATCCCTTCTATTATTTACTTTTTCAATATGGGCTTACAGGAATTTTCTTTTAGATGACCGAGCCAATTTTGTTCAGTTTTAAAATCAAAAACATTTTTATATATTGAAAGAAAGCATGTTTTAAAAAGATTTTGACGTTAAGCTTTTTTTTTTTTTAATTACTTCTCTTATTTTGTAAATGTTTAAAATTAATAATCCAATTTCAATTTTGAATGGAATGGTTATTGCCTAGACTAGAATAACATTGATGCACATTATCTTGTTATATATACAAAAAAATCTACACTTTTCTAAGTTTTTTCTCCCCATAAAAAAAGCTAGCTAATGCTTTAAGCTCTCAAAAGCGAAATTAAAACGATTTTAAGTAAGAGAAAAAATGTACAGCTCAGGTGAGCTTAATGTCTACTTTTTAAAAAAACACAATTTTACAAAAAAAAAAAAAAAAATTAAAAATTTTACCCTGTTAAAAAGTTGTACTTAACAATAATACTTTACTATGTACTAATTACTGATATACAGTAAGAGTGAATTTAAAATATTACATGTAATGTTGTCATGTGTGACATTTAATTTGAATTTTTACAGATCAATTTAGTATTTGAGGTTTTTGACATGACGGTTTAAACCCGACATAAACTGACACATGTTAAAAACCTGCCAACCCTGTAATTATTACTAATACTATATACTAATTATACAATTACAGTAATAGTGAATTTTAAATATTACATCTAATGTGTGACATTTAATGTGAAATTTTACAGATCACTGTAAGTATTTGAGGTTTTTGACGAGGTTTTTGACAAGGGGTTTTTGACATGATGGTTTAAACCGCAGTTTAAACTGTCAAAAACTGACATGTGTCAAAAACCTGCCAACCCTGCAATGGTGATTTTACAGATGCTTTGGTGGGGCGGAGCCGATAAAAGGTTGGGAACCACTGATGTAACATCAAAAGTATTTTAAAGTAAATGCATTTATTTTTTAATATTATAAATTTAACGTTGGAAATGTTTATTTAGATATCAAAATAAATTACTTTTCATCAATAACCAATAAATACAAATTAGAAGAGCATTTGTGTAAATATAAAAAAGAAATGGCTATAAACATTTGAAGAAGTATAACAATTTTTGTACCTTTTCTGTAAACCATACGTACAAGAAAAAAATAAAAACGAAGAAAAAACACTCATGCTAGCCTATTTTCTACTGGTTGTGTTTGACCATAGCCTAGAATAAAAAATCACAGTAGCATAGTCTACAGGGGGCCAATGGGCAGTTACCTCAGGTGCTAAAATTTTAACACCACCAAAAAATTATTGCATAAAAAAAGGAAAAGAAACTAAAAAGGAGAGAATGCAATATTTTGAACTCCTGTGGGTTCTCAAAATCCATTCTAAAGCACTGAAAAAGCAAAATAAGCAGTTTCTAGATGATGCAATTTAAAAATGGATCAGAAGAATTAATTTTGTGTAATGAAATATTCATATAATACACACCTAATGTGCAAGAAAAATAAGCAATTTTCTCAACAATATTCTCACTCAGAGTCACTATAATATGTTTGTTTACAAATGATTATTTAATATTTATGCAATTTAAAACATGAAAAGACAAGATACTAGATTTAAAAGAAAAGCAGCTTAGAATAAATGAATAGATAAAGAATTATATTTTAGAAATAAAACTTCTTTTGAAAAATATATTTAAAAAAAAAAATAAACAGAACATATTTCTGCTAATTGCTTGAAAGGTATTAAAAATCTTTTTAAAGATAAAAAAATAAAATCTATGAAGAAAAATCAAACTGAAATAAGTTATTGAAAAAGATAATACTTTAAAGAGTATACAGTGCTATTTTTTAATAAGGACATTTAAAATCATGTCGTCAAAGACACATATGCATTTCTTAAACAGTAACAAATTCAACTTTGTAAAAAGCTTGCCATGCATAGGAAAATATACAATCACTAAAATTTGATTTTAGAAATTTGTAGAATGTGAATCAAAACTTCTCTAATATAAGAAACTTTGTTTCTTGAAGAAAGCATTTAAAAAGTACATGAAAATATTCACTATACTTTTCATAAAAGAGTGCAGCATACAATGTAATATTTTACAGTCATATATTCAAGGGTGTATATAGAGAATGTACAGTTGCAGGGGAGAAAATGCACCACCCAGTGTTATTTTGAGTACCATGTCATAGAAGAAAAAGAAAAGTGCCAATTAATTAGGGAAAATATCTATTATTTTATATTTGTAAATTTTTCTTAGGAGCAATCTACATACTAAAATGAACACAACTTTTAACTTTTTCAATAGTAACTCCCAAATTTGACATGATAAAATAGTATACAGCCATCAATTAGCCAAAAGCTTAATTCACATATTAATAATAGTAAAGATTATTCCCTAACAATTGGCATCTTCTTTTGCTTCTACCATAAATGGCACTCAAAATAGCACAGTGGAGTGGAGTGGAGTGGAATGATATGAGGAGTTCACCTCCCTACAACTATATGCATGCTTGTATTCATATGATTAATAACTAAAAAATAGAATATGCAAACAATTATCAGCATACTTTGTATATTTAAATGCTACATACAGATAAAAAGTAAACAATTATTGTCTGAGTATCTTTCAGAGTCACTGACATCAATCCTCACATTTCTTTTTTATGATTAAAAATGAAAAATCGTTGTACCATGCTGTGATGACAACATGGTAAAGCAATATTAACATTCATTTAATACGGTAAAAAGAAAAAAGGTGAACCACACCACAATTTTTGGTACACGTCTTGCAGTACTGAGGAGAAAAAAACATCTTACAGCAGAATAAATACATGAATTGAAAATATCAGACAATGAGAAACCAGCATTAGCATTAAGGATGATAAAATACATCACAATTTATTGTTCGAGATTGGTACAAATGGAAAGTAATATAATCACTTTTTAACTATGATGAGAAAAAAGTCAGATAAGTAATAGATGTTGAAGGTGAGAGAAAAAGGTTTATAAATACTCAAAGGTTCAATTTGCATTTACATGCGAAACTGGAAGCAAAAACAACCAAAATATGTTTAAGGAAAAATTTAATATTTAAACTCAAATTAACAACCACAAAATCGAAAAAAAGGCACAGGAAAAATTGGGGAATACTAATGACATAATACAAAATAGAATTGACAGAATACATAAAACATTTTTTTTACAGTTGATAATTTAAACTCAAACAGAAATACATTAAACAGAGAAAGGAACAGAAAAGAGAGCTAAAGCTATAAATACTTGTCATTTTTGGCAAGGGAGTAATCAACTTTTAGTACGCCTGTCTGCCATGCTATAGGTCGTGAGTTCGGCTCCCAGCTGGGCAAGGTTCACTCAACCTTTCATACCTTCGGGGTCGATAAAATGAGTACCAAGCTTGCTTGGGAACTAAACACCAAGGGTCTCACGTTGGGCGAACCACCTGACTAGGACACATGCTGCACAGCATGGCATAAACCAGGGCCCAGAGTGAAGTAAAAAGAGTTGGGTACTGTAGGCCCTGATCTTTCATGGATTGTACTGCCACAGGTTTAGTTTTTTTAGGTAATCCATTTTTAGTTTATACCAATAAATTAATATATTTTTGAAATCTTAGTTTACTGTAAATTAAGAGAAAAAATAATTAAATAAATATTGAAAAGAGTGCAAACCTTGTCTTGTTCTTCTAAGGATAATGTGCTGTGAAGAGAAAGAACAATCCATTTATTAGTTTTTTCAGCATAAGCTTTGGCAGCTTCTTCTACAATTGATATCTCAGTCATTCCACTTAGAAAAATTAAAAGATCCCCTCTTTCATCCTGAGGATATTTTTGGTCAATTAAATTCATTATACGGATGTATGGGGCAGGATTCAGTCTTCCTGTTAATGACTTTTGTTCCTCCTGTACAATAGGGTAATATTTCATCTGTATCGGAAACAAACGCCCAGGAACCTACATGAAATATACAAAGTATTAATAGTTATATGTTTAGAAAAAAAATAACAATAATAAACAAATATAACTTATTTCTACATTCAGAATATAATTTCAAAAATATTTGTAAATATGACAATTGTAAATTTATAATCTCTAAAATACAAAATTAAAACTAATAAAAATGAAACTCTGAACAGAAACTGAATATAGATTGTTATTTAAACAGAATTAATTATGAAAATAAACATAATTATTTTTCCAGCATTTTGCAGTAAAATAATTATGCAGTAAATGATAAATGTTTCATTGATTTTATGTTTTATTGATAACAAAATGAAATTCTGAATGAGAAATTCTTTAGTCTTGAAAATTTTGTATGGCAATTCTTTTTAATAATTTCATTTTTTGGTATTTGCTTTTTTATAAGGGCATGATAGAGAAAATGGCAAGATTGAATTTGAGAAGGAAAGTAAAACTTTCAAAAGCCTTTTTTGGCAACAACCTCGTCAGATTGTAATATTTTTATTAAAAAATCTATCAATGTGTCAAAAACATAAGTAAATTCTTAAGTATTTAAGATTTAATATATACAATGAGTAGCAATTTATTTAAAATACCCATAAATAAGCCATATAGATTAAACATCTTTTTTCACTGGTCGCAGTTTCACTTTTGCAATTGTTTATAATATTTAATAAAAAATTTTACTACCTTTTTCAGACCGAGTTATGCCAGGGCTCGTATAAAAGGATATTGTTCACATTTTGCATGTAAAAATCAGAAAATTCAAGAATCACGACTCACAAACTTTACAAAATAGTGAGTTAACAATTGACTTGTAAATTGACACATCCTGCCTGGAAAAAAAAAAAAAAAAAAAAAGATATGTACTCTTTCTCAAATAATGTCAGTTATTATCTGCATTCAAAATACCATTCCTATTATCACTCTCTTTTTCACCAGCAATAAAAGCAATTGATAAATGAAGGATTATTTTAGTTGCCAGAATTAAAAGAGAAAAAGTCTTTCAAATATTCTATTACAATCTATAATTTATAAAGGACTGATTTTGTTCGTTTTTATGTTTTCTAAAATTATCCCTACTTTCTATGATTTGTTGTAAAAACTTATCAGTGTTGATACCTTTGAGTTTGTGTGACAAAACTGTCACCAGTTTTTCATATCTGAAAGCTTTTGGGGTTTCAAGGAAAGGCAAAACAGACAAAATTATCACTGTTTATTTTATAACCTGTAAATATCAGATTATGTCAAAAAATTTAAATACAATGATACATAACTAAGAGCTATTTTTCAAGCAAAAGAGTTCTAAAAGAATATTTAAATAAATAAATAACCTCAAAAAAATATAAATTAAACAAACAGAAGAGAATAGATGAAAAAAAATAATAATTGTAAAATTTTGTAACTCATGCAAGCATAGTTATTTTATAATAAAATAAATTTAGTTTACATTTATTTTTTCACATAAAGAAACAAATACTCTTTTAAACAAAGAATATTTTGGTACTTTTCCAGTATAGGGGGCATGGCGATAGAAGGAAATTTAGCAACCTATTCACCGTTTCATAAACACAAGCAATTTTTCAATATTTATACAATTTATTTAATATAAAGAAGCCATTTATCTGTTTTATATATCACCACCACCACAACGGTACTACAATCCATGAAAGATTTTGACCTTCCTTAATATACTTTGTCAGACCTTCCGATCCCTGGCTTTTCATTTATAATTTGGTTTTGTCTTTCTCTATTTCTTCTATCCATCTCTTCCTGGGTCTGCCAACACCTCTTTTCTCAATTAATTTTCCATTATCTTTGTGCTTCTTTCATCCTTCATTCTGATTAAATGGCCTAATCATTGCATTCTTCATATTCTAAGAGGCCATTTCAGTCACGGGAAGAAAGGAAAATGATAATAATGTTAAGGCTATGGGGACGTTATTTTCAAATATCTCGCTTTGATTTTAATATTTTTTAATGATTTTTTCACATAGGATAGCTGAGGACGATCTACAGCCAGGATAGTTTTTACTTTTTCAATTTTGGTTATAGTTTTTTTATTTACATTAGGATAGTTCCAATTTCAGAACCAGTTCCGAAAGTGAAAGTAATTTTTTTTTTTTTTTATCTGAAACCAAAATTGAAAAAAAGTAAAAACTAGCCCAGTTGTAGATTGTCCTCAGCTATCCTATGCAAAAAAACATCCAAAAATATTAAAATCAAAGCGAGAAATTTTAAAATAACGCCCCCATAGGATTAACATTGGCGTTCTCCTTTCTTTGTGTGACTGAAGTAGCCTCTTAAGAGACCACACAAGTCATGCGGATAAACTTGAACTCTAATATAAAGTCTATGGGGGCATTATTTTCAAATTTCTCGCTTTGATTTTAATATTTTTGGATGATTTTTTTTTGCACAGGGTAGCTGAGGATGATCTACTTTTTCAATTTTAGTTTCAGATTTTTTTTTTTTAAATTACTTTAACTTTCGGAACCGGTTCTGAAATTGAAACTATCCTAATATAAAAGAGCTATAACCAAAATCGAAAAAGTAAAAACTAGCCGATTGTAGATCATCCTCAACTATCCTATGCAAAAAAAATCATCCAAAAATATTAAAATCAAAGTAAGAAATTTGAAAATAACGTCCCCATAGACTTTACATTAGCGTTTTCCTTTCTTCCTGTGACTGAAGTGGGCTCTTAATGTTTATTTATTAGTTTTCCCATACAAACAGTAGCAAATTGTTTATGAAAAAAAAAACAATGTATATATAAATTCATACATAAACAAGTTTAAAAGTTCATTAGGTTTGTTTTCATAACTGTCTATATCATTTGGTAACAAATCTCACTTTCTGAAGACCGAACATCAGCAAGCTTAAATAAAATCTAGGAAGGCACCTATAGTGGAAAAGTATCAATGTTTCTGCATCTAACTATTACAGAAACAAAAATTTTTAAACTATTATATCCTACAAGTTAGATTTGCAAAAATTATATAATTCTATAGATGAATATATACATGCTTATATTAACATCTCAAAATTGTTAAAAATTATATTTAAATTTAAAACCATAAAAATATTCAATAATTTTCATTTATAAACACAAGTTCTTGAGAATTGTCATTGATAACAAAAATAATAATAAATAATTTCTCACTTGAATCACAGGACAGTTATTGAAGTATGTAGAAAACAGCTCAATATTAATAGTTGCAGACATTAATAATATCTTAAGGTCAGGTCTTTGAATTGTTAAACACTTCATTATGCCTAATAAAAAATCACATGACAAATGCCTTTCATGAACTTCATCTAAAATTACCACATTGTAAGAAGATAACATTGGATCTGTAGATACTTGTCTTAATAACAACCCTTCAGTGAGAAATAAAATTTTTGTATGAGAAGTTTTACTTTTATCAAATCTTATTTGGTAACCTACTTCTGAACCATACTCATTCATCGTCTCATAAGCTACTCTTTTGCACAATGCTATACAAGCTATTCTTCGAGGCTGAGTACAAGCAATACTTTCATACCCAGCTGCCATTAAGTACTGAGGCACTTGAGTGGATTTACCACAACCAGTATCACCAGCAACTAAAACAACTTGATTTTCTTGTACGGCTTTCAGGATTTCATTACGATATTTGCTAATTGGTAGATTTTCTTGAGCTTCTTTAAGTTTCTTTATTCTTGTTTCTTCTTGCTTTTTAAGGCAATCTAAATATAATTCAATCACATATGCAAACTCTAATAGATGTTGTCTGGTGAGACCATGATTGTTATCATCTTTAAACAAATGGCCCCGCATCATCATATTATCCAGTTCAAATGAATCCAAGCAAAATTCTTTTTTTGGCTTAGGCTTAAAACCTAAAAAGACAAAAACAATTATTATACATCAAGTATATTCAAGAAGTAATATTCAAATTAAATTCACTTAAATACGATTAGAATAAAAATATAAAATTCAGAGTATCTCAAACATTTTTTTTCAAATGAAGACCACTTTTATCAGTCAAAATGTTTTGCAGACTATCTAACGATTACCATATGTAATTTTCATATTCTGAGATTTTCAGGTAAAATGTATAATACGAAATTCATTTGAATTTTAGTTTTATGTCCTTTTAAAAAAAACCTAATGGGGCCACAAGAGCAGACCTTGAGGACCACAGTATGAGAAATGCTACACAAATTCATATGAGAATGAAAGAAAAAAAAATAATTTAAAACCTGAAAATATGCACAGTCATGGGAGAAAAAAAGAGAGGGGGTACTTCATTATCCCATCAGCAAATTTCCACAAAAAAAGAATTATTACCAAACAACTATAGAATTTAACAGCAAAAATGCATGATTGTGGCATCCCATTCATTTGGCGATTACTTGTATTTTTAATGATGTTTTACTGATTTATTTGTTATTTTGTTAATTAAAATACGAATTACTTTCTTAAACGGCAAGAAAAAGAATTTAAAAAATGTTGTGATGCATAAGTATGAGTTGTAACTTTCGATACAAGAAAATATAAATCCCAGAAAAGTTTAAAAATCATATATCCCTTCCACAAATATGTAATTTTTATTCGTTCTAATGCTTTCACTATTTCATCAAAAGTATTAAATACTGAAAGATTGATTGGAAAATGACTACCATGAAATCTGCATTCTAAGGATCTTGGTTGTTGGCATTTATATAATTAAAAAACAGGATGCTATAAACACTTGAAAATTAATTAAAAAATATATATTTCAAGAGCTTTTGAAAATTCTTTAACTATTTGTAATGGTACAATCTCTTTTTATCTTTGTCCTATGCATTATAATTAGTATATTTTCAGAAGTTTACAATTTGTCAAAAATGAGCAATTCTGAAAATTGGAATCAGCCTAACCTGACCATGTGCAATAAAGCTAATTTTTTTTTTTTCCTTCATAATCTCAAATATTAGTGGATTTTTTAAAATTATATAGCCTTAAAAAACAATTATATTGCTAGTTACAAAAAATTAAACATTTATTGTTACAGATAGATTTGTATACATTAGTTCTATAAAAAATCTGACAGGACTCAAGACAGCAGCAATTATTTTTATAAAAATTATAATATTATAAAGATATTTCATTCTGTATAGAAACAAAATTATACTTGAATATGAAATGTAAATAACAAAACTCCTATTTACCTGGATTAGACTTTAGTGAAACAGCTTTTTGTTGCACATTTTGATATTTCTTTAAAAATAACCAAAAATCATCATATTCAGCAGTATGTCTGAAAAAAAAAAAAAAAAAAAAAAAAAAGAATAAAGTAAGTATTTTACACAAAAAAAATATTAAAAGAAAATTGTTTAAAGTTAATATTTCATTTTAAAATACATTTAGAAACAAATCTATTGAAAGAAAAAATAGTACAAACACACTAGCAATAAACACATTCATAGGTAACCTACCAATAATAAAATTTTATCATCCTGTACTCATTTTGATTCATTTAAAATTACATTTCTTAAGCAGATGTTTTTACCCTAACTTAACCATTCAAATTTATTTGTGGAACAGATGTCACAAATTCCCGGGGCCACCATCTTGGAATTTTTCATGGCGTGAAAACTCCTTTTCTGCCAAGTAGTAAATGTCGCCAAACACCAGTTTATATGCATGTTAGGCTTAACGAAAATAAAACGTAAATAATAAACAAAATTCGCTAAAGTGGCAATCAGTAATCGTTGTACGAGCGCTAAGTGCTCATTAACCGAAAAAAAAAATCACTGGATTCAGCAGTTCTCGTTGTGTAGCATTCTCAAAATTCAACAGTTCTCGCTGTATAGCCATCTCAAAATGTAAAAACTCGAAAGGCAAACAAATATACATAAAATTATCAACATACCTTAACAGACATCTGCTTTCTTCAAAGCTCAAGCACGAAATACTGTCATAGCATCACAGTCCTTTTCAAAAATAGGCTTATGAATACGCATTGACACACTAAATAAACCTCCTTTTTTCGTCAAAATTTCCTCAAATTTCTTAAAATTACTTCAGCAAGAGCATTTAAACGGACTACAGAAACCATAGTCAATCTAATAAATCCAATAAATTTAACATAAAAACAAAAAGACAGAACAATACAACACAAAATCAAACCACATCCACAATATTCTAGCTGAAAATGACCTTCTCAGGAGTTGCCAAAATATGACAAGCCAAACATACACATCACACGAGGTTCCACATATCGATAAAGATTGGCAACATAAAATTGTCAAGAAATCTCAAAACATCTAAGATGGAGGCCATCTAGGAATATAATGCATCTAAGCCTTATTTGTTTTGTATTTAATTAATCTATAATACAGTAAAATCTTCTGAGACAGAATTATAAGGAGCCAGAAAAAATTTCAATTTAAATAAGTTTATGTATCTGATTTTTACTGGGACCACAGAATTTTTATGTTAAAGAGAGGATTCTGAAATACAAATTCTGTTTTGAAAAGTTTTATTGTACATATATACAGTGTTATTCATAATTCCCTTTGGGGTTTCGAAGCGATGTGGTAAAAAAACTAAGACGAATACAGCAAAAAAGAACATTTGAAAGAATATAGGAACAAATCAAGTTTTACTTACATAACTTACAGGTGTTCTATGAGTGAACCCTTGGTCACACGGCATATATCAATGCGATAGACAAGTTCTTGCCACACTTTACTCAACATATCAACGTTTTTTGAACTTAACGCATTACACATGAATTGTCTTGTCAGCTGGTCACTGTGTTCGATATTTTGTACAAAATGCCGGCTGAACCAACACCACTGATTCAGATTTTGTGAATTCTTAAACACAAAGCGCTTTCTGTTTGCCTGTAAACGCCATTTTTATTTACTAAATGCCTTCAGTGGTTCATGTACTGCCATCTACCAGCAACTGCTGATAATAAAACTTGATTTGTTTCTGTATTCTTTCCAAGGTTTTTTTTTGTTTTGTTTTGTTTTTTTGCATTCATCTTAGTTTTTTTTTTACTGTTACAGCGCTTCGAAACCCTGGAGGGAATTATGAATAACAGTAGTATATATATATATATATTTTTAAATAACAGCATTGACTTAGAACTGCAAGGCATACAATAATGTTGATAATAATTACATTTGTAAAAAGTTTCATAAACTAATCACTATCAATTTAGCAAAATTTATATTTTATTTTATACACTTGTCTTTAAATTATAGCTAACAAAAAATCATTCTCATGAACTTGGAAACAGCCTAGAAATTTGCAATGAACTCAAGAACTTTGAATGAAAGTTCAAGACGGGAGATGGGCGTCACAGATTTTCTTTTCTCGTTTGCAGATTATTTTTCTACTGAATATCTATTTTATTTCAAGTTTTTTAATATTATTTACTTTTTAATTTTTCCTTTAGTTCCTTTATATTATGTTTGGCTCTTTATTACTTAATACAAAAACTTAAGATTATTATTAGTAAAATTAATAAAATGCATAATAACATCAAAAGTAAGTGACCGTTTGATTAACGCTTCAATTGTAAAATATTTTACCTACAGATTAATTTCTGCCCCTAAAGTATCAGCTGCAGACACTTTGAGAATTTTCTGCTACTGGGGGAGGGGGAGGGGGGGTAGTTCTCAAACTTTTATGAGTCACTTACCCCTTGAACAAATAAATGTACATAGCATACCTCCTACTTTTTTTTAATAATTAGTAAGAGACATAACGAAAAAAAAGTAAACAATTAATGAATACAAATAAATACATAAACCTTTATTTGGGATTTAAGATAAATTTTACAGGTAACAAGATTTTTAATGAGAGGGTACACAGTTTACATTTCTACATGCATTGAATTTTGATGTTAGTTTGCTAAGGTAGTAAATCATCTTTAACATCCAGTGCCTTTTTACATTTTATTTTCACTACAGTTAATGATAAAAACATTTTAAGTAACTCATTTAGTTGCACTACAGTATGTTAGTTGCTGAATATATTCCCTAGAATCTCTAGAATTGCATATTCCCTAGAACTTCTTCACATAACACCAAGTAGTATACATATACCCAATTTTGAGAAACACAAATCTAGAATGAATAAGATAAATGATATAAATACAACTTTTCTTCATAAAATTTCAGATTTGGACTTGGCTGAATATAAGTCAAACTGGCTGAATCCCAAAACAGCCGAGACACTTGGCATCATTAAATTTGGCGAGGCGATAAATGGATTTTTGTTGTTACCAGTTCGTTTCGTAAATTCTTTCCATGCCTACAGTGGTCTGATCTTGATTTGGGTTTTGTTGATTTGTTGTGTATTGGATGGTTACGCCTACCTGAAAACTTTTATTCACAATTAGCTCAGCGGTGTTTTGACAACTCAACTCTGCATTTGTAAAAATTGAATGTCGGCAAGTCAAAAGTTTGTTATTGTTAATTTTTTTTTTTTGCTGTTTTTAGTTGTAAAATTTGAAAGTAAAAGTACCTGTGTCAGTGGCATAGCTAGACATTCAGCGCCCTGGAGCAAATAAAGTTTGTGCGCCCTCTTGTCATTGTTACTCGAAAAAGTTCAGCTCAGTTTTCGTTTGAAATTTAAAATTTATATTCTATTCTTAATTCGATTTAAAACCTTACTTTTATTTGAAAGTCAAAGTGTTTTAACGTATTAAATATAAATAATAAAAAATAAAAAATGAATAAGGGAATGTAATTCTTTAAGTACGGAGCATCTACCTACCAATATTTTCTGAGAATTGGACTTGATTTTTGTTGTAAATGCGCCAATGGGCCAGTACAACCTGCCGCCCTTACTATCTGTTTTTCTTTTCAAGGGTTTCGAAGCATTGTAGATTACTAATGAAAAAACACTATTGTTAAGATTTTTTTTTAAACGCGTAAGGAGGAAACACATTTTTCTGTACTTAGTGCCAGAAAATACTAAAATTCCATAAAATTCAAAGTATCATAACTCGGTACATTTTGATCGTAAAGAAATTCTTATTTTCTAAATATAACGTATAGAACCCAGGGACCGTTTAAAAAATAACTATTTTGACAGAAATTACTTTTAAGGGGATGAAGAATAACATAGAAACTTGTTTACTATTGGAATTATTTCTAAAGCTAATGGTTTAAAAAATTAGCCAATGGACAAATATAAAAGTTGACACCGAGGTTCTCACCTGCTAATCTGAGCAAATGACTAATCTGAGCAATTTGGCTAATCGCTAAAGAAAATCTAGTCAAAGTCAAAGAATGGTTTCAATAGATTCGTCGTGAAACACTAAGAATATCAAAGCACAAGTAAACACAGAAAAGGTTTAATCACACAATAACATCATTGAGAGTGTTGCCGAAGGAAAAAATAAACATCTCTTGTAATTTCATTCCTTAGTTTTCTCGCCAAGTGAAACATTTTGGCGCAGTGGCGATCAGCAGCGAGAAACCTGTTTAACACCTTATATATTACTTAAAATTCCAGTTTTTACTTTCCAAACACATACAATGTAAGGAAGGAAATAGGAAAGCCTTGTAACCACAATAAAAATAAATGAAAATAATGGAAATAATATATTTTAACAATTTCGAATACTCTCACTCCGTTCTCACAATTTTTACAATGATTCAATATGTATACGTATGTGCGTATGTTAAAATTTCTTCACATTTTCAGATTCCCATAGCACGATTTGGTATGTTTTTAATGATGTTGACAGGTATGTTATTAAATTTGTCACAAGAATTGCATTAATTTTCGAAGAAATTGGCCGACGGGTTTGGTATCTAAACTATTCTTGAACCATTCTTTGATGATAACTAATGAACATTTTCTCTTACATATAAATTATTTGTATTGTTCTCGTTCATTTTATATCTATACAACAATGTTTCACCATACAGACAGTGGCGGATCGACAAAGAGTTCACAATCACTTTACTACCAGTAATTTCATAAAATAATTTATCCTTATTTAATCGTAGAAAATCCCACGATTAAAACAGATCAAATTTTATATACTAATATTCTGGTAGAAAAGTGATTGTGAACCTCTGAAACGCTGCTACTACTGCACGCAGGATCAGTCGGATTCTGTCGTTGTCAAACACGCAGACCTTGGATTTTTGGGGGGCGCAACATTTTAGAAACTCTTTATTTTACCACCTTGCTAGTAGAAACCAATAATATCCATTACCATTTCCAGTTTTTCTTTCTGGGGATGTTTTCAATTTCCGAACTGGAATGAAAATTTGTGGAAAATTATGTCATTAAAAAAATATTTAAACTTTATCAATGAAAGTGCACGTTTTCATTAAAACGTTAGTGGAAATACACAAGTGGACATATTTCACCTTTGTATAAAATTTAGGATCTAAGTTTTTATTCATTGTTATCAGGGCTTAATTTCTAACAAAAAAATTTCCGGAGCCCTAATATTCTGCGGTACCGGTACTAACAACTGTACCGTTCCCCCTCCTGCCCCCTGCCACTCAAATCTGCATACTTATATTTTGTACATTATTCGCAAAATTTAAAGCATTTTTTTTTCTTTAGCAAAATAATAATTTTAATTATATCTATCAGCATATACTTAGCTGTCAACTATTCCACTTTTTAGTTATCACTCCTTCCGAATAGTAATCTTTGCCTAATTATAATGTTTATCGCGATTTTTTGTTAATTCTACGATTAAATGTAAGGATTATGATTCGGAAATAGTGTTAACACAAAAAACGGATAGTTCGCAGCCATGCATTTTTATGAAAAAATGAATGAAATTTACAGAAATTAATATTTATATGCTGAAGAATGGAACAATGTTTTACAATTTCCTATAAAAGGTGCATATCTTAAACTATAATCGATTGCTTCCGCATAACAATCTTTTGTGATGAGTCCCTGAAAATCAGATTAAATTAAAAATTTGACACCATTATCAGAAAGATTCGGTGCTTTGATAGAAAAAACGGAAACACTGCTCGATTGCTTTCTATCAGAATAACAATACATGGCAATTATATCTATATACAAATGAAAGTGACTTCGTAAATGTGTAGAACAGAGCCTTAGCATGACCAGCGTTCATGGTAACAAAATAAATAGAAAAATCTCTAACGTGATTTTTATACTCGTACGCAATAGAAGACAAAAAACCTCAAACAAACAAAACCTCGAGCTGATGGTAGTTGGCTAAAAACAGAAAAAATTCCTTTCAGGTTAGATATCTAAATAATAAATAAAAAACCAACCAATTAAAAAATTGTCTTACTGTCACAAAAGAAAATCGTAGTGAAAGCAAATTCATTGCTCAGTCTCTTGATTGGCGCAGTATCAATGCGTCTCCGACATAAATTTGCTACTATCACTAGACTAGAAAAACATGATTTCTGTTTTCCTTTCATTTTGATCAAAATAGCATTAAAATGATTTGAAATAGAATATAATACATAATTTTGAAGGAGGAAATTTTTCTTTTATACACGAATAGATAAAATTTTGAATATAAGATAGATTGAGCTTGAGTCAGTCTAAGCCAATTCAAGTCAATTCAGTCAATTGCCACCGAAACTGCAAACTCACAGACTCTTTTCACTATCCAAGGTGAGAAGTAAAAATAGCATCCTTCAAAGGCCGCGAAGGAGTTCAGAAAAGTTTTATTTAACAGAAAGTGTCAGCATTTTTGAGCTGTGGTTGAAAAATTAAGAAATTAGTCCAATTACTGTTATTTGTCTTTCTAGAAAAAAAATCGACTTAAAAGATGTAGACTTCGACAAAACGAGAAAGTTTATCATTGATTTGTAATAAAGGGGTCGGGACTTTGTGTAAACTTCGACTTAAACGAATATTCGACTTATCAGACTTCGATTTATCGAGAATTCACTGTATATATATATATATTTATGAACGCGAAGCGTTCAAACTTCCATAAATTAGAAATGATTTGTTCAATGTTTACTCTGATATGGGCACATAATTTAAAATATTAAATGACGCCATGATTTTTTCTGAAAAGTTGTTGAGAAATGAAAATTTTAATCATTAAATTGTTACTCTGATTTGGAAAGGTACTTTAAAATTTTCACATTTTTCAACAAATTTATGTTTAAATCGTTTGTTTTATTTTGAATCTCATAAAAATCAGCTTTCCTGTGTTTTCTAATATGTTGTTACTTATAAATGTTGTATTTCCCATGATTCCAGGGTGATGACGTAGTAAAAAACAGTCTGGAAGTATTCAGGAAAGTGGACCAATCACGTTAGTTTTCAGGTTGGCGTATGTGGGGTGTTTGGCGCTTGTTAGAAAATTCGCCAAATGGGGTGTCTCACCTGTTTTGGGATTCTGCCGTCAAACTTCAGTATAACAAAAATTTTCAGCAGATTGAATTGTAGCTTCACTATATCCAGTTGTTTATTACATGCCTGTCCAATAGGGTGGGCCGAAAAAACCTTTTTTTCGATGATGGGTAGTGCGGAAAAGTTGCCACTGGTGGCACTAAGTTCACACAAAAAAATTTTCGGACAATTCCTTCATTTGCTGCAAAAGGCTTGAAGTTTTGCTCAAATGCTGATATTTTAACTTTTTTACCAAAAATTTAAAAAATGTTAAATTAAATTTATTTTAGCTGAATTTACTTGAAATGTTATGTTTAGTGTACGAAATGTTTCTTAGTGATTCTTAGTAAAGGGTTTCTTAGCGATCCTTTGACGAAATGTGCAGGTTTTTTTTCACGTTCCTTCGAAAAAATTCTCGTTTTTATTCGCAATTCTTTGACAAAATTTGTATTTTTTCTCGATCATTCAATGAAATTTACATTTTTTTCATAATCTTTTTACGAAATGTGCATTTTCTCGCGATCTTTTGACAAAATTCGCATATTTTTCTTCTGTGATTCTTTGACAAAATCTCCTTTTGGAAAATCCTGCATTTGGCCGGTATTTCCATATTTTATATCACCAGTTTTTCATGTTTAATCGCCGAGTGGCGACTGGCGAGTGCTTATTTTCATCTTTAACCAACAGCAGCCTGCCCTCTTTTAAATCTGGGAGAAACTCTGGAAATAGATAAGGACTCTAATGAAATAGTGTTAGTATCATGTCGTGACTTTGGATTTAACCTTTGGCAATGGTGTAGAATAGAACAATGTACATACCAGGCCTTCTAGCAGAAAACATTCATTGGCTAGCTCTCGATGATAAAGAGATTATTGGTGGAAAACATTGAAGCAGACGAACTGAGTGTACCCATGCTTCATAGTGCCATCTATTTCACACATTTTTCAAGGCATGATTTTCTTCTTCTAAAACCTATTTCGTTAGAAGTCCTTCTCTATTCTATTGTTCTATCTCTATTGTTGATGACAAACAACAAACAGAAAAAGAAACATTTAATATTGTGTGTAGGGTGTCTATTATTAAAATTTTAATGTTCATTACTGAAATTTTGATTTATTTCTGTTACTACAAATAAATTTTGCTCCGCATTGGGATGAAATATGACAGTGAATTTAGTTAATTATTGCTGCAAGGGCAGATTCCCAAAACAGCCGAGACACCCCATTTGGCGACTTTTCTGACAAGCGCCAAATACCCCACATACGCCAATCTAAAATGCGGCAACCTGAAAACTAACGTGATTGGTCCATTTTCCTGAATGCTTCCAGACTGTTTTTTACTACGTCATCACCCTGGAATCATGGGAAATACAACATTTATAAATAACGACGTATTAGAAAACACAGGAAAGCTGATTTTTATGACATTCCAAATAAAACAAACGATTTCAACATAAGTTTATTGAAAATGTGAAATTTTTAAAGTACCTTTCCAAATCAGAGTAATGATATAATGATTAAAATTTTCATTTTTCAACAACTTTCAGAAAAAATCATGGGGTCATTTAATATTGTAAGTACGTGCCTATATTAGAGCAAACATTGAACAATTCATTTCTAATTTAAAGAAGTAAAAGCGCTTCGCGTTCATAAAAAAAAATAATATATATCACTGAATACAGCAACCTAGTTCTGCAGCAATCTGAAAAACCCAGGAAACTCGTTAAAGCGACAATCAGGGAGCATGTATGAACGCTTCGCGTTCATTAACCGAAAAAAAACATCACTGTCACCAGCAGTTCTCGGTGTTTAGCAATCTCAAAATTCAGCAGTTCTCGCTATCTAGCAATATCAAAATTCAGCAGTTCTCAATGCGTAGCAATATCAAAATGTACAAAACTCGTAAGGTCACCATACATGAGAAATATACAATAAACGGCTAATATAAAACACTATAATAAAAAATACATAAAATTATTAACATACCTTAACAAATATCTTCTTTCTTGAAAGCCAACTCTATAAAATGTTGAATTGCCATAATTTCGTAAATTTCTAGTCGTCGATAAACTTCATTTAACTTTCCAGCAAAAAAAAAATGAACAAATACTCACAATTTCAAACTAAATTACACAGGTACTTTAACTTTCAAATTTTACAACTAAAAAGAGCAGAAAATATTAGCAATAACAAAATCTTACCTTGCCGTCATTTAATTTTACAATTACAAAACGTCTTTCTTCGACACCTCGTTCTACAAAAATTACAAAACATGCGGAGTTGAGTTGTCAAAGGTAGGCGTAGCCATCCAATATACAAGAAATCAACCAATCTAAATTCAAGATCACACAACTGTAGGCGTGGAAAGAATTTACGAACCGAACTGGGAACAACAAAGATCCATTTATCGCCTCGCCAAATTGAACGATGCCAAGTGTCTCGGCTGTATTGGGATTCAGCCGCTGCAAGAATACATAATGTAACAACACTGGAATACAATAAATTTAACTATTAATTAAAATATAATTTTTGAGAAATTCTTGAAATGTGTCCATTAATGGCATTATTTATCCTAATTGCTTAGTTTTAGAAGATAATAAAAAAGGATAATAATACAACAAAAGACTCAGAGCAGTTTGTAACATAAAATAAGTTTCGCATGGTATTTAAACAGCGGTGAATGATCTGTGACGAAATACTTAAATATTGTTATGAGTAACTAATCTGTATCGTAAGTTGACGACGCCTCAGAAAAAAATTTCAAGTAAAGAAAAATTCTTTATAATTATGAAAAGTAGAAAAAAATTACACACACTAAAATTCGGATTGGGACTGGTTCCATATGGCACAGGATATGGAACTCATCCCTTCGGATTTATGGAAAAGAACATAAAATTATCTATTTTATTTAAAGTTTTTTAATATTATTTACTTTTTAATTTTTCCTTTAGTTCCAAAATATATTTTATTTAAAGTACTCCGATAATCCAGCCATTGAAAGCCTGGATCACAAAATTCTAAATATTCTTTGGAAGGAGAGGCATCATTATCCTCAAAAGAAGATATTTCTGATCTGCTTGAACTGTTCTTGATAATGTTAAGATCCACATCCAAAACCTTTGCTTTACAACGATTAGAAGATTTATGGCGACTAGTTCGATCATATTTTGATTTGTCCATTTCGAAAGCAACAAAACTAACAATAGTCATTGATTATTAAATGCATATATGACATTTTATAAGCGAATTTATTTCATGAGTCCCATTCATGGTCCCACCAAGTCCCACACGATAAAGTAAACAAATTCAGTCCTTTGTTTTGTTGCCAGATTAGAATAAAGAAAAATTTTAGTTACAACTCAGAGATGGATACAGTTAAAATGTACATACGTAAATCTTATGTAACTTGCGAAGTTTATGAAAATCATTCGCCGGGCTCCAGATGGAACTTTCGCTGATAGCAAACCAAGATTAACCAATCGGAAGCCTCCATTTTTGCAATCAGCGAAAAGCTCATAAAGATGTATCTGATTGATCAATCTCGTTATAACCCGGAGGGGTGCCATTTCCCTCTAGTTTCGGTATCAAGGTTTCCGTACTTATGACGTCACTGTGCGTGCTAAGGAGAATTTTCGCAACAGAAAAGATCCTATTTTTGCATTTAAAATCGAATTTCTGTTCAAAAAACTTTTTGTTTTTGGTCAAAAGAGAGCATATTTCTTCAAGACAGAACATTTTTCACCAGCGAAAATATTTTTTTTGTAGAATAAAGCTATTATAGAGGATTTTTTCCCTTCAAATGAAACAGTTGTGTGTTGTTATTATCATTATTATTATTATTGTGCTGAGGTGGAGTTTTTATTGCTTGTTATCTTTAGTCGATCATCGAAAATGGATGTGTGTGAGGGGGGAGGGGGGGGGTGATAAACATTTATTGTGATTTCCTTTGACAGTCAGGAGAGTTTGCCCACACACGAAGCTTAAACTGCTACTCCGAAAGAGCGATTTCCAATCACTTTTCCTAAATATTACGGGGTAGATATTTCTCAGATTTCGTTAATGTAACATGATGAACATGGTGAATTTTCATTCACCATATCTTCAGTAAATTCCTTTTTTCAAAAACTTAGATATATTGTTGGTTATACAGAAAAACAAAATTTTATAAATTGCATGACAGTTTGATAATTCATTAGGTGAATCAAATATGTTACAACGAATTCCTTCGGATGAATCGATATACTTTCAATAGACTATTTCGACATACGGCAACAAGTCACGTGACGTCCACCTTTTTCTACCTTTTTGACGTCATCACCGCTAATGAGAGGGAGTTTTGGTGATTTTCTTGGCGATTTTCTGGCAACCTCGTATTACGGCAGTTTGTAAACAAAAAAATTAATAACATCAGTCTTACAATTTATAATAAATACTATATAATTTAATATATTGAAGAATATTAATAAAATCAGAATTACAGGTTATCGCCGAAATGTTTATTAAATATATGGTGGATGAAAAAGGTTTCATACGCAGCTGTAATTAAAAAAAAATACTTTTTTCACTCAATATTATTTATTACGAAGAAAGGGAAAATTTGTAGTTACAAAAAAATCACTATTGATTTACATACTGCATACGATTACTTGCATATTTATTAAATATTCCATTTGAAACACCTATTGTACATACTATATTTATTATACCTATATATTTCGTAAATATTAAGTAATGTGAACAAATTGAATCCCTTTTGTTGTATAGATATATTTTATTTAAAGTATCACACAGCTGAAAAGTATTTTAAAACTTTTTACCCTTGTTTATGTGTAGTGTGTTTAATTGAATCCCTTTTGTAGGTATGTTATTTAAAGTATCACATAACTGAAAAGTGTTTTAAATCTTTTTACACTTTTTCTATTATGTGTAATGCGTTTTACTTTGAAGTTCATCATTAATTTTTTTTATTTAATAGAAAACTAATATACTAAAATCTGCCGAGACAGTATCGCAAGGAACCAAGAAAAAGTTCCGTTTTAAACATTTCATTTTTAGCTGCTTGATTTAAAAAAAAAACTGGAGACCTAATAATTTGGAATACGAACAACTTTAGTTGTACCCCCCACCCCCTTCACCAGCATATAGTATTTTATACATTATTTGCAATAATTAAGCATTTTTTTCTTTAGTAAAAAGAAATAATATTTTAAATATATCTATCCATATACAGTGGTGCACCCAGGATTTTTTTTATGGGAGGTGCCGAGCATTGGTGGCGAAACAAAATAAAATTAGTGAGGGAAAAATTTCTCTGCTTATGATTACAATAGGTAATTACAAGGAGACACTAATTAATCATCAAATTACCGTAATTAATTCAGTATTTAATAATAATTTATTTATTTTAATGAAAATTATATTTAAAATTTAATTAAATTAATAATTTAAAAGTACACTAATTTTTGAATGTGCAGAAGTTAAATACTTGAAGAGCCCTTAAACAAACATTTATAGAATTTCCTATTTACATTTATCTGACTGTGAGACATATTGTAGTTTAAAAGAAAATATTCAAAATAGCTTTGACGAAATGAATTATTGGATGCAAATTTTTGGGCTAGTTCATTTAAACTTTATTTGTCAGTCAGAATTTTTGGGAATTAATAAACTAATAGAGAATTTAATCTGTTTTGGGCATCAGTCAATTCTTGAAAGGCATTGCCTCTAGTCTTGGAAAGGGCAGCTGTAAAGGTCAAAATTAGCACTAGCCACCGGCCACAGGGCTAGAAAATGAAAAAAAGTGGCTAGTGAAAAATTGTCTATCAGCGGCCACCTTCCGGCCACTTTTTTACAAGGAGATTAAAAAAATTCCTTGCATTTCATCAAGGAATCAACTTTTTTTGGTTCCAGTATATTTATATTAACATATTTATTTGGGCTACTCAGTTTTAGATTAATACTTATAGAAATTTTACTGTTTAGCATTTTGAAATAAAAAAGTGGCCGCTAGTTTAAAGAAAGTGGCCACTTTAAAAATTAGTCCTACCGGCCAGTGGCCGCTAATGAAATTTCCCAATTTTGACCTATAGGCAGCTGCTCCTACTGCTACCGTGGCTCAGCCGACTATGGAGGCGAGTTGAATTGAACAGATAAAAAAATTCAGTAAATTCAATTAAAAACATTGTTACACAATAAAATCTATTTTTCTTTTTACAAATTACTTCAGTTGCAGTTACATTAATCTCTTTATGTATATATCATAAAGCAGCCCATTTTTAATCTTTATTCTGTCATAGTGGATCTTAAGTAAATTTTTAAAATGCGTGAGTTTGAAAATGACCTTTCGCTGACACAGGTTGTAACGGGAAGCATTGCAAATATTTTTAGTAATTTATAGATGTTCAGGTACAACATTTTCTCATATATCGAAACTGCTTCAATGGCATTCTTGCATCGAGTTATGAAAGTGATTTTTAAAATTTTCTGTACCACAACTTGAATTTGGCGTTCAAAATTTTTGAATTGGTAGAAAGCAAATCATGCGCATAAAATTCACACAATTAAAGAAAATTTTTTATTTCATTTGCTGTTGGAGCATCTTTTCCATTAGGTAGAAGAATTAAAAAAACTTTCAAAATGTTGCGGTGCCAAGTCAAATGTTCATTAAGTTCAGTCAACATTTGATCAACGAATGGAATAAAAATATTTCTCCTGAAATACTCTTTTATAGAATCGGCTGGAACATTGGATCTTTGTTTTTGTTTTGATGCAGTTCTTGGCATTTTAAGGTCAATATGAAAGTTACTGTCTTTCAAACAAGCTTCATCAAAAATTTTCTTGAAAGGGCTTTACGAATACGATTTAAGTGAGCCACAACATTGTTAATGAAATTTAAGGCAATTAAAAGGTCACTGTCACATTTTTGATATAATTTAGACAGCGATAATAGCCCGGGAGGCAGATGAACAGACCATCGCCTTATCCAGTTGAGGGCTGAAATTCCAGAATTAGACAGAAATCAATTCGCATATTAAAATGCAACTGGTCTGCCTGCAATTTCCTGCAACCAAAGGTATGAAAACATAGAAGACTGGAAGCAAGAAAACACAATGGTAAACCTACCAGTCAGCCACTAAAATCAGGTTTGCAGGTGTTTACCACCAAGATATGAGTTGACAAACTCGTTGCATTTTAATATGCAAATCGAGTTTTAACTAATCCTGGAATTTCATCCATCAACTCGATGAGGTGATGGTTTGTGCAGCCTCCTTCTGGTCCATAAAGTGTATGTAAATATATTCTGTAAGGTAAATAAAGAAGTTATGAAACCTAATACACAACGAATTTTTTAAAAGTTTTGCCTTAGAAGCAGGGCTGCGGAGTCGGACCCATTTTTGAGCGAAAGAGTCGGAGTCAGATCTCTTAAAATTCCCGGAGTCTGAGTCATCCATTTTACAAGCAAGTCTGCGTTGTCGGAGTCGGATCTGTTAAAATTCCCACCGACTCTGCAGCTCTGTATAGAAAACTAGTCTCTGTCTTTTCAAGTTGCGATGTTTCAAGGCTATGAATCACTACGTCATATAATTCTATCATGGTCATGATGACTTCATGGCATACTACCCACCTAGTTGGGCAAGCTTTTCGTAGTTTTTGTTTATTAATTTCCGGAGTATGTTTGTCAATATTGTTGAGGCGGACGTCTTGTCTCTTAGGAGTATTAAAAAAATTGTTTGTCATTTCAATTATGCCAATAGACCAGGAGTCGGCAGTGCAGACAATCACCTCATGGAGTTGGAGGCTGGAATTCGAATATTAGTTAAAACTCTATTCACATATTAAAACGCAATTGGTCTGCCAAGTCATATCTTGGTGGAAAACACCTGAAAACCAGATTTTTGCAGCTGACTCGAGGGTTTGTCATTGTGTTTTCGTGCTCCCAGTCCTTCATGTTTTCATACCTTTAGGTGCAGGAAAACACAATGATAAACCTACAAGTCAACCACTAAAATTGGGTCTGAAGGTGGTTTCCACCAAGATATGCTTTGGCAGACCAGTTGAATTTTAATATGCTAATCGAGTTCTGTCTAATCCTGGAATTTCAGCTTCCAGCTCGATGAGATGATTGTCTGTGTTGACACCTCCCAGTCTACAATGTAGTTTCTTATTTCTATCACAAATGCAGCATTTCCAATTGCTAAATTTAAACTATGTGAGTCACAATGAACATATAAAGCTTGCAGATATATAGCTGATATATGAGACAGTACACAGCCAAACTCTCCACTCATTGTACACGTAAGCTGAACCTAGGTAAACCTAGACCAATGAGATTTGGAAGGAGGCAGATGCTGCCCTCTCCTCCCCCCCCCCCCCCACACACACACAAACGAACTTTGATCCGTAAATATTTTAAATATTTTTCTAGTGTTCCTCACTTTTTTTGGAGGGGGCCAGGGATTGCCCCCTCCCTCCTCTGGGTGCACCACCGTCCATATATGCATATGTAAGAAAATCTAGTAAATATTTTTATAATCTTGTGGGTGGGGAATTTTCGGAAAATCTTACTCACCAAGGATCTTTTTCTTTCAACCAGCAAGCAAATTACAACATACAACACTGTTCCTACTGGTTTCGGTACACAGTATTTATAAGCTCCAATATATTCACTCAAAATAAAGAAGTACAGAAGTTGCATTTCGGTGCAAAATAAGTATTGCTTAGAACTAGGGATGCACCAGGGCTCGAAATGTACCAGAGCAAACCGGAATGATGTTCCGGTTCGTGAAATTGTAACAAATATTGTTCTGGTTCATGGAATTACTAAAAAATATTACAGTTTCATACATATAGCTTACTATGCTCTCTGTAATGCATTTTTAAAAATTAGTTTTTCTATGGTTAAATATAAATTTGCTATACAGTAAAGTCCCGATTATCTGAGTTAATATGGACCAATCTCACCTCAGATAAACAAAAAACTTGTATAAACCAGATTTACACAAATCATCACCAACTCAGGAGATATAAATTTCACTCAAATATAAATTTTCACTTAAAATTTACATTTATTACTTGAAAGACGGGGAATTTTACTCAAATTTTATAAAAATTCGCGCCAGAATTTTTATTTTAAATTATTAACTTATTTATTTAACTAGTTTTTTCCTTATTACCTTCAAAACTAGTTTTATAAAGAAATTTCTGGTTCAAACCGAAATAAATTCATTTGGTAGCGGTCAAAATGACCGTCACTGTCTTTCTAGTGTTAATTCATTCATTTTTATGGTACTAGTAACATTTCTTTGATGTACATTTCCGTTACTTTTAAGAAAAACGGAGAATGAAATTGTTTATTTGAAAAAGCCCTTGATAGTTTTTTGTTTGTTGAATGCCAATATTGCTGCAGTATTACGCTACTCAGGGTCGGACTGGGCCAGGGAAATGGGCGCAGACCTTGTATTTTCAGAGGGCGCAAAAATTTTAGCGAACTCATGTAAATTTTTCTTGTTTGTGTTCTTCCTGGCTTGAGAAGGTTTAACACATTCACACAGCACCAAGAATAAAAGTGGCTTAATATTACATCTCTGAGTCTAGATAGAAGACTTCGATATATCACCCGTGCAATTTTAAAGTTTTATCAAATCTACACAATGCTACGCAATTTTTTAAAACGAATCTAGTAATATCTAAAAGTTCCGAGTTGAACACAGATTACTTTGTAGTAGATGACTGATGGATAGGACTTTATTGTTTTGTTAATAGGTACCTTATAAGACTCACGGAGAAAAAAGTGATCACCCCTACCAATTCTCTTGCAAATGACTGTATAAAAACGACATAGATACCAATTTGGAGATTGTCTAGGTATTAAAAAATGCACGAACGTTAATTTTTCAAATGGTGAACGTTGATTTTTCAAATGGTAACATCCACTTTTGATACCCTAATTGATTCTTTACCAGCAAATAAAAAGATAGAGTTTATACAATTTTCTTAAATCTGAATACAGTTATAAAACAAAAAGTGTTAGGGGTTTATCCATAAGTTTCGGAAAATAAAATGAAATATGTTACAACCGAAAACACTCAATTACTCACCAGTCAAATGATACAGGAATTTTAAATTTATTATAAACTTTATATTAAATAAAATCTTACAAAGTATTTCTGTTAAGTTTCTACGATTGTTTTCAGTGGCTCTTTTGAAAAAAGAAGACGGTCCCCTTAAATTATGGAAAGACAAAATTTTTCCGTATCTCAAACACTAATTATTCAAATTAGCTATAAACTTACACATTGATGTTTTAAACGATTGTTCTTTGTTGCATGCAAAAATTAATAAATTAAAGTAACCAAAAATAAGGTGCCAAAAATGGGCGTTATTGTTTGTAATTTCAGAATTGGTGCAATTTTTAATATGTAGACGAGTTCGGAAATATAATTTATATATAACAATAATTAGTAGACATTATTTACAGCCAGTTGTATCTATAGACTTTTTTACGAAGATTTTCAGCTGAATTAGCAAGGGTAACCACTTTTATTCCATTTATCCCCATTGACGCACTGAAAATCTGTACAAAAACTAACAAAATTTTTCGCACCAGGCACCAACTAGAGTTGCTGCGGTGCTGCTAAGGGTTTCAACCCTTTTTTTTAAGTATACTTCTTTATAAAATGAATTACTTATCAGTCAGTTTAAAATGAGATAAATTCAATTTCTGTTACAATCCGACAACAATTACCTTTTATTTACTACAGTTTTTTTTTGTTTTTTTTAGGTAGAATTTTAAAAAATGGTATCTATTGGTGTCTCCCTCATGATACACAAAAAAATTCAGTATGCAAACTTCGCTTAAAATTTCTTTGTATCTAAAACAAATACGTATAATACTTTTCATATAAAAGTAGAAATTTTGAAAACTAAAGCTTGTGCTTCTTTTGTTCTTTTATAAAAAGTACCACATATTATAAGGTATTTAAATGTTGAAACATAAGGATATTTAAACATTCAAATCCACATCCCATTAAGGAATTTGAAAATAACAATTGCTTGTGAAAATTATGCTTATTACACTTGCAACATTTATATAAGGCGAGTTATGTATTTTGTAGGAAGAGGCACTTTGCGTTTGTGTCCTTAAAAAAATGACTTTATGTATCCGTAAAATGCTGCATTAATGTTGCACTACTAAAAAAATTATACACAGAAAGTACACCAAAAATGCCACTTTGTTAGCCTAAAAATCTCTAAAATAATTGAGTAAATTTACTCTTTTCAGCACCCTCTTCCTATGATTTGCAAAGTTTTTATCCTAATTAGAGATCAAGGGAAATTATAATAAAACACTCATACTACAATATATATTAAAACACACATACACACATAAATAACGTCTGCATTCAACAGTTAAAGGTATATATAAATATTATACAGACATACAAACAATAAATACAATAAACCCAACTGGAGTGAAAAATTAGCCAGAGCCAGGAATTGAACCCGGGACCACAGTATACAAGACTGCTGCTCTAACCACTGAGCTACTCCGGCTGATGCCTGAGTCTGCAATTTCTCACTAATAAACCATGTTGGGGAAGTCACCAGCCATCTATACGACAGCCTTAGAGCAGCAATCTTGTATACTGTGGTCCCGGGTTCGATTCCTGGCTCTGGCTAATTTTTCACTCCAGTTGGGTTTATTGTATTTATTGTTTGTATGTCTGTATAATATTTATATATACCTTTAACTGTTGAATGCAGACGTTATTTATGTGTGTATGTGTGTTTTAATATATATTGTAGTATGAGTGTTTTATTATAATTATCGTAGATCGATGTAATAGTAAAATCTATTCATCGTTGTCCTGTCATCCAAGGCTGTCGTATAGATGGCTGGTGACTTCCCCAACATGGTTTATGAGTGAGAAATTGCAGACTCAGGCATCGGCCGGAGTAGCTCAGTGGTTAGAGCAGCAGTCTTGTATACTGTGGTCCCGGGTTCGATTCCTGGCTCTGGCTAATTTTTCACTCCAGTTGGGTTTATTGTATTTATTGTTTGTATGTCTGTATAATATTTATATATACCCTTATCAAGGGAAATATTTAAGTTTATACAATTGAGAGAAATGCCCCAGGAATTGTATTCATACAAGCTGCAGGATCCCGTGGCAGCGTTTTTTTTTCGAAAAACCTATCATAATTTCTGAATAGTAGTCATCGCTTTATTTAATCATAATTTTTCCGTGATTAAATTCAAACAACTTTTTATTTAAAATACATACTAGAATTTCCTAATATTTATTTAGCCACGGAAAATCTGTCATTAAATAAAACAAAGATTACTAACTGAAAATTATGGTGTAGATTTTGCGAATGAAAAAACGCTAACCGCGGGATTCCACAGTTTGGGGGATTGTAATCCAGAAGTGTTATCAAATTTGTATTCCGCGAAAAAAAAGGTCATGTTTTTCAACCAAAAACGAAATCCGCACAAATAGTTTTTTTGTCTTCTGATATTTATCACATTCTTTTCTCAAGATATTTTCAATTGTAGGAGCAATCATGGCCGTCATTAAAAGTGTAGGAACAAGGTACTAAAAGCTAAAGGCCTGAAAATATGCAAAATATTTGGTTAAAATCTAAAACCTATCATTCAAAGAAGTGATGAAATAAATCTCGCCCAGGGCGCTGTAGCTACTAAGCTTTCTCTGCGTGTTTTCCCCCTCAATAGTATTCAAAGATGCCACCAATGGTTTCCAATCCTGAAATTGCTTCGATGTATTTTTAATTTCTTTGCGATAAAAAATACCTCTCTTGTGCTGTTTGCCTATTATCCCTAATGATTATTCTGATGATTATTTCTAAATGAATCCTCAAAATTTAGTACACTAGTCCGAATGTATGTGCACAACTTGGGAAAAAATATTGGAGCGGCTTAAGGCACTTAGGGGCGCGAAGTTTTCCGTGGACGAGGGGCCAGTCTGAGCCTGACGCTACTGCATAGCTACCAATTTCTAAGATTTTTTTCTTCCCTCTAAAACTTACCAGTAAATTTTGCCTAATTCAGTCGCCGAAATCTAACAATTGTCAACGATTAAATACGGCAAAAATTTGTATTCAATTTTAGAGATAACAAAACCGTACAAATTGGCAGCTATATGATTCTATTAGTGAAATGAAAATTGTAGGTGTAGCCTCTTCTTTCTGCTCAAAGTATTAAATAGTTTTTTAAATCGAACTTATACCTTTGGAATGGATTATTTTCTTCTGGCCATTTTTTCCCCCATTCTGACCAAAAAATCAGAGTTCTAACTTTTTACGGCTGCTCTTTCATCTTCACCTAACACTTCATTTGTAATGGCTGTTTCATAATAATGGAAGCTCTCAGTCCATCAAAAGAAAATAACTGGGTTAAAGCAGAAACTCGGTTAAGCGGGACTGTACTGTACTTTAAAAAAAAATTAGTCAACAATAATTTTGAAATAGCGTTTCGGTTCGTGGATTTTTCCATTTCGAGCCCTGAGATGCACCGAATATTCGGTATCTATTCAGTATTCATCCATGTTACTGAATATTCATTCAGTTATGCCGAATATCAAAATGTTTGTACAAATCTAATACTTAAAAAAATTTTAAACATATTTTCAAAAATCTTACACAACTTTTACTTTTAACTGTCAACTTATAAACATATTCAGAATAATCAGAAACAGAATCATATTTAAATAAAAGAGAATCTTTTTACTTTATTTATTTACTATTTGTAAAGTATCACTTAAGAAAATTAACCATTAATGAGGATTTTCATAGGCATTTATGAACTACCAATGCAGGTTCTTGACCATTGTCTAGCAAATAATCTGTTTTTTTTCTTTTTTCACAAAAAGAGTGTTTCTAAACAAAATAGAAAAACGTTCAGAGTTTTGATAATAGACATCAAAAAGCACAATTTTTGTCCAAGAAATCAAAATCACAATTTTCTTATTCAGTTATAATTACAGTGTATCTCATCTCACTCGAGATCAAACATGGATTTTTGTTTGTTCCTTTAACAATAATGAAGATATCAAAACTATATTTTCAACTGACTTGCTTATGATTTCTGTGAAATATGATATGATAAGAAGTTCTGTATATTGCCACCATTCATATCTAAACAACTATGACCTAGATATTTTTTTATTCAGAATGCAGTTGACAGTAATTATACTGTGTCGCTGGTCAAAATTCAGTCAATTTCAATCATCACCTTTAATAGAAGCAAAATTAATATGAAACAAATCTCGCTAAAATACCTTCATTGTTGATAAAGCTGTGAACGAAAATTTCATTTCGGTTTGTAGTTACATACCTAGTGTTTTTGATTGATTGTATTGTAATTTTGATGGAATAAATGGATTGAAATGTTTGTTGAAAGATTTTAAGAATAGTCTGTTTGTTTACAATCTCTACAAATGATTGCTAACTCCAGTTACTGATCAAGGATGCATTTAAAAACTTCCTTGCTGAATCAAAGAGAGTAGAAAAGTTATTCTTGATGAGTTGCCACCATTTCAATAGATGGTTTTAAAATTTAACATTTTAATGCCTTTAAAATGTAAAAGTATTCATTCAGCCAAATATTCGGTTCACCTGTAGGCTGAATATGCCAAACATGCCAACCAATGTAAGGAGCGAGCAAAAGAGCATTGATAAAAAATATTATTTTTTTTAACCTTTACCCTTTTTTATAGCCAGGCCCAGGCCGGGATCTGCTTGGTGTGGGAGAGGGGTCTAGTTTGTGTTTAAACAACAATTAAAGGACACTGAATTTTCACATACAGACCTTATGTCTTGGCGTCCTTATGATGTGGTAGACAAAACCAAACCCCTATTCAACTCGTCTCCATCGGGAAAGGCTACTAGTGATTAATTTTGACTTTGGCAGTTTTAGAATTAATTTGTACCAAACTCTGCCGGCTAGGTAGTCCAATGACAATGCAACCGTTGCTGGCACCAGATCCTTTGACGGGTAACGTCTTATCGAGAATCATAGAAATTATTTATTCTTCTTTTTCTATATTGATAAATATTAATTTAAAAGTTATATTACCAAAATGCCGGAAAAGAAAAAAGTGTGAAATTATTATAGAAACAGGAGGGCACGGAAAAGAAAAGATAATGAAAAGCAAGCTCATTTTATGAAAAGGTTTATTTTTTGTAATCTTCTGCTAGTTAATGTGTGTGTCGAATCTTTTATCAATAACAAAAATGAAAGACTAGAAAAAGTAAATTTCTCTAACTAAAAATATAGACTTAAATCAATCTATGTAATCTAACTGTTTTTTCTGTAAAGGCAGAAGATTATTTAGAAAATGCTGTCAAAGCTGCAGTTTTGAATCGAATTTCCTAAATTTTAAAAAGAATTTACATTTAAAAAGTAATACATAAATAAATTCTGAATTTTATTTCAAGAAAAAAAAATTATACAAAAAAAGTAAATTTACATTTACAAATATTTTGTTTCCCGGCTATCATAATTTTTTTTTTTGTTACAAAATATATAGCTAAAGACATTTGTCAAAATTTAAAAGAAGCATAAAGATATTCGGTACTTTTCGGTTAGCCGGGTGCCAGTGTTACATATACATACATGTATGTATATATACATATATATTTATATATAGTATATATACAACATGTGTATATGTATATTTACATATATGTATGTATATAAATATGTATATATAACACTGGCGCCGGCTAACCGAAAACTACCAAATATTCTGTTCATTTTTTATTTTAAATTGATTTTTTCCCATATGTAGATATACAAGATAGCGATGCAGCTTTTCCATCAATGATCGTCCCAGTTACGGTTGCTAGCGATGACCTGACGCTATAAGCTGGTTGCGCTGGAAAATTCAGCACCGTAGGATTTTGGAATAATTTCAGGCCATCCTGATTATTAATAAGGTCAATGGTGTACTACAGATGATGCAACATCTCGAGCCATGGGGTTGAAATTCAGCAAAAAATTTTTTGTTCTTATCACCAAAAATAGAGATTTAACATAATTTGTGACTTCATATACTTAAATGAGAAAATGTTGAATTCTAGAATTAAAATTGATTTTTGTTTATAATTTTTCACGTAAATTTTAAAAATGCAATAATTTAACTTAATAATGTAACTTAATCACCAATTAAATATTTTAAATTCTATTTAGAATGAACTTTGAATTAAAAAAAATATTTGATTTGGACATTTCTTTCTAACCTACATACATAGAAACAGGGTCAGATAATATAGACGAACATGCGAACGCCGTTTGCAGAAAATTTTCAAAGTTTGCAAACAGTTCTGATGGGTTTTTTTTTTTTTACAAATTTTTCATAAAAAAAAATTATTAAGATCCCAGGCGGAGAATCTGCAAGGCCCATTGCAGACTTGTGAGAAGGTCTGCAGATAAAAAAAGCTATCTAGAAATTATTTGCCATGTACCATGGAAGAAGCGCCGTGGCATATATATTTTTAAAACTTAAAAATATTGGAAGTGTGGGGCTTATGCCGGAACGGCAAGTACAATGCTTTTTTTTTTTTTTTGCCAGGGCCGGTAGCAGAAACAGTGCAGTACCGAAGCAGGTGCTGCAGATTATTTTATGCTTTGCAGGTTAATTTAACAGATTAAAAATAAATTTTGTGTTGAAAAGTAAATGTTAAATGTTGATCTCTTTTAAATAAAGTTTATTTGGTTGGAAATTTTAGCAAAAGTTTATGCGCTTGTTTAGCATTTCTCTGCGATTTGCAGTGACTTTTTTACATTCGAAAGGGGAATTCGGTTTTAATATCTTAGTAAACATTATCCTCTTTTCAATAAAGTCTAATTCAGAAAAGTGGAGGGGGGGGGGGAGGGGGGGGAGAGCATGTAACGTAATCTGAGGGATTGTAAAGAAAACTTTTTTACTTTTGCTGTTAGCGGCGATATAGGACTTAGGAGGGGCATGGCATTTTTCTGTAGAAAATTTTTAAGAAATTATTTGAGTTTGCAGACAGTTTTACATTTTATCTAAGTCTGCATAGAAAGGGAGGGGGCAAAAGCCTATCTCAAAACCTGTCATGGCCTTAAAAATTAGAATCTTACTTTTGTTGAAAACAAAGTTGTATTTACAATCTATCTCATTGGTAAAAAAATTTTAATTTATGAAAGTGGCATTTGAAAATAAGAGTTTGAGAACTTAAAGAGGAGAGTTATTGTAAATATGGTTTAAGAGACAGAAATGAAATCAACTTACTGTTTCTTCTCATTTTTTTCGGAGTAACGATCCGGGCAAAACGCCCTAGTGAACGGCCACTTTTCAATGAAATCAATGAAAAAGGCTCTATCCACCAGAGATTTTCACCAGGCCAATAATTGCTTTTAATGTATGAATATTATTTTTCAATCACGTCAGGTAACAGCAGATTTAAGCTCTCGGCCTCTTCTGTTCATCTTCAGAGAGGTGGTTCTTAAGGGAACTTCATCTTTTCTACAATACCATGAAAGCTTCAACTACTTCTTGGCTTTAGATGAACTGCAACACAATCTTCCAAAACTATGATATCCTATTAGAGAGAGAGAGAGAGATAAATTAATGATCAATTTAACACCTTGGGGATGAGCATCACATATACCTGACTCATAAATTGCTCAGAATCCTTGATTATTCCCACCAGTTATTTTTTATTGTAAATTTTGCTTTATTTAATCAGGGCATTTTCTCAATTCAATTAGGCAAAATTTTCTGTTTTGAAAAACCGGTGATAACCCAGATAGCATGAACATTAGCAGCAAGTTTGATTTTTTCTGATATTAAATTGTCGTGAGAAATTCGCAGTAAATCTTCCGCAGGGTATACCATCACCCACTTACATGAGTAGTTTGTTATGAAACTGATGGCAAGACTGTCTTTAATTCACAAAAGTGACGAAAGCAAAAATCCCTCTGTTGAAAGAATAGATAATTAGCAGATACACAGAAATTTTATTCGTTTGGCACTGCTTTTATTAAACGCTATACTTATCAAATACCAAAAAAAGATTGAATTGAAATGTACAAATATTACCCTAACTTATTTATGGTGGTAAAAACAATGCATGTACCTTAACGGTGTGTATGTATCAGTAGACCTGGTCAGGTCTATGGACCCCTTCGAAGGGGTTAAACTTAACAGTTCTAAACAGTTGATGTGGCATGGAAAGATTATTACTTAGCAGTAAGTTTGCAGTATTTTTGATTACTTCTTTGCTGTTATTTTGCAATAACTTGGACACAGCATGAATTTAATTTGCACGATAAGTTAGCTGCAAGTTCAAAGTGTGGTGACTTTGGCATTTGCATTAACTTGCTGCAGTTGTGTTATGAAATTTCAGTCTTGTCATGCTGAGCTTGCTGCAACTTTGCAAGTTTTCAAAGCAAGACTTCTGCAAACTAAAAAGGCTATGTGGGAAAAGATTAAAAATTCTGTAAAAGACATTCATCGCAAACGGGTTAAATATACAATAGTTATGTCAAACCCTTACCATAGAATGGTATACAAACACTGTATCGCATAGTTATAATAAGTCTACTAGATGAATTACTTACCCATAGTCAGGCAACATTACAATTTTTTTTGCATTACTGTAACTAAAATTCAGCCTCCTATAAACATTTAAAAGTTAATCAAAAATTGGGAGTAAAAAAAAAAAAAAATCTGTCTATTATATGAAAGTCATCTCACTATACATTCAGGCTGTAACTTCTTAGAAATGCTACATAAAAATCAAATACAAATAAACGCACGTATTGTTGAAATAATAAGAATACACATGCATTTTTTCCCACGTTTCATATTGCTCATGCATCAGCTTGGATTACGCATATAAAATTTGACCACTCATAAAAGTAAAAAACACTGACGATATGCAATAGCATTTATCAGGGACAAATTCAAGAAGAAGGGAGCTGAGAGGCTACAGTAGCCGTACCTCCCTCCCCCTCAAAATCTGTATTTTTTACATAATTGTGTACACAAGATCATTTCCCAGCTCTCCACTTTCTCGGAACAAAATCCTAGATACCCTACTGACATTTTTGTGTATTAGAATTCTGAAGCATGGAGAGGATTGCGACCCCTCCCTTAATCTCTGAGAAAAGTATGAAGTTTTTTAAAAAGCACTGAGAGATGGAAAAAATATAAAAAGCTGTTAATGATTGTGATTAAACTGATTATTGCAATTTCATCCACCTCATTTTTAACCGTTTATTCCCTAACACTGCTTACCATATCCACTGAAAACATTCAGTTTTGTAAGTTATTGATATTTAACAACAATAAAAGAGTTCAACTCAAGCACATAACTTATATTTTGGTGTGGGGGTTAGCTTTCAGTTACGACGATTTTCTTTTAAATAAAAGTACATGAATACTTATTTTCACAGATGTGCTTTTGATATCTGTAAAATTAGGTAAGTCTTTTATTTTCAAAGAACAAACTTTTTTTGAAAAAGTTATGCACTTTTCATTCCTCCTCCAACCTAAAACAATCTTGTGTATGTCGTTGATCCGAAGATATATCCTACCTCTAATATATGTTAATATTACTCTACATATGACTACAAATTTTTTAATCATAATATTAAATTCGTAAAATTACACTGAGCAACAGCAGTAGAAGTAACAGGATCATATCTAACACGAAAATTTTTTTAATATTGACATAAACAAAAAAAAAATTATACGAGATACCAAATAAAAGCTAGTCTGAAAGAAAATGAAACAGAAAAAAATATGCAAAACACTTACTTAGTATATGTTTCTCCGTTTATATTTATTTTTCTATACGCTAGACGATAACAACAATACACGTTTTGCAAAAAATGACACTTCACACTTCGGCATTTTCTTAAAAAAAAAAAAGTTGTACAGAAGCACTTGACAATCGCATAATGTGCGAAAAAGAAGCCAATATGGTAAGCCTGAATTCACTCAAAAGATGCCAATATTCTGCCAACTGCGCACTCGACTGCACATATTCTTGGCATCTTTTGAGTGAATTCAGGCTTACCATATCATTGGCTTCTTTTTCGCACATTATGCGATTGTCAAGTGCTTCTGTACAACTTTTTTTTTTTTAAGAAAATGCCGAAGTGTGAAGTGTCATTTTTTGCAAAACGTGTATTGTTGTTATCGTCTAGCGTATAGAAAAATAAATATAAACGGAGAAACATATACTAAGTAAGTGTTTTGCATATTTTTTTCTGTTTCATTTTCTTTCAGACTAGCTTTTATTTGGTATCTCGTATAATTTTTTTTTTGTTTATGTCAATATTAAAAAAATTTTCGTGTTAGATATGATCCTGTTACTTCTACTGCTGTTGCTCAGTGTAATTTTACGAATTTAATATTATGATTAAAAAAATTGTAGTCATATGTAGAGTAATATTAACATATATTAGAGGTAGGATATATCTTCGGATCAACGACATACACAAGATTGTTTTAGGTTGGAGGAGGAATGAAAAGTGCATAACTTTTTCAAAAAAAGTTTGTTCTTTGAAAATAAAAGACTTACCTAATTTTACAGATATCAAAAGCACATCTGTGAAAATAAGTATTCATGTACTTTTATTTAAAAGAAAATCGTCGTAACTGAAAGCTAACCCCCACACCAAAATATAAGTTATGTGCTTGAGTTGAACTCTTTTATTGTTGTTAAATATCAATAACTTACAAAACTGAATGTTTTCAGTGGATATGGTAAGCAGTGTTAGGGAATAAACGGTTAAAAATGAGGTGGATGAAATTGCAATAATCAGTTTAATCACAATCATTAACAGCTTTTTATATTTTTTCCATCTCTCAGTGCTTTTTAAAAAACTTCATACTTTTCTCAGAGATTAAGGGAGGGGTCGCAATCCTCTCCATGCTTCAGAATTCTAATACACAAAAATGTCAGTAGGGTATCTAGGATTTTGTTCCGAGAAAGTGGAGAGCTGGGAAATGATCTTGTGTACACAATTATGTAAAAAATACAGATTTTGAGGGGGAGGGAGGTACGGCTACTGTAGCCTCTCAGCTCCCTTCTTCTTGAATTTGTCCCTGATAAATGCTATTGCATATCGTCAGTGTTTTTTACTTTTATGAGTGGTCAAATTTTATATGCGTAATCCAAGCTGATGCATGAGCAATATGAAACGTGGGAAAAAATGCATGTGTATTCTTATTATTTCAACAATACGTGCGTTTATTTGTATTTGATTTTTATGTAGCATTTCTAAGAAGTTACAGCCTGAATGTATAGTGAGATGACTTTCATATAATAGACAGATTTTTTTTTTTTTTTACTCCCAATTTTTGATTAACTTTTAAATGTTTATAGGAGGCTGAATTTTAGTTACAGTAATGCAAAAAAAATTGTAATGTTGCCTGACTATGGGTAAGTAATTCATCTAGTAGACTTATTATAACTATGCGATACAGTGTTTGTATACCATTCTATGGTAAGGGTTTGACATAACTATTGTATATTTAACCCGTTTGCGATGAATGTCTTTTACAGAATTTTTAATCTTTTCCCACATAGCCTTTTTAGTTTGCAGAAGTCTTGCTTTGAAAACTTGCAAAGTTGCAGCAAGCTCAGCATGACAAGACTGAAATTTCATAACACAACTGCAGCAAGTTAATGCAAATGCCAAAGTCACCACACTTTGAACTTGCAGCTAACTTATCGTGCAAATTAAATTCATGCTGTGTCCAAGTTATTGCAAAATAACAGCAAAGAAGTAATCAAAAATACTGCAAACTTACTGCTAAGTAATAATCTTTCCATGCCACATCAACTGTTTAGAACTGTTAAGTTTAACCCTTCGAAGGGGTCCATAGACCTGACCAGGTCTACTGATACATACACACCGTTAAGGTACATGCATTGTTTTTACCACCATAAATAAGTTAGGGTAATATTTGTACATTTCAATTCAATCTTTTTTTGGTATTTGATAAGTATAGCGTTTAATAAAAGCAGTGCCAAACGAATAAAATTTCTGTGTATCTGCTAATTATCTATTCTTTCAACAGAGGGATTTTTGCTTTCGTCACTTTTGTGAATTAAAGACAGTCTTGCCATCAGTTTCATAACAAACTACTCATGTAAGTGGGTGATGGTATACCCTGCGGAAGATTTACTGCGAATTTCTCACGACAATTTAATATCAGAAAAAATCAAACTTGCTGCTAATGTTCATGCTATCTGGGTTATCACCGGTTTTTCAAAACAGAAAATTTTGCCTAATTGAATTGAGAAAATGCCCTGATTAAATAAAGCAAAATTTACAATAAAAAATAACTGGTGGGAATAATCAAGGATTCTGAGCAATTTATGAGTCAGGTATATGTGATGCTCATCCCCAAGGTGTTAAATTGATCATTAATTTATCTCTCTCTCTCTCTCTAATAGGATATCATAGTTTTGGAAGATTGTGTTGCAGTTCATCTAAAGCCAAGAAGTAGTTGAAGCTTTCATGGTATTGTAGAAAAGATGAAGTTCCCTTAAGAACCACCTCTCTGAAGATGAACAGAAGAGGCCGAGAGCTTAAATCTGCTGTTACCTGACGTGATTGAAAAATAATATTCATACATTAAAAGCAATTATTGGCCTGGTGAAAATCTCTGGTGGATAGAGCCTTTTTCATTGATTTCATTGAAAAGTGGCCGTTCACTAGGGCGTTTTGCCCGGATCGTTACTCCGAAAAAAATGAGAAGAAACAGTAAGTTGATTTCATTTCTGTCTCTTAAACCATATTTACAATAACTCTCCTCTTTAAGTTCTCAAACTCTTATTTTCAAATGCCACTTTCATAAATTAAAATTTTTTTACCAATGAGATAGATTGTAAATACAACTTTGTTTTCAACAAAAGTAAGATTCTAATTTTTAAGGCCATGACAGGTTTTGAGATAGGCTTTTGCCCCCTCCCTTTCTATGCAGACTTAGATAAAATGTAAAACTGTCTGCAAACTCAAATAATTTCTTAAAAATTTTCTACAGAAAAATGCCATGCCCCTCCTAAGTCCTATATCGCCGCTAACAGCAAAAGTAAAAAAGTTTTCTTTACAATCCCTCAGATTACGTTACATGCTCTCCCCCCCTCCCCCCCCCCTCCACTTTTCTGAATTAGACTTTATTGAAAAGAGGATAATGTTTACTAAGATATTAAAACCGAATTCCCCTTTCGAATGTAAAAAAGTCACTGCAAATCGCAGAGAAATGCTAAACAAGCGCATAAACTTTTGCTAAAATTTCCAACCAAATAAACTTTATTTAAAAGAGATCAACATTTAACATTTACTTTTCAACACAAAATTTATTTTTAATCTGTTAAATTAACCTGCAAAGCATAAAATAATCTGCAGCACCTGCTTCGGTACTGCACTGTTTCTGCTACCGGCCCTGGCAAAAAAAAAAAAAAAGCATTGTACTTGCCGTTCCGGCATAAGCCCCACACTTCCAATATTTTTAAGTTTTAAAAATATATATGCCACGGCGCTTCTTCCATGGTACATGGCAAATAATTTCTAGATAGCTTTTTTTATCTGCAGACCTTCTCACAAGTCTGCAATGGGCCTTGCAGATTCTCCGCCTGGGATCTTAATAATTTTTTTTTATGAAAAATTTGTAAAAAAAAAAAACCCATCAGAACTGTTTGCAAACTTTGAAAATTTTCTGCAAACGGCGTTCGCATGTTCGTCTATATTATCTGACCCTGTTTCTATGTATGTAGGTTAGAAAGAAATGTCCAAATCAAATATTTTTTTTAATTCAAAGTTCATTCTAAATAGAATTTAAAATATTTAATTGGTGATTAAGTTACATTATTAAGTTAAATTATTGCATTTTTAAAATTTACGTGAAAAATTATAAACAAAAATCAATTTTAATTCTAGAATTCAACATTTTCTCATTTAAGTATATGAAGTCACAAATTATGTTAAATCTCTATTTTTGGTGATAAGAACAAAAAATTTTTTGCTGAATTTCAACCCCATGGCTCGAGATGTTGCATCATCTGTAGTACACCATTGACCTTATTAATAATCAGGATGGCCTGAAATTATTCCAAAATCCTACGGTGCTGAATTTTCCAGCGCAACCAGCTTATAGCGTCAGGTCATCGCTAGCAACCGTAACTGGGACGATCATTGATGGAAAAGCTGCATCGCTATCTTGTATATCTACATATGGGAAAAAATCAATTTAAAATAAAAAATGAACAGAATATTTGGTAGTTTTCGGTTAGCCGGCGCCAGTGTTATATATACATATTTATATACATACATATATGTAAATATACATATACACATGTTGTATATATACTATATATAAATATATATGTATATATACATACATGTATGTATATGTAACACTGGCACCCGGCTAACCGAAAAGTACCGAATATCTTTATGCTTCTTTTAAATTTTGACAAATGTCTTTAGCTATATATTTTGTAACAAAAAAAAAAATTATGATAGCCGGGAAACAAAATATTTGTAAATGTAAATTTACTTTTTTTGTATAATTTTTTTTTCTTGAAATAAAATTCAGAATTTATTTATGTATTACTTTTTAAATGTAAATTCTTTTTAAAATTTAGGAAATTCGATTCAAAACTGCAGCTTTGACAGCATTTTCTAAATAATCTTCTGCCTTTACAGAAAAAACAGTTAGATTACATAGATTGATTTAAGTCTATATTTTTAGTTAGAGAAATTTACTTTTTCTAGTCTTTCATTTTTGTTATTGATAAAAGATTCGACACACACATTAACTAGCAGAAGATTACAAAAAATAAACCTTTTCATAAAATGAGCTTGCTTTTCATTATCTTTTCTTTTCCGTGCCCTCCTGTTTCTATAATAATTTCACACTTTTTTCTTTTCCGGCATTTTGGTAATATAACTTTTAAATTAATATTTATCAATATAGAAAAAGAAGAATAAATAATTTCTATGATTCTCAATAAGACGTTACCCGTCAAAGGATCTGGTGCCAGCAACGGTTGCATTGTCATTGGACTACCTAGCCGGCAGAGTTTGGTACAAATTAATTCTAAAACTGCCAAAGTCAAAATTAATCACTAGTAGCCTTTCCCGATGGAGACGAGTTGAATAGGGGTTTGGTTTTGTCTACCACATCATAAGGACGCCAAGACATAAGGTCTGTATGTGAAAATTCAGTGTCCTTTAATTGTTGTTTAAACACAAACTAGACCCCTCTCCCACACCAAGCAGATCCCGGCCTGGGCCTGGCTATAAAAAAGGGTAAAGGTTAAAAAAAATAATATTTTTTATCAATGCTCTTTTGCTCGCTCCTTACATTGGTTGGCATGTTTGGCATATTCAGCCTACAGGTGAACCGAATATTTGGCTGAATGAATACTTTTACATTTTAAAGGCATTAAAATGTTAAATTTTAAAACCATCTATTGAAATGGTGGCAACTCATCAAGAATAACTTTTCTACTCTCTTTGATTCAGCAAGGAAGTTTTTAAATGCATCCTTGATCAGTAACTGGAGTTAGCAATCATTTGTAGAGATTGTAAACAAACAGACTATTCTTAAAATCTTTCAACAAACATTTCAACCCATTTATTCCATCAAAATTACAATACAATCAATCAAAAACACTAGGTATGTAATTACAAACCGAAATGAAATTTTCGTTCACAGCTTTATCAACAATGAAGGTATTTTAGCGAGATTTGTTTCATATTAATTTTGCTTCTATTAAAGGTGATGATTGAAATTGACTGAATTTTGACCAGCGACACAGTATAATTACTGTCAACTGCATTCTGAATAAAAAAATATCTAGGTCATAGTTGTTTAGATATGAATGGTGGCAATATACAGAACTTCTTATCATATCATATTTCACAGAAATCATAAGCAAGTCAGTTGAAAATATAGTTTTGATATCTTCATTATTGTTAAAGGAACAAACAAAAATCCATGTTTGATCTCGAGTGAGATGAGATACACTGTAATTATAACTGAATAAGAAAATTGTGATTTTGATTTCTTGGACAAAAATTGTGCTTTTTGATGTCTATTATCAAAACTCTGAACGTTTTTCTATTTTGTTTAGAAACACTCTTTTTGTGAAAAAAGAAAAAAAACAGATTATTTGCTAGACAATGGTCAAGAACCTGCATTGGTAGTTCATAAATGCCTATGAAAATCCTCATTAATGGTTAATTTTCTTAAGTGATACTTTACAAATAGTAAATAAATAAAGTAAAAAGATTCTCTTTTATTTAAATATGATTCTGTTTCTGATTATTCTGAATATGTTTATAAGTTGACAGTTAAAAGTAAAAGTTGTGTAAGATTTTTGAAAATATGTTTAAAATTTTTTTAAGTATTAGATTTGTACAAACATTTTGATATTCGGCATAACTGAATGAATATTCAGTAACATGGATGAATACTGAATAGATACCGAATATTCGGTGCATCTCAGGGCTCGAAATGGAAAAATCCACGAACCGAAACGCTATTTCAAAATTATTGTTGACTAATTTTTTTTTAAAGTACAGTACAGTCCCGCTTAACCGAGTTTCTGCTTTAACCCAGTTATTTTCTTTTGATGGACTGAGAGCTTCCATTATTATGAAACAGCCATTACAAATGAAGTGTTAGGTGAAGATGAAAGAGCAGCCGTAAAAAGTTAGAACTCTGATTTTTTGGTCAGAATGGGGGAAAAAATGGCCAGAAGAAAATAATCCATTCCAAAGGTATAAGTTCGATTTAAAAAACTATTTAATACTTTGAGCAGAAAGAAGAGGCTACACCTACAATTTTCATTTCACTAATAGAATCATATAGCTGCCAATTTGTACGGTTTTGTTATCTCTAAAATTGAATACAAATTTTTGCCGTATTTAATCGTTGACAATTGTTAGATTTCGGCGACTGAATTAGGCAAAATTTACTGGTAAGTTTTAGAGGGAAGAAAAAAATCTTAGAAATTGGTAGCTATGCAGTAGCGTCAGGCTCAGACTGGCCCCTCGTCCACGGAAAACTTCGCGCCCCTAAGTGCCTTAAGCCGCTCCAATATTTTTTCCCAAGTTGTGCACATACATTCGGACTAGTGTACTAAATTTTGAGGATTCATTTAGAAATAATCATCAGAATAATCATTAGGGATAATAGGCAAACAGCACAAGAGAGGTATTTTTTATCGCAAAGAAATTAAAAATACATCGAAGCAATTTCAGGATCGGAAACCATTGGTGGCATCTTTGAATACTATTGAGGGGGAAAACACGCAGAGAAAGCTTAGTAGCTACAGCGCCCTGGGCGAGATTTATTTCATCACTTCTTTGAATGATAGGTTTTAGATTTTAACCAAATATTTTGCATATTTTCAGGCCTTTAGCTTTTAGTACCTTGTTCCTACACTTTTAATGACGGCCATGATTGCTCCTACAATTGAAAATATCTTGAGAAAAGAATGTGATAAATATCAGAAGACAAAAAAACTATTTGTGCGGATTTCGTTTTTGGTTGAAAAACATGACCTTTTTTTTCGCGGAATACAAATTTGATAACACTTCTGGATTACAATCCCCCAAACTGTGGAATCCCGCGGTTAGCGTTTTTTCATTCGCAAAATCTACACCATAATTTTCAGTTAGTAATCTTTGTTTTATTTAATGACAGATTTTCCGTGGCTAAATAAATATTAGGAAATTCTAGTATGTATTTTAAATAAAAAGTTGTTTGAATTTAATCACGGAAAAATTATGATTAAATAAAGCGATGACTACTATTCAGAAATTATGATAGGTTTTTCGAAAAAAAAACGCTGCCACGGGATCCTGCAGCTTGTATGAATACAATTCCTGGGGCATTTCTCTCAATTGTATAAACTTAAATATTTCCCTTGATAAGGGTATATATAAATATTATACAGACATACAAACAATAAATACAATAAACCCAACTGGAGTGAAAAATTAGCCAGAGCCAGGAATCGAACCCGGGACCACAGTATACAAGACTGCTGCTTTAACCACTGAGCTACTCCGGCCGATGCCTGAGTCTGCAATTTCTCACTCATAAACCATGTTGGGGAAGTCACCAGCCATCTATACGACAGCCTTGGATGACAGGACAACGATGAATAGATTTTACTATTACATCGATCTACGATAATTATAATAAAACACTCATACTACAATATATATTAAAACACACATACACACATAAATAACGTCTGCATTCAACAGTTAAAGGTATATATAAATATTATACAGACATACAAACAATAAATACAATAAACCCAACTGGAGTGAAAAATTAGCCAGAGCCAGGAATCGAACCCGGGACCACAGTATACAAGATTGCTGCTCTAAGGCTGTCGTATAGATGGCTGGTGACTTCCCCAACATGGTTTATTAGTGAGAAATTGCAGACTCAGGCATCAGCCGGAGTAGCTCAGTGGTTAGAGCAGCAGTCTTGTATACTGTGGTCCCGGGTTCAATTCCTGGCTCTGGCTAATTTTTCACTCCAGTTGGGTTTATTGTATTTATTGTTTGTATGTCTGTATAATATTTATATATACCTTTAACTGTTGAATGCAGACGTTATTTATGTGTGTATGTGTGTTTTAATATATATTGTAGTATGAGTGTTTTATTATAATTTCCCTTGATCTCTAATTAGGATAAAAACTTTGCAAATCATAGGAAGAGGGTGCTGAAAAGAGTAAATTTACTCAATTATTTTAGAGATTTTTAGGCTAACAAAGTGGCATTTTTGGTGTACTTTCTGTGTATAATTTTTTTAGTAGTGCAACATTAATGCAGCATTTTACGGATACATAAAGTCATTTTTTTAAGGACACAAACGCAAAGTGCCTCTTCCTACAAAATACATAACTCGCCTTATATAAATGTTGCAAGTGTAATAAGCATAATTTTCACAAGCAATTGTTATTTTCAAATTCCTTAATGGGATGTGGATTTGAATGTTTAAATATCCTTATGTTTCAACATTTAAATACCTTATAATATGTGGTACTTTTTATAAAAGAACAAAAGAAGCACAAGCTTTAGTTTTCAAAATTTCTACTTTTATATGAAAAGTATTATACGTATTTGTTTTAGATACAAAGAAATTTTAAGCGAAGTTTGCATACTGAATTTTTTTGTGTATCATGAGGGAGACACCAATAGATACCATTTTTTAAAATTCTACCTAAAAAAAACAAAAAAAAACTGTAGTAAATAAAAGGTAATTGTTGTCGGATTGTAACAGAAATTGAATTTATCTCATTTTAAACTGACTGATAAGTAATTCATTTTATAAAGAAGTATACTTAAAAAAAAGGGTTGAAACCCTTAGCAGCACCGCAGCAACTCTAGTTGGTGCCTGGTGCGAAAAATTTTGTTAGTTTTTGTACAGATTTTCAGTGCGTCAATGGGGATAAATGGAATAAAAGTGGTTACCCTTGCTAATTCAGCTGAAAATCTTCGTAAAAAAGTCTATAGATACAACTGGCTGTAAATAATGTCTACTAATTATTGTTATATATAAATTATATTTCCGAACTCGTCTACATATTAAAAATTGCACCAATTCTGAAATTACAAACAATAACGCCCATTTTTGGCACCTTATTTTTGGTTACTTTAATTTATTAATTTTTGCATGCAACAAAGAACAATCGTTTAAAACATCAATGTGTAAGTTTATAGCTAATTTGAATAATTAGTGTTTGAGATACGGAAAAATTTTGTCTTTCCATAATTTAAGGGGACCGTCTTCTTTTTTCAAAAGAGCCACTGAAAACAATCGTAGAAACTTAACAGAAATACTTTGTAAGATTTTATTTAATATAAAGTTTATAATAAATTTAAAATTCCTGTATCATTTGACTGGTGAGTAATTGAGTGTTTTCGGTTGTAACATATTTCATTTTATTTTCCGAAACTTATGGATAAACCCCTAACACTTTTTGTTTTATAACTGTATTCAGATTTAAGAAAATTGTATAAACTCTATCTTTTTATTTGCTGGTAAAGAATCAATTAGGGTATCAAAAGTGGATGTTACCATTTGAAAAATCAACGTTCACCATTTGAAAAATTAACGTTCGTGCATTTTTTAATACCTAGACAATCTCCAAATTGGTATCTATGTCGTTTTTATACAGTCATTTGCAAGAGAATTGGTAGGGGTGATCACTTTTTTCTCCGTGAGTCTTATAAGGTACCTATTAACAAAACAATAAAGTCCTATCCATCAGTCATCTACTACAAAGTAATCTGTGTTCAACTCGGAACTTTTAGATATTACTAGATTCGTTTTAAAAAATTGCGTAGCATTGTGTAGATTTGATAAAACTTTAAAATTGCACGGGTGATATATCGAAGTCTTCTATCTAGACTCAGAGATGTAATATTAAGCCACTTTTATTCTTGGTGCTGTGTGAATGTGTTAAACCTTCTCAAGCCAGGAAGAACACAAACAAGAAAAATTTACATGAGTTCGCTAAAATTTTTGCGCCCTCTGAAAATACAAGGTCTGCGCCCATTTCCCTGGCCCAGTCCGACCCTGAGTAGCGTAATACTGCAGCAATATTGGCATTCAACAAACAAAAAACTATCAAGGGCTTTTTCAAATAAACAATTTCATTCTCCGTTTTTCTTAAAAGTAACGGAAATGTACATCAAAGAAATGTTACTAGTACCATAAAAATGAATGAATTAACACTAGAAAGACAGTGACGGTCATTTTGACCGCTACCAAATGAATTTATTTCGGTTTGAACCAGAAATTTCTTTATAAAACTAGTTTTGAAGGTAATAAGGAAAAAACTAGTTAAATAAATAAGTTAATAATTTAAAATAAAAATTCTGGCGCGAATTTTTATAAAATTTGAGTAAAATTCCCCGTCTTTCAAGTAATAAATGTAAATTTTAAGTGAAAATTTATATTTGAGTGAAATTTATATCTCCTGAGTTGGTGATGATTTGTGTAAATCTGGTTTATACAAGTTTTTTGTTTATCTGAGGTGAGATTGGTCCATATTAACTCAGATAATCGGGACTTTACTGTATAGCAAATTTATATTTAACCATAGAAAAACTAATTTTTAAAAATGCATTACAGAGAGCATAGTAAGCTATATGTATGAAACTGTAATATTTTTTAGTAATTCCATGAACCAGAACAATATTTGTTACAATTTCACGAACCGGAACATCATTCCGGTTTGCTCTGGTACATTTCGAGCCCTGGTGCATCCCTAGTTCTAAGCAATACTTATTTTGCACCGAAATGCAACTTCTGTACTTCTTTATTTTGAGTGAATATATTGGAGCTTATAAATACTGTGTACCGAAACCAGTAGGAACAGTGTTGTATGTTGTAATTTGCTTGCTGGTTGAAAGAAAAAGATCCTTGGTGAGTAAGATTTTCCGAAAATTCCCCACCCACAAGATTATAAAAATATTTACTAGATTTTCTTACATATGCATATATGGACGGTGGTGCACCCAGAGGAGGGAGGGGGCAATCCCTGGCCCCCTCCAAAAAAAGTGAGGAACACTAGAAAAATATTTAAAATATTTACGGATCAAAGTTCGTTTGTGTGTGTGTGGGGGGGGGGGGGGAGGAGAGGGCAGCATCTGCCTCCTTCCAAATCTCATTGGTCTAGGTTTACCTAGGTTCAGCTTACGTGTACAATGAGTGGAGAGTTTGGCTGTGTACTGTCTCATATATCAGCTATATATCTGCAAGCTTTATATGTTCATTGTGACTCACATAGTTTAAATTTAGCAATTGGAAATGCTGCATTTGTGATAGAAATAAGAAACTACATTGTAGACTGGGAGGTGTCAACACAGACAATCATCTCATCGAGCTGGAAGCTGAAATTCCAGGATTAGACAGAACTCGATTAGCATATTAAAATTCAACTGGTCTGCCAAAGCATATCTTGGTGGAAACCACCTTCAGACCCAATTTTAGTGGTTGACTTGTAGGTTTATCATTGTGTTTTCCTGCACCTAAAGGTATGAAAACATGAAGGACTGGGAGCACGAAAACACAATGACAAACCCTCGAGTCAGCTGCAAAAATCTGGTTTTCAGGTGTTTTCCACCAAGATATGACTTGGCAGACCAATTGCGTTTTAATATGTGAATAGAGTTTTAACTAATATTCGAATTCCAGCCTCCAACTCCATGAGGTGATTGTCTGCACTGCCGACTCCTGGTCTATTGGCATAATTGAAATGACAAACAATTTTTTTAATACTCCTAAGAGACAAGACGTCCGCCTCAACAATATTGACAAACATACTCCGGAAATTAATAAACAAAAACTACGAAAAGCTTGCCCAACTAGGTGGGTAGTATGCCATGAAGTCATCATGACCATGATAGAATTATATGACGTAGTGATTCATAGCCTTGAAACATCGCAACTTGAAAAGACAGAGACTAGTTTTCTATACAGAGCTGCAGAGTCGGTGGGAATTTTAACAGATCCGACTCCGACAACGCAGACTTGCTTGTAAAATGGATGACTCAGACTCCGGGAATTTTAAGAGATCTGACTCCGACTCTTTCGCTCAAAAATGGGTCCGACTCCGCAGCCCTGCTTCTAAGGCAAAACTTTTAAAAAATTCGTTGTGTATTAGGTTTCATAACTTCTTTATTTACCTTACAGAATATATTTACATACACTTTATGGACCAGAAGGAGGCTGCACAAACCATCACCTCATCGAGTTGATGGATGAAATTCCAGGATTAGTTAAAACTCGATTTGCATATTAAAATGCAACGAGTTTGTCAACTCATATCTTGGTGGTAAACACCTGCAAACCTGATTTTAGTGGCTGACTGGTAGGTTTACCATTGTGTTTTCTTGCTTCCAGTCTTCTATGTTTTCATACCTTTGGTTGCAGGAAATTGCAGGCAGACCAGTTGCATTTTAATATGCGAATTGATTTCTGTCTAATTCTGGAATTTCAGCCCTCAACTGGATAAGGCGATGGTCTGTTCATCTGCCTCCCGGGCTATTATCGCTGTCTAAATTATATCAAAAATGTGACAGTGACCTTTTAATTGCCTTAAATTTCATTAACAATGTTGTGGCTCACTTAAATCGTATTCGTAAAGCCCTTTCAAGAAAATTTTTGATGAAGCTTGTTTGAAAGACAGTAACTTTCATATTGACCTTAAAATGCCAAGAACTGCATCAAAACAAAAACAAAGATCCAATGTTCCAGCCGATTCTATAAAAGAGTATTTCAGGAGAAATATTTTTATTCCATTCGTTGATCAAATGTTGACTGAACTTAATGAACATTTGACTTGGCACCGCAACATTTTGAAAGTTTTTTTAATTCTTCTACCTAATGGAAAAGATGCTCCAACAGCAAATGAAATAAAAAATTTTCTTTAATTGTGTGAATTTTATGCGCATGATTTGCTTTCTACCAATTCAAAAATTTTGAACGCCAAATTCAAGTTGTGGTACAGAAAATTTTAAAAATCACTTTCATAACTCGATGCAAGAATGCCATTGAAGCAGTTTCGATATATGAGAAAATGTTGTACCTGAACATCTATAAATTACTAAAAATATTTGCAATGCTTCCCGTTACAACCTGTGTCAGCGAAAGGTCATTTTCAAACTCACGCATTTTAAAAATTTACTTAAGATCCACTATGACAGAATAAAGATTAAAAATGGGCTGCTTTATGATATATACATAAAGAGATTAATGTAACTGCAACTGAAGTAATTTGTAAAAAGAAAAATAGATTTTATTGTGTAACAATGTTTTTAATTGAATTTACTGAATTTTTTTATCTGTTCAATTCAACTCGCCTCCATAGTCGGCTGAGCCACGGTAGCAGTAGGAGCAGCTGCCTATAGGTCAAAATTGGGAAATTTCATTAGCGGCCACTGGCCGGTAGGACTAATTTTTAAAGTGGCCACTTTCTTTAAACTAGCGGCCACTTTTTTATTTCAAAATGCTAAACAGTAAAATTTCTATAAGTATTAATCTAAAACTGAGTAGCCCAAATAAATATGTTAATATAAATATACTGGAACCAAAAAAAGTTGATTCCTTGATGAAATGCAAGGAATTTTTTTAATCTCCTTGTAAAAAAGTGGCCGGAAGGTGGCCGCTGATAGACAATTTTTCACTAGCCACTTTTTTTCATTTTCTAGCCCTGTGGCCGGTGGCTAGTGCTAATTTTGACCTTTACAGCTGCCCTTTCCAAGACTAGAGGCAATGCCTTTCAAGAATTGACTGATGCCCAAAACAGATTAAATTCTCTATTAGTTTATTAATTCCCAAAAATTCTGACTGACAAATAAAGTTTAAATGAACTAGCCCAAAAATTTGCATCCAATAATTCATTTCGTCAAAGCTATTTTGAATATTTTCTTTTAAACTACAATATGTCTCACAGTCAGATAAATGTAAATAGGAAATTCTATAAATGTTTGTTTAAGGGCTCTTCAAGTATTTAACTTCTGCACATTCAAAAATTAGTGTACTTTTAAATTATTAATTTAATTAAATTTTAAATATAATTTTCATTAAAATAAATAAATTATTATTAAATACTGAATTAATTACGGTAATTTGATGATTAATTAGTGTCTCCTTGTAATTACCTATTGTAATCATAAGCAGAGAAATTTTTCCCTCACTAATTTTATTTTGTTTCGCCACCAATGCTCGGCACCTCCCATAAAAAAAATCCTGGGTGCACCACTGTATATGGATAGATATATTTAAAATATTATTTCTTTTTACTAAAGAAAAAAATGCTTAATTATTGCAAATAATGTATAAAATACTATATGCTGGTGAAGGGGGTGGGGGGTACAACTAAAGTTGTTCGTATTCCAAATTATTAGGTCTCCAGTTTTTTTTTTAAATCAAGCAGCTAAAAATGAAATGTTTAAAACGGAACTTTTTCTTGGTTCCTTGCGATACTGTCTCGGCAGATTTTAGTATATTAGTTTTCTATTAAATAAAAAAAATTAATGATGAACTTCAAAGTAAAACGCATTACACATAATAGAAAAAGTGTAAAAAGATTTAAAACACTTTTCAGTTATGTGATACTTTAAATAACATACCTACAAAAGGGATTCAATTAAACACACTACACATAAACAAGGGTAAAAAGTTTTAAAATACTTTTCAGCTGTGTGATACTTTAAATAAAATATATCTATACAACAAAAGGGATTCAATTTGTTCACATTACTTAATATTTACGAAATATATAGGTATAATAAATATAGTATGTACAATAGGTGTTTCAAATGGAATATTTAATAAATATGCAAGTAATCGTATGCAGTATGTAAATCAATAGTGATTTTTTTGTAACTACAAATTTTCCCTTTCTTCGTAATAAATAATATTGAGTGAAAAAAGTATTTTTTTTTTATTACAGCTGCGTATGAAACCTTTTTCATCCAGCATATATTTAATAAACATTTCGGCGATAACCTGTAATTCTGATTTTATTAATATTCTTCAATATATTAAATTATATAGTATTTATTATAAATTGTAAGACTGATGTTATTAATTTTTTTGTTTACAAACTGCCGTAATACGAGGTTGCCAGAAAATCGCCAAGAAAATCACCAAAACTCCCTCTCATTAGCGGTGATGACGTCAAAAAGGTAGAAAAAGGTGGACGTCACGTGACTTGTTGCCGTATGTCGAAATAGTCTATGTGATAAATCCCTCGAAGATGTAAAACTGTTAAAAAATATTCTTAATGAGATTCATGGCAGCTCACTTTCAAGAGAATTTAATGTTATTGAAAATGTTTTCAAAAGAGTTAAATTGTTTTTCCAAACAGGCACAGAAATATAATAAAATCATTGGTGAAAATCAGAACTTTCATTCAATTGAGACACATTAAGAGACTTCACGCGAAAAATCGCATCCTATGGCAGAATTTAAAAAAATATCTCGTTTGCATTTCAGTGTTTTATTTTTGTTGCATTGGATAGCTTAGGACGAATTTAACAAAGGCTGTTTTTTACTTTTTTACTTTTTTTTTTTTTTAATGAAATTTTTACTGTCGGAACCGGTTTCGAAAGTGAAGTTAACCTCATAAAAAAATAAAAAACTGCAAAGAAAATTGAAAAATAAAAAACGGACTTTGTAGAGATCAACATCGTCTATCTAATGAGAAAAAACAAAACAAAAAAAACATTAAAACATTCGAATTCAAACGAGATATTAAAAAAAAAAATTCTCCCATAGGTTTAACATTAGCGAGCGTGTGTTTTCATGTGAGTTAAGTAGCACCTTAACGAAATATATTCATCAGAAGTAAAAAAGAAATACGCTGCCAAAAGAGGGAAAAAAACTGAAGTAAATCAAATGTGATTGCACGATAAAATATCAAATAATGGAGCACACATCTGAAATACATCAACAAAACGCATCTTGTGATGAAATCATATGCTTGAAATTAAAACATATTCTGAGAGTATAAACCCAAAATACATTAGTTATTAAATATTTTTGTATAATTTTATTATAATACACCATTAAAATATAATTACCGTAATTTCAGGTGTATAGCCCGCAGATCAAACAATTCAGTTTGGACCCAGAAATTTTATTCAGTATTTGAAGACCAATATTTACTGTGATCTAAAAAGTTACATTTTATTTTTAAAAATTTCTGGGTCGAAACACGATTGTTTGATTCGCGGGCTATACACCGGAAATTACGGTAATTTTGAAAAACCTTTTCGGAAGATATTTATATTCCTCTGAATTTAAAATTCAAAATTTTTATAGCATATAAATCTTAGAGTTTTAAGAATTCGGCATTTTAATAATTAAAGTTTTTATCTTTATTTGTATTTTAAATCTCTCTTATAATCTCTGCTTGTCCTAATTTTTCTTCTATAAAAAATTTCAGTGTGATATTCAATGATACCAAATGCATAAATGGAACCTGAAAAAAAAACAATAAATTCTAAAAAGCTGAAAAGATATATAATTTTAAAATTTAAACATGGCACTTTATTTGGATGTGAAAAATATTGTTTAAATATTAAACCCTCTTTCAAGCAAAAATTTACTTTAATTTCTCTCACTTATGAATGTTCATGTATATTAATTATTATTATGCAACATAAAAATATTATTTTTCGAAATGTGTTTATAAAATATATTACTCTGAATTTCAAATTTTATCTTCAACAAATGATATTATTATATAGTATAAATGTTTTAGTTTAATAATATTAAATATTCAGCCATTTACTTATGAAAGTTTCCATTTAATTTGCTTGTGTAATCTAATTACGCAAAACTCAAACTGAGGTGTGAGGGAGGGTAAAAAATGTTATTTTTTTAATTTTTTTTAATTAAATAGCTCTTTACTAAAAACATAGCGAAACAATAACATTAGAATTATTATTAGACTTCAAATTGATTATGGATGAAATATTATAAATATACTACATTAAAAAGTATTAACAAAACATTAACTGCAGACATGTAAAAATCAAATTTGCTTATCTTTTGTAGGTCTTTTTACTTCTAAAAATTACTATTTTACATTCTTTTAATGTAAATTAACTTTTTCATATTGAGTAGTAAACGAAACTTAACGAAAAAGACAGCAGATTTAACAATTAAATTTCAAAGAGTTAAAAAGAGATAATAGTTTAAATTTTTGATGTGATGTTTGTCTAATGTATAAAGAATATTTTTTAATCGTTAAATTTTTTTTTTGCACGAAAATTTCTACTGATATTTTTCAATTAAAAATAGCTCGTTTCTAATGCAAAGTCAATTGGAAAACTGATCCAAGCACGCGGAGTGACGTCAAGCAGCGAGTCGCTCCCTATTGGCTACCGGGGGAAATGGCGCAACCTTTAGATATAGTAACCCACAGATTATATAATCTGTGTAGTAACCTTGGTTATAACCATAGATTAACATCCAAGATAGGACATTCCCATGGGGCATAATGGTAATGCGATTGCGATCGTAGCGCCCTTAGTGACAATGGGGAAGAAACTCCCCATCCCTGGTGTATGCTTATTATGGAGTATCTATCTTATTGTGATCTTTCTTTTTTTAATGTTGCATGTTTACGTTTTCGATAGAATCTTACACAGATACATGAACAGAGAATAGACATTCTATTCTATATATCTAATATCTATTCTATGTTCGTGCACGGATATATGTTTTTTTTTTTTTTTTTTTTTTTTTTTTTTTTACATTAGTGAACGGTTTTAAGTGCAACGAATACTAGGTAAAAATTTCGTCTTGAATGCTATATATCAAAAGCAATGGTGTAACATAAAAATATACGAAATGTTGAACTCTACAAGTCCCAGAAAATTTCATAATTATTCCCCTTTGGCAGGAAAATTTTTATAGCCCGTGTTTTATAAATTTATGAAGTTTAACGTATTAAACAATCGTTACAATAATCTTTTAAAATTTATGCATTTTCACTTCCTTAGAGATAAAATAAAAATATTGTTTTTAATGAAAATAACGTACAATCAATTCAATAATGTTTATAATATTAACATATAAGAAATAATAATAATAATAATACAGATAGGGAAAAATTCCTTTCGACAAATTTTTAGAATTGTATAAATCTAAAAGTTAAAAATAAATAGAGGTACTGACATTACACTCAATAAAATTTTATTCGATATGAATAAATTGACACAATACCTGAATTTGGTTTTTTACAATTTAATCTTATAAACTTACATATTTGCATTCTTAACAGAATTTTCTGGCGGCTTTCTTTTATATTATTAGTCTAATTATCATTTTGTAAGTTAAAAATGAACAATACAAGTACGGGAAAAAAAGCAGCTAAATAAATGAAGCAAGCATGAATAGAATATCGTCTGACACCTGCTTCGTTTTAGGAACGAATAGATATTCAAACCATAGAGGATAAACATATTTCTTCAACATAGGTAAATTTCGGAGGTTTGTTAGTTCTTCCCCCTTGCCGATAGTGACGCTAGTACTGTTGCCATTACAGATTTTGCCATAAATGTCCTATCTTGGTCCTTAATCTATGGTTATAACCACCCTCGCCCGAGAGTCGGCTCTTTATTACTTTCGTTTCCAGCTCAGAGGAAAGATAGGAGTAGAGAGCGAACCCCATTATTCTTTCAGCCAGAACTTGAATTCAACATGTTTTCGCTCTTTCATCGCCAAAAAGATGTCTTTTTTGGCGGGGATCATTTTTCGATCTTTCGGATCTCATTGTCGGTCAACTCAAGATCCAGTGAGAGATTTCGAGGAGCTTTTGACGGTAGAAAACCCGGTTTGGCGCGCATATCTGCACTCCGTCACATGACGGAGGGCAGAGATGTAGACTCAAGAAAAAGTTACCAAATTATTTTTGCAATCAGCGAAAAATTCGTAAAAATACAGGCTTCTGGTTGGTCAATCTTGTTTCGCTAACAGCGAAACATTTATCTGGATCCCGGCCAGTTATAACTGAAGTGGCAATCTCGCTAACAGCCTACAGAGGTCGTTAAACGTTATGTTGTTATCTCATTTTTGGGGAGAAGTTGAAGCCAACATGTTTCCACTTTCATTGCTAAAAGAGTGTCGTTTTTTGGCGGCGATTCTTTTATTGGAAACAGAAAAGTGCCATGCGGTCATGGAAGTTGTAACCATGAAGTTATATCCAACTTCTTTGGGTGCGGTAGAAAAGCGCCGACGCAATAAAGTTTCGGCGGGAATCCGAAGGGAAGAAAGAAGGCGTGCTGCAACTTACTTTAGTTCCACTTGCTTCCGCCAGGGGGTGCAATATTCTCTATACGAACATTCGATACTGGTCCCTGCTACCTTACTCCAAATCCATGAACCTTGAATATACGCAGATGGCTCTGTCATGAACGGTGGAGCAGCATCTGCATTTACAGTCAGCCTTCAAAATTCATTCATATACAGTTTTACCGTTAAACTTCATATAGATAACTCGATTTGCCAAGTTAAATTGTTCGCAATTCAGAAGCAGTAGAATGGTCCATTAATTCTCCACATCAAGAAATTCTAATCCTTGTAGACACAGACCGGGAGCCGGCAGCACAGACAATCACCTCATCGAGTTCACGGATGAAATTCTAGGATTAGTTAAATCTTGATTGGCATATTAAAACGCAATCGGTCTGCCGAGTCATATCTTGATGGAGAACACCTGAAAACCCGATTTTAGTGGCTAACTCGTAGATTTACCATTGTGTTTTCCTACACCAAAAGGTATGAAAACATGGAGGACTGGGAGCAGGAAAACACAATGGTAGACCTACGAGTCAGCCGCTAAAATCGGGTATTCAGGCATGGGCGTAGCTACAAAACAAATTTCGGGGGGGGGGGGGGGTAGGAGAGAGTTCAAAATTTTCCAAACTTATAATTGAAAAATTTTTCACAACGTGAAACAAATTGCTCTATTTTCCAACTAAAATGATGTGTTCAATATGTGTTTAATGATAGTGATACTTATACAAAAAAAAAAAAAAAAATCTTTCCAAACAAAAACGCTGAAACTAAAAATATAAGAATTATAATTATTGGTTTTTTTAATGAAAGTTTTTGTCTTCAATTGTGTATGAATCATAATCGCACTTCATATCAAAATAGCCTCATATTTTTAGATTTTTGAGAAAGGAACAAAGTTTTGGACGAAATGTATTGGAGACACTGTTGATGGACAACAGTAGAGAAATTCAGGTCTGGTAGATGTATGATACTTTCGTGATATTTTCGTAGCACGGAGAAGCATAATGAGAAAATGAGTCTGGCTGCTTTTTGCATTTCTTTTGAAAGTTTAACTATTTTACTATTACAGAACTCAGAAAAGTAGTCAGCAAAACAATAAAAAATTCTTCTTTTTTTTACTTTTTATTTAAAAAAAGAAAAAGTGTTTCAAAAATCTATAATTTCCCAACTCTAAGTTCAAATTTCCCAAGTTCACATATATTGGAAGGGAGGCTCCCCCCCCCATAACCCCCCATCGCAACGCTTCTGTTTTCAGGTGTTTTCCACCAAGATATGACTTGGCAGACCGATTGCGTTTTAATGTGCGAATAAAGATTTAACTAATCCTAGAATTTCATTCGTGAACTGGATGAGGTGATTGTCTGCCGGCTCTCGGTCTAACAGCCACTCATCATATGACGCCCTTTAAATTGCATTTCCCCGTAATTATATCATTTATATCTTATCCACAATCTTCTGCTAAAATTCCCTAACAAAATGTTCTACATCTCATGGATAAAATCTCAAATCGGTATTCCTGGAAACCATAGATTTCTCATATAAGAAGTAGACGCCAATTTGGTAACCTTTTCTTGAAGTCTACATCTTTGCCCTGCGTCAGGTGACGGATGGCAGAGATGCGCGCCACACCGGTTTTTCTCCCGTCAAAAGCTCCTCGAAATCTCTCGCTGGATCTTGAGTTGACCGACAATGAAATCCGAAAGATTCCAATAAAGTGGTCACCGCCAAAAAAGACATCCTTTTGGGGATGATAGAGCTAAAGTATGTTGGATCTGTTCTGTCTGAAAGAACAATGGGGTTCGCTCTCTACTCCCATCTTTCCTCTGAGCTGGAGAAAACGAAAGTAAAGAGCCGACTCTTGGGCGAGGGCGGTCATAGATAATAACCAGTACAACGAATATCTTCTTTAACGATCGGAATTCAAATATACCTTTAAACAAAAATCTTTGTATGAATGCGCCCACTCGACCAAGGGCCGCGAAACCTACGGTATAATTAAAAAGTTGAAGTTCATCTGTAATCGCCCCACGTTAGCTAACTATATCTAGAGTTTCAAAAAAACCGCAGATTTTGAGGGACGGGAATAAACCCAGGAATTTTGGGGAATAAACCCGGAATTTTGGGGAATATTGGAAATTTTGAAGGAGTTTTGAAGATAAACAAAACCAGTTATTTTTCAATTTGAAATTTTTATTTTAAAGAAATTTCAGGGAAGAAATGTTCCAAGAAGATAGATTTTATGTCATGAATTCACAAAACTTATGATTTTACAGATTAAGTCTTTATAATTTATTAGCTTTACAACAATGGCGGCTGTAAATAGGTGAGGATTTGAATGTTTCTTTTAAAAATAATTTTTTTAGTTTCTGTTGGCTCGCATATCTCTTATTAAAGCATACTTTATATTAATTTTTTAACAAGTTGCTTTTCATTTTTGCATTGATTTCATTTAATTTTGTTCATTTTCTTTTTTGTTTACATTCGTTGATTCGAAGAACAGAGGTGAAGTTTATATTCACGTTAGGGAAGATGAATCTCTCATCTGCCTCTTTTAATTTTTACTTATGGACGATTAAACTACCAAATTACTTATGATATTTTAATTTCTCTTACTCAATATTTCTGCAGTTTAAGCCTGTATTTCGTTAGTTTTCATGTAAACCGGGCAATTTTTTTAATATTTTATGTTATTAGTTTTGTTTACATTGACAGAAATTGAAATCATTTAAAATAATAAATTAAAAATTTTTCATGCTTAAAGCTTTCTGAAAACTCTCGGAAATTTTCAAAATTTCCTACCCAAAAAACTCGGTTTATTCCATCCTTTGCAACTCTAACTATATCACTGGTCATGGAAGTTTCCCATCATTTTTACACAAAATTGGGGAAAGAGACTCACCGCTTTGCCCATGCTAAAAGAACATTGATAACTCCACCCATTATATTTTTGGAAACTGTTCCATGATGAACCATCATTTTCATTTTGATAAGAACAAAAGTTTGCGTGAAAATCTAATAAAACTCTTTTTAACCCAGACAATTTTCAAAGACTTTTTCAAAACTGTGATAGTCTCAATGAATACTTTTCGTTTATCCTTAAGACTTTGGCAAAATCATCATGATTTTTCACTCACCTATTTGTCTGTTATTTTCATTACTACTGTTATTTTTTCTTATTTTAGTATCCAATCGTGTATTTTTGTAAATATGGAAATATCTGTAATATAATGAATTTTTTAAAGTTGTAATAAACAGGCGCCTGCCTGTGCTCTGGATTCTGAAACAGCTTTTCCCCTCGTGGCCATTTAATTCCCATTCCCATGCAGTAGGTCGTCTGCCCACGAGAGGGATTTTCCTATGCCCGGCTGCGTTTTTCTCCTCGTGAACTTTTTGTTCCTATGCCTCACGGTTGGTTGTCCACGAGTGGGTGATTTCGGTTCCTGCTGCCTGCGGCACTGTATAGCAGACGTTCTGCACACTCTCTGCAAAATCTGTTACTGCAACATACTGCTACAAGCGGCGCACTCTATTCTAAACAAGCCTCTATCCGAACGAAACTACGTTTTATAACCTACTCAAAGATATATCACAAGAGGAGTGTCAACAAAAATTAGAAAAATGGCCCCCGGGGGGAACAAAGTGGGGGGTGAAGGGGGACGGTATGTGCATAATATGAAAGAGTGATCACAGGGCTTTCCTATGATGTATCACATGGGGGGGTTGGGGAAAAGTTGGAATATTGCCCTCCACCCCGTGTATCGTTCGATAGCATCCCCTGGCGGCAGAAGGATGAAAAGGGGGAAAAGGTGCTAATTGTTGAGATTTGTTATGTAAATTTGTTCCATATTTTTAGACAATTGTATGGGGTAGCAATGAACAGATTACAATTTTAAAACGCCCTCTAGTGGTGAAAAAATGAGTTAAGAGGGAGGAGTGGATGTTTGGTAATGTGGAAGCTAACAGCTTTAAAATGGTATGCCACATGAAAAAATCCATTTCCGTCCCCCACGGGGTAAAATGCGCCCTATTGGTCTGGGGTAGAAATAGACACCACCGATCGAAGACACTTGAGGAGTTTCATCTTCGGCCAAGCCTTCAAATGTGGCCGAATGTAGCTGTAGCTTAATTAGAAGCTGAGTTAGAAAATTGCCCCCCACCCCCCTGAAATTCAACTCCGGATGGGAGAATTGTTCATAAATACGAAAGAATGGCCAAAGGGTTTTCCGATGATATATCACATGAGGGGTTCGGAAAAAGTTTGAAAATGCCCCCACCCCGTGGTTCCGCTCTGGCGCCCCTGGAATTTACCCACCCTCTTCTTTGAAATTTTATATTTAATAAAAAATAATTATCGGAGGTTTCCATCAGAAAACAACATCTACAAGACACTTATTGTAGAAAACGCTACGGTTTTGAGAAAAAATGTTTCCCCCCCCTTCCTTCCCCCCAAATTCAACTCACCCATCTTCTTTAAAATTTTTAAGTGTTATCAAATATCTCACATATTAAAATCGATCCAAAAAATCGACGTAAAATAATAATTAGTAGACAAACGCTTTTGTAGAAAACTGTACGGTTTAAAAATTTCTTCCCGCCCCTCCTCTCCCTCAAAAATTTAACTCCATCGCTTTCATTAAAATTTTTAAGTATTATCAAATGTCATAAATTTTAAAATCGATAAAAAAAAATCGCACGTAAAATAAAGATAATTAGTGGAGACAGTTTGGATTTAAATAATATGCCGTTGGCAAGTCTTTCTTTTTCTTTTTAAAAATCGATTTTTTTGGTAAAATAAAAAGTTCTTAGTCGATTTTTAAGAAAATTAGATATTCGGAATTAGCGCCGAAAAATATTAATAGATGCATACTTTTAAAATCTGTAAATGGTTTGTTTGTTAAAATATTACACCCCGTAAAAAAATCCTAGTCCGAAAATTATCTCTGGTTTTACCTACAGGTGCTTTAAATGTTGTCGGGGGGAAGGAAATGAAATTCAAAATAAATCCTTTCATTAAATCACAGTTTTAATTGATAAATAGAGTTCTACTGGGAATATTTAAACGAAAATTACATATTTGTATTTTGAGATGAAAAATCGGTTTCGTTTAGGTTTTCAGGCAAAAATCTGAGTTTCGGCGAAAATGCTGTAGAAAATTCGGACGGGCCGAAACTATCCGTATTTCAAAAATCTCGCTTCTTCCTTCGGAAATTTTCGACATTACTCATTGATTTAAGCTGTATCGGCTCACATGAGACACTCTTTTTCTATTGCTATGAATTTCACTATTTGTAATTACCAACATGACTGATTCAAGACGTGAGTGCAAATTATATAGTAAGCAATGCATATGGGGCTAAACTTTGACGTGCATATTAAAATTAGCAGACTTAACATTAATCTAATACTTATAGTTTGAAACCGCAGAAATATTTCCAATACTCTTTTTAAAAGTTCTAGTATAACAGATGATCATTTACAAAAATCATTATATAAGACAAGTCGATGTATGTATACCTAAAACATTTTATAATTAGATGAAATTCGTATAATTAGAAAATCATTCTGTGTTGTTGATGAATTAATTACATTTTATTTCATATGAAAATAAAAAGTTTTGGTCAGAAGGCACAGAGAGCCAACTTGGGCCACACGTGTAATTAATTAATAATTATGTATATTTATTTTTGTATTAATTACTTAAAAATTTTTTTTTGACGTTTTCGCTTTTGTTAGTAAGATTACCGAAATTCGTTTTCGATTTCAGTTTTGGCCTTAAAAACCTGTTTCGGTCGATCCTTATTTGTAATTAGCGAAAAAATTACACACAAAGGCATTAAATACAAATCTCTAAGTGAAAAATTTGTAAAAATTTTATAGGCCAGGAAAAAATTCTACTTCTCGTGGCGACAGCTGTCTAGGCTCGGAAAGATTGCAAACATCTGCGTTCTACTGCTTGCTTTTGAAAGAAAAGAAAATGAGATTTTATAAATCGATTTTTAATGGATTTTTCAACTTTTTACAGGAATATCGGAATAATTTTTAGAATTTCTGTAAGGGGAATTTCTTTGCGTCTGCGGTGCAATTTTAGATTTTTTGCGCCCGGTAGATTTTAATATACGGTCCTTTTTAAAAAGGCCCGGTTCATTGATCGCACTACAGCGCTGTAATTGTAGCAAACACTCCCTCTCTCTCTGAGTTTTTCGAAGAAGTTTTCAGCGTTTTGATAAAAATCTATGCTTTAGTTGAATTGTGATAACTTTTCCATTCTTTTAATTGGGGTTTTTAATTAATAACTGAGCTAATTATCATAAATTAATTCTGAGTCTCAGAAGACACTTTGGGCAAGCCTCACAAAAATTTTCACCCTTATATGGGCCGTAGATTTTGCTAGCCATCGAAAACAGACAGACACACACACAAAGAGAGAGAGATAGTCAGAGCGAAACTTCCTTTTATTAGTATGGATGAGTTCTTTAGTTTCTGCCCACCCTCTTTCAGTTCAATTTTGAATTGGTACACTACTGATTTTTTTTTCAACAAAGTACTTATGAACATCAAAATTCATTTATGTATTCACCAAAAATAAATAAATTTATTACTAATTGTAACATTTGGAAATTGAACAATAAAATTACATGCATGCAGAAATTTGCGATGAAAAACAACGATTAAGGAAGAGTACGTATTTTATTCGAAACTTTCATTGAATGGCGTACTATTTGATAAATTGAGGAAAGCAACGAAGACAGCGATAAATGAGCCAACTTAGGTCAATCTAGTGCCAATGTTTCCCCACCTGGGAATGTTATGGTAAACGAAGAGCCAGCTCATATACAGTATGTACTAGTTTTTAGTAGTAGCCTTAGCCTTACTACTAACGATTAAAATGACGTCACAATTTAAGGAAAGCGTGCATTTCCTTTCGTAAAACTGAAATTTTGGCGCGGTTACGTCCAAGATGGCGTAATAGACTTTACCCATGAATGGCAACAGCCACGCCTGGGCGGGTATGTACCCTAGGGGTCTGCACGGGCCGAAATTTCCAGTCCCGGGCCCGGCCCGATTCATAGAAAAAAATTCGGCCCGGTCCGATACAAAAATTAAAAGTCCCGGCCCGGCCCGGAAAAAAATTAAAATCGCGGCCCGAGTGAATTTCTACAAAACATTGATTTTTGCGTCGATTTGGTTAAAAATTTGTCTCGTACGAGGAGTTCTGACCAAAAATATTTATCTTAGCTTTTTTTTTTTCATGTTTTAAATCTTTATTTTTACAGAAGTGCCGCAGGTTGCGATATTTATTTTTTTTAATGAATCTCTATTTTTTGCATGTAAATGTTTCAGTTATGATTAACTGAAATTTTTACATGCATTTTTACATTGTTAGTCGATATTCCATGTATTGAAATGTTAAAAATGGGAAAAATGCTATACAGTAAAATCTTCTAAGACGGAATTGCATAGAAAAGAAAACTAGTATGTTGTGGCAATCACAAAACTTTCTTCTATATAAATCCCGTCAATTAAATCATTTAAATAGTACAAGAAATTACATCAATTTAGCACCAATTCATATCAAAGTGTATCTGAATTTGAAGTTTGATAAAAATTCGTGCCTTAGTTCTTGAGATAGAACTATAGCGGAAATTCTGAAAAATGTAGCTTAGCAGCGCCACCTGTTGAGTCATTTACACCAATACATAAACAGGAATAATTGATATCCAGGTATACATGGATCTGAAGTTCGTTGAAAATCTAAGCATTAGTTCTTGAGTTAGAGCTATTGCGGAAATCACAAAAAACAGCATAGCAGCGCCACCTATTGAGCGATTTACACCAAACTGTATAAAATGTCAATTGATGTCAAGGACTAACTGATTCTAAAATTTGATGAAAATTCGTGCATTAGTTCTTCAGACACACCTATAGTGGAAATTCTGAAAAATACAGCATAGCAGCGCCACCTGTTGAGCGATTTACACCAAAATGTCAATTCATGTCAAGGATTAACTGATTCTGAAGTTTGGTGAAAATTATTGCATTAGTTCTTGAGATACAGCTATAATGGAAATTCTGAAAAGTGCAGCATAGCAGCGCCACCTGTTGAGCGATTTGCACCAAAACACAAACTGCACTAATTCATATCAAAGTATACTTGAATCTGAAGTTTGATGAAAATCCAAGCATTAGTTGTTGAGATAGAGCTATTGCGGAAATCGTAAAAAATGCAGTATAGCAGCGCTACCTGTTGAGCGATTTACACCAAAATGTACAAAACTTCAATTCATGTCAAGGACTAGCTGAATCTGAAGTTTGATAAAAATCCGTACATTAGTTCTGGAGATTGAGCTATTGCGGAAATCGTGAAAAAGGCTGCATAGCAGCGCCACCTGTTGAGCGATTTACACCAAAAACTAATCAGCACCAATTTATATCAAGGGTTAACTGAATATAAATTTTATATTAAATTCCGTGCATTAGTTCTTGAGATAGAGCGCCCACAAAATTTGTGTCACATACAGACAGACTCACAGACAGACATTTTGTAAAAACATGTTTTTCGGAATCCCGGACCCCTAAAACGTGTAAATCCGTCGAAAACCGAAAGTCGAAAATTTTCACGAATCCAATACTTTCTTCTTGTAAAGATAGAAGAAAGTAAAAAAACGCGTTACAGACAAGTTCCCTTCTTAGCAAGTGTAAATGTATTATATATTCTTTTCTTACGTATTAGTATATTAATTTTGCATGGATCAACACGTTTTTCAGTTTAAAACAGGGCTCCGTAATAGGCATGTTCTTTTTCACACATTTTACTATATTTTAATTTAGCTATATTTTAATAAGCGTAGAAATTACTATTCTTTAAAAAGAATAAATTTAAATTTTTATAACTGTAGCATAATGGCGATTTAAAAATGTGTGCATTTTTAGCAAATATTTTTCGGCCAGGCCTAATTTTACTGACATTTGAATGGACCGGGCCACGCTGAGACAATGATTTTCACACGTTGGTGTGCCAAAACTAGGACTGAAAATTTTGGCCCGCGAAGTATTGGAATGAAACCAGTTCCTGGCTCTGTACAGAAAAAAATAAGTTAGGCCCGGGTCGACCTTCAGAAAAAAGTATGGCCTGGCCCGAGTGCCGTGAATGATGGGCCGGCCCATGCAGATGATGATCTAATGCATCCCCCGATAAAGACTTTATTGGACGAAGGGGAAGCAGTGTTAAAATGTTCTTCACGCCTATTGGTGTTTTTCTTCTGTATACCCGCGGCTGACGTCATATGGGTAAAGTCCATTTGCGATGGCTTTCCTTTTCGCTGGCACCGAGATTAATACCCCCCCCCCCCCCCAAAAAAAAAAAAAAAAAAAAAAAAATATATATATATATACAGTAAAACTCGGATATAACGCTCTTCCGGGGGACCGGGCTAGAAGAGCGTTAAAAGCGGGAAAGCGCTAAATGCGGGAGAAAGTTTTCGACATTTTAAAATTGAGAATATTAGATTATCTGCTTTAAATAATGCAGGGAATCATTTTCGTGTATTATTTAAAATAGAAACTCCACAGCATAGGTACAAAAACGTTTCCTTCATTTTAAATACCACAAATTTACATAGTGTTTACAAAGTGTATTATTATTTCAAATCAGAATAAGTAAAAGAATTGTTAACATTAAAAGCTACAAAATATATTTAACATTTCTAATAGGAACCTTTATCCTTATATTAAACATAAAATAAAATTATGAAAGAAACTAATAATAATATTTTGTTAAAAAAAATGTAACATTTGTATTCTTGAGCACCACTATGAGGACTATAAACTTTCACTTACTGTTTATTCTGTTTTAGAGAAAAACTCATCGAGTTTCGTCTGACGGGTGGACGAACGGCTACACAAAAGAGAGTTTTCTGCTTTGTTTATATGTCTTAATATATCTTCATATGAAGCGGCGGTATCTACTGAAGCAGTGTATAGGCGGATAGTGCTAAAAGCTTCCATTACTTCAGCTATCGTTGGGATGCGCTCTTGAACAACGCCATCAGCAACTTCATCAGGGTCCTCTTCTTCTGCGGCATCCTGTACAGTGTCCCCTATAATGTCGTCAATGCTCCTAACGTTGCATGTGATAACGTCTTTATCAATGTTAAGATAGTTCTGAAGGCTGTGTGCGTTTTCTGCAAGATGCTCGCAAACAGCTTGCCAGTCCTCGTCGTCTATAGGATCCGACCACTCTTCAGCTGCATCCATATTATAGTTGGCGTCTGTTATGAAGCCTGCCTTTTTAAAGCAATTTGGAATTATTTTAGGTTCGATTGCATCCCAAGCAGCGCTAAGGTAGTTCATGGCGTCGAGGAGAGTTACAGAAGATCGACTACTTTTATTTTCCATTTCATGTAGAAATCGTTTCACTATACGTTTGCGATAATGTTGTTTTAAAACCTTTATGATCCCTTGATCCATCGGTTGAAGTATGCTTGTGGTGTTTGCAGGTAAAAATTCCAGAGAGACGTTTGTAATATCTGGTATTTCTTGGGGATGCGCTGCGCAATTGTCTACGAATAGTATGACATGCCTATTTTGCTTCCGCATCTCGACATCAAAATCAGAAACATATTTAATGAACTGGGGACCCGTCATCCAAGCCTTACGTTGATGTGCGTAGTCACAGGGCAGTCGTTTGATGTTCTTGAAACAGCGAGGTTTGGCCGATTTTCCAATCACTAGAAGCTTGCGTTTGTCGCTCCCATCGGCGTTGGAACAAACAAGCACAGTAACACGTTCTTTACTGAGCTTCCCTCCATGGCACTGCTCATCTTTTAATGTTAAGGATTTATCAGGCATCGCTTTAAAAAATAAGCCAAATTCGTCGGCGTTATAAATATCACAAATGGCATAGTTTTTCATAAGCCTTGGAAGATTGTTCTTTTTCCAAAATTCTGCATTTTCTGTGTTCACGGCAGCGGATTCTCCGCAAATCTTCTTGTACACAATGCCGTGGCGGGTTCGAAATCGGTCTAACCACCCATTAGATGGAGTAAAATCTTCAATTCTTAGCTTTTGAGCTACCTCTGCAGCTTTTTCTTTAACTATGGATCCGCTGACAGGTATGTTACAGTGTCTAGATTCAAGAAACCACTCGTACATAACTTTTTCTAAATCTTCATATTTTCCTGTTTTCACTCTCTTTTTCTTTGAGCCACCAATAGCAGCATTTTTTTCAATATCTTTTCTGTTTTGAAGAAGTGTCCGAAGGGACGACGGTGCGATATTCATAGATAACGCAAAATCTTTTTGGCTCACAATAGGGGATTTTTTGTCATAATTTTTTAGAATTTCTAATTTTTTTGAAATTGTCAGCGTCTTTCTTTTCATACTCTTAGATTCCATGTTGCCTCTAATTGGAGTCGCCAGCGATACTGCTTACTTATGTGTAAATGAAAAAAGCGGGAACAATTTGTATGAAGTAAGAGACAGACAGGTGCTACTGTGATGGACGGAAGAAATTCTTTTAATCTCTGATCCAATGAGAAAAAAACCGCAGGGCTAGCTGATTTTTTTTTAACATAGTCTTTGGGCGTTGGCTGGCTGCCAATTCCACGCATCCCCACTTTCACTCTCTCTGTGTGTGTACGGGCGAGAAAATGAAAACTTCGGATGCAAACCAAAGCACCAAAGCGTAATATCCGGGATTTCTTTGTTCAAAGGACCAATAAAAAGCGCGTTAAAAGCGGGAAAGCGTTAAAAGCGGGGAGCGTTAAAAGCAATGAATTTTTACATTGTTCTTATGGGTATGGTTCAAGGGATCGGGACAAATGAGCGTAAAAAGCGGGAAAGCGTTTTAAGCGGTGAGCGTTATATCCGAGTTTTACTGTATATATATATAGTGTTGCTTGTCAATTATAGCGACCACTTTATAGGGACTTTAATTTCAATATCTGCAGAAAGAAAAGTAAGTGAAAATTACATCTTTTTCATGGAATCCTAGCAAAATCTTTAACTATGTGACGGTGAACACACGTTTTCTCTTAAAAATTATGTCATTTTAGAATTTTATCCTTCCAAGGTTAAGATCTTCCATTTCCTAATATCAGATTTAGCAGAATAAAAAAGTGAAAAGGACGTCATACTTGAAAATGAATGGGTACTTTCGTCTATAAAATTTTAATATTTTACCATGATTGTAAAATAGCGTTATTTTCACTGCCTTCATTCACTGTCCTCATGCTAGTTCTAAAATTAAGGGCCCAAGCCAAAGTTTTTGGATTGCATCAGATAACCTCAAAAAAAAAAAATGGACCGCTTCCATTGGCAAAAATGGTCGAGTTTAAAGGTGATCGCGTATATTCATTAAAACTATGCCTCTTTATTTTGTTAACAACAAAATGAAGTAATTTTCATCAACATTTCGTTTTACTGGACCTGAAATTAAGGTCCATTATGATAGTTATTCAAAACATCAAACTAGAATATACCTTAATATTCCATAACGATCGATAATGCATAACTATCGAATCCATTAAATCGGAAACGCAGCTGTATACAGCTGAAAAATTATAATAATTAAAACAACTTCAAGAAATAATAATCTATAAATAGAATAAATTCATACTGCATGCACGAACTTTTATTCATAGTTTGCACCGTTTTCAGATTCATTTGGAATGCAGATATTTAAGCAATGTATGACGGTTTGAAAATTAACACATTATTATGATACAATTACAGTAAATTTTCTTCTTGTTTGATCAATTAAAAGTAATATTTATGCTAACATGATGTTATTTTGACAAAGTTCAAAAGAAATATTTCAGATTACGATTTATGTTTATTTATTAACCATTTGAAAAAATGGTTATTGTCCTCTGTCAGGGTATGAAATCAAAAACATATCTGAAGCTTTTTATTAGTTGAATCCGCATTTTATTCGTTTTCTGATTGGTCTATACAGTAATCTGTATTTTCCCTTTACTTTCAACAGAGATGGATACTTCTGTTGCCACTATGACAAAAAAGTAATAAAAACTACAAAAAAAAAAAATTAATAACTCAGAAACAAATTGAGATACAGTTTTCAAACAAATTGCATTTAAAAGTACATTCTTTTCTCTATACGACTGTGTAAAAAGTAATATTGTGGGATGTTTAGAAGTTTAAGAATGAAATTTCATTTAAAATTGGTCCAGGAATATTAATGTGTAATCTACGGCGTACGTAATGTATGACCAGCTCCGTAGAAGTTTAAAAATTTACAGTACCGAAAAATATCAAACTGAAATTTCTTTTAAAATTTGTTCATAATGGGTCCAGGAATGTTAATGTTTAATTCATGGCCTACGTAATGTATGACCAGTAATCATTTTCCAAATGGTCGTTGTAATTTGTTAAATTGCTTTTATTTATTTATTTATTTATTTATTTATTGAACAACAAACATACGACTTGTGCGCTTGACATGATAGCCCGCTTACGATTTATGCTACTCGATGTTATCCAATAGGCCACAAAATCCGAACCACAAGAGCTGAGTAACAAAACTAGAAATATTGTCGCGCATGGAGGCAGTTAGATAAAAACGAATGTTAATGGAATAAATTAATTTTCTTTCAGAATTCAGCACGTGAAATTTTATGTAGAAATCACAATCTCGTGATTGCAAAACTAAATACTTATTTTTAAAGTTTTAGAATCGTTACATGTTTTGTGAAACGAACAGCCCTAAATTTGAAAGAATAGCAAGGGGTAAAAATCAATAATGAGAAGACAACGGTTTAGTTTCTCCTTACCTTCTCTAGATGATTCATTTGTTCCTCTTGATTTAGAAAGTGCAAGTATTATCTCTGCGCCCTATTATTATCCGGAAACTGTTTGGAATCAAATCATTTCTCCAGAACCAGAAGCATTTATTCCATATATTTATCAGTATCCCTACTATGAAATATCAGATGAGCAATCCTCAAACGTTCCTTCTTTCGTTAACCCGTCAATAACTCCAAGTAGTTCAAGTGTTTTTGATGCTTCAGGTCATTACAATGATGGTAATTGCGATTTTATCGATGGATCCTTCTACTGTAGTATAAATACACCGTATGGGGATGGAATAATTCCTGAAGATTATCCATCACATGACGAGTCTCTTGCACCTGAAAACGTTGGAGAACTTCCTGCAGGATTACCCACCACATATCCAATAGTTACAAATTATGGAACTGTTACAATTCTGCTGAGACATTTAATTCGAATCGATATATCGCCAAGAAAGGCTGTGTACTTAACTAATTCACCAGCTTATTGTGTTGCTGTCATAAATGGAGGCGGTAACAAAAGTTGCGTTATTCATCCCAATGGTAAAGTACTTCAGGATGGAAAAGAGATACATATGGAAACTTTCAACCGCACTGCAAAAATCACCAATCGTGGTATTGTATTTACTTCGAAAGACCTCTACTTGTCGTACGTCGTAGATGCTTCAGGAACTAAAACAACATCCGAAAAGTTCAGAAATTTCAATTACGACTTTAGTTTGGAAGTGTTTTGCGACTCGATGATGCAAAATGATGTTGTTGAATGCCATAGAATGGTGAATGAATCGACTTATAAAAGTTATTGGAATGGGGATGAAGTTTGGACAATTGGAGGACTCCGTGTAAAGCAAAATAGAACGGGTGATGTTAAAGTCACACGAAATGGAGAACGATATATCATCCGATCATCACCAATAACAGGACAAGTGACGGTGAAGACACTTCAAATGGAAACGATCATTGGACGGTATCCTAATAATTATTTGTTTGTTCGTAAAGGAGATAAAAAGGTTACCGCTGGTGTTACAGAATTCGTTGTCCAAAATGGAAGTCAAAAGGCTGGCATTAATAATGCGGGTGAAGTAACCCTTTTTTAAGTAGCAACTTATTTTTTTTTTGACACAAGATTTGTAGAGTAACAATTGAAAATTCATCTTTTTCAGCACGATAACATTAGAGAAAAGCAAAAATTTATTAGTCAAGTGCAGCAAATGAAAATTTTAAATATCTACATTTCAAAAATACTTTTAAATTTCAGTTCTTTAACGTAAATTTTGATAAAGTACAATATTCTTAAAGTTGAATAATTGAATATGTAAGTTCTTGAATAGACTGATGAAAATTATAGAGTTTGCAATAAATAGTTCAATGTTCTGAACGAAATGAATAAAATTAAAGTTTAAATATCTTTAAAATTTTGTCTTCTGCCTGTTAATCTCCAGGATAACCTTTCGTAATCGGATCCAAAGCCAAGGCTGGCGCCAAACATGATCGATGCTGGCAATGCGGTTTCAATGAATGGCAGGTTACATCAGTGATAAGGTTTAAAGGTAATGCGGTAACCAAAAATATACTGGTTGCCATTAATATACCGAAATTCGGTGACGTTGTAACTAGGTTATTTTCAACAATCCGAAAATTAATGCTGGGGCAACTGACCCGTGTCCATTTTTGCTAATATCGCCGGCGTTCGACGTCAATCTTGGCTACAAATCCGATTATGGAAATTTATCCAAATCATGAATTTAGTTGATGACCACAAAATTTCATAATTAAATCAATAGATGATATCTTTAAAGGTTAAACCGCAGAATTAACGACTGCTTGGCATATGACTTGGCGGCGCTGCGATAAATTCGCCAATTCTATCAACCTAAATATTCAGAACCAAATGTAAATTTATTTATTTATTTATTGAATAACAAACATACGACTTGTGTGCTTGACATGAGAGCCCGCTTATAAGTCGGAGACAAGATAGCACAAGGAAATATTACAACACAAGAGAAATACACCCTGGGAGTTCCACACAAAGTGTGTGTGCAATGGAACCAGCGGGAATCGAACCCACAAACTCTTACGCACAAGCAATTAGCTAACTGGTGCTTTGACCACTCAGCCGCAGAGCACCATCAATGTAAATTTATTTTATTTATTGAATAACAAACATACGACTTGTGTGCTTGACATGAGAGCCCGCTTATAAGTCGGAGACAAGATAGCACAAGGAAATATTACAACACAAGAGAAATACACCCTGGGAGTTCCACACAAAGTGTGTGTGCAATGGAACCAGCGGGAATCAAACCCACAAACTCTTACGCACAAGAGATTAGCTGACTGGTGCTTTGACTACTCAGCCGCAGACCCTCCACCAATGTAAATAAATACTGTAAACAAATAATTGAAAAATCGCCAATTTGGAGATTTTTTAAAATCACGCCAAGCAGTCTTTAATTCTCTAGTCGCACCTCTTTAAGGAATAGATGTCGCAGACGCACTGAGGTTGGCACGTTTTTGAGCCATTTTGGTCCCGTTTTTGAATATCTGTTAGGCCTAACGTGCGAAAATAACATGTTAGTTTCATTTTATTATGAAACTATTTTGGCACAGGTGTCATATACGCACCGGGGTAATAATTGGCGATCGGCGGCAAATTGGCGTTATTTTGCCAGACATGGTAACCTGGCTATTGTTGTTTATTTATTAATAAATTATTCATTTATTTTTATTTTCTTTTAAAAATTATATAAATTGTTTTGTTACTCGACTGCCAAGAAGGGTTATGTGTTTCACGCGTATCTGGGTATGTGGATTTCTTTATAGCATCGAAACATCCCAATGGCTGGATGAATTTTAATGAATGATGTCTCTATCGATTCGTCTTAACTGTCCGATGGTTATAGGCTAGGTTTTGTGGGTCAATCGTAGAATACTCTACTTCTCCCCAACTTGGCGATAAATGCGCCAAAGTGGCAACCTTGGTATTTAGTATTAACTTGGTATTAAGTGGCAACCTTGGATGTTATACAAAACGCGCCGATTTGGCGACTTTTTGAAATCGCGCCAAAGAATTATTCTCCGGTCGCATCGGTTTTGTTTTTATAAATTCAAAATGGCGGCTGTAAAATACAAAAGGGCGGTAGAGGCGAAAAACAATTTTTACGCGCCATATCATTGGATAATGGATAGGTCTATCAAAATGAAGACGAAGTTTCATTGACAATTTTACTGTCAGAAGATCCGTTTAAATATTACACAACCTGGAATTTGTGTAGGTAGGATCTCTAGCTTTACTGAAACTCTAACCTTCATAGACATCTATAGGCCTCATCAAACAGTGTTTGGCACAGATGTCATATACACCCCAGAGCATATTTTAAGGAATTTTCACTGGGCGACAAATGGTTTAGTCTGCTGTCTCAAATAAATGTTCATAAATCAACCCCTACCCCTGATAATAGCAAACCAAATAATAAGAATATCGACTGGCTGACAAAATTTTATATCTTATTAGTTATGTTTATTATTTTTCTCCTGTTGCTGGTTAGTAAACTACAAATTCGTCATTGAAACTTGTAAACCGCCTTATATATAATTAGGTAAAATTAAAGAGGTTACTTTCTCGTTTCATACAAATTTTTAATTGTTATGTTAGTAATGGACCAAACATAACATCTAACCGACCACATTCGCATGCCTAATTAAAACTTTATGTAAGAAAATTATTATTTAAATTCAATTTGAAATATTGCTTATTAGTTTGTACACTTTCCTTTTGTTTATAACCATAATATATCAGACTAATTAGGTAGTTGGAGCCTAGAATAAATTCTGAAATTCAAAAATAAATTTGACTTGAATCATTAAATAGTTCGTGAAATAGTACCTTAACTATAGTTTTAGACCCAATGTTGAACTAATCAAGAAAACATACTTTACTCTTGATGGATGAAAATCATCAAATTTAAAAATAATATAAAATTACTATGTTAAATTTTATAACATGTTTCCAAAATGTAAAATGAATAATAATTGTAGTGGTTAAACATATTTTGACTTTTACAAGTTACTATATTTTGCAAAGACTGGAACTAAACAAGGAATCAGATTTTACTCGTTTTCAAAAATCAAACTGTATCAATAAAATATTTCCAAAATGCTACACTAACACTTACAATGTTTTAAAATTTTAATACAAAGGACTGTCCAGAGTTGTATAATAAAGACGCACGTCATGATCGAAAATTGCCGCAATTTTCCGCAAAATTCGGAACTTTGCGGAAACTTTCAGAAAGAAGAATGTAATTTTTGTTCTTGTAACTCTTTTTTTTTTTTTTTTTTTTTTTTTTTTTTTTTTTTAATATCGAAAAATTAAAAATATTCCCAAATTTTATGTACGATTTATTTATTGTTTGGCAAAGGTGATTCTGTTCTGAAAATTAAAAAAAATTGGCCATCAGTCTGAAAATTCAGGCATAAAAAATATCACGAAAAAATATTGCGAATTTCAACAAATGGTCGTCGAAAGCAAAAATTAATTTCGTCAATCATTCGTAGAAAAAATCACCAATTTCGTTAAAGCATCGCGAAAAAAACGCGAATTTCGTCAAAGGACCACGGAAAAAAAACGCGAATTTCGTCAAAGAATAGCAAAATTTTATGTATGATTTATTTATTGCTTACCAGGGGTGATTCTGTTCTGAAAATTTAAGGCATTCGGTTCCAAATATGTTTAAAAAAATTGGCCATCAATCCGAAAATTCAGACATAAAAAATATTGCGAATTTCAACAAATGGTCGTCGAAAAAAAAAAATCGCGAAAAAAGGCGAATTTCGTCAAAGAATCGTAAAAAAAGATAATTTCGTCAAAGCATCGCAGAAAAAACGCAAATTTTGGTAAAGGAATTCAAGAAAAAACAAATTTCGTAAAAGCGTAGGGGAAAAAAGCCAAATTTTGACAAAGAATCGCGAAAAAAAAAACGCAAACCTCTTAAAAGAACCGAGGAAAACACTAATCCCTCAAAGGATTGTGAAAAAAAGAAGAATTTCGTTAAAGGGCGGCGGTAAAAGCTCGCATTTCGTCAAAATATCGCAAATTTCGCCAAAGAATCGCGAAAAAAAGCGAATTTCGTCAAATCGCAGAAAAAAGCAAATTTCGTCAAAGGAGTGCAGGAAAAAAGCGAACTTCGTAAAAGCAGAGCGGGAATTTTGTCAAAAGATCGCGAAAAAATATAAATTTCGCAAAGAATCGCGAAAAAAACGCGAATTTCCCCAAAGAATCGCGGAAAAAGCGTGAATTTTGTCAAAACGCCGCGGAAAAGGGCGAATTTCGTCAACAGATTGCGGGGGGAAAACGGATTTCGTAAAAGGATCGCAGAAAAAAAGCAAATTTCGTCAAAGGATCGCGGAAAAAACGAGAATTTCGTCAAAGGGTCGCGGTAAACACTCATCGGTTTCTTTAATGATAATACCTATGAATGGACCTCTCCCTACAAAATGTGATTCAGTTGTTTCAGAAGTAATGTCACATTATTTCTGTGAAAAGAGTGACTGGTATTTTGAGCGAAGAAGTCACAATATTAAGGATTAAGCTGTTTCAAAAAGTATAACAAAATAATTGATAAGAGTTCACCCTTCTTACCATGGATTTTTAGGTTTGATATTTTTTAACCAAAATAATTATTTTTTAATTAATATTATTTTTTAATTTAAATGGTAATTATTTTAAAACTACTGTGCCTAATTCATATCGTCAAAATAATAAAACACGTACACATTATTTTATTAAATGTTAAATTAATCTCCAGAAAGTTTTTGACCCAATATTTATGTCCGCAGAAAGTTTTTGATTTTATACAATTCTGGGACGGTCTTATGCAAATAGTAGAATTAAGCAGGTAGAGAAAACGATTTTGTTCATGTTTTAAATTTTTTAAACTTTATTAATTATTTATAATGTTTGCAAAATCCTACAATGATAATTATATTCGTTAAGTTATTTTACAAGTAACTGGCTTTAGCAAAGCATTTTTTGACAAACTCATGTTCTCATAGGTTTCTTTAACTGGAAGTGTTCTACTTTTTACTTTGCTCTCTGGGAACCTTGCAATAACAGGTCTTGGATCATAAAAAGCTGTTCCAATACCATTAAGAGCAATGAACATCCTTGAGTTTAAGGCTTCTCTTTATACTAGTTCCAACTGTTTTTGGATTTAAGCGTTGTAAGTATGGGCATAATTCCATGTGCCAACTGTTAGAAAAACTAATCTCTTTCAGAATTGGATAAACATTATCAATCATGTTGTTAGACAAACTAATCTCTTTCAAAATTATATAAACTCATCATTAATGAAGATAAACTGTTTTTTCCTGTCATTCAAAAACACTTTAGCTATCATAAATAAAGACTTGTTTATTACTTTACAAGATTACTTCCTGTTTGTGGAATATGTGGATAAGAAACAAATAAACATTCAAATTAAATGACTGCTATTACGACTTATATAAGAACAATTTACATAATTTATGACTTTAAGTATTTTATTCATATTAATAATCAAGATTTTTTTATTTGTTATTTTAATCATTTATCAATAATATTTTTTTTGTAAGTTATATTTTTCATCAGTGTGTTTCTGCAATGTAATAAGAAAGGAGCAAAAATGTATGCTCCAATTTTGTATTTTAAGAAATATAAAAGTTATAGTTTAAAACAGAACTGTCACAATGTTCCTGAAGTATTTATCACATCAAAAGGATACACAATCTTTTAATAAAATAAATTCACAAGTTCTTATAGGTGAAACATCGCAGAATATTTCAGTTTTATCTTGGATTTAACCAACCTTTTTCTCATTGGATATGTTGAAGAAACTTACTTGCTTCGAAGTGGACGATCTACAATTAAAAGGTAAGGAGCTTTACATTATCTTTATTTTGTGATTGAATGTGAATATTGTTATTTACCTTCAGTCTCATTTTTTATCTAACAATGATTATGAGACTGACGCGCTGCCTTCCTTAAATATTAAATATTAGTGTATGATAATTTAAAGGGTTTATTTGAAAATTAAAAGGTTGTAATAGAAGTAAAAAATGACGGCATCAAAAGATGCACAGATAATAGAGAAGCTTAACTCTAATAATTACAATGTTTGGAAATTTAAAATCGAGATACTTCTCATCAAAGAAGATCTCTTTGAGATCATTACTGATGAACCACCAAACCCAATTACGACCGATTGGTCCAAAAACGACCAGAAGGCAAGGGCTATAATTAACCTCAGCATTGAGGATAACCAGATTGCCCACGTAAAAAATATTCAAAATGCAAAAGATACATGGAACACATTAAAAGCAATTCATGAATGCAGCAATTTATCAAGTAAGCTATACCTTTTGCGCAAGTTGTATAGCACAAAATTATCTGAAGGTGGTGATATGGTAAAGCATATCATAAACATACTTGAGTTGATAGATAAATTATCGGCAATAGGTGAATCCATAAAAGAAAATCATATTTCAGCGTTGTTACTGTGTAGCTTACCAGCTTCGTATGATACATTAATAACGGCATTAGAGTCCAGTAATGAAGAAGAATTGACACCTAGTTTTATTAAAAGTAAGTTGATAGATGAATATAATCGCAGAAGCGATAGTTCAGAACCCTCTGAAAACACCGCAAGAGCATTTAAAACTACAAAGAAATTTAACAATGCGGGTTACAAATTCAATAATGCGGGATACAAGAAGGAACAAAAATACTGTTCAAATTGTAAATTAAAAAACCATAACACTAAAGATTCCTGGAATAATGACAGTTATAAAAATAAACAAAACAATACTTCACATAATACGAATTATAAACAAAACTACAAAAGAAATTTTAATTCTTCGCTTGATTTCCAAAAGGATGATAAAACTGTAAGAAATGATTGTGTATCAAATTCGGATAAAAATGCCGATTGCAATGAACATGAAAGTCAACAAGGTAATAAACATTGTGCATTTATTATAAAACCGCGCAATAATAAAGCGTGGATAGTTGACAGTGGCAGTTCCAGTCACATAACAAATGATCAACCTTTATTTATAGAAATTAAATCAAATGAAAAAACTAATGTTGTAATTGCAAACGGGAACAAATTAGTTTCTTATGGATCAGGAAATACACTAATTAATACTTTAACTTCTGACGGTGAGACACATAACATAACATTAAAAGATGTTCTATTTGTTCCAGATATTGAATCGAACCTATTTTCCGTTAGTAAAGCTACAGAAAATGGATGCGAGATTTTATTCAAAAATGATAAATGTAAGTTCACGTAATAACGGAATAACCCGCCTAGAAGCGGTAAAGAAAAACAACTTATATGAAATTATATTAGCAAATGAAAGCGCAAACGTAAACTATGTAAATAAAACTTACAACTGCAACAATATTAATTGCATAGAATTATGGCACAGAAGGTTCGGCCATAAAAATTTTGCATCTATAAAGCAAATCGAAGAAAAACACCTAGCGAAAGGAATACAAATTAATAATTGTAAACATAACACAACTTGTGAAACTTGTATCAAAACAAAGCTAACAGATGCACCTTACCCAAAATTAGCAGATTATAGAGCCACTAAACGATTAGCGTTGATACACTCTGATGTATGGGGGGCCTTTCCAAACACCGACCATAGGCGGAAAAACATACCTCTTAACATTTGTAGATGATTATTCTAGATTCACAATTCTGTATTTATTATCAAAGAAATCAGAAGTTTATGAAAAACTTAAGGAATTTATTGCCTTAGTTAGTAATAAATTTGGCAAAAAGCCCAAAAATATAAGAACAGACAATGGAGGAGAATTTAACAATGATTTAGTGGATAATTATCTCATAAAAAACGGCATAAAGCACCAACACACTGTTCCGTACTCTTCAAGCCAAAATGGCGTAGCTGAACGTAAAAATAGAACTTTAATTCAAATGACGAGAGCTTTGCTTAGCGAAGCAAACTTGCCTGAGAAATTCTGGGGTGAAGCTATCTGTACGGCGAATCACCCGCAAAACCACTTGCCAACAAAAGCTAATGAAAAGTCCCCGTATGAGCTTTGGAATGAACGTTCACCAAACTTGCCTTACATTAGAGTATTCGGCTGTAAAGCCTTTGCATATGTGAACAAAAATAAACGACAAAAATTAGATGATAAGGCAGTTTAAGGCATTTTTGTCGGTTACGACAATTACTCCAAAGGTTACCGCATCTACACAAGTGGTAAAGAAATAATAATCGCAAGAACTGTGAAATTTCTAGAAAACAAAAATACACACGAAAAGGTAGAAACACAGTTAAATTTGAGAGAAAAACAATCCGATGAAAATGACAAATCGCAGAACAAAAACTTAGTAGAAATTGAAGTGACAAACACTGAAGACACACTAAGTGAGCCAAAACAATTAACACCAGAACCAAGGCGGTCAGATAGATCAAATAAAGTAATCCCTCCAGACAGATTCGTTTACATGACAACACACGAACATATAAAAGAACCAGAAAATTTTCATGACATAATGAATATTGAAAACCCAGAAGAAAAAAAAGGAATGGTTAAATGCGACACAAGAAGAGATAAATTCTCTTAATAAAAACAAAATATGGACACTTGTAGATCCCCCACAAGGTAAAAAAATAATTGGATCCAGATGGATCTTTAAAACCAAATATGATGATCAAGGAAGAATACAGAAATACAAAGCGAGATTAGTGGCAAAGGAATATTATCAAAAATATGGCGTAGATTACGAAGAAACTTTTGCCCCGGTTGTTTCATATACGACACTCAGATCTTTTATAGCAGCAGCAGCAGCTTACCACAAATTAAAAATTAATCACGTTGATATCAAGATTGCTTTCCTATACGGTAACATAGATCAGGAAATTTACATAACTCAGCCAGAAGGCTATATTATTCCAAATCAGGAAAACAAAGTATGCCACTTAAATAAATCCATTTACGGATTGAAACAAGCAGCCAGGGCATGGCACACTAAGATAACAAAATCGTTGAATGATTTAAATTTTAAACAGTCTAATTCAGACACATGTTTATATATTCGAAATGAAGGAGAAAGCAAAACGTATATTATTGTTTATGTGGATGACATTTTGATAGCGGGAAAAGATGACGAAATTAAAGAGATAATAGAAAAGCTTAAGCAAGAATATGAATTAAAAAATCTAGGAGAATTAAGTTATTATTTAGGAATCAAAATAGAGAAAACAGCAGAAGGTTACGAATTAAATCAAAGGGGTAAAATAGAAGAACTAGTAAAAAAGTTTAATTTAGAGGAAGCTAAACCAGTCGGTACTCCTATGGAACCTAATTTTAATAGATTAGAAGATGATGACAATTTACTGCCGAATAATATTAAATACAGACAGGCGATAGGTTCATTGCTTTATATCGCATCTGTCAGTAGACCTGACATTTCTGCTGCAGTTAATATATTAAGTACAAGAAATGAATCCCCGCGGCAAAAGGACTGGATGGCAGCTAAAAGAATAATAAGATATTTAAACTGTACTAAACAATTAAACTTCCGCATTGACACGAAATCTGAACCGATTTTAAAGGCTTTGCGGATGCCGACTGGGCAGGTGATACTTGTACAAGAAAATCCACCAGTGGCAACCTTTTTACCTTAGGAAATAATCCAATTCAATGTACTACAAAAAAACAGTCATGCATCGCCCTTTCATCAGCAGAGGCTGAATATGTCTCAGCCGCAAGTGCAGGGCAAGAAATTATTTATTTATTGAAATTCCTGGAAGATTTAGACATAGCACAAACAAAACCTATCTGTTTATATGAAGATAACCAGAGTTGTATTAAAATGATTGAAAGTGAGAAGTTTTCAAAAAGAAGTAAACATATAGATATTCGCCTTCATGCTATAAAACAACTCAAAGAAGATGGAATAATTGAGTTAAAGTACTGTCCATCGAAATATATGATTGCTGATGCACTAACTAAACCAGTCCCCAAACCTGAATTAGGGAATCACAGAAGTTCAATGAACTTGTTTGCCTCATCAATCTGAAGAGATTAAGGGGGGATGTTAGAAAAACTAATCTCTTTCAGAATTGGATAAACATTATCATTAATCAAGATAAACTGTTTTTTCCTGTCATTCAAAAACACTTTAGCTATCATAAATAAAGACTTGTTTATTACTTTACAAGATTACTTCCTGTTTGTGGAATATGTGGATAAGAAACAAATAAACATTCAAATTAAATGACTGCTATTATGACTTATATAAGAACTATTTACATAATTTATGACTTTAAGTATTTTATTCATATTAATAATCAAGATTTTTTTATTTGTTATTTTAATCATTTATCAATAATATATTTTTTTGTAAGTTATATTTTTCATCAGTGTGTTTCTGCAATGTAATAAGAAAGGAGCAAAAATGTATGCTCCAATTTTGTATTTTAAGAAATATAAAAGTTATAGTTTAAACCAGAACTGTCACAATGTTCCTGAAGTATTTATCACATCAAAAGGATACACAATATTTTAATAAAATAAATTTACAAGTTCTTATAGGTGAAACATTGCAGAATATTTCAGTTTTATCTTGGATTTAACCAACCTTTTTCTCATTGGATATGTTGAAGAAACTTACTTGCTTCGAAGTGGACGATCTACAATTAAAAGGTAAGGAGTTAGTTACCTTATCTTTATTTTGTAATTGAATGGGAATATTGTTATTTACCTTCAGTCTCATTTTTTATCTAACACCAACAACTTTATTTGCCAACATTGTGAGGTGTCAAAGAAACATATGGCAGGACCAATTTGTTTAAAACAGAGTGATTTGAGACGCCTTAAAGTAGAAATAGTCTTGCTGTTGATGAGTAGGACGCAGATTTTCAGCTGTGCACAAAGCCATCACATCATCATTTAAATAGGCGACTTCGTCTTTACCAAAAAAGTTCTCAATATTAAGGTGAGCTGCACTAGCAACCTCTGTTGGTCTTCATGCATTTAACAAAGCATCTATCCTGCAGGAGATGCTCACTTTATCCTCTTCCAATCTTTGAGAAACAAATTCTTTACAACTCAATATAGTTTCTTTTCTCACTGCAGATCAGCATCTCTTGGTACAAAACTAACGAGTTGTTTTTACATCTGCGAGGATTTTCTTCCATTTACTAATCACTTTCAGATTCTTAAGTGCCTTCATTTATTTCCATCAACTGTTCATCGTATTCCTGAGGACTTACCCATCTTTGATAAGCGTCAAAGAATTTGTAAAAAGTTTTCTTTGACAAATTCTATATCAATTCTTTATCAGGCAGTATAATGAAATACCTTTGACTGTTTGTCTCAAGTTTTTCAAAATGTATCGGAACATCTAGCATTAGACAAGCCAGATATTGTTCATTTTTTAAAATCTATTTATAATCGAAAGTACACGCTCAGTTCAGTTTTTGATGTGTAGGGTTGATGGTTCATAACGTTTTCGCATGAGAGGAAAATTGTTCCGTAGTGCTTTTGCCAAGTTTTTAAAGTATTTTACGAACTGTACCGCAAAATATGCAGAGAAACAAAAGGCACTTTGATTTTCTGTTCCAGATATTTCTTCAAGCACTTTAACGCGTAGAGCAGAAACTCGATAAAATGTTGCTTGACGATTCCAATTCCGACACAGTTAAGTCAGACCTGAGCAAAGCATCAAATTCAAAGTTAGTCTTTACCCAAGTACCGTTTCATAAGAACACAGAGACCGCTGTTTTTGCCTGTATTTTCCTTCACCCACTTGCAGTTAAGCCTGCCAACTTATTTTTTGCGATATTCTCAGTGCACAAATTATCAAATACAACCTTGGCAAAATCCACGAGGCCTTATGCTCCTAGCTTACTGAATTTATACTGTCCTAGAAAAAATCATTCTATGTTCTGATGTTTTGAAAAAAAATGTGCTCTAACAAATTTGTTATCAACTCCATATTTCTCAACAGAGCGATCTACTTGAACAGCAAAACAAAAAGCATTTTGTAACTGTGATACGGTGTTTTCTTTTACTGCTATGACATCTGTTGCCATTCTTATCATCTCCTGGGTCAAAGAGTCAGCTTATGTTATTCACCTGTTTTAAAAAAGTTGCCGGCACCATAACCTATCACTGGGCGACAATATCGCGGTACTAGGCGACACTAGTGTCGCCTACTTTATATGTTATTTTATGCTCTGATACACCCCATATTGGCGCGATTTTTTTCTGACGCCAATGTCATATACGCAACTGGCGCCAAAGTGTCGTTATTTTGCTTGATGCGGTAACCCAGATGTTGTTGTTTATGTTTTTGCCAAATTGGCGTCGGAAAAAAAAATCGCGCCAATATGGGGCGTATATGACATCTGTACCAAAAAGGCTTGGAACAGATGTTATATATTCCCGTAGCCACCATCTTGGATTTTTTTGGCGGAAAACCCCTTTTCCGCCAAGTAAATGTCGCCAAGCAGATTTATGCGCATGTTAGGCTTAATGGGGTTGCCAGAACATGTCACTCGTCGGGGTTGCCTTTATCGATAAACGCTAACAAAACATCACCGAGAAATCCAAGATGGCGGCCGCGGGAATATATAACATCTAAGCCAAATGCTTAATAACTATAGAACAAGAAAAATTTAAATTTAAAAAATCAAAAAACCCGACTGCGTAAAAAGCGGCACAGATGTCATATACGCCCCATATTGGCGCAATTTTTCTTCCGACGCCAATGTCATATACGCACCGTGTACTTAACTGGCGCCAAAGTGTCGTTATTTTACTTGATATGGTAACCCGGATATAGATGATATAGTATATATCCAGCAGCGTGCAAAGACAAAACTGGGCCCGGGATAGAGTTTCAATTTGGCGCCCCCCTTCCTCCCAACTTTTCTTTGTGACAGGTGTCACAAAATTCAACAGTGTAGAAACGGAAAAAAATTCTATTGAATACCTATTTCGCGTTTTTATTTTGAAACTTTGGGTTTAATTTTAATTCAGAATTTTCAAAAAAATTAAATAACGTAAGAGAAAATTTCACTTATACTTTGGCAAAGGGGATCTGGAAAATGGGTGTGCAAAAAATGTATGTAACAGTATACAGTATAACAGTTTGTAGCCCTTTTATACTCCAAGAAAGAAACTCCATGCTATTTTTAGAGTATATGTTTTTGTCACAAGCACAGACTCAGAAAAGAGAAGGTTAACAAAAGAGACTAAGACAAAGACCCAAAAACAAGTTTTGAAAAGAAAGAAGTCCCTATTCATAAATTTGTATTTCGGTGTGGGGTAAAGGGCAATGCAATAACTTTGAAACGAAAAATGTACGTACTTTCATTGAGAAAAAAAAAATTCCCAATGTGTAAATATACAATTTTTTTTTCTACAAAAAAGAAAAAAAAAGGGGGGGGGGTGTTGTATTATAAATTTGGCGCCCCCTCTATTTCCTCGCCCGGGGCGACTGCCCCCTTCGCCCCTTGCTTCACAAGGGCCTGTATCTATCGCTTAAGTGAACAAAAAGAGGCTTCCTATAGAATATGGTGTGCTCAGCATTGATAGTTTATTTACAGGAAGACAAAAGAATTTAGTTACAGTAATTACCATTAAAAATAATTTCTGGAATTAAAAGTAATCGGCGTAAATGCCTTCATTAAAAAAAAATAAAATAAAAAAAATTGAAATTTATTTAAATTTGGTTATTCTATTTCCTCACGGGGCACTTTAAGCGCAAAAATTGTATTGTATCTGTTGTTACATAATTTTAACTTGGAGAATGGTTCCCATATGAGAAAACATAACAAAAATAAAACATTTTAAAATTTTATGAAATTTTCCACAAAGGGGAGCATAAAAAAATCTATCATATGAAAACTTTTATCAAAACACAAATTTCACCCCGTCAGAAACTTATTCTGAAGTCTTGTTTGAAAAATCTTAAAAAATCGATTTTACTTATATTTGATTATCCCATTTCCTCCCAGGGTGTGCTATAAACATCGAAAAGAATGTGTTGAATCTATATTACTTAATTTTTATTAACTTGGGGTATGGTTCCCCTATGAAAAAAAATTATTTTTCAAATTTTAGTTATGCAATTTTCCACTAGGGGTGCTACCAACACAAAAAATCTCATGTAACATTTTTTATAAAAACACTAGTCTATAACCCCCGTCAAAAATGACGGAATGTGAATGATAAATCTCCAAAACAATATTTAAAAAAATATTTTTCTGATTTGAAAAAAAAAAAAAAAAAAAAAAAAAGATGCCTCATGCATTTTGTTAATCAAAAAGTATTATTCTTTGATTTTTGATAATTAGAACGAAGATATTATGTAAACTACAGTTTAAAATCATATTTTAAATATTTCAGAATGGAACAGGAAAAGATCAAAGCTGCATTGCATTTGTAACATATGTATATGTATATACACACATACACATATATAAATTATTAAAGGAAAAATTACGCTTAATCCTATAAAACTTTTTATAAAATATTTTACATATTCATATTGCATGTGTCATTAAGGGGTTTTTTTTGCTCAGATTTGTGTATTTTAGTTTTAAAATATCAAAACACTAAAATATATTTTTTAAATTTTACATTTTATAACATCATAAGTACTTTATACTCCACCCCCTCTCAAACTATTATAACGTAAAAGAAATTTACTAATGAGATAATTTTTAATTAAAAAAATAGTTAATTTATCCCAAATAACATTCATCAAAGAAAAATTTATAAGCAAACAACATTAAAAAATATATAAAATAATCTCTGAATTTTAACATTTTCATATTTCAAATCTGGCTGCCATAATTGTAAATATGTATTAAAAATACAATATAACATTAACTCTTTAGTTTCTAAGGTTATTAAATTTAAAAAATCCATCATTAAGCAAGGTAAATAAATTGTATTTTTTAATCAGATTAAAATATCAGTTTTCTTCTGTTCTATAAAAAAATTTAAATGATTGAAAAACGTAAATATTTAGTAAAAAATATATAGGTAAATAAGATATTTTAAAATTACTTTGCATAAATATTAATAAATACGTATAATCTATAAAAATATGAATTTACAGATAATAGATGGCGCCACGCCTAGAACTAAATTGCTGGGATTTTGTGTATGAACATTTGCGATTTCTAAATTTTAAAACTAAAAAACATAAATTTGAGTTACAAATAACTTAATTACATTTATGCAAATAATACTTATTTTATCAATGTATCCAAATTAAGGGATAAAAACTTCAGAAAAAAAAATATTTATTTTATAATGATTTTTTAATATAACTTCGTAACATTAGCTGCTCGGCCTTATGTAGCCATCATGTAGCTCATCGGCAATGCTAAAACGATCCTTAAATTTAAACTATAGAAAACTATAAAAACTGATTTGATTGAATAAATTCAAATCCACCGCGTGTTCAAAACAGCATTTAGAAAGATCAACAAAAATGTTAAAACAGTAAAACAAACATTGCCAATTGGCAATCAGTACAGTGCAAATAATTTTGACGAATGATTTTTAAACGTGAACGACTCACGACTTTTTTTTTTTTTTTTGGCAACAATAATAATAATGATTAGCAAAGTGAAATGTAATTTCTGAAAATTTCACATTAAATTTTAATATGCTAATTATATGAAAATATTAACTTCGATAAATATTAACAAATTTCAATTGTTTATATTAATTGACGATAAATGGCTGCAAAAATAGCTTTTGAAGGCTTTAAACAAAATTAAAATATTTAAAGACTTTAATAGGCTTCTACAAATATTTTAAGAACAAAATCAGATAATTAACCTATTTTCTTAATGAAGCGTTCAAAGAGTCATTCGTTTGTTTCAATATTCGGAAATTATGAATGGCAACAGTGTTCTTTTGTTTATATCTAGTAATCTGATGTTTATAATAGCTTATTTTTAATTTGGAACTTAATACATTATAATTGGATATGATATACATGTTTTAGTGAACATATGTTGAACATACATGATTTCTAGTAGAAAAAATTATCATTTAGCTTGATTACGTTAAGATATGTTTTTCATTAAGCCTAACACGGCGTTTAGCTATGGTCGATTCGCACACTGGAGTGGTCTGCACCGGCATGGTTCCGACGGTTTCCTGCAAGATTTTATTATAAGTAGATGAATTTCACCATAGCAGAAACGCATTCTGAAAATGTATTAAAAAAAACCTTAAGAAAAAATTATTTTAAATTACTCGATTTCCCATCAGGGGACACTATATATAAACACGTGATAAAATTTTGTTGAATCTGTACCACCTTCAACTTCAGTACAACTATAATAAAATGAAACATTTAAAAAAATTCCTTAAATATGGTTACCCTATTTCCTCCCATCTTTTTCTTTTATGCGGCCCTCTCTACAATAACTATAAATGCTATATTCACCCTCTTGAAGAAAAACATCCAGTGGATGATTGTAACAACATACTAAAATAACATCACCATCAGCGATCTACAAATCTCGCATTTATCATATATTCAAATTCTTTTGTGCGGCCCTGTGCAATAAGTATAAATGCTAATTCACCCTCTTGAAGGAATATCATGCTTCTGGTAATTGTAACATCATGCTAAAATTACATTACCATCAGAAATCTACAAATCCCACATTTAACATATATTCGTATTATTTTGTGCGGCCCTGTACAAAATTTAGTTAGTCTCATTCCTCCAGCAGAACTGTTTTCAGGCCCTGGGAGATGGAAAGAAAGTTCCAATGTTCCTTCTCACAGCATCTCTGACATGCTCTGTAGGGTTTAGGTCTGGAGATCTGACTGGCTAATCTATCAAGTGATTATCCTCACTTTCCAGAAATTTATCGCTCACCTATCAGATGAGCTCTATCTGGGCGTCCGCCGTAGTCTATTATACAGTGAAACCTCACTGTGTGACCACCTCCATTAAGCTACCACTTTTTCATGGAACGAAATTTATTCCATAGGTTCAATACTAATTTTACCTCCATTCAGAGACCATCCCAGTTGAACTCCCTCCATGAGCGACCCATTTCTTTGAAGAAAATGAAACAAATTCCATTTTTTCCTGGTCGCTTGAACAAGGTTTTATTAGAAAAATAATTCCGGAGAGCGCATTATTCATCAAACTCCTAAACTAAGTTTAGATTTTTTTTATTCCGGTAACTTTTAAGTGTTTAAACCCTTTTGTGCCTTTCTAACTCTGATGACTCTGATTAAACTCCGATGACAAATTAAGAACGACGGTCCATAAACTCCCATGCCCTATTCTGTCAGGAAACTCTCAAAGAAACAGGTAAATTAATGAAATCGTCATTATTTGTTCCCGTCAAAAAAAAAAAAAAAAAAATTGCATTTACTTACTGAATTTTGAAAGGACTTTGAAATAAAAGTTATAAAAGATAAAACCTTAAAATCAAAGCAAACGTCAGTGTATTCCTTTTTTAAACTCTTTAGTAATTAACTTATGTAATTAACTGATTGTTTTGATACTTAAATTTTCATATTTTTTCCTAATGTGAAAAATAAATTTTAGTAACATTAATTATTACCTTTTTTCAACCATTAAAATCTAGATTTAAACATGACCTCCATTAAGAGACCACCTCTCGGAGCGACCAATTTTTATTGGAACGGAACGTGGTCACTTTAGGGAGGTTTTACTGTATATGAAATCAGGGCCAACTGCCCCTCTGAAAAGGCGAACATAGGGTCTTTATACCTCACATCAGTCATAGAGCCCTTGCCAAACACAGGGAGGGGTGTGTGCCCATCCAACATGATGCCTGCATAGACTATCAAACTTCTGCTGCCATAGTGGGTTTTTTTCTCAGAAGTTGGAAGGTAGGTAGTGGATCCCTGATTTTCGCCAGATAAAAAAAAAATGTCAAGAATTTGTATTTAGGCTGAACAGAGACTCATCAGTGAATAGGATAGTCCCCCATTGATCCCTGGTCCAAAGTTTATCTCTGCACTATGCTAAATGGGCTCTCCTGTGAGCAGAAGTGAGCTAGATGCATGAAGAAGGTTTTATTGCAAACAGCCCTGTCAAGTAGCCTTCTGCAAACAGCAACCCTTGAAACTCGACTGCCTGTGGTCGCATAAAGGTCATGAGATAGCCGAGAAGCTGTTGCACTCTTGTTATCCATCGCTGTAATGGACAAATAGTGATCTTTGTTGTCCATCGTGGCTCTTGGACGACCTTTCCCAGGCTTTTTCTTTATGGATGTATGGATACGGTGTCCTTAAACTATTTCCACAAGTTTGAATTGACGCTGGGTGTTACACTGAAGTCTCTAGGTATCTGCACTTGAGACTATCCTTCCAGTCTCACGGCGAGTTGCGACCTCATTCCATAATCTAAACATTGGCGGTTTACTGTTTTCTTTTGAATTTCATCGACTGTTGCAAAAAAATACCAAAATATTCAATGAAGTGTGTGAATGAACAAAATGTGAAAATTGCCACGCTCACTTATAAAGCCTGTTCCCACCCATAAACACATGCACGCTTACATATTCGACACTAAAGAATCCATCATCTTTTTTCTTGATAAGTAACTTTCTATAACAAACCAAACAACTTACAGGGGCACGAAAACGGAATAGTACCCAGCAAAGAACATTCTTCTTGCCAAACACTTGAGGGGGGGGAGATGTTTTATTTATTTTTCGTATGCATGAAATATTCACTGTGATATTTTTTAGAACAGTCAGGATTTTAGTGAACTAAACAGCTTTGAAAATAATTTTAAATAATTGATCAATTCAAATAATAATAACAGTAATAGCTATTTGCATATTAACTCAATTTTTTTAATTAATATTTTTTATATGATTTCATCTGTAATAAACATAATGTACAAAGTACATACACATTATGATCATATAAAGTTAAAAACTCATGCACATTGTAAAATGCTTAAAAAAAAAAAAAAAAAATCAAAGAGTGACCTTCATCCAAAATGGTTGTGAAAGTATAAGTGTGGAATTTAGATATATTTCACTGGGAAGGATTTTTACAACTTGGGAAGGGAGGGGGGGGGGGGAGGGCATTATAGGGCTTTAGAGGAGGAGGGGCAGAATTTTTACTTCTAGACCATTGATGAATTCTTTGGAGGGTGGCGGTGGGTGAAGGTAAATTTGCTACTCAGGAAGAAATTCTATCCAGAGTCACCCATTGAAGTCATTACTGTGTGGTGTAACCGATTCCATTGAAATGCATTCAATGACTGCAACATTATTTGGTTATTATTCTGTTGCAACAGCTTTTACTTTTAGTATAGTTGTATTCTTATGTGTAATCAAAATATGAATCTATTTAAACAACAATTTAAGATACAGATAAAAAAAATGTATTAAAAAATAAAGAGAAAAGCACACTTTAAAAAAATGTGTTTATTGATATTTCAGTAAGAAAATATTACAATATTAGAACCTTACTAAATACATGTTGAAACAAAAGAATTTACATTGCAGTACTACAATTATTTCATTAAACACATTTTGTTGCAGTCTAATTTGGTGGTCATCTGAAAGAGTATTGATATCAGCAATAATTATTTTATTTATTAATTATCACTATTACAGGATTAGCTATTTGAAGTGAAATTTTGAGAATAACATTAGAGTACCAATAATGTCTAATAGATTTAATTAACAGACTAATTAGATTAATTTGAAGAGGTAAAAGTTTAAACCTTACACGTAAGTAATTAAAATTTTCACATATATGCAAAATATTGATTTATTTAGTTTTGTTGTAAATTCTAAGTTTTCTCAGTGCTTTTAAAATAGTTATCAAGGATTTTCGTATTACTTTTGATAAAAAGAGAATTTAGATTCTACTTTGATACACAATATTACTTCTGAGTAAATTCTATTTTGTCTTTAGTTATTAAAAATAAAATCAAACTTTTTTATTTTTACTTCGAACATTATAATTTCCACAAGTATATGAATATTTCTTCATGGCATCTATGCATAATATATGTATTCAAGATATAAATTGGAGCTGTTTATGTCATAAAAATGGTCTAATAATATTCCTTTAACCCTTTCAGAGGCAAGCAATTGGTTCCTGTAATATTGAAAATACGCCAGAATTCGTGAAAAAATAAATATATTTGAAAATAAAGGCATTCTCGCAAATTATAAAAGCAAAATTCTATCGAATAACTTTTGTCAATTGAGGATTAAAATTAACTGGTAAAAAATATATATATACCAACACCCTTTACATGGTTAAAATGATGGAATATGAAATTAAACTTATGTATATTTATTTATGAAGAAATATCTGTTTTCAAATATGATTGGTTAGATACCACAGAATTAGAATACAAAAGTTTTTTTTTTTCGAAGAGATTTTTACTTTAATTGAACATAAAAACTTACTATTATTCTCAGTAAATCTATAATCAGTATGTATAATTTATATGAGATGAAATAACAGTAGAATGAAAAGTTCCACAGACAAAAAGGCACAATGAAACAAAAGAATGGGAACGCAACATTTTTACAAATGACTATCTTAATCAGTACAAAAAAACAAAATTCAGAATGGAATTTAGAAAAAAATGAATACTAACAAAATAAATTACTAGAGGAGATACTCCTCAATAAACTAAACAAAAACAATAATGGAATCATGGGTGCCGGTAGAATGAAATCCATGGAGGGACAAGATTTCGAACCAGATGCACCTGTGCTGCAGCTTAACCCTCCACCTACCAGACGAGTCTAATGGAATTAGTTCAAATAAAGTAAAACACAGCTGAATGGGATAAATTTAAGAAATTGGTTTGCAAACCCGCATTTTTAGATCTAAATTCATAAAAACCTAGGAACATTTAAAAAGAGTATCGAACAAAAAGTAATGAATTTTAAATGCGGTTGGATACATTATTGTAATTTTTGTATGATGTTTCAATCCCCCCCCCCCCCTCACCTTGTAGTCTGAGGGTTAAGTTTGGCGATTATCTTCTGCACCAAAGCATCATTTCTGAAGTTTATCACCAAGTTGAAAGTTTGAGGGAAATCTCAGTTGTAAAAATCTATTACTTTTAAAACTTTCTCAAGTTTGTCTTTCTTAAAATAAAGAACATAAACATGACATAGGCTAAGCTAAGAATTTATCAGGATTCTCTGTGCAAGACAATGTTGAAACACATTAACATAGAAAGTAACATTGAAATTGAACAACTTATAGATACAGTAGACTCCCTTAAATCCGCAAACGCCTAAAATCTGCACATCATCACAGATGTAAACAATGAAACTTTTAGTTCAGATGTAGGGACAAAATTAAAGTTTTTTTTTTTTAAATTTTATATCATTCCTTATTTATTTTAATATGTAATTCTCAATAATATGACTGAACTCGGGTTTTTTCTTTTTTTTTTTTTATGAAGGAAGTATAAATTTAATTCTGAAAAAAAATCAAGATATTGCTGATATCATTGGTAATTACAATCTTTTAAAAATATATTTATTTATGTATTAATTAAGTTTTTCTGGTTATTATTAATACTGCCTAAACATGAAGTAAAACTTCCTTACTTTATGATTTTGATGTGAATTAATAGGACACTTTTATGAGGAAAAATCATAGATTAATTCATAAATTACTGTTTAAAAAATGTAAAAAAAAGCCATGACCAGGTCCCAAGTTGTGCAGATTTGAGGGAGTCTACTGTAATAGTTTTATTACACAGTTTTTTGCCAAGACAGGGCCTCCAAAACCACCCAGTTTAAGATATTTTTTTAAGTATGTGAACATCAAAGACACTGAGCTAAAACATGTTGAGGAAGGTCAGACCTCCCCCCCCCCCAAAAAAAAAAAAAAAAAATCTTGCTTGGCAGGAATAATAATTTTTCTCCTTCAAAATCACCAGAAATAAAGAGAATTTGGTAAATTAAATTTCAAAATTCCAGGAGGGACAAAGGCCCTCCTTACCAGCACCCATGAATGGAATGTAAAGAAATTGTTGCAATCATGAAATATGACAAGCTCTTAGTGCTAATTTTTTTTTTCCCCTCACCATTCCACACTGCCTCTTCAAGTTTTTTATAAGACTCCACTACAAAATTCATAATAAAACACCAAAGCTACACACCAACCTACAGCACTGTTCCTAAGGAGTTTTCTATTTCAATGATAGTTGTTTTAAATATGCAATACTTTTTAAAAATATTTTCTATAAGTTAAAATAAATAATCACTAATAACAGTTAATATGGTACAAGAATAAAAATTTCACAATATCTTCTAGATGTTAGAAATATATACTAGATGATGTTACCGATTTTTTTTTTAATAGTGTTAACAATATTATTTATTTCCTTCAAGTATGTATATCTAAATAAATAAAGAAATGGGATACTCAACTATTTACCTTACCAGCTAAGTAACATTACTTCAACACACAGGAAATGTAAAATACTATAAAATCACCTTTTAACTAATGTTAAGAAGGAATACTATTGATGAAATTCTCATTAAACTGAAAGTTAATAACTGACACATATAAATACAGAAAAGTATGACAATTACATTAATCAGTGGTATAACCAATCTTTTAACTGTCAAGATAGGTCCATTTGACCGGAAAGCAATCTTTGTTCAATTGTATGTCATGTACACAGTAAATGACTATATCATAATTAGTATCTAATCATTACAACAAATTCTTCTTCTTTTTTGTTTTTTTGTATCAATTATGTTGTATAATTTATTAGCATATTCAAGGTAAACCAGTAGCTTTTCTGTATTTGGTAATCCTAATTTACATATAGGTGCAACAGCCCTCCCCTTTTTTTCTTTTAGTTGGAGAGTTAAAACTAACAACAAATCTTTCATTTATAAATAAGCAATAAATAAAGTTTAGTCCCACAGTATCTCAGAATTTTTTATTTGGTTCTTTCATGCACTGGTCAGTATAATTTTGTTATTAATGTTTTTGGATTTAATGATTAAATTATATTATTTATAAGGAGCATTTTTCTTCTTTCAATTAACAATAACAGCAGATACGAGTATTTAACGTCACAAAATAACAGGTAATAAAATAATTTCTAATAAAAAATAAAAATATAAAAAGGATTTGGTAATATTTTAAAGAATACATTAACTTAAATATAGGACTAAATTTGCTTTAAAAAAATTGATTTAGCATAAATGTTAATATGAACATACAAAACAGAAAATCAAAAATAGTATTCTTTCTTAAGACTGGATAAAATATCATATGTTTAACGATAAATGCATACCTGCGATAAATACACATCTAAATGCTAAATGGAAATAGTTATAAAACAATACACCAATACCACAGCATACAGCTTTTATAGACACCAGTTTTTTTCGTTTATGATGCATCATTTTTCTTGCATTCACAAAGACTTTATATTATAAAAACACAAAAAATTAATATCAAAGAAAACAATGCAAAATACATTCTTATTACAAAATTATGCAAATAAACTTGCTATTTGTAAAAAGAAAAAAGTCTTAAGCAGAGAAAAATATAAATTTGTTTAGTTAAATAACAAGTGCTTACATTTTATAAAATGACTCCCACAGGTGAAAAAAAAGATTCTCAAGAAGTTAAATTTATTGGCCTATACTATTATTTCCAACATACAACCTACATTTATAAACAAACACTCAAACAGATAAAAAATACTGATTAGCACTTTTAAATAACAAATGTTTAACTTTCATAACATGAAATTTAGATTTATTGTGCAATGATTCCCCTCTTCCCTAATTATGAAAAAAAAGTATTTAAACTTATTATTTAGATAAAAGAACTGAATTTCTTTCTTGTCTTTTAATATAAAAAGACATCAATTTACATTTTTTAAAGAAAATTACTAAAACAATAAAACATTTATATTGTATACATCATTTTAAAATTTGCCTGGCAAATTTTTAGTACAAAATTTTCTTCCACAAATACATGTAGGAAACCACTGTAGTATGAAATTACAGCTTAAGACTAAAACAAATCTTCGCTTTGTTGAAGAATAAAATTGTCAAAAATTTATGAGCATATGTCAGAGATGTACAAAACATGTTTTTCATATAAAACCAAAGAATTAATTCAAGGGAAACTGTTTGCAAATGTTCATTTGGTATATGTTACAGTTTCACTTAAGAATGGTTTAGGAAATTAATTTTAATTACCTTAAAATATTTAAAACTTCTGATAAAAATATTACAACAAGTACTGTACTAAATGACTAACATAATGAAATTACTGCACCCATCTAATCTGATTAACTTCTTGACTTTTATATAAAAAAAATCTCCAAAGAGAGAAAAAAAGCACCATAACAGGGAAAATGCAATATATTTGAACTTTAAAATGGATTAATGTGAAACTGGCTGACAGTTACTTCTTTTACTAAATTAATATTAACATGTCTATGTAAAATAGCTAAAAAAATTATTGACAGTAAACAGTCTAAAAGAAACAGTACTCAAATGATGACTTTGATTAACATGTAATACCAAAAGTTCAAGAAGTAATTAAAGGCAGAAAATAAAGTTTAAAATTTAAATAAAAATATTCATTAACAATGTTTTCCAGTAATTTAATTTTTTTCCCTCCCACTTTAATATCTTAATAAAAATAATATATAATTATCCTAATAAAAAAATATGCATTTATTTATATGCTTTAACAGAAAGTATTTAGTGTAACAGCACAAAAACAAAAAAGTTATAAAAAGGTGAACAACAAAACTGATTAACAATTTTGTAATGTTTTGAACACAATGCAATTTATTGCACGTTTTTAAATGTTCATCACGTGGAAATCCTTAAAATAATGTAAAAGATAACATGAAACAACAGGCTACTTGAATTTCTTGGAGCTTAATGTAAAAATTATGATATTCATTATTGACTTTTATTAACCTAAGCTTAAAATATTAGGTAAAAAAAAAAAAAAATTAAAAAAGAAAAATCAGTAAAAAAGTATCAGCGCAAATTATTCAAACTAAAATATATTTGGCTAATTTTTAGCTATTATGAATTATATTTAGCTAATCTAAATATAATCCAATTGCTAGAAGTTTACTTTAAAAACTCATAATGTGATTACCATCTCTGCCTTTAAATTAAAAATAAATAAAAGCAAACAAATGATGAATAACATGGACTTTTTTAAGTCGCTTAGATAAGTAAATGTGAAATTGATTAAAAAAAAAAGTTATTATCATTTTAAGTTATCCATCTTTTAAGAACTCCAGCATAAAAAACATAAGGTGAGGAGGGGGACAAACAAACAGAAAATCATAGAAATAAAATAAAAATGATGGAATGAAAGACGATAATGATACTTTAAAAGACAGAAAATATATACAGAATTAAAATAAATAACTGAGATTTTATACATAAATGAAAACAAAATATACATACAGATGGCATGAATAAAAGTACAAATTGAATTCTATAATTTGCTATTCAAAGTATAACATAAACAACAAAATTAGCCTAATAAAAAATTAATAGATGCAATTAAATTTCGGAAAGGGGTGAGGGTAAAATTACTATATACTGGTCTTTCTCAATCGAAATACTGAACATCCCAGAAGTATGTAATGAGAAGAAATAATAGATAGCAACTGCCAAAATATATTACAAAGTATTAAAAAAAAAAAAAAAAAAAAAAAAAAAAAATGCAATGAAAGAGTAAAACAAAAATTGGACTTGATGAACTAAAAAAAAAATGGTGCAAAAGTCACTGAATTTTAAAAATTAATATTAAATCAACATTTGATAAACTTAAAATCTTGCAGATAAAAGTATACAAAATACTTAAGGAGGAGAACAAAACATTGTAATGCCCAGCTAAACAATTTCAATTACAAAAATTCAGCCAGATTCATTTACACCAACAAATATTACATTAAATATGTAATATAACACTAAATATGGTATTAATTCTTTAATAAACTACAGATTTTCTGCCAAGTATCAAATTAATTTTTGTTTTATTTTATTATTATTGTTGTTGTCATAGTACTTTTCAAAATTAAAATTTATGATAGTAATTTCTTTAAAAAATTCTTACAGTTAAGAATTTACAAATGCTCTTCTGTTTAACCAATTTTTGAGTTTATGAATTCAACATAACGAATTTATTTCATGGATCGACATTTGAAAATTATAGTAAAAATATGCTAATTACTTACTAGTAAACAATAGCTCTCAATTGTTTAGTATTTTTCTATGCTGTTTGAATAATATCGTTTTAGCATAAATGGCTGAAATAATGTGGAAGAATTTTTAGTTGCATTTGCAGGGCAGTTGCACAACAGCTTAATATTATAACAAATTAATAAAAAATGTTATCCAAGTATGAAGCCTGCTAAACACCGAAGAAATTAGTGTAGTGTGGTATAAATAGCTAAACAGAAACATATTAAATATGGTCAGAAAACTTATTAAAAAAAAAAAAAAACATTATAAAATCTATAGTTTACTTGAGTTACTGATTTTTTTTTTTTTTTTTTTTTTTTTAATGTGCAGTGCACACACTTCATTTTCAAAAATGAATTAGCAAATAAATACATTTGTCTTTAGTACTAGACATAGATAAAAAACAAATAAAACAGTTTTAATTTACATGATATATTTTTTAAAAACTGAGTGCTTAATAGAGGGTTAAGTGCATCACACAATAGAACAGAATATTCTGGCATTAAATACGAACAATGATGAAGCTTATTTAAGTAATTTGATCAACAAAAGTTAATGATTCACTTTACAATTAACTAAGAGAGCACTAATATAAGAAAAACTAATTATTTAAATTAGAAATTTACATAATCATTAGAGTGGTTACATGATATACATTCATGAAACATTCTGCAAAAAATCAACACAATTCACTTAGCCATATGATATTCACTGTATTTTTTTAAAAAAAGCTAGTAAAATGAGGAAAATTAATAATTCTATTAAGAAATAAAAAATAACTTTTCAAATGATTTAAAGAAAATCAAAACTGAATACAAATTGTTAGATAACTTCTTTTATGACTCATATAATAAGCGCTGATAGTGTGGAAAAATTTCCCATGTTGGAAGATGTAATGAAAATTCCAAGGCCACTAAAACTCCAAATTCACATGATATTAAATCCTTGTGATTTAGACGAAATCCACTCTCCAGCTTCTGAAATATGATAACATGCAAGTTTTATATAATATTTTAAACAGAATATATGACACATTATATGCAAAGCAAAAACTGATTATAAAAAGTTACAATTAAGAAATGTTAAAAAATTTAAAATGCAATAATTAAATATTTTATTTCAATGTTCAACTTTTTATAATGCCTAGTTATTAAAGATATACGTAGTTTTCAAAAATTAATATATTTAATTGGATTCATTTGAAATATGTATAATATACATTAAATATGATCATTTATGACTTTTACTTAAGAAAACCTATAATCTCACACAGTGGCACCAACTTATATGGGCCCACGAAGCATGAGTCCACCCAATAATTTTATCTCTGCACCAACATACTTTTAATTATTTTGTTATTAATTAATTCATTATATTGCTGAAATGGAAACTGATTCTATTGACATTCTCAAATAATTTTGTTTGAAAAATAGTAAGGGCATCAATTAGACATTCAGGAACACTGAAAGTCCCTTCAGCGGCTGTATAGTTTAATTTCTCTCAAAAACAAATTTCTTGTATATTTTGCCACCTGTTTGAATGCCTTTAATAGATAAAGCACTAAAGTGATTAAAACATATGTTTTTCTTGACATTTAATTTTTTGCATTTTCAATGCCTAGCAATTTTTATGGTATTTAAAAAATATATTAATGTATTTTATAAGGAAGAACTTACAAGAATATAATTTAATGGGGAAGAACGTATGGGAATATAATTTAATGGGGAAGAACTCATGAGAATATAATAAAGTTACTTATTAAATTGTAATACAGTAAAAGATCTTTATAACGCAATTCTATATAACGCAATTCTCCATATAACGCACAACTCCTCAGATGTAAACAACGATTTTTGTAGTTAAAAAGCACCTGCATTTTCAAATTGTAAAATATTGCTACTCTTTAGAGGACTAAATTTGATACATTAGTTCAACTTTATCTTCTAATTTAAGACCTTTTTACTGAAAAATAAAATGCTATTATTACAATAAAAATTTTTGAAAATGTCTAATATAAGGGATGGTCGTGTCAGTTATATTTAGATTATGTTTATAAAGTAAATTTAACAATGTCTGACCTATATTATGCAAAAATTTATAATTTGGATAATTCTTGGTAACAAGGAATGCAGTATAAAGATATTCTAATGTATTTTGATATGTTTCAGACATATTTGGCCATGTTTACACAGTGAATTTAATGATGTGATCCATATAACGCAAAATTCTATATAACGCACAACCTTGCGTTTTTAGGTTTGCGTTATAAAGATCTTCTACTGTAATTTTATATTTTGCTTAGAAAAACATAATTTAAGACTATCATATTTAGTCATTCGCTCTTCCCCCAAGGAAAAAAATAGATATGTGCTACTTTACTCAAATTTTTGAGCCCACCCAATATTTTTCAAAAGTTGGTGCTACTGATCTCACACCTAATACATACAAAAAAATTGAGAAAGCATATTTGTTTAGTTTTCCATGGACCATTTATGGTAAACAATCAACATCTATCGCCAAACAATGTGATTTAGAGCCAATAATACAAAAATCATAGTCAACTGTGGAATTATAATGTCATATGAGAGTGCATATTCACTTTACTAATTTCGTGGATAGAAACTAATTGCTATATTTCTCTGTTTCCTCTTGCATTTTGAGAAAAAGAAAGAAAAAATTTGGGACTTTTTATCTCAGGAGCAAGATGCAAAGTAATAATGTAAAATTCTGAAAATTCCTCCCCCCCCCCCCACCCCAATATTTAACAAATTTCAATTTTTGATATATTTCTGTTTTGTAAGGCCTCTGTACCACAGTTGGTTTTGTAGGAGGGTTGTTTTTCTCTCATAAAAACTTCGGATATTAATAAGTAAATGGAAATATCTTTTGAATTATTTAAATATAATTAAAGATTTTCCGTGATGGCATACGAGTGCACGAACAACACAAAAAACACAGGATCAGAAGATTAAAACTAAAACTTGTAGCGTAAATAGAACTTTAATGAAGAATCGAAAAGACTCATAGTTGTCTCGGGAGTGACCCCGCTGACACACAAAATCAAAACTTGATCTTTACATCATGAGATGCAGGCAAAGAGTGCTAAAGTTCACATTTTCATTCGTAAAGTTTCGGCGATAGATAGATATTGGGTAAGACACAGATCTTGCCAAGGGGTGACCGTTACACTGGAATATATGGGACAGTTTAAATTTAGACGAAAAGCCTAATAGGCGATAATTAGCCAAGCGCTAGTACGTGAGAAAGTAAGAAAGAATTCGAAGCCTGTCAATAGCATTGGAATGAGTGCGGTAAACTTAAAGGCGACATAAGTTTAAAAGTACATCTGGATATTAATTATCTAACCGCTGGTTTAACCAAAGTTTTGACCATCTCTTAGTAAAGGATCAAATTAAAAATCTGACAGAGAGAAATTTTATAGGCAGATGCAACGCGAAAAGAATGAATCTTTCGAAATGAAATGGCTGTGAATAATATTCTTTTTTTTAATTTTATTTTCTTAGATAAAAGAGCAGAGAGAGTTTTCTGGGAACGTATAAGTAATATGAAAAGGGAAGTAGATTAATTTAAAACTTAGATGTACAAAAAGAAATAGAAAGGCGCATATTTATATTGATAGTTAATATTAAATTTTAACTATCTAGGGATCATATTAATTACCTATAAAGAATAATATATGTGATATCAAATGATATCACAGCCTCCTTACCAAAAATCTTTTTTTTTCTCAAACAATAAAATCTATACATGGTTTCTTTCAAGATAAAAGATTATTATTCTATGTATCTTGAGTTCCTTTTTGCATAACAAAACATTATCCATATAAAGCTGAGATCTAATTCTGATAACAAGTTGAATAAACAAAACAAACCACAGATAATTTTCCCTCCTTTTTCTTTGCAATTGCTTTGTATAAGAGCTTTTTTGGGAGGCTCTAATTTTCTTATAACTTATTATATTTTAATAAAAATTTGTTACACTGCCTTAATTTACTATTATTGCAACTTGCTGAAAATTTGCGGAATAAGTATAATTATTTTTTAATAATAAGGAAAAAAATGGGTTTGGCTTTTCATTCTTTTGTCTTTAATTACACCATTTCTATTTGTCTGCAGCTCAATAATTTCTTTTTCTCACACTCAAACAAAGCAAACGTGATGACACATTCACAGAGTCCTTTTATATGATAAAGAATAGAATTTCAAATTATCTTGTTTTTGTTTATTTAAAATTTTTTAAAACTTTCGTAGAACATTTTATTTTAAATATTTACAGGATATACTTTATCGCGTATAAATTAATTTCTGTTAATAGACATTAATGTCAATAGCACTGAGGAAATTTGGAAGAAAATTCCATTTATAAGCTCTCATTCCACTTTTCTCGAAATTTCATTTTGTCAAAGGGAGGAGGGGCTAAATTTTTGGAATTTTATGGTATTTTCAAGATTACAGGATTCATGAAATGGATAAGAAAAGGTGATGCAATCTGAACAATTGTGCCAAACTGTTAAAAAAGAATGCGGTTTGATGGTCCCAAAATTGTATTTGTAACTGCATTAAGACAGAGCTGTCCACCATGGCACCCTTTGAAGGATTTCTTCGCGCTTTTTTGAATGTTTCCTGTTATTAGTTTTCTTAAATATAAAATGCATTTAAAAAACACTTTAAAATTTTAAATCATTTATGTTTTCAAGCTTTTTATAATGTAGGCAGCTTCAAGGCATTTGACTCTTTACCATACCAAAATTTTTGAGATGAGTCCATTTCAGGGAAATATAATTCATAATTTACTATGATTTATGTTTGACCTTCAGTCTGTTTTTATATGGGAATGACTATTCCCATGAGATGTATGTGCATCGTATAAGACGTGTGTGCGTGTGTGCTTTTCGAATGTTTCAAGTTAGAAGCATTATTTTTAAGGCTAAAAAACCATTTAACAAAGTTTCATTTTTAAACCATATTATCATTTGCAGACTTTTCTATTGTAGGCAGTATTAAGGTTTTGGCACCTTATCCTACAAAAGTTTTTGAGTAAGCTCCTCTCAAGGAAATTTAATTCTAGTTTTACTATGATTTATATTTTCGCTGCAGTTTATTTAGATATGGTCATTATTATTAGAGATGTATGTGCATCGCAAAAGATGAGTATGTGTTGCCAACACTACCGAAGTGAGACAGCATTGTATGCTTCCAGTTGCACCTTTTATTGTTTGCTAACAGCGAAAGTGCACCCTTGATTAGTGAAAGGTTGGACAGGCCTGTACAAAGGTATAATTACAACTAATCAAAAGAAATAATACCGATTAAATGGGAAAAAAGAACATTATATCTCTTACTTGTATTTGTTCATTTTCTCAGTTAAAGAGCAATTGATTTTTATTAAGTTATCTTCTGTCAATATTTCAATTAAATCAAACTGTTCGGTGACAGACTTTGTTTAATATCTACACATTATGTGAAATATTTAAAAGTTGTTATTTCGAAAGTTACCAATAGCAGGGTTGCACAAACCAAAAGAAACACTTTATGAGCAAGTTTTGACATGATATACTAACTTAGATAAGTCACACAATATATTTATTCAGATGAGTTTCTACCGTCAATGGGAAATAACAATTATCTACAAGATTTTTTAAAGAAATGAAATAGTAATTTCCATACAGCATAATTAATCCATTAAATAATGATAAAAAAAAAAACCACAGCTGCATGTTATATGCCACACACAGAAAGTCTGATAAGTCAATACCTGTTAAAAAAACAAATATCTGTGTGATAAGCAGAGGCAGTGCAATTTAAAGTTGGAAAATGTCCTTGATCACATTTGCCCATATATATATATATATATATATATTCCTGCAAAAAACAGATAAATTATGTATAAATGCAAAACCACACACATATGGAAAATTTGTAAAAAAAAAAATATTATACACCAGTTCTATTTTTCTCTTTCTGAAAGGGGAGAAAGGTTTTTTTTTTTTTGTTTAGTTCTCTAAAATTTTCTGTGAATGCAGTTTGCATATACAACTGTTTTATCTAACTCTACTTATTGATGAGGGAAAAACATATTTGACAGTGGCAGGACTTATAATAATCAACAGGTCCAATAGGAAGACTGCACTAGCAACTATTTTTATATTTTATTAGTACCACTATTTACAAAATTATTCTTTCGTGGTAAATTGCTCTTGAAATTGACCTAGAAACGCATGGCAAAGATTAGTTTTTTGAAAAAATGGTACAAATAGAAAAAAAAAAAAAGAAGTCATCAGTTGCATTTTTAAAAATAATTATTCCTCGCTAAAGCTATGAGGGTGAGTCGGAAAATAAGTTTCCCCTGGCAACTGTGGACAGAGGTGTGTATGAAAGACAAAAAATGTAATGAAACATTAAAGATAAGACGTAACTTTTTTTTTTACATAAGTGCCAAGTGAGTTGAGACATTTGTCATACCCCCTTTATAAGCTTCAAAAAGCGCTCCTTGAAAAAATCAGGGACCTGCATCATTCTGTTCCCGGTAGATGTGGAGAGAAAGTGCGTTGTGAATTCGTGGTCAATGAGGGAAGTGAGAGCGTCTGTCCACTATGAATGGGCACGTGGAGTATCAGAAGCAGAAATCCATAACCGCCACGTGGGAGTCTATGGGCCAGTGTGATGTCGAAACAAATGGTGCGGAGATGGTGTCACCAATTCAGTGAGGAGCGTCAGCGTTGGACAGGCCGAGACCTGGACGAACATGCACGGCCACTACAGACGAAGGTAATGCTTGCCTACTTCTTTGTAAGCAATGCTGAAGTCACACAAGCCGTTCAACGCTTCTTTTGTATGCAGAGCCCTGTTTTTTTCCTGGAGGGCTTTATGAAGCTTATAAAGGGTATGATAAATGTCTCAACTCACTTGGCACCCGAGTAGAAAAATAAAGTTACGTCTTATCTTTAATGTTTCCTTACATTTTTTGTCTTTCATACACACCTCTGTCCACAGTTGCCAGGGGAAACTTATTTTCCAACTCACTCTTGAAAACTAACAAATCTAAACGTTCTGCTTTTTTCCCATTGTCACATTTAGTGAAATTAATGAAAATGCCATCAGCTCGCATCTCCCCTGAAGGCATTCCATACTTTCCAATTTTAAAATGAATGGTCAGTTGATTTGATACTTACGTATCTGTATTGGGAACATATATCAATGAAAACGATTGTTAATAGCCAATCACACTTACTATTCTCACTGACATATTTTAGATAAGATATTATTTTCTAATCTTCGGCAGTCAAGTCTACTGCCAAAATTGGGGTGAAGAAAAAAGGATATTAATAACAATATGGTTGAAGAAAGAAGAAGAGAGAAAGAAGTAAGTCATAAAGAAGAAATGGAGTTTTGGCTCACTGGTGGACACCAGTATCTTAAATATAGTGTTTATATAAGATATTTATTACAATATTTACTAAATATTTTCAAAAATATCCTTTGATTTCTGCTATTTACAACTTAGGATAAAAAATGTATGCTATTAACTTATTTTTATTGACAAATTCTACCTTTTTATGATTATTTCATCCAAAACCCCACAAAACAAAATTTTTATTGAAATGGTGTGATAAAGTCTTAGATCTAAGCATTTGTAAACTTTTGTTTTCATTTATACTATTTTACTGTTAAAGGTGGTATATATTTTATCAACTATCATAGTTACAGATATATTATATACCATATTTCTAATGAAATATAAAAATATGAAAAAAAATTTCAAATATACAAGAATTCAGAGAACAATTTGAAAATTTCTATATATATAGGGAAGATTTATGAACAGGATATCATATAAGACTAAATAATTAAAAATTTTATTTTACAGAGAGATAAGAGTGCTATCAAATTATGTCACATAAAGATGCACTTGGATGAGTATACACATAATAAAGTCATAGAGAAGAAAATTATATGAAAAAAAAAAAAAAAAAAAAAAAAAAAAAAAAAGATTGAGAGATTGACGAACAATACTTGTGGTTAAACTATTTTAAAATCTTATTTTATGGAGAAATAAGATCATTATCATGTTACATAAACATGCAGTTAGATTGAGCTATGTACATAATAAAATCATAGAACAGAAAATTATATATATATACACATAAAAAGAAATCAAGTGTACCTAATAGGACATAAAATGAGATTTATTAAAAAATGCATATTTTCTTCTCTTTTTCTCTCTTGTTGATAAAAAGATCTAAAATTAAATTCTTTAAAAACTTAGTTGAGTGCCATTATTCTACCAATCTTTAATCAGTTATTTAAAAAATAACAATGCTTAAAAATGCATACTTTTCTTATACGTGACACTAATTACAATTGTAGAATTAAAAAAAGATATATAGAAATTAGTTACATTAAAAAAAGCAAAACGTTTTAATTACCTCAATTAGGTTTTTGAGATCATTTCCTTTAACATCATTTAATTTAGCTGAGAGCAAAAGGCAAGCAGCTGCACAAGGTTTTCGATTTTGTTTGTTAATAAGCCTCTAAAAAAGTAATACAAACATATGAATAACAAGCACATCTATACTAAACCATGAATAAGTATACACGATGAAATCTCGGTAAAATGAACAGCATGGGGATGTTCAAAAAGGTTGTTTATAGAATGACACTAAAACCATTTAATTTCTTGTAGCTAAGGCAAAAACATTTTCTGTAAAATAAGGATTCATTTTAGAGTGTTCATAAAGCAAGGTTTCACTGTGTTAGATAACTAAAATGTTCTATAGTATTTAAACTAAAATGTTCTATAGTATTTAAAGTATTGCTTTCTTTAAACCCCAAAGATTTGAGATTTTTAATTTTAAGTACCATTAACAAGAACATGCACCAAGTAAAATCCTAAAATTGAACAAATTAACAAAATTAAACTAACAAAAAATATGTAACCAATCCCTGTAATTTTTACTTCATGCAAATAGTGTAACAGATTCTTAAAATAGTTATATCACTGATTGCATGCTGAAATAAATTACAAACACAGTATTTTTCAAAATAAATAAAGTAAAATGAATAAGTATCACTAATGTGTGAACTATTTATAGAAAATTTAGTGTTAATTATAACGAACTGAATGTTTTATTTCATGAAATGCATAGATGAAAATTCCATGGCTAATTTTTCAGTCAGCAACTGGTCTAAAATTTACGTTATGCCTTACACCATTTCAAAATTTTCCAAAAACTTCCTATCATAATTTTTTAAAAATACATAATTTTTTTTATTTCTAGTACTTAGAAATAAAAAGTTTAAATTACTCTCCTTTCTTACATTGTTCAATTATTTCCATCAAAAACAATCGAGCAGTTTCCAAGCAAAATCACATAAATTATAAATTAGTTCATGGTACATTTTATTTCTTTACAATAAATTGATTTCCATTTTGATAAAAATGAAAGAGCGGCCAAAAAATGTTTGAAACACTATGAAAAACTTTGGAATTCATAGATAAACTACACAGTATAAAATATTTGTTTGGTAGTCTTAAAAATTTTGATTTGACATCTGGGAATTGAAATTTCCCCTATATTTTAAAAATTTCTGTACAGAATTAATTATTTTTTCTTGTTTACAGGAAAAAGAAATTTATCTGAGAAGAATGTCTCTTAGTGGCTTATTTTACAAAATATTTCTAAAATGTGTATTTTATTTTATCTTAAGTGCTAGATCTTATTCCGAACTTGTCAATTACTTTAACCCAGCTTAAAATAATTACTGAATTGATAACTAATCCTCTAAGCACGTAAAAATAATAATAAATAAATAAATAAATAAAAAAAATTCTTATTTTGTAAAAATTAGCAAACTAGAAATATCATAAACTCTTGTCTGCATATATTATCATTTAATTTAAATACATACTATGGATAAAATATTTCCACAATGGTGGATAAAATGTTTCCACGATGTGCAATCCATTAAACAGAAAAATTTAGTATTACAAAGTTTTACTTTTAAAGAAATAGAATTTTTTTTTCTTTTTAAATGAAAAAATTATATATATATATATATAATTATATTAGTATCATTTCGCATCCCATATCCATGATTTCCTACTGATAGCTCACCTTTCTCTTTTTCCCCAATTCTAGCATTCCAGTCTCCCATTATTAATTTTATGTAGCATTTTCCCTTTTGATGCATTGAAGCTACTTCTTCACAGATATCCTCAACTTCTTCATCAGTATAGCTTACTGTTGGTGCATAAACTTGGGTAATTTGCAGCTTGTATCTTCTGGACACCTGTATTGCTAACCTTGCAACCCTATCTGATGCACTATCATATTCTACGATGTGATTCTTCCACCTTTTATGAATCAGAAATCCTACACTGTTTGTTCTTCCATCTTCTGTGCCTCTGTAGTATAATACATGTCCGCTGGTAAGATCTATCTTCTCTTCTCCTTTTCTTCTTACTTCACATAATCCTAGGATGTCCCAGTTGATTCTTTCTAATTCTTCTTCAAGTTCCTGTAAACGATTTTCCGAAGATAGGGATCGTCCATTACACGTAGCCAAGGTCATCAACTTATGGCAGCCTAGACGAGCCCGGTTATTCTTAACACCCTCTGTCTTCATGTCTTTCTGATCGCTGCCGTAACCAGGAACATTCAAGATTGATTGAGTTTGCAGAATGTGAACAGTTGTATATCATGAATTCATTTTTCAAGAAAAAGCCACAAAGAAAATGGACATGGCGTTGTGCAAATAGCTCAACAAGTGAAATCGACTACATCTTAACAAACAAAAAGCATCTTATTCAGGATTGCAGCGTTTTCAATAACTTCAATACAGGAAGTGATCACAGGTTGGTTAGATGCAAACTGCTGTTAAATACTAAAGTGGAAAGAATGAAGCTTTTGCAACACTCAAAGAAATCAATCGATATAATAAATCTCCAGAAACATAAAGAAGAATTCCATTTGGAACTTAAAAACCGTTTCCAAGTACTTCAATCAACTTTAGAAGAAGAGCAAGATGTTACAGTAGTGAACAAGAAACTAACCAATACTCTACAAGATATTGCAAAGAAGATAGCCGGCGATGCACAAGTAAAGCAGACAAAGAAAATAACAGAAGAAACCAGAAGATTGATGAAGAAACGCAGATAATTTAAAATGAAGAAAAACGATCCTAAATCAAGAGTTGAATATGCTGAATTATGTAAAATGGTAAGAAAATGTGTTACAGAAGATATCAGAAAATTTAACTCTGATCTTGTCAAGAAAATTCTAGAAGATAACAAAGTTTAAAATCAGCTAGGCGCAAACTTTGTGTTGGAAGAAAAGGTATTTTTGCACTAAAGAGGGCAGATGGAACAATCACCAAAATCAATAAAGAAATAGTACACATTGTCGAAAAATTCTATAACGATTTATATAAATGTGAAGATCAGAGGGAAATCAACTTATGTGATCCACGAGAAAACTTAACAGAAACCGATGCCATAATCCCAGTGATGACAGACGAAGTTTTACAAGCCATTAAATTTATGAAAAAAGGTAAATGCCCCGGAGAAGATGGAATTACAATCGACCTTATCAAAGAAGCAGGAGAAGAATTTGCAAAAATGCTATCCTTACTGTTTTCCAAATGTCTCCAGAAGTCAGATGTACCAGAAGATTGGAATAATGCAGTGATGGTGCTACTTTTACAAGAAAGGAGAGAAGGAAAACATTAAAAACTATCATCCAATCAGCTTACTGTCAGTGATTTATAAAATTTTCACCAAAGTTTTAACGACAAGACTTGAATCAGCTCAACCTAGAGAACAAGCAGGATTCCGAAGTGGATTCAGCACAATGGATCATATCCAAACGGTAAGGGAACTCATAGAAAAACATAAGGAATATAATTTACCTCTTTGCCTTGCCTTTATTGATTATGAAAAAGCATTTGATTCGGTCTACACATCAGCAGTAGTAGAATCTCTGGAGGACATTGGTATAGACAAACCTTACATTAATATTATAAAGAAGATTTACAAGAAAGCAACAGCAACCATCCGCTTGGACAAAGGAAAAGCAAAGATCAAGCTTGGAAGAGGGGTAAGACAAGGAGACACCATTTCGCCTAAGCTTTTTACTGCTGTCTTAGAAAATATTTTCAAGAAGCTGGATTGGAAAAACAAAGGGATTAGAATAAATGGGGAATATTTAAGTCATCTCTGATTCGCTGACGACATTTTAATTTTCAGTAACAGTCCTGAAGAATTGGAAAATATGCTAAAAGATTTGGCAGAAGCTAGCATTAATGTGGGATTAAAAATAAACTTGGAAAAGACTAAGGTGACGTTCAATTCATTTGCATCAAAAAAGAAAATCGTCTACAACAACACTGAAATTAAAGAAGTGCAAAGTTATGTGTACCTTGGGCAAGAAATATCATCGGATAATAGTATCATGAATGAAATCAATAGAAGAATAAGAAATGGATGGAGTGCTTTTGGGAAGAACAATATTATTCTGAAGAGTAGCATGCCCTTTGTTTGAAAAGAAAGGTATTTAACCAATGTGTTTTGCCTGTCCTAACTTATGGAGCAGAAACATGGACGCTAACAAAACGGATGGTACAAAGATTACAAACAACACAGAGAAGTATGGAAAGATGTATGCTAAGTATAACTAGAAGAGACAGAAAAAGAATAACCTGGATAAGAAGTCAGACGAAAGTTTTTGACATCATTGAAAGAATTAAACGGCTAAAATGGAAATGGGCTGGGAACATTGCAAGAAGACAAGACAATAGATGGAGCACAAACACCCTACAGTGGTATCCCAAAGATGTAAAACGGCCAATAAGACGACCTCAAGTAAGATGGAGTGATGAAATCAGAAAAGTAGCCGGTGTAAATTGGATGACTAAAGCACTAGACAGGAAACATTGGAAAAATCTGGGAGAGACCTACATCCAGCAGTGGATTGAAAACGGTTGATGATGATGATGATATATATATACTAGCCGCCCTTGGTGACCAGTTTGGTCTCTTTTAAATCTATGCTAAACATCGTATTGTGTTACTTTTATTCATAATTTAATTTACCTGCTTAATCCTTCGTCAAATTGGAAGATTCTGATACAGAAATCATGAACTCTGTATTTTTATGTTAGCCGAGTGCAGGTGATAAATCGCCAAACATTGTACCCGTCATATTTTTTCTTATTTCATTAATTCCATTTAAAATATAATACTTTCACTCATTTTATTTAAAATACACAACTTTAAAACTGAAATACTTAAAATTTATGACCCAATTTTCTCTTATTTCTTAAAAAAAAAAAAGAAAGAAATAAAAAGAAAGAAAAGAAAAAGAAAAGAAAAGAAAAAAAGTAATAAATAATACAATAAACTATGACATTTAATTTCAACGTCAAAGCTTTCTTTTATTTTACCTCGAGAAAAATTGTTTATGACAGTCGCATGAGATAGACTATTATAATACTGATGATATGATGGCGATGGAACAATATATGGCGATTTATCACCTGCGCCCGGCTAACATTAAATTACCAAATTGGCTGTTTGGCATGTAAAAAGTGAAGCAGTCAACCCGGAACTGTTGATGACAGTCACATGACTTAGACTATTATTATAGAGATTAGCTATGCTGGATTAATTTGTACTCATGTTTAACACAGGAATGTGGTTCACAAAGTTTTCCCATCTTGTGCTGCGGTTGCAGCCTTACCAACATATAAGAGTGTGCCAGGCTAGGTGTTGTCATTCCAGGTGGCTTAGTTGGAAGAGCACTGGTCTGCTGAACCAAATACCGAGGTTTGAACCTGAGCCTCGATACCTTTTCATTCTGTTGGTCTTATGCCTTGTTAGCAATGTTACTAAAAATTCACATAATTCAATGTATATTATCAATACTTTTTTTTATATTACTAGTTGTTTAACCCATTCTATGCATGGGAGTTCCTGAATTTAATTCTAAAACCAAAATTAAAAAAAAAACTATTCAATTTAGTAAAATATTTTTCTACTACTGTGCATTTTTTAATGAAATTTCATTTATCATATTACTATGGCAGCAGACGATAAAACGATATCTTTGGAATAAGGGAATAAATAGAATAAAATGTTTTGTTGATGTTTGTGATAAAATGTTTGACGTTATTTTTAAAAAATACTGTAATAATTAAGCGCAATTATATAATCTCTAATTATTTGCATGTGAGGTAAAAGACAGCGCAATACCCGCTACAGCTTTTTAGTATTGCAGCGTGGCGTACGTAATATGTATATCTTACATTGGTTAAAGAACTCTCGCAATTACGGGTTGAACATAAAAAAAAAAAAAAGATTTTATTGTGAATTTTTAATTGTTGGTAGCTGCTATAATGAAAAATGTTTAAATTTGATAGGGAATTGCTGTCAAATAGGTGGTGTTTTATTAATTAAAAGTTAAGTTTAAATTATTTTGATTCCAGATTGCTTTAGTTGCCTCGGCCATGTTTTAATACACATGTACATAAACATTTCACAATTCTGGCTTCCAAACTGAGGATTTGTACAGCATCACAGACAGACAAATTTTCATTTTTATATATTACATTGGAATCAAGACTTTGGCACCAGTCTTTAAAAGAAACTCTTATTATGTTACAGATATTACTTTATTAACAAAGCTTATGGCATGCACTTAAAATTCCTTTGGCATCTCAATAAGCTGATAAAATTATATCGTTCAAAAACATACAATAAAAAGTTTCAATTTTAATGTCTCATAAGCTGCAAACAGAACATACTAAAAAAAAAAGTGTCATAAAATAGATTATTAATAAATCAATTAAAGATACAATTAACTTACACACAGAATAATTTAAATAAACTTTAAGAATTAATTATAAATAATTCTTTTTTGCTCAAATGTATGTTTTTTTATAATCTGCTTGATTTTTATTATATATAACTCCTATCACTGAATTTACTACTTTTCTACAAAATATATCTTTCTAGATAAAATGTCTTAAGATTAATAAAAACATCAATAGAGAAATAATTTTAAAAGAAAGCAGTTATTAGTATAATTACTTTCATATCACACATAAAATTTATAAGCAACTTAGTTAAAATATGTTAAGAAAAGTGCATATGAAATTTCATCCAGGTATTTCTATGGAAAAAATTTGATACATCATTTATACTAAATGGGGAAAAAAAAATCATTTCAAATGAAATGGAAATGCAGTTTTAAGCATGAGACATGCTAAATATTTTACGTATCTTGATCTAATAATCATACAAATAGTTTTTAAAATCAGTAATAAGTTAATGTTTCACTCCTTTACAGCAGAAGATAAAATATTATACTTTGTAGCAACAATATATGTATATAATAATGAACCACTTAGTACCTTGAGGATAAGTTTTTCAAAAAATACGTAAGCTTGAGCAACAGTAAGGAGATCAATACCACACTGCAAACAAAATAAAGACAAATTAAAAATGAAATGTTGATAACTTGGAAAATAACATTCAAACTGCCAATTAAGCAATGCATAAATAATTATTTAAAAAGATAAGCCAAATATTTACTTGAATCTAAGGTGCACTTTTTTTTCCTTCTCTAAAATCGAATTCATTTAATTGGGTGTATCTTGCAGTGGAGTAAACAGCAATACTGTAAAACCATGTGTGTGTGTGCATGTGTTATATAAGAAAGTTAATTTATTCTTTAATTCCATTCGCCACGTTCTTAAAATGCAGAGAAATATCTAATGATGCTGACAGAGAGATATCTATGATGCATAGATACAAATTTAGAAAAATGTGGAGAATAAATAAAATTAGGATTTATTATAGTTCGTAAGTTTCTAATTTTTTCTTCTTTTAAATTTACCTGTGAGGTATGAGTTTTAACCCGTTCGGGACCATGGGTGCATATGTGCACACTCAAAAAATGCATACAGAATATGTTTTAGGCACTAATAAAAAAGAAAAGTAATATTCAGTTTCTTTAATTAGAGCATTTTCATGAATTGTTCAAGCAAAGGTAACTTTTTGAAGAACAGTGGTGCGGACTTAATGAAATTTGTGTAAAAACTACTGGTCCCGAACAGGTTAAACAAAATGAATTTTTGCAGCTAAATATTAAAGTGTGTCTTAGATTTGGGGAGTTTTTGATTCAAGTAAATATGGTAATCATTAGCTGTTTAAAATAAAAATGCTCCAATACACAAACAAAACAATCCTTATAAGCAATACAGTGAAACCCCGATTTAACGATATAACGTCATTTTTAGCTAGTCCCAATTAATTTCCCATACTTGTAATGTTTAAAAATCCCGGATTTAACATTATCATTTTGAATTATTTCCCACATTTAACGTTTTATTGAGAGGTAAAATCTCAATGAAACTTTTCTAAAATAGTCAGAATTTGGGATTTAAAAAAACCCTTTCTTATCAAAACATTCAAAATTCAGACTCTCTCTTTTTTTTCATCCTTTTTTACCAACTGCAGGTGCAATATTCAAAAGCCCTCTTCTTTTTCACCTGCACTTTTTTATTTTATTCAATTGTATTTTCTGTACTAGAAAGCAAGATTACCTACAACGGAGCTGATAGCATTCATTAGAGATTTTCCATTAGCTTAAGATTGTATGGCGTCAAAAAGAAAGAGTTTTTTTTTTTTTTTACTGGAAAAATTGGAAGTTATTGCAAAAGCCCCAAACTACAATTTGTTTAATTTGAATTCTGTATTCAAATCTGTAAACAATTTTACAGTAAGTAGATTTAATGGAGCAAAATTGTAAAAAATGGAAAAAAGGCTAAAAAACGTGAAATTGTCACCGTTTAAGAAATTTGAAAATTGGAAGTCATTAGAACTTTCATAACACTGAAAGCATTCTTTTGAAATACTGAAGACCAAGAGAAAAGTTTACACAAACTCATATATGTTGAGAAAGCGATTTCTGATGTAGCTGCTAAAAACAGGACGCAGAATAAAATAAAATATTTCTTTAAAACATAATTTAGAAACCTGATATCTAAATCATTGTGAATCAAGAACTGAAATGCATCTTATGTATATTAGTATTTATTTTATGATCAGTGTTTTATTTTCGTCTTACCCGATTTAACGTTTTCCCACATTTAGAGTTATTTCTTTATGGTCCGTTAAATAATGTTAAATCAGGGTTTCACTGTAATAATAAAAACCACACAGTCCATTTTAAATCCGTTATTGTTGGAAACACAGATTAGCCTAAATTGCCAATATACAAGATGGTTAGATTTATTTATGTTGCCAATCCAAGGAGAGAAAAAATACAGTGCACCAAATACAACATAAAAGCAAATACAAAAGGTCTAAACTGAGACATGTTGATGAATAAGATGCAAAATAAAATTAATTGGATAATTTCTTTTGTGTGTAATTTAGTAATAAATTATCAAGATACGTTATTCAATTTAAAGAATTAAAATTGCAAAACAAAGGCATTTTCTTAAATACATAATAATAAAAAAGACCACAGAAAGGCAAATACAGAAGAGGTTCTGAAATAACTGACAAAAAATGAGTTAATTTAACATTCCATGCTGCTGTATTTTTTATATCAAAAGATTAAATGCATTTCATGAAACATTTCTGAAGATGAAAACAGGATCACAAACAATAGAAAATAATTTCTGTGTAAATAACAATTAATACTCTTGAACAAATAGATATGAAAAACATGAATTGTACATTTATATAAAACACATTTACCATCAGACTTCTATACTGAAATAGATTATTCTTTTTCTTTATTAAAATTTATCATAAAAACATTTTTGAAAATAAAAAGGGGGGAGAGGGAGGATAAAAAAAAAAAGGAGTGGAGAAAATGTAAAAATGAAGGAGAAAAAGGTTACAGTTTTTCAAACAAGGGTATTTAATTATAATTTGAAATAACTTGGTATGTTCCAAATGTTACAAAAAGTAAAAAGATTACCAATAATTGTATCAAATTTAGCAAATATTGGCCAAAAAATGTTAATACAACCATAATATATCGAAAAAAAATAATAAATAAATAAATAAAGGAAAAAATCTAAAAAGGAAAAAATCATATTTCTTTAGATTTTTCTACTCTTACTATAACCATTAGGCCAAAACAGATATCTGTGCAAGAAAAACAGAATGCAAAGTATTTCACTAATTTTAAATTATTTAAAATGTTTTACAACATGTTTCCAAGTCCCTGAAAATTTTCAGAATCTATCTCTTAAAAAATAAACCAAGTAAAACATCTGTTTATTTCAAAAGCCAATGATTAGATTGTTTATGATGGAATTGCACAATAATAATTTGACAGCTACAACAGAAAGACAAGAAAAGCACAGAGGTCAGAAATCTTCACAAATTATAAATGTTATCTAAAGAGCTTAGTTAGGCATTTATGAACAGAAATAAAATGAGATAAAACAAAAGGCATTTATGAACAGAAATAAAATGAGATAAAACAAAGTATTAATTAAAAATATCTTTTTAAACAATATTTACTAATCAATAATCCACGTAACTAAATGTCAACAAAAGAATAATATTATGTAAATGCAAAAAAAAAAAAAAAAAATACTTTACAATTTTAATAATTTCATTATTAGAAACTGATTTTATACAATAAAATAAGATTTCATATAAGAAGGGATGAAAATGAGATAACTATTTTTGTTTTATTTCAATCATATTAAAAGCCTTAATGAATGCTCGAGATTTCTTCAAATAAAGAAAATCTTATTAAAAAAATAAATATTTAGTAAGACAAAATTAATTGAAATGCAAAACATTTTAATATAAAATGAATAATGGGCATGTGTGATTATTATTTTAAAAATAATTAAAAAAAACATTAGACACAAACCTCATAGTGTGTTATCTTTAGCATTTCTCTCTTTAGGCTACAGAAAAAGAAAGATATATATAGATTTAACAATATAAAATTTCAATTAAATGTTAATCTAATCAGCACACTTTGAATTAAGACAATAAAAAGTTATAATGACATGCCCACAGTTAAGTTAAACTACCGTACTTTCCGGCCAATAATCTATGGCATACTTTCCGGCCAATAATCTATGGCGGCATATAATCTGCAGCTGCAATTTTTAGCCATTATAAAAAAATTTCAGCAGATAATCCGCACTAGCACATAATCCGCTGATTATATGCTGGACTATAAGAGGATTACTCATTGTTTTCAACATTCCAAAGTACTACTAATAAACCACCTCCCTATTTATTTAATTGCTCTATTTAAATGATAATTGTAAGAAAATAATTGAAAAAAAATTAATTACATTAAAAAATACAAATATTTTTTTTTTATTGAATCTTATATCTAAAACGTAGGATGTCTTGTGAATACAGATGATTTTATAATAATTGCTGTTTTTAAATCATCTTCCACTTTTTTAATAACGTTCAGTTTAAATTCTGCAGTGTCAAATAACATGTTTTCTCTTAGACATTATTATAACTTTCAAATGATTGAGATTGCAATTTTTGAAAGAGACGAGTTGAGAAACGCCTTGTTCTTCATAGAAACATGTTACCAAAATTCTAGAGGCTCTAAAAAAATCCCATAAAAATCGGAAGCCACTCCCATTAGCACATACACGTCATATGTGAACTACAGCGTCTAGAATACCTAGTATGGAAATATGCTATCCAAACAATGCTAAAAATTTGTATACCTTAAATGTGCGACAATACTTCTAAAATCACAAGTGTCGATCGCAGCGACATCTGCGGGATTATCGTATTACATTTTACAGACTAGCAATTTCTTGCAGTTGTAGAAAATATCCTGCAGATGTTGCTGCGATCTTCATATTTCAGCAGCATCGTTGCACATTTAAGGAATATAATATTTTAGCGCTTTTTTAAGTATTACAGGAATAGCCAATTTCCACACTATACATTCTAGGCGCTATAATGTGAACCAATCAAGAGCAACTCCGCAAATGGTGGATAGCAGATAATCGTGTGATAACTGTTTACATTTTTATTTTATGACTGCTGGTAGAAACTGGATGTCTGATGTGAATTTTTGCTTAAAAAAAATTTCAGCAGATAACCCACACTTGAAAATTTCAAGGTTTTTTAACAGATAATCTGCGGATTATAGGCTGGAAATTACGGTACTTAAACTTACTAGTTTCTTTAAAAGAAGGCAGATACTAAAAAGGTAAAAAGCAAAATATAGTCTGAAAAGAACTACTCATAAATGATATTATTTTAACAACTTCTAAGTAGGTACAAGCACCTTTAAAAGAAAAATGTATTACAAATAGATGCCAATTTTCCAATAATGCCCTGAAATTGTAAGTTTCATCGACAAATTGAAAAAGTATATTACTAAAGTAATAAGCAAGTTAACTCAAAAATTTAAGCTGCTTACACATGTATTTTAATTATTTTTATGAAAAAGATATTTCTCATTGATTACAATGACCATTTCCCATTACAAAAGGGAAAAAAAATATGTCAACAACATATTTAAATTTTATCTAGGACTGGACAATTATTCAAAAACTTAATGAGAGATTCAGATAAAGAAACTGAAGTAAAATCTTTTTTCAAACAATATATTGAAATTACACAGATATCCAAGGAAGAAATGTTTATTAAAATGCAATCTAAACGAATAACAGACCCCAAATAAAAAAGAAAAGGAATTTAGCACTTGGATAAATCAGGCGTATTTCGACATTTCAAATAATAAACAAGCTGCTTCATCACCAGCAACAATGTAATAAAGTTTGAAATATATTTACGAAAATTTTGTACATTTGGAAATGGGAAGGGGGACTAGACTGGCATATTTAAGTCTATCATTCATTTAATTTAGAATAGTGTATAAGCAAAATTCTTTTGAAACAATAACTGTTAATCGATGATCATGAATTGAAAAATTTCCTTCAAAAATGTTAAATAGCTCCTTTCTCCATTGAGGAATAAATAAATAAATTAACTACAAAAAATCATTTATTTTAACTTTCTTTCTTAAAGATATCCACTTTTTTCAATATTATTAACATAAATATAATGTATTTCCTTTTTTGAAACTTTCTGAAAATCAAACATTTGCACTTTTTCTAAGTCTTCAAACTAAATTTCATTTTCCAAATTAATAAATTTTTAGCATTCAATAAATCAAAATATTTCTCTTCTCTTTACTGTTAAATTTTCATCAAGATCAGATAACAAATAAAAAAGTTAAGCGAAAAAATATTTTTTCTATTTTCTGTCATTTAAATATAGTGTTTATAGTTTTTTGACGCTCAAAGCTTCGCCATTTTAACTTCTCTTCCTTTCCTTTGGTATACAACAAATTTCGAGTCACGTCAAAGCAAACACCTCCTCCTTTGGATTGCATACATTCGCCCTGGGCTACATGACTAGATCATCATTTGTACTTTCTCAAAGTTTACTGTCGCTGTTCATGATCATTCTTTTTTAAAACTCTTTTCTGTGGGTTAACTTAGATTGCATCATGGGAGACTGGTCTTTAGCAGAACATTTCTTATACACAGGAGTTTGGCAACAGTGTTTTTCACTTACTCAGTGCATAGCAACAAGCATTTATGGCTGCTTGTTGTTCTGGCGAGTTTGGCTGCATGGTGCTCTGGTATCTATCCATGAATGCAGATGTTTAACAGATTAGCTAGTGTCCACAGCTATTGTCTTCAGAAAATGCGCATCTCTTACTTTTATTTCTTCGAATTGAATGGCAGTACAAGAAGAAAAATGTACAATTTCTTTTTTTGATTAAACTTTTCATATTATATGAAATTACTACAAAAGAAATTATTTTAACAGTTTTATGCATACCATGGAATACTGATAATATTTCGCATTATTCATCATGCGAATCGACAGAATGATTATACAACTTCACATCCCTTGATATAAATAAATCTAGTTATTTACAAGGGATTATCAATCAGACAGATTGCTATCAATCAGAGAGATTGCTATTTAAAAATTACAATGACAGAGAGTAAACAGGGTAGGATGTCTAAACAAAGATAGAAAATAGAATTCATAACATTTTTTAAGCAACATGCAATATTTTTGCTAAATTTGAAAAGTATAACACTATTAAAAAGCATTTTTAAAAAATAACAACTACTCATGAATGGATAATACATATGGTCAGTTTTAAACAGAACTATAAAAGACCTATAAATGCTAATTTGATCCTTTTTAACCTGTAAGAAGACACATAGGGTAGATTTCATCCCCAGTCACATTTTTTTCTTAGAAAAAAGGTGCGAGATTTTCACAGAAACTGCTATAAAATCTTTACATAAATATAAAAAGCATGATTTTTCTCATAAAAAGACGTAGAACTGATGCATTTTATGTATAAGTTAGAATATTTGTTTTTAAAACGCATTTAGTCAAAAATATAGTGGGAGAAATATGGTGTGAAATTTACTCAATGTGTATGTTACAAAAATAGGCACGTGTACTTACAATGGGTTAATAGTGTACAAGCAGTAAGCCTCAAAAGAATATTTAAATTTTAACATTATCCTTTTGGCAAAAACAAAAAGCTAGCTTACACGGTACTCTTTAAAAAACATTTAATTATTATAACTTAAAAACTATTTACAGCAATGCACTGAAAATAAAATAGCAAATCTTAGTGTTGTATTACCTTCTCAATTTACTGAGTGTTAAGTGAATCTGAGGAAACCTTTCTTTAAACTTTTCATTTAACTCCTTCTTCAAATCAGATGGCTTAACATAATCAATAATGGATGACTGAAAAAAAAATGATATTATATATATATATATATATATATAAAGATCATAAGCATGGAAAGATAAATACAATATATTCTTGTTTCTCATAGAAGCCAGAATTAGCAAAATTTTGCTACTTTCCAATGCAAATACACAATCATTTTGATTTGTGAATGCATAAAACTGCTAGATAAATTTATTTAGGTTACAAAGACCTGAACAATATTTTATATTTTCCTATTTTATTTACGAAATTATCTTCCAGAAAATATCATACAAGTTGGTATTTGCATGAGAGATGAGAAGGGTTCAGCCCGAGTATGACATGGGCTCGATTTTTATACCAGTCTTTGGGCTTGTGCTCATTCTTTCTGAAATTAAAAATTTTATTTATTCTTGTTAGAAAAAGTAAACATAACTTCCCCCTCCCCCCCTTAAAAATTACTTATTCCATTTCATGTCACTTTATGGCTATTTTCAGGGCCAAAACTAGGGGTGTGCAGAGGGTGTGATTTAAAACTGAAAAATTTAAGATCAATGGCTTTCACTTCTTTTTTTTAAATGAAATGAAAAGAAAAATATTAATTGCAGATGTCATATGTGCACAAGGGGTACCTAAATAGTGCCAAAAGGGCGTTATTTTGCCTGACATGGTAACCCGGCTATTGTTGCTTATTTATTAATTAATGTTTATTTACCTTTATTTTCTTTTTATTTTAAAAAAATGTTATGCATTGTTTTGTTCTATAGTTATTAATTATTTTTTTTTATTTATTGTTATTTCATTTTCAAAATAATTTAAAAATACATATGTAATTGGTATTCAAATACGAGGTTTTCACCAAATTGTCGTAAAAAAAAAAAAATCACGCCAAACCCGATTAAATATTGCAACAAATTCTGATAGTCAATTTCAAATTCAAAGCAATGTTTTAATGGTACTACTTAGTTATCCTGTCGACCAATTTCGCCAAATTATATAAATCACCAAAGCACTCACCAAATTATACAAATTGACATAATTTTTATTTTAAATAACGAAAGAACAAATAAAGGCACAGATGTCATATACGATTTTTTCGTGCAGTTTTTTTCTGATGCCAATGTCGTATACGCAACGGGTACTTAACTGGCGCCAAAGTATCATTATTTTGCTTGATATGGTAATCAGGATGTTGTTGTTTATGCTGTTGATGTTTTCGCCAAAATGGCATCGGAAAAAAAAATCACACCAATATATGACATCTGTGCCCAAATAAATTAGAATAGCATTTAATAAAAATAAAGCATCGAAATAAAAATCACTTGATGGCGTAAACATGTGTAACTTCCTTACAGTCAAGTTAATGTAACATTTACGATCAACCATTATTGGCATTTAATCTTATAGTCTGGCGATAGATTTTTGGTCGATGGGATAACCAAATAGTATCGTTTTAATTTACCACTCGAAAAATAAAAAAATGCTAATCGGCGAGTTAAAAAAAGCTACTGGCGAGATTTGCACCCAGCTAAAATAAAAGTACCAAGAATTCTTTGCGATCATGGCATCTTTTATGTAGTTTTATATAGTTAGTTCGAAAAAATCTTTTATGTAGTTAGTTCGAAAAAATAACTTTGATTCTTTAATCAAAATGGAAACCTTTTTTATGAAAAGCAAAGGGTTGTAATTGTTTATGGCAGTTACATGACTAGGACTATTATAATATAAATGAAATGATGGCGATAGAATAATATTTGGCGACTTATCGCCTGTGGCTGGCTAACATTAAAGTACCAAAATGGCCGCCTGCGAAGGGATCCGCCTGGAACTGTTGATAATAGTCACATGACTTAGGCTATTATTATAGAGATTGTTTTCAATTCTAAAAACAGTGCAAATAATAATATTTCCTAACGATTACACATTTATTTACACGTGACTATTAAAAACAGAAAAAAAAAAAATTAAATTACTATTAAACGAGTACGTGTTAAAAGCAGAAAAATATTGAAAATTATGCCTTGAAAATTGTATTTACACGTGAATATTAAAAGAGAAAGGAAACTTAAAAATAATAAATACATTAATATGCGTTTAACCCTTTCAGGGGCAAGGTACTTCTATTCGTAAAACGTTGAAATCAGTGAATGGCACCAGAATTTACAAACAAATTTCGAAGTACAAAAATGTTTTTGTTCACTTACTTAATAAAAGGGAAATTTTCATTCAATATTCTGGTGCCAATGTGACATTTAAGAATTAAAATCAAGTGGTCGAAAAATGAACCATCGCCCTTGAAGGGGTTAAAGTGGTAAATTATAATAAATTGTATTATGTCAATCGTTTTATAATGTTGTTAAAAAATACCTGGAGACAAAGACGCTGTTTACTTAATTTGTTTTATTTTAGCTTCCTTTCAAATGTTTAACTTGTCTTCTTTAACCAAACACAAAAAACAACCATTGGATGTTTTAACAGCAACTGATTCGGTCTTAAATTTTCGCAATCAAAGGGAAATGAATGGAAACCCGCTTACAGGGAGATCGCTGTAGGTTTTTTCTTTATAATTTAATCTTCTCTAATCTTTTTAAAACCGATCAAATTAGCGTGCTTTTAGATTCTGCGGTGTCTGAACGGGCGTTGGCGAGCGTAGCTTGCAGGGGGCTCAGCGTAGCTTGCAGGGGGCAGAGCCCCCTAGTATATATATATATATATAAGAAAAAAATCTGCAATCAAATTCGAAAAGTAAACACTAACTCGGTTAGAATTCAATCTCAGCTAATCTAAGCAAGAAAATAGTGTAGGCTCTTAACACTCAAGCTAATGTTAATCCTATGGGAGAGTTGTTTACACATTTTTCTTGATAGCATTTTAAATATTATTAATTTTTTTTTTTTCTGCATAAGATACCTGCGGTCAATAACTTATTGTGCGTGAGAAGGAGGAGGGGGCAAAATCTGTGTTTGCCCCAGGTGCAAAAAAGGCTAGTTTCAGCCCTGGCTATTTTGATCAGAATGAAAGGGAAACAGAAATTGTGTTTCTTTTTTATTTTCAATATTATTAGAAAAGAAGGCTACTTAAACAGAAAATTTATGAGTTTTTGAGATTTATGTCTGGCTTTGATGGTGACGAACTGTTGATATGACACCAATCGGAATTAGGATATTTTTTCCCTAGAACATTTATTTATTATTTGTTTTTTAAAGAGATGAATATTTTCTTTTGTTTTTACGCAATCAGCATTAGCATAAGGTGTGCATATTTTTAGTCATCTATTGAGTGCGAGTCATAATCACTCTTTAAATGAAAATAACGTTAAATGATTCTACCTATTTTTCATAGTGAACTCTGTTCATACTGTGGCTATACTCTTCACATTCACGAAGTCACTTTCATTTGTACGCAGTGTAATTTCCTGCGTATATGCTGTGGCTCAGATAATTTGATTTCCTACCGGAATTTGTTTTAAATAAAATGTGACTTGCTTTTGCTTAGCATTTATTTGACTTCATTTTTTAAATAAAATTTCTGGTATGAAATAAACTTAACTAAGACACTGCAGGAAATTACGGTAGATATAATTAGAATGTATTGTTATTCTGATAGAAAGCAATCAAGCAGTGTTTCTTTTTTTCTATAAAAGCACCGGATCTTTCAGATAACAGTGTCAAATTTTTAATTAAAGCGATTTTCAAAGACACGAGAATTACGCAAGATGGTTTTGAATGAAGTAATTTACAGGAAATAGAAAAACGTTCGATTCTTCGTCATACAAATAGTAATTTCTACAAATTTCATTAATTTGTTTATTAAACACACTTCGTCAATGTACCCACCCATCAGACTACTTGTTGTCGGAGAAAAATATACGAATCCTTTTAAAGAAGCATATTTTTATTTGACACGAAACTTTTGATAAGATTGAATGTAAATTTCATAAAATTAATTATGTGCTAGGGATTAATAGTTATTTTCACGTAAGAAAAAATGAGATATTACATTTAGAATAACTTTTAAATATTATGCAATTTCTTTTTTGAATTGTATACTTTCGGTATTGGGCTCGGGCTCTGATGAGAGAAAATGTTTCAGGCTCGGAATCAAAATTGTCGGGCTTGGGCTTCGAAAAGTAAGCCTGAACTCATCTCTAATTTGCACCCTTTCATCCGTAATGGTAGATACAGGATTTACAAAAATAAAATGGAAAATAAGTAGTCTTTTCAAATCTTTAGAATACACAACATATTTTAAAAACATCACATGCTCAAGTTAAAATACTTAATGTAAATGTATTAACACATAAATGCAGCACTTACAATATATGAAGAAAATGTGAGCACAGTGTTATGTTTCCCTGTTACAAGTTCGGGATCATCCAAGAGGTTCGGTGTGTATGTTAACATACAATTATGATGGCAGAACTTAGAATCATTCCATTCAAAGCCTACAAAATAAATATGAGCAAATGAAAAAAAAAACAAAAACAAAAAAAAAAAACAAAGATAAATTTAAATTCCTATTTTAAGTTCAAAATACTGTTCCATAAAGTACATAAAAATAAATAAGATGCAAACATTAGAAAAACAAAACAAAACAGGATTTTTTAACCTTTAATGGCCCAGAAGTATTTCAAGTTTCTTACTGCTGGTAAAAGATAGTTTTCATAAACCGAGGAATTATTGGCTAACCTCTAATGATCCAATGGTGATTTTTGCACAATATACTTGGCGTCTAACTTGATAAGTATAAGTGCCACTCTGCCTATTTTGCAACGATGGTCTTTAAGGTTGATCTCAAATCTAAAGCAGCTACTTTCTGATACGTTCTTTAATTCAATTTTAGTCGGAAATGCATGCAATTGGCAATTGTTATTGTTTGGAAACTGTCTCATTGCAAGAGGTTTTTTATTTTTTGAAAATGCAAAAGATCATTCAAAAAATACTGTCAAATTTGGCATTTTGAACTGAATTTCTGAATTTTCAATGCGAGAAAGGAGAAAAAATGGTCATCATGAGATCCAAAATCACTTATAAACTTGATAAGTAATTTATCAAAAATTGAAAAAAAACTCATTTCTTCCAATCACTTCAATTAGTTAGGGGTGCCAATTTTATGCATTTACATTTAACCCTCTGAGCATCTGAAATGCATTTTCCCAAAAATGCTTATAAAACTGATGTTAATTTAAAATTTCTCTCTCTGTTCGTTTCTAAAATACACTTCATACTCCTTTATTTCACAAACTTCTTAAAATACAATTCTGTTAAAAATATTTTTGTCTACAACTGATTTAAGTTGCTTTTGGGAAATAAAAAATACGGGCAAACAGCTTAGAAGGTTAAAAGATTCAGCAAATGTGTCAGAAAGCTTTGTGTTGTTGAGCAGGGAGCATGAGAACAGCATTAAAGGTAAATAACAAAGAAAAACAGTGTAGAGGACTAGCTACTGTCATAAATAGAGTCTGGTTTTTTGAGTGAGAATATTCTGCGATTAGTAACCTGTATGCATAAAAATGATCTCTATCCTTAGTCTTACTTTAATTTTCTGAAGCGAGTTTGTGACTCTCAGAATTTGCAGTTAGTGGCTTTCGCTGTAGTTTTAGCCCGGTCAATCTGCAGAGTATAAAAGTGGAATTGAAAGTTTGTATTGGCAGATCGTGAGTCGAGACCTGCCTTCGAAAGGTTTGTAAGGCCAGTTCCATAGCAATAAATGAAGTGGTAGTAGTAAAGATATGCACTATCATTATTACATGCAGATAATAACAAAAGTAATAGTAAATGTAAAATGGCCTATTATTAAAATGTCATATTCGAAAGGGTTAATAAAAACACATAAATCGATTTAAATCATTCATCAGCTAAAAAACAGATTTTGTTTAACAAGCAGTACTGAGTTTTATAACTTTAAATACAAACTGTCTCAGCTCCTTCGGACTTAAAAGCAAAATAAATGTTTGATGCTTAAAGCAAATACTTTATATGGTCATTTTCTACTTCAGAAAATATTTGTTAATTTTTCACATATCCAATATGTATTGATGAAATGTAAACATTGCACTTTATATCTGCTTGTCCAAGGTGATGCACAAATCCAGCTAAAGTGGCATAATTGATGCTAAAATCTTAAGCTGCTTGGCAAAATGAAATATGATCAATTTTTATTAGCCCTCGATATGCTATTTCTTTCGACCAGCATTTTAAAGTGTCATTTCCACAAAATAAAGTTCGTTGTATAACCCAGCCATAAAATAAAGCAGCTATATCATTGTACTGCTAAATACTCTACTGCAATTTTTTTTTTTTAAACTTCTAAGCATTGCACATTTTCAATTTTTATACTGTTGTATTGAGGGGAAAAAAGTACTTTTAAATGCAATTTGTTTGAAAACTGCATCTCAATTTATTTTGGAGATATTAATTTTTTTGTAGTTTTTAGCTCCATTTGTTTAATGTTGGCAACACAAGTACTCCATTTCTGTAGAAAGTAAAGAAAAAATAGTTGGAAAATAGTAATTATATCCTTTTGTTGCCATTTTCCCATAACAACTGAAAAAAGAAATAACATACATGCTATTTTGAAAAAAAATATAAATGAATGATTTCTGACAAAACATGGAGCTATTATAAACTATATTTAATTTTAAGTATCTATATTAATATTACAAACAAATGAAGGCATATGAATCATGAGATAGCAGATTTTTTTTGGTTGAGTTTCTTGAATGACGACATCTCTTTCTTTGGATTTGTGTATTATTTAGCGATAGTGATGTCCTATGCATACTTTACTGTTGAGTAGATGTTGTTTAAGACTAGATCATAAATAAGGAATTCTTCCTCCGGATGGGAATGACATCATTTCATATAAAATAAAAGTGTGTGTTTTAAGTCTTAAAAGTGAAATATGTTTCGTACTATTTATATTTATATACCAATATATTTTTTATCGGGCTGAGACTAAATTCTGAAAAAGCAGAATTCCTGTTTTCTGGTTCTTCTTACTGCTCGGAGCACAACATGAGAAGGAATTTCCTAGCAAGTAGTACTTAAAAAAAATCCTCATCATTTTCAGGAGGGAATACTTCCTGAATTCAATTATTAGGTGGCTTTTGCGACTTGGTTGTCAAATGAGACAACTTGCTCTACACACACTGTGACAACAAACTCTGTTAAAATACAACTTATAATGCCGCATAAAATTTTAAGCTAATAGTGAACTATTAATAATATGGAATCAAAATTTAGAACAATGCAAAATAAATACTCACTCAGCATAAGAACAATCACCAGTAAAAATAAATATTTTGACATAAACAAAATGCTTATTGGAAGACTTAGTCAAACTAATAAAATAATGCAACAATAAATCATATCCACTATGACTACATCATCAACTGTATGTTCTGACACAGATTATGAGAGAGAAGGAATGAATGAATTTTGTGACAAACAGTCCTGGCTGCCCTAACTTTTCGAAAAGCTAAAATTTTTTTTCAAGGAACAGTCATTGTTTTTTGAAGCAAGCATACAAATGTTTAACTATTTAGGTACAAGTTTGATCTACATTCTTTTCCTCCGAAAATACCAATTTTAGTTTGCATAATAAATTATAAAGCGCCACAATTTTATAAACAGTTGACAAACATAACTTGATTTATTCTGAAATGTATCATATCATTTATACAGGATGTTTCTAAATGAATACCGGGATTTTAACGCTTGGTAGTATTTATTACATAAAACTTAAAATTATAATTAATACATAAAATGAAAGAGTAAATCAAACAGTTTTACCTACAAGCTTACAAGTGTTCAATGTGAGCACCTTTTGTCACATGGCACATATCAAGTCGATAGCTCAGTTCTTCCCAAACGTTGATTAGCAAAGAAGTTCTGTTCAGACGCTCACCTGATCTGACGTCATGTGATTTCTACCTGTGGGGGTTCATAAAGGATCATGTGTATGTGCCTCCATTACCAGCTGACCATTGCAGCTGTTGCAACAATGACCCCAGAAACACTAATCAATGCTTGGGAAGAACTGAGCTATCGACTTGACGTGTGCTGTGTGATGGAAGATGATCACATTGAACACTTGTAAGCTTGTAAGTAAAACTGTGAGTTGCTCTTTCATGTTATGTATTTATTATAATTTTAAGTTTTATGTAATAAATACTACCAAGCATTAAAACATGATATTCATTTAGAAACATCCTGTATTTTAAATCAACAAAGCAATTGCACAATACAGTTTTCGAGTATTTTCAGGAAATATAGTATATATCTTTATAATGTCATTCTATATAATGCAGAATGCAGTATTTTACATAGAGCACAACTTCTCAGATGTAAACAATGAATTTTGCAGTTTAGAAGCAACTACATTGCCATACTGTAAAAAATTGCAACTATTTAGAAAACTAAATTTGATATATTAGTTAAACTGTATCTCCTTAGAGCTTTTTTTTTTTTTTAAATGAAAAAATTGCTATTATTAGAATGAAAATTATGAAAAAGAGTAAGATAATGAATGGATCATGTTTATAAAATAAATTTAATAATGTGTGAAATAATCTACATTATGAAGAAATTTAAAAGCTGCAGAACTCCTGGTCCCAAGGAATGCAATATAAAGATACTTTACTGTATTTTGATATGTTTCAGACATATATTTGGCCATGTTTATAAGGTAAGTTTAACAGTGTGTGAAATGTGATTTATATAATAAAAAATTCTACATCTTTGCATTTTTAGGTTTGTACAAAGATCTACTGGACTGAGAAAAAAAAAAAAAAAAAAAAATTATAATAACATTAACATTCTTCTTGAAGCCTTATTCTGTTATAAAAAGATAAGTTTGCAAGTTCAGCTTAACATATATAAAATTTTTGATGCAAAGAATCCTTATCAAAAGGAAGATTCAAATTAAATCTAAAAAACAATATTATATGAAAATGAAGTAACAGTACAAAATGGTGTTTTAAATGCAATTGTTATTCAAACAATTTTTATTATTTTTTTTTATACTAACATTTAATGCATACATACTAATGCATACTAAATACATACTAACATTTTTTATACATAAATATTTCACTTGAGAAATGGTTCTCTAAAGTTTTTTTTTTTTTTAATTATTTTTAGAAAACGAAATTTAAGATACATTGTCACTACAGTAAGTCTAAAGCTCAAATTTTTTTATATTTAAAAGTAGGTTAACATTCTTCATGGTAAAACAGGATTTAATTGTCTCAATAATCTGAATTTTCCATATGTTGACAAATTTTCTTTTTTCCTAAGTGCTTTACAATATAAAAATTTGACACTATTTATGAAAGTTTTATGATTTACTGATAACCAAACAAAACTTTGTGACTAATAAAATTTTTCTTAAATATAATGAAAGAAAAATAAAAAGAGAAAAGAAATACCTCTATCATAATTATATGTTGGAGAAGTGGGCTGCTTAACATAATGGACGTTTGCTGCTACAGGATCAAAAGAATGGCAACGACTAATATGAGGACATGGGACTGATAAATGATCTAAATCAAACTTGCATTTCAATTGTGCGTTATTTGGCGTTGATGAAAGAAGGCCACTAAAGGAAACTTCCTGCTAAATTGAAAAATAAAGTATGTAAATAACAGATTCTAACACTGTATGTAAATATACTTCCATATAGTTTTAGATAGAGAGAAGTATATTATTAGATTTCTTTTTTTATTATAACTTCAATTTAAAATATGAATTATTGATAATCAAATGAGCAAAACCTCAAATAAAGGGCTTATCATTAAATGATTACATAAAGGTAAATCAATAGTTTTAGATAGAGAGTGAATTACATTATTAGATTTCTTTTTTATTATAATTTCAATTTAAAATATGAATTATTGATAATCAAATGAACAACATATATACATATAATCTAGAACAAATTGAATCGCTGCATTTAGTTTATTTCTAAGTAGTAGAGGTAATCACACTTAAGAAATAAAACATGATTAGTATTTTTATTTTCACTATTTAATTTACATTGTATTATAAACAGTAAGTTATAGATTTAAACATAGCAAAACCTCAAATAAAGGGCTTATCATTAAAGGATTACATAAAGGTTCTAAGATTTGTTGAACAAAATATTTTCCCCAGAACAATCATTTTGAAAGTTTCATTAGAGCAGTTATCATTAGTTATTAAAGAAATTGGAGAAATTTGGAAAACTTCCAATGAACAAACATCCTAGAAATAATTATCATTAGCTGAAATGATTCTCTGTACCTGAAAACAAAGTAGGTCAGTATCATTAAAGCAGGAAAATAGCAAATTGATGTGGACTTTTCTTTTTCTGAAGTAGAAGCTTAATGTTATACAATTTAATATAGTCTCCATATTAGATAGGATGATATGAAATGTCTGCAGAGTAGTTTTTTTTGCCACTATCAGGGGAACTATAACAAGATTCTTATAGAAATCTTATTTCATAAACATAATGTTTTGAAAAGAACAAATTTCATAATTCAATATTAACAAGTAGAATCAATCTTAAAAATTAACGTGTAAAAAAGAAATTGAAAAATTTAAAAGTTATAAAATTAGACTATAAATTGTAAATTTATTACCCAAAGGAAGCTTAATTTTATTCATAACACACTTATGAAGCAAACATGTGATTGATATTTGATATGAAATTTCAAGAAGATTTAAAGTAAGAAAAAAAGAACTCAATATATTTTTTTATAAAGTTCTCTGTTTTGCTTCTTTTAATAAAAGTCACAACTCAAAATTTAACAATTTATAGCATCAAAGTTGAAAGTTGTTTTACATGTTTATATTATTAAATAAATGAAGTAAAATTAAATACCTTTATGTAAATTTTAATCATAAGTGAAAAATTAGTATGGAACTAGCCGCTTCAGTCATTCTGTTATAAATAAATTATTAAAAATATGATAGGGTAATTTATTGGTAACAACATACTTGCTGTCCTAACAGATTTTATTCAATGATACGTTTATTTTTGGTACATTTGGCATAAGATCATCTTTTACAAGTTTAGGCAAAAGTAATTGTCACTCACAAATTATCTTACCTCTTACCAGTGTCACATCACATGAATTGAGTTTGGGCAATTCAAACTTGCACTATTTGTGATTATTCAAGTACAATTTGATTTACATAACAAAGTAAAATTTCCACAATGAACACTCTTGGGCAATTTCCAAGCCAATGTCAACATTTTTAGCATTTTATTTTTTACACCAAATAGGTAATATACAGTGGTGTAGTCGTAAAAAAAACAAAAAAAAAACAGAGGGTACATGTTCTAAGCAGTACGTTCAAGGCAAAGGGTATAACCCTAGTGTATATATACTATAGTTTTCTTGAGAAACAGAGAGTATATGATGTTCCTTAAAAAAATCCACTGAGTATATGGTGTATACCCTCCACTACATCCCAGGTAATATATATATATATATATATACCTTCTGATAGTATTAAACCTATAATTTTAATATTTGCAATGTATTTTATAAAATGTTGAAAAGTCAAAATCAATAGAATCCATTATAATCAGCATAGCTTCTTTTTATGTGTTTATTTGTTTGTCTGTTACATATTTGATGTTGGTCTGTTACAGGTAAGATTAAATATTTTTCCTAACTATATTGTGGCAACAGCGAAACTTTGTGAAAAATATGTTTCTGAACTCCCTCTGAATGAAAATACATTTTTGCTATAATAAATTGTAAGTTATTTTATAAGTAATATAGATAAACATTGTGTTATCTGAAAAGCATGGTAATTCCTGTTTGTCTGTCACAATACCATTTTGTAATCATAATTATTTACATTAAAAAATTTATGCATAATAACTATAAATTTATCTTCTAATATCATATGCTAATCGTAGTCATCATTGAATTACATGATTATTCTTTTTAAAATAAGAAAGGTCATTTTTTCCTCTATGACTGTTAGTCTATTACAATGGAACTGCCTTTCTATATAACAGACATCTATATTTAGTGAACCCCTTTTCCCTTTTTTCAATCGCCAATACCTACATATTCATATGATTTTAGCCTCTGAATATCAGACAAAATTGGCAGTCCAAAGTGTCTACCATTCAGAAATTTTACTGATTTTTTACATAGAGGACGAGTTCAGTTCATTTTTCTTTCAAATACACAATTATGGATATAATTCTCCATTTTTCAAAAATTAATCCAATTATTATTATATCCTTATTATTCTATTTTCTTGAGAGGGTGGGGGAAACCTAACAACTCTGGCAAGCTGTTAAAATACTACGATTATATGACAGTATATTAAAATGAAAATTACTAACACTATTGTCAGTGACAAAATAATATAAGTGTCATTCAGAGTATTATTTTGTAAATAGACATCTATAAAAATAGTATAAATAAACATGTAATACAATCAAAAACCCAATCTTGGATCCCTTTATCTAATAAATAAATACTACTTGGATTTTTAAGATTACATCAGTCTCTTTTCCCATAACTATCATGAAAGCATTTTTAAAAAACTCTTATTGTCAAGACATTTCTATAGCAATGAATAAATGATTACGAATAATTATTGTGTTTGAATTTAAAAAGAAATACTGGCCCATGAAAAATTTATATTGATTGCCGTATTTTATGGAAGAAATGCCGTGGCGTTTACGAGTTTAAAAGTTAATTTTTTTCCAAGCGCAGCATTTATGATTTTTTTAAAAATAGCAAATGAGTTGATTTAAAAATTCATAAAAATATTTAAAATTGGATTTGAATATTTTAAATAAAACTTCAGACATCTTAAGATATTAAAAACGAGGCATCCTACACTGCTCAGAAAACTTTGATTAAAGTTAGGTCAATGTGACGCTGTCGACAAAAGTAGTGTTCCAATGGATGCGGCGTTTACAACGGGTGAGGCGATTACGATATTTTTAAGCTTATTCAGGCCAATTTGAGGAGTGTGGCATTTACGGTGGGTGCGGCGTTTCTTCCATAAAATACGGTACTTGTTTCACAGACAGATGCTAATGCCAAAAAGACAGACAGACAATAGAGCTTGTAATATTTTATTATTATTATGTTATTTATTTATTTTTATTTTATTTTTTTTGTTTTTATTTATTTATTTATTTATTTTTTTTTTTGGGGGGGGGGGGTGTAGGATACATTTAAAAATTTATTATGCTTCTTATATTTGAATAAATAAAACTAAGTTCAATCAAGCATGTATTTTAATTTAAAAAAAGCTAAACATTGATATTTTTTCAACTATTAAAACATGCTTCATTTTCTTATGTCCAACTTATACAAATTGCTAATCTAAAATTTAATTTAATTTTAAAATCCTGCTATCTAAAAACCTCTTTACCTTAATGTTTCCCTATTTTCATTAGATTTAGGATGTTGAGATTCAACTTAAATATTATTCCAATAAGTTATCTTAAAAAATTCAATTTTCTTTCTTTTCTGTGACATTTGATCCTTTTGACTTGCACAGGTTTTAGCATGTACATTTTTTTTTTTTTTTAAATGCTGATTTTAACATTTACCTGTACCCTCTCTGAAAACTCATCACAACCTACATACCACGCTCAGCATAATTAGAAATTTGAAATTTTGTACACACAAATTTTTGGTAAGTAATTAAAGGAGAAAATTTTATTACCATATTATTTGAAAGTATCAGCAAATAAAATAAATTTCATTACAATTTTTTTAAAAATAATAATAGAAATATACTGTCTGCATAGAAATCAGATAATAAATTCTGATTAATGAAAAAAAAAAAAAAAAAAGAGTTTGCTCTGAAATATTTATTCCCTTAAAAAGGGAATATTTGAAATCTAAAAGAAGAATGTATTTTTCTGTATTAAACTAGGATAATGTATTTAATTAAAAAAAAAAATTGTTATAAACAGCTACTCAGGTTCAAACTTGGCATGTTTTCGTACTTAATATTGAATTAAAAGGCCATTTTATTTTAAACAAAAAAGGAAAAGGCAAGTAAGAACTTCAGCAGTTGTTTATACATAATTTTTCTTTTTACAACCTTAATAAATGCTATACTCCAAGTTCAATAGAGGGAAAGTACTTGTCATTATTATACAAGGTGCAATATGTTATCTATCGCCGACCTTTAATTTTTCAACCGTTGGTCGTATACATATAGTTCCAATTACATAAACGTTTCAAATCAATTTTATAAAAATTACGAAATCTAACTTTTTATACAGTCCCCCAGTCCCTATAGTTATATTTAGTAAAAGTTTACACATATCATAACAGATATAACACAAAAAGTTTGACATCTGTACTACAAAAATTGACACAATTATTAAATTTCAAAGTTTGAGATTTTTGCACATGATTTTGTCTTTCATTGAGGGATCAGTTAAAAGATGAATTAAAGTAATTCGAGATCAAAATCACGGTGCAATGTCCTTTTTACGGCGAAACCACCTTTAGACGGTATCGCCAAATCGGGGAATCATCAAAGAAGGTTATTTCATCTAAAAATTTGAGCTAATCTGTATGGGTCGAATAACATTCAAATGTCAAAGTAGGTAGAATCGACAACCGGAAAATAAAACATACTCGCTAAGGACTAAGGATACATGGCATCCAAATGCAAACTACTAGTCGAGCTATAACGAGCATGAAAATTGGGATTATATAAACTACAAAAGTATCGCAGCGCCAAGCGTTCGGGATATAACACGAGCCATTTATCAGTGGACATGCTAGTCAGCGCTGAGATCATGATGGCAAGCTACGCATACATGCAATATGCCAAAATGATACTTATTTATGGTGAATGTAAAAGGAATGCCAGAAAGGCTGCGAGTGTTTATTCAGAACGCTTCCTTAAGGATCTACATCCAACACATGAATAACTGATGCATTGCACCATCTTAGAGAGACCGGCTCTGTTTCACCACGACCCAGAACAAGTAGACGGGCAAGGTGTAATGTTCAAATGACACCGGAGGAGGTGCTGGCATACGCCCTTTTAATTCCAAAACTGAGCACGGTTGAAATAAGCGAGGCATGTTGTCAGCATGTTTGCCATTTGTTACATGCACATGATACGCATTCATACCATCCGACACTGGTGCCAGCAATGATGCTGGATGACCACGCATGAAGATTTGAATATTGTAATTTCATGCTCAATACGTCAGAGGAAAATCCGTTGTTCCTTTGTGATATTCTGTGGACAGATGAGTCAATATTTACACGGGGTGGCATTGTGAACGTGCACAATGTCCATTACTGTTCTCAGGAAAACCTCCACATCGCCCGCACAGTATGACACGTGTGGTGCGGTATATGGGGAACCCAGATTGTTGGACCCATCTTCTGCGATGGGATTTTAACAGGCGATCGTTACCTGCATCTGCTACAAAACAAGGTATGTGACTGGTATGAAGAGCTGCCTCTCCGACATGCATGCCGGGTGGGGTTTCAACATGATGGGGCCCTCTCCGCATAAAACATCAAACGTCCGGGCGTATCTGGCCACCGAATTCGGTCAGCAGATCCTTGGATATGGTGGTCCATTAGAATGGCCACCGCGTTAGCCGGAATTGACTCCCAAGGACTTCTACCTCTGGAGTTAGATCAAGGCATAGGTCTATGTGACTGCTTCTCTGGTTTATCTGAAGCAGCGCATCATCCTTGATTGTCACACAGTTTGCACACCTGCTATGTTCTAACGTGTCCAGGACTCAGTACTGTCACGCATTCAATTGTGCATTACCACCAATGGAGAACACTTTGAGCAGTATATCTAGTAGATATCGGCGATTGATGTCATTTTTTATAGTAGATCGTTTCCAGATATTATAATAAATTGATATTTATTTTTTTGTTTAATTTCAATATTTCAGTCTTCGCTTTGTATACGACCCCTAAATGTCAGCTCAAATTTTTAGATAAAATAACCCTATTTGGTGATACCACGATTTGGCGATACCGTCTAAAGGTGGTTTCGCCGTAAAAAGAACATTGCACCCTGATTTTGATCTCGAATTACTTTAATTCATCTTTTAACTGATCCTTCAATGAAAGACAAAATCATGTTCAAAAATCTCAAACTTTGAAATTTAATAACTGTATTAATTTTTGTAGTACAGGTGTCAAACTTTGTGTTATATCTGTTATGAAATGTGTAAACTTTTACTAAATATAACTATAGGGACTGGGGGACCGTATAAAAAGTTAGTTTTCGTAATTTTTATAAAATTGATTTTTTACGTTAAATAATGCCACAACATGAATATTTACCTCATTTGAAATGTTCTTGTAATTGGAACTACATGTCTATGTCCAACAGTTGAGAAATTAAAGGTCGCCGATAGATAACATATTGCACCCTGTATATATATATTTTTTCTTTTTTTTTTGGGGGGGGGGGGAGGTTCAGATACTATTTTAAAAAGAAATTTGATTCAATTTTTACATGAATATTTTAAACTTAATTTTACATTAATTTATTTGCTGCATGTTAGATTATTGCTTGTCTCTCCATCCTCTCTTTATCAACAAAATTCTCAAAACATTTAATTTTCCCTTCCTCTAGGCCTGTTTTTGTTATATTTGTCCTTATATTCAATTTTTTTCACAAAACTGCACAAACATAATTAAAATTTTCCTTCCGAAATTCATAAATGAGTGTTAGAAACAACTGTAGAAATAAAAGACATATAAAGGTTTTGATCATTTAAACAACACCAATCGAATCACATATTTTTCTTTTTACAAAAAACAGCATTAGGATTGTTTGGATATTAGAGACAGACAACATTAGTACAGATTCTTTTACTAAAATTATTTCTACATAAAGCAAATATATATATATATATATATATGATGATTTTGTTTTGTTTATACCAAATATCAGATCACCAGCTTCCAAATAGACACAATACAGTCGTTCGGAGGATCAGTCGGGTCAATAAAGATGATAATTATTAATTTCACTAATAAAAAGTCTAGGTTGACAGGAAACTATTTATTTAGTTAGTAGTTGAAAATATCATACAAAAATCTTCGGAGATGTAAGATGTTAACATTCTATAAATAAACAGGTTGGCATGGATTTATTAGTCAAAAACAATTCACATATAGTTTCATCAAAGCTTGCACAGACGAGTTTTATACCAAAATGCATAGGAGCACAATAACTGCATTATGGAAAAGCGAATATTCAATGAGAGAATGAATTTTGGCTGATTCAACAAAATGCAGTAACACAGTTTCTTTTTGACACAAAGCAACTTTTTAGAACAAACCAGAGAGAGAAATTCAAAGGGAAAATTTAAACAGAAGATTTTTGAAAGGGATTATGAAGAAGGAAAAGTTTTTACTTGTGCCAAGCCAAAATAAAATAAAGTTGTGCATAACATAAATACAATTAGATTATTGAAAGGATAAAAATAAAAGTAAAATGATATTTTAAGGGGAAAATAGTTAAATTAATGTGGAAAAAATTTAGAATATTTTTTAGTAGGTAAAGCATTGAAATATTTCACATTTATACACACCTTTGATATTAAACATTAACACTTACAATACTGCATTCAGTGTAACACAAAATTTCAGCAACTATTGATGATTAAAATCTGACAACATTAGAAACTTTCTATTTAACTAATGAAGAATGCAACATACTTGTCCATCATGAGATCTATAGCCGAGAGCTGCCAATAAATTCAAAGGATCACATTCATCATTTATTGCAGATAAAGGTCGATTCCCAGATGCCTGACGTCGGCGGTTTCCATCTTGTTTAAAGTCGGATCTGCAATAACAATAATTACAAAATGAAAAAAAAAAAAACATTCAATGGTCAATTACATAAAATTATCATTAACAAATGTAACTAAATTTTTATATTAAAATATTACTTTTATAGTGTACAAATTTTGATAATTCAGACTGATATAATGTTAACTTTGACTATCACATACACACACTGACCACTTCAATAAAAATTATGACTATCATGTTTTATGACTTGAGAGCCCTTGTGCTTTCTTCATTGTAAAGTTCATGAAGTTTTGGGGTCTTTTCAGTTAAAATCACAACATTAATTCATTTTACATCTGTCATTACACTCATGCAAATCATAAAAATTGGTGGCAAAAAGCAATTGCAATAGCTATAAAGGTTTGTTTTAGAAAGAAAGACTGTTTTGAATTACAAATGTCATGCATTTTTGTATTAATTAAAATCATATAAAAATAACTATTAAATGGTATAAAATTAATTTACAAATGAGAAAATTAGGTAAGTTAAGAGGCTACTTCAGTAAAGTGAAAAGACCCGTTCGCTAATGCTAATCCTATGGAAGAAATTTATAACGATATCTCGGTTGTATTTTAATATTTTTAAATGATTTTTTTTGCATTGGATAGCTGAGATCGATTTGTACAAAGGGCGTTTTTTACTTTTTCTATTTTGTTTACAGATATTTTTAATGAGGACACTTTCATTTTGGGAACCGGTTTCGAAACTGAAAGCATTCCTCATTAAAAAAATCTGCAATCGAAATCGAAAAAGTAAAAAATGGCCTGCATACAGATCGATCTCAGCTATCCAATAAAATTAAAAAAAAATCATTTGAAAATATTAAAATGCAACCGAGATATCGTTATAAATTTCTTCCATAGGATTAGCATTAGCGAATGGGTCTTTTCACTTGACTGAAGTATCCTCTTAATACCAATGATTATTTTCAATATGTATGTGCACACTTATTTTATATTTATGTATAAAATCGATTTCTAAATGTTTCAAATATGTGAATTACAGTTCATTAATAAAGTAGTTTTGAGTTATGCTTAAGATACTAACCCTCATTGCAATCTGTTCTGAAAAAATTAACAAGAAAAATCATGCATCAAATATGTATTATGAAGCACTTTCCAACACTTCCGAAATACAGTAAAACCTCCCTAAAGCGACCACGTTCCACTCCAATAAAAATTGGTCGCTCCATGAGGTGGTCACTTAATGGAGGTCATGTTTAAATCTACATTTTAATTGTTGAAAAAAGGTAACAATGTTACTAAAATTTTTTTTTCATATTAGGAAAAAAGTATGAAAATTTAAGTATCAAAACAAAAGTTAATTACATAAGTTAATTACTGCAGAGTTTAAAAAATGAATACATTGATGTTTGTTGTGATTTTATGGTTTTATCCTTTATAACTTTTATTTCCAAGTCCTTTCGAAGTTCAGTAAGTAAATGCAAATTTTTTTTTGGACGGGAACAAATAATGACAATTTCATTAATTTATCTATTTCTTTGAGAGTTTCCTGACAGAACAGAGCAGGGGAGTTTATTGAACGTCATTCTTAATTTGTTATCAGAGTTAAATTCATTGCCTAAAAAGGCACAAAGGGGTTTAAACACTTAAAAGTTACCGGAATAAAATATGAAAAAAAATTCTAAACTTAGTTTAGAAGTTTGATGAATAATGCACTCTCCAGAATTATTTTTCTAATAAAACCTTCTTCAAGCGACCAGGAAAAAACAGAATTTGTTTCATTTTCTTCAAAGAAATGGGTCGCATGGAGGGAGTTCAACTGGAATGGTCTCTGAATGGAGGTAAAATTAGTATTGAGCCTATGGGAATAAATTTTGTTCCTTGAAAAAATGGTCGTTCAGGAAGGTGGTCGCACAGGGAGATTTCACTGTACTTTAATGAAATTTATCCATTTAATAAGGTGTAAGAAATCTTAAATAAACAATTTAGAAAACTCATTACATATTTGAAATCCTAATTTTAGTAATTATCATCAACAGTTAGGAAGATATATTCAAATTCTTTTGTGCAGTCCTATAGATATAATACTAGATTTGGGTATATAGTATGCTAAAACTTAGTTCAGTGAAAAAACACATAACATTACTGAAAATTTATTTTTAGCCATTTCTGCCAATAGAAAGATATGTACTTGAATTGATTTTTGTATAACACTGTATGCTATCTACAGATTTTTATACGCACTACATATTAAGATAAAATTTAATTCAGGTTAAAAAAAAGATACTACTAAAATGCATTTCCAGCAGTTAACATCCATAGATGGCAATGTATCTATCTTTTTCCATAGTCCTGTATATAAATTTATTTATGTCTACAAATATCTTTTTAGTGCACCAAATATATTTAAGCTGGAAAATGCATTACACAATGAAAAATCACCTATATGCAATTATTGCTCATAGACTCGCTGTAAGCAAATTCTTCTGTGTGTCCCTGTTAATGAACAAAAAATGCTACGTATGCTATATTTTACAGCAAGCATCTGGTAGTGCACCCCAGTAACATAAATAAATTTAATGTTTCAAATAGTGTAACATCAATAAAATATGTTGCAAATGATTTTTCCTCATAAGTCCTTAAGTAATTAAATTCTTTTGTGTGACCATGTAAATGAATTATAAATTCTTTGCACTCCATATACTACAAAAAGCATACTTTACTGCACACTATAAATGCGTATCTATTTCATTATGTTTTTGAAATAGTGTAACATCATTAAAATAAACGGCAATCTATTTTTCCATGTAAACCATAATGTAATAGATTTTTTTTTTGAGTATCCCTTTAAATGAAGTACAAATGCTACATACTTCATTTTTGATAGAAGCATACCATAGTAAATCTCAATACGTATATCAATTATTTAGAAATCTTAGAATATTTACATGAGCTAGAGTACAGACAGACGAAAAGAATTCACAAATACCTTTCAGCTAAATACTTTGGAAAGTGTTAAAAAATAAATTTGACATTAGTAGTTCCAAACTTTAAACACACATAATTCATAAACTACTTGACCAAGTGACTTCCCATTTAGTATCCAAAAGTAAAATTTACCAAATAAGATGTCAAAATTAAGTGCTAGTATTGTAAATTTGAATGTTTGTTGCCATTTCAAGATGTAGATGACCTAAGAAACATAATTTAGGCATAGAATTAATTAGTAGACATTATTACTAATCAGTCAGTACAAATTACATTTTTATACAATGATTTACAGCAGAATTAGTAAGCAATCCCCCCCCCCCCTCCCAATGACTTCACATATCCCTTATATGCACTTAATCTCAGAATGTCTCAATCTTGATAAATGGATGAATCAACAGGAAATTCTGGAAGTTACGAGCTCTTCATTAAAAAAAAGTAGGATAGAGGGGAGAAAGTGAGGGTGGGTAAAATTTGAGGAGGAGGGGAGGGGGGGGGTTAAATATTTCCTACTGCCACCTGATATTAAAACCAAACAAGAATATGGAGCCTAATCGAACTTGACAGAAAAATGAAAAATTTGTACAGGTGATTAGAAGGGAATTATCAGTATCTCATATATATCGTAACTTCCGTTCTATAATCCGCAGCGGCACATCATCTGCATATGCAATTTTTCTTTTAAACAGAAAAAAGTTAGCAGAAAATCCACACACTGTCCTATAATCCGCACTATTGGCAAATCGAATAGCATTGATTTTATTGAATCGAATATTGGATTCATCAATATTAAATTCACGGCCTGCTGCTCTGTTTCTCATCTTTTTTGCATTTTCTACAACTTTTAGTTTGAATTCGGTGGTATAACTCGTACGTTCTTTGCAAGGCATGCTTTCAAAGATGCACTGACACTATACATAAAGAAATGATGATGGCAGCAAAAATCATTTAATGTTAAAAAATCTTGTTCTTTCTTTCTTATGTAAGCTTGCTTTTCACAGAGAATGCGCGTAATGAATACCAAGTGCACATAAGCAGACAGCCAGATTAGCAATTGTGTGCTTTTAACATGTACTGGGAACGTAGCAAACCAAACTAATAACATGCTCACGCTATTTTTTTTTTTTTTTTTTCCAAAAGTAAAAAAAAAAAAAAAAATTATCACTTGCAATCGCATTGCAAAAATTTTCACATTTTTTTAGCAGATTATCTGCAGATTATAGGCCGGATATTACTGTATATATATATAATAAAGATGAAATCACAAATATATGAACAAATTGATAAAATTCTAAAGATGAACAAGATACGAACATAGGAAACCAGTATGTAAAATGAGAAACTATGAATAACCCAGAGAATCATCAGAGGAGCTTGCAGGCTTAATTTATAATGAAGATGCATTATTTCATCCAATTTTGTCAGCATTAAGCCTAAAATGACAAAATTTAGCTCCTAATAGTACATCATAAAACAAAATAAATGATAAAAATACAAGAGATCTAAAAAAAGATACACTTCACACAAGATATTAAAAATTGAAAAATGATTATAGAGCACAATATCTCAATTATAGACAAGGAAAGTTGATCCACAATATTATAACATGCGAGGATGCAATCAGATTTAAGACTATTAAAACATGTGGCCAGCAGTTAGTCACTGTAACCAAAACATTGCTGTCATCTGGTGTGAAAAAAGAAAACTACATTGTAACTAGATTTTTAACAAAAATGTTTAGTGCTGCCATCTATATTCATAGAAAAGAGTGGAATCAATTGAAGAAATCTATATATATATTTAAGTGAACTGACCAATGATAATAATTTGGATTAATTTTTAGTTTTTATCAGGTTTAACACAGTCACTAAGGAGATGTTTTCTCTTTGTGGATTACATTGATGATACGTAGGGAGTGTAGATTAAGATAAATCAATATATAACTACTTAATTTAAATTAATGTTTAATTAACATAAATTAGAATGACATTGTAGACAGTAATTTTTAGAAAAATCTCAAACTTAAGAAAATGCTTCACTTAACCTTTCCATTTTAAAAATCCACCACATAGGCCTTGAATCTAGTTTTTAAGTTCAATATATGTAGAATAAAGGCTGATTTTACAGGTCCTTTTCAGTCAAAACTCAGGAGCATCTTTGAAATAATTTGACTCAGACTTCACACAGGAAAACTTTCTTTATTTTGTAATTTGGGAGTACACAGTTCCTCTGAGTAAGAATCCCCCCCCCCCCTTAGTTCAGCAGGGGGGAGGGGGGAGTCAAAATAGGCTGGATCTTTGATTTAATTGGATATGAGCTTTTATATTTGTTATTTATCATCTAAATGTAATAATAACTGTCAGACAGAGAAAGGTTAAATTTTTTACATTAATTTTAATTTATGACTTAAATATAATCATCAAATACTTATTTTGACATTTATTATTTAAGTATTTTTAACTGTCAACTTTCCAGGATGGCTGATTTGAATTTATTGCTCAAATATAATAAGTTAACTTAAATTTTCACTTGAATCAAATAATTGTCACATTTGGAAAAGTTCAATTACTGAAAAATGCATTTGAAGAATTGGAATTTATGGTTTGTAATCATCTAATATAAACATATCAATCAAATTCTATTTTGGTAAATTGATTTCCCAAACATTAATCATCAAATTTCTTATCATTTCATATATATGATAGTAAAATTTGAGCTAAATGTACATTTTTGGCAACTTCAAGATCTAAGTAAACTACTAGAGAATTTTTTTTATTTATACACTACTCACATTGGGCAGGACTGGATTATAGAGTAAAGGGCTGCATTTTTTAAAATAGCATGTTTTTGAAAATTCTGAATATTTTCACGTTTTAATGTATTTAAAATGTATGACCAGAGTTATATTAAACTATTTCCATTAATTATTAAAACTTTAAATTTTTGTTATTACTATTATATTAAACTATTTCCATTAATTATTAAAACTTTAAATTTTTGTTATTACTAAGACTTGTCTAAGATTCAGCTGAAGAGCCAACACTAGTCATATCATATGAAGAAACGAGAATGCTAATGTTAAGTCTATGGAAATGTTATATTCAAATATCTCACTTGCATTTTAATATTTTTAAATGACTGTTTTTGCATAGGATAGCTGAAGACGATCAATAGCCGGGCTAATTTTTACTTTTTAGATTTAGATTTCAGATTATTATTATTATTTTTTTTAATTTACTTTCACTTTTGTAACCGGTTCTAAAATTGAAACTATCAAAAAACTATAACCGAAATCGAAAAAGTAAAAACTAGCCGGTTAGAGTTAGACCTCATCTATCCTATGCAAAAATCATTAAAAATATTAAAATGCAAGCGAGATATTTGAAAATAATGTTCCCATAGACTTAGCATTTTTGTTTCTTCCTGCGACTATAGTGTGGGCTCTTAAGACTTGGCCTAGCCTTAATATATTGCCTGTAATATTTTTTACTGTATAAAAAAATAGAATAACCATTACTTTCTACACAGAATTAACTGTGAACTATACCAATAATTTATTGAATTTTGGACACAAAATTTCCATATTTTGGAAAGTTTTGTGTGTGAAAAGTTTCCCTTTCTTTAAAGATATAATTTCAAACATTTTTTTAAAAAATATTTAATAGTTTCAAGTTTATCATTGTTGTGTCTACTTTCATTCATAGTTTAGAGAAAATTTGTGAAGTTACTAAAGCATTTTTATAACTACTGTAACATTGTAATGAAAACTAAAGATAAAAAGAGGAAAATGTAATTTGGAGTTTTAATACTATTACTTATTTAACCCAACAGAAAAAGTTCCAATACCAACTCCCAATTACTCAACTTGGAGAAAATAGGGAAGTTAATTTTAATTTTTAGGTTGAAACTAAATAAATTAATAAGCATAATTTGGGTAACCATTACTTTCTCCCATGGTGTTTAGGTGACAAATTTCAGTATAAATTCTTTTATATACTTTTTTTTGTATTGTTAATGAATAAGCCTAATATATATTAAACATATTTAAAATTTTCAGACTTTACCCTACATACCAAATAGTTTGAAAATACAATAAATCAAAGCTGCAACTAGCCATAGAAGTCATAAGGGGGGAGGGGTCTGAAATTTATTCATATCCCTTTAAGGCCCAACCCGCACGATCGTGCGGGTTAGACAATCATTTAAATGTTTGCTTCTGAGTCGTATGTAATAAAAACTCGAATCGAACGATAGTTCTGGTTTGTAGATAGAGTAAAGTATCATTTTTTTTTTTTTTTATCAACAGGTAGTGATTACAGTCCATGTTTTACTTTCTACAGGCATGACTAACTTTGTTTACAAATACATCGGATCTTAAAGGGATAGGAGATAATTCGATTCTTTGTGTTGTGTTTCATAATAAAACATTAAACTTAGTTTTTCATATTTTTTAAAAATGGTAATAAAGAAAAAACTGAATAATTACCTGGAACTAGAATTCTGCCGTGAATACGGTAAACATGAATAAACAATATAAGGAACTCTATTAGATGACAAAAGAACAATTCTGAAAAAAAAAAAAAAAAAAAAAAAAAAAAAATAGTATTTGTATTTATATGAAGTTATAAAGTATTAAGAACAATTTTAAATATTCAAATAGCAGTAAATATTTGAAGTATATTATACAGTAAAACCTTCTAAAGCGACCACGTTCCGTTCCAATAAAAATTGGTCGCTCCGAGAGGTGGTCTCTTAATGAAGGTCATGTTTAAATATAGATTTTAATTGTTGAAAAAGGCAACACAAGTAATGTTACTAAAATTTATTTTTCACATTAGGAAAATATATGAAAATCTAAGAATCAAAACAAAGTTAATTACATAAGTTAATTACAGCAGAGTTTAAAATATGAATACACTGACGTTTGCTTTGATTTTACGGTTTTATCTTCTATAACTTTTATTTCCAAGTCCTTTCGAAGTTCAGTCAATAAATGCAATTTTTTTTGGACGGGAACAAATTATGACGATTTCATTAATTTATCTATTTCTTTGAGAGTTTCCTGACAGAATAGGGCATGGGGAGTTTATTGACCGTTATCCTTAATTTGTTATCAGAGTTAAATTCATTGCTAAAAAGGCACAAAGGTGTTTAAATACTTAAAAGTTACTAGAATAAATAAAAATTCTAAACTTAGTTTAGAAGTTTGGTGAATAATGTGCTCTCCGGAATTATTATCCTAATAAAACCTTCTTCAAGCGACCAGGAAAAAACGGAATTTGTTTCATTTTCTTCAAAGAAATGGGTCGCTCATGGAGCGAGTTCAACTGGGGTGGTCTCTGAATAGAGGTAAAATAAGTATTGACCCTATGGGAATAAATTTCTTTCCATGAAAAAATGGCCGTTCAGGGAGGTGGTCGCTTAATGGAGGTGGTCGCACAGTGAGGTTTCACTGTAATTTGAATTATTTTTGCACTATAAACAGTGAGTCATTTTGTTTAAAAAAATAAATTTTTTATAACTTCAATTTTATCAAGTATATAAGTTTTCAACTTAACCATTTTATTATCCAGTAAACAGTAATTTTAGAACTTCAATAACCTCTTCAGTTCCGAAGCTAAAATAGTAATACAAATGCTTATTCATTGGTTTTTCCCAAACAAAATGACAGAAAAAATATCTTTTCTGAAATTGATCCTTTAGGCGCATAGTAATTTAGGTTAAAAAATATGGATCTAAAACTACAAACCACCTTAAAAACATCAATTTAATAACCATTAATCTAAATTAACGCAATCACAAATTTAAGAGCTTTACACAAGTAAAGAATCTACAAATACTTAAAAATTTATATTGAAAAAGATTTAAGTTAAATACTTATGAAAATTTCTCACTTTTTTGGTAATATTGTCTTTTGGGCATTTTTAGGCATTTTGCAAACTCAGAAGAAAATAACATTTATTTTATGTGAGAATCAGCTTAGATGCTGCCATTTATTCATTTGCTTTTGAACGCAAAAAACATTCAACTATTAAGAGGTGATATGTAAACGTAAAAAAATCGGACATTTTAGTTTTTATAAGGAAAAGAACAGAGGTCCCCATATGGGGACCCAGGGACCGAAGAGGTTAAAAAAAAAATATAGTAAACTTTGTCTAAGGCGGAATCAATCGGGACCAAGAAAATTTTCTGCAGTAGACAATATTCCGCTTAGACAAAGTTTACTTTATGTCTATGATTCCAAGGGACTTGTAAATCTTTCCAATTTAGAAAGATTTCCATCTTACACAGAGTTCGCCTTACAGAGAGTTTACTGTAATATTATAATATAAAAAAAAATAGCTGAACAAATTATTATTATTATTCTGATTATAAGTAAACAATGGAGGATGAAAATCAATGAAGATGAGAAAAATAAGATCTGTTACCTTTCATCTTGAACATCTCTAAGAGATTTACAAAATCTCACTTCTAGTCCACCAGTATAAGATGTATCTGACAGGCTTGAAGAGGTATGCCTACTGCATAGCCCTGTAGCATAAGATATTTGACAAATTATGCCAGCATTAGATTTTTAAAACATTTAAATTTATACAAAACATTTAACAAGAAAATCATGAGAAAAGTACTAGTAAAATATTGCAGCTTAAAAGTGTATGTTTAGAATATATTTCAGTTACATATGATTTTAATGAGACATATCATAATGATCCCAAGATCTGAATATTTTAGGATGTACAATTTTTACAAATTTTTTTACTTTTCAGAATAGTGTCCCCCAAAATGAGGTACCAATTGAGTCTATTCGAGAACAAACATATGGGGTGGGAAAAATTAATGAGTTAGTACAAAAGGTTTACATCATTGACTGTTTTGAAATAAAAGTATAAAAACACACTAGATGTTGAAGAGGATTTACTAGCCCAGCAAACTGACACCAAATCTTCGATATTTGGTGGGAACACCGACAAGGTAAGCAAGTGCACCGCCATGCTTGTGAGGATTATATAAAAAGCAAAGAAAAGTTTTCTTTACTCGCATACATATGCATTTTTTGTTTTTATTTTTCTGTTCATGACTTGAAAGTTAAAAAAGAAAAAAGAAAAAAAAAGGGGGGGGGCGGGGCAGTGGAAGGTCTGCAATTCTTCAAGGGGTTCACAAGGCCATAAAAGTTTAAAAACCACTGTTTCAAAGATTTTTTTTTTTTCTTTTAGGTGGAACGGGATATAATTTTCACAATATTTTCAATTTTTTCAGCATTCAAAACTGTAAAATCGAGAACTGGGATTTCAGCACCACCAAAGCAAATTTACGAGAGTAATTTATTTTTACCATTCAGTTTTGTTTTTATTTTTGTGATTAGAGGCAATTTTGCTATGCACACTGTCTCTTCCAATACAGAAAATAGTTCGGTATTCCAGGTTTCCATTATCATGTGGCTATTTTTCACTCCTTATAACATCATATAACAGGCTTGGCGAACCTTTTCACGTGCGCGTGCCGAAAATTCACAAACAATATCTGTCAACAATCTAACGTGCCAAACTTATACAAAAATAATTTTGAAGTGTATGATGTTCATACGAAACAGGTTATAAAAGCAGTTGATCCCACGCATTAATTAAAAATATTAAAAATCAAAATGAGATTTTTCTGTATACTGGAATCAGGCATTAAATGAGTGAATTTTTAATTTATAAATAGGATTAAATTTATGCGGTATGTACTGTTAATAAGGAAAAAAATACGAGTTTTTATTTCATTAATTTTTAACTTATTGTTAGTGCAACATCTCGGTTATAATTTTCCAAGTTACATTAAACAACGTACTAATAATGTATTGATGAGATTTTTGCTGTTGTACGTTTGATGAAGAATGCTTTATATCTGGTTTATATTTTGTTATTTTTAGAAATACACATAGCTAAATGGGAATCATTTGCCATTTTATTGTGGTGACTGTCAAATGAAATTCATTTGAAAATTACAGCTTTTTAAATTTATATAAAAAGACAAAATACGCGTCGAAAACGCTGCATAACATGACAGGAAAAGAACATTATTCTGATGTGTTAATTGAGGCAAAAAATAATTGCATTATTTGCGATCTGGCCGTACGGAACAAAATTGCTTATAACAGAAATAAAAAATGGATTTTATCTATATAACGACAACCAAATTAATTTTTTTCGCGTGCCAGAAAAATTAGCTTACGTGCCATCTGTGGCACGCGTGCCATATGTTCGCCAACCCTGTCATATAACATTTCCGTTGTCCATTTCTGTAAGAAATAACCTCCAGAACAAATAATTGGGCAAAAGATTTTTTATTTTGAACTTCTTATGTTGTATGAGGACCACAGTTCGTAAATATCATAACATTTTGGAAAATATAAAAATATCTGATATTTTGATTATCAGATATATTTTTAATATATATCCAATATTTTCAAAATATTCAACTTGTGAGTATAAATACTTTCAGACCTAATAAAAATTAGAAGCTGAAACATTGTGCACTTAGGATGAAAACTTAATAAAACAATATTTTAAATGCCTGTTTTTTTTTTTTCCACTTACATAACAAATTTGAAGATCAATTACCAATTGATCACACACTAATTGAAAACAGGCACAATTTACTTTTTATGCGAAATCACCCCCCAATAAAAAAACAAAACAAAACAACAATAACAAACAAACAAACAAAACAAACAAAAAACTATAGTTTCAAATATAAAGTTTCAAGATAATTTTGTTTTATAATTATACAATAAAATTTGAAATACAAAATAATTTATTTTTATTGAAAAATTTGAACATAAATGTAAGCTTGTCTGCTTTTTTATTACCTAATTTGTGGCGAAATTTAATTGAACAAAACCCGAATCAATTTTAATATCATTGTTGCCAAAACGACAAAATATGAATTTAAAAAATATATTTGTAATGAAATTAAATGACTTTTTTCAACCCTAAACTATTTCACTTTTATTTTATTTGGTTGAGCAGTGTCGAATTCAGGGGCTGGGCCCGAGGGGTAGACATTACCCCCCCCCCAAATTTTTGTTTGCAATGGTCAAAAAGTGCAATTCCCCCCCACCTCCCGAACTCTGTCCCCACCCCGGAGCTACAAAACTCTCTCCCGGAGAAAAGTGCCTGAATTCAACATTGTGAGTATCTCTGATGAGGGCAAATCACTTAATCAATGAAAAATATACAAATTTTGTAATTGAACTAGTAGCTAAAGTTTTCCAGTTCATAAAAAAGAGATAATACAGCCAATTCTATAAAATTTGCAATTCTAAAATCAATCCGCATATCATTCACAATCTAAATGAAAATTTTGGGTTAAGATTCGCCAAAAGAAGAAAAAAAATCCCTGCCGGCCCGGCCTACAGGCAGAGGTAGATTTCGAAGTTAAGTATACTAATTTCACCAACAAAAACTAAATCATTATTAGATATAAATCCACTTTAACAGTTTTATCTGTCTGCTTTTGACGAGTTTTTCTTTCCTTTTTATAAAATAGCTGGTTTTATCAGAATCATGTTAAGGCGATATTAAAAAAATATTTTTCCATACTCAACAAATCGAAATTTTCTGGCACATTTTCAGATTAATTTTTAATAAAAAAAAATATATATGAAACATGCCTGACGTGATTTTTTAAAAGATTTATAAGCGACCTGTGTTTTTATTTTTCTTTCAACTAATTAAAACTTGATTAATAAACAATTATTTTCTCAGTAGGGCAATATTTTTCGTTTCTAACACAATCGCTTCGGGAAATTCTGTTCAAAATGTCCACTTTGACATCATTTCTTGAAATATATTCTGCCTCTATGAAAAAATCGATCATTACTGTACATTATATAGTTTCTGACATGAGAATCTAGCAATTGGATGCGTTTGAGAGCAAAAATGAACGTAAAAATGAGTAAGAAAATAGACAGTTTGGATTTGAATGCACCCATAATAAGATGATTTTTTTCTTCAACCGCTATGTACTTTTAATTTGTTTTTGCTTTAAGAATTGACCCTATCAAAAACTTGTCTGTAGAAGAACTTGAAGACAATATTAAGAAGATATATGATAAATTCATGGAGATTTTATATCTTGTGAATTGACGGAGTTATGAAAAGTTTTCTTCTTCAACCCCCCTTTTTTGTTTTCGTTTTTAATTTTTTTGCGGTACGAATTGGTCCTATCAAAAACTTGTGAATATAAAAGTTGTAGATAATATTAAGGAGATGTATAATAAAATTATTGGATCTGATATCTTGAGAATTGACGAAGTAAGGAATTTTTTTCTCCCCAAAACCCTATTTTTTGCGCCCCTTGAGCCTATTTTAAATTTTATCAAAAATCTGTGATGCATAAATTTTTGGCGCTATTTTTAGAAGTAATAAAAACTTTAAACTGATTTGATATGTACAAAAATTAAGAAGTTATGGGTTTTTTTCGGTTTTCACAAAACCGCTCCCTATTTCCATCCCCTTTGTCTGCTTTTGCCCATTAACGAACTTGACCGAGATTTTATGTCCCTTGATTTTATGTATCAGTTTGGAATAGATTTGTGCAGAATTGCGGGAGTTATCGTGTCCAGAAGAAAGTGATAACACAATTGCTTCGGGAAATTCCGTTCAAAATGCCCACTTTGACATAATTTTTGGAAATATATTCTGCCTCTATCAAAAAATCGATCATTGCGGTACATTATATAGTTTCTGAATAAGCGAATCTACCAATTAAATGCGTTTGAGAGCAAAAATGAATTTAAAAATGAGTCAGAAAATAAGCAGTTTGGATTTAAGTGCATCCTTAATGCAATGGTTTTTCCAACACAATCCGCTTCGGGAAATTCGGTTCAAAATGCCCACTTTAACAGCATTTTTTAAAAATATATTCTGCCTCTATCAAAAAATCGACCATTACGGTACATTATATAGTTTCTGAGTAAGAAAACGTACCAATTGGAAGCCTTTGAGAGCAAAAATGAATTGTAAAATGAGTCAGAAAATACGCAGTTTGGATTTGAATACACCCTTACTTAGATGATTTTTTTCTTCAACCGCTATGTATTTTTAATTTGTTTTTGCTGTAAGAATTGGTCCTATCCAAAACTTGTCTATATAGATGTTGTAGACAATATTAAGAAGATATATGATAAATTCATGGGGATTTTATATCTTTTGAATTGAAGGAGTTATGGATTTTTTACTTCTTCAAACCCCCTTTTTGTTTTCGTTTTTAATTTTTTTTGCGGTACGAATTGGTCCTATGAAAAACTTGTGAATATAAAAGTTGTAGATAATATTAAGGAGATTTATAATAAAATTAATTGGAATTGATATCTTGAGAATTGACGAAGTTATGAATTTTTTTCTCCCAAAAACCCTGTTTTTTGCGCCCCTTGAGCCCATTTTTAACTTTATCAAATATCTGTGATACATAAATTTTTGGCCCTATTTTTAGAAGTAATAAAAACTTTAAACTGATTTGATATGTACAAAAATTAAGAAGTTATGGGGGGTTTTCGGTTTTCCCAAAACCCCTCCCTATTTCCATCCCCTTGGTCCGATTTTGCCCATTAACGAACTTGACCGAGATTTTATGCCCTTTGATTTTATGTATCAGTTTGGAAGAGATTGGTGCAGAATTACGAAAGTTATCGTGTCCAGAAGAAAGTGATATATATATAGATAGATAGATAGATAAAGTTTTTTACTGAGGGTGGTTTTGGGTTCTAGGAGTCATGATCGGTGTAGATCTGCAAAAATTTTTCAGAAATTCCAACATAGGAACGATCCCAATAGGTAGTATTTCATACGAAATCTACTTAAAAAAGTGTGGCATTTAACTAGTTGATTAGTGGATTCTAAAGCCAGATACTTTTGCTTTATAATATATGCTATAATATAGCTCGAGTGCTCATCAAATTCTGAATGTGGGTAATAAAGAGAAAAACTTATTTTTGATGAGGCTTATTGAGATTAATATTTGAATTTTCTAATGAGACAAATATTTATAATTGAACAAGAACAGTTGATTGTTTGCATGTTGCAAGAAAATATTTTAAAATAATGAATGATCTTAATTAAACTACAATTTGGTTAAATGTTTAACAAGTTTAAATTAAATAGTAATTATAAATGATCAAAATTACTCACTAAATAAAAAGTTTTTAATGAAAAATTTTTTTTCATTATACTAACTTTATATCAGCATCTATTATATCATATACTATAGTGACTTTAAAGACTTTACTTATTCAGATGAAATTTTAAAACTTCACATAAAATGAGTCATGAGTTCTCGCATGTCTCTTCCTTTTAATACTTTTATTATTATTTTTTTTTTTACTATTCACAAAAAAACCCCTTCATGAACATTTCAGAGCGATTAAATATATTTCCTAGTTTAGCTCATCAACAAAACCCAAAACGTTTCATTAACCTTTAACTGATGTTACCGGTCTCTCAGACCACGGCTTTTTTCAATTTTTATAGTTTAACTTGCAATTTTCAGTTTAACTACAAACACTACCGAAATTCTGTTCCGTTTGGAACTTTAGTACTATAACCAGAGACTTTTGAATAGTAATTATAACAGTCCTGCGCAAAAAGTTTAGTACAAAAAACCCTATCCTATGAGTTAATCTTGCCTTCAGTCCCGTAGCTAGAAGAATCTTCCAGGTTGGGAAAATGTTTTCCCAAGAGGGGCAAAACTACTTCTCCATTTTTTTTAGACTTTTACGATCTATTGAAAATATATATTACGTATTCAGTATAAGTTTATAGCTCTTCCTAAAGTAAGTTGAAAAGTGATATTCTTTCATCTTGCTGTCTATCCATAAACTAATTTTTGTAAATATGGTTAAGATAATATAGATTTCCACAAAAATGTTATATGTTGTTGAGGATTGCTTCAACGTGTCACCAACCAGTTGCCTGTGGACATAAACATCTTCTTACAAATATGAATAGTTTTCCACGAATCTTGTACACAGGCTTTGAAACCATTATATTTATGACTCATAAAAATTCCAAAGGGAATTTAACTATAATATAAGAATACTTTAAAATAAGAACTTTTTTTTAAAGATTAAATGTCTGATGAGAAAAAAAAATCCGCGCCCTTTAAAATTCAAAATCAGCTATTTTTTGTTGAAATGCGTAAAAATATATAAAATCCTTTAAAGAGTGTACATTTTAGTTTAAAACGTCGCATTCGGTATAAATATTGCAGGGCCTCCGATACGAGGTTCGTTTGGAAATATTTTTGTTTAAAATTATCAATTTTTTAAAAATCAGATTAAAGATAAACTCAAACAAATTTAAGGTTAATATCATCACATCGCGGGTGACTCTGGGCTGGTAGCAAGTATCACAAAAATAAAAACTATCATGAAAATGTATGTCAATATAATTCACTTTATGATCTTCATTCGAACTCTCTATTCCCTAACACAATCAAGAAAACACGTTTTGCTTAAATGCCATAAAGTTGCAATTATTTTTTATTTTGACCCCACGACAACACACAACACATAGCGTTTCCTATTTTCAATAAAGACAAATGATATTTCAGAAAAAAAAATTGCAAAATAGATGATATAAGTCAATTTTTGAAGCTTAGGAAAGGTCGTCTGAGACACTATCGTTTAAAGCTCAAGATTCGATGCATTTGTCAAAAAATGAAGAATGCTATTCAATTCTAAACTACTTCAAAAATCTTGCCTGCGAACGTTGCCTTTACATTTAAAAATTAGTCCGCGAACGCATTATAAAGTTTCGCAAAGTCGAGTGAACAAAACTATTTTTTACAAACAGCCGTAAGTGATTATTGTTTGTAAACTATAGCTATAAATTAAGAAAATACCAAAATAAAAAATGAGTATTTCATAGCTTAAAAATATTAATGCTCGTTTAGTGTTTTTGTTAATTTTTCAATTCATATTTCCGCTTCACAATCTTACATTTATTTCCCCTTTTTCATACAGAAACTGTGATATTTGAATATTTATGTCACATGTATAGGATGAAGAAAGGAACAAAACAACTAAAAAGTAGAATTTAAAAAAATGACATTTGTCAAAAATAAAAATAAAGGGGGGGAGGGGAGTACCAGAAAAAAACCAGTTTTTGTACTTATAAAAAGGATAATTAATTTCTGTAATATTCTCATTTCTAAATTACATTTATATCATTTAATTAATGTAAAATATTATATTCAATAATCATAAATGACATTTACAATGTAATTATAAAGCCCCTTTACTATGAAAAACCCTTTCTAGATATTGCAATTCTGTGTGATAATGATTTTACAAACTTTCAGAATTTGCAACAGTGTCAAGAAAGCAGCCAAAGAACATTTTCCACTTATGTTGAAAACCCCCAAAAGCAACACAGTGAAGTTAAAAATGACAAAACAACATGATTATAACACTTGACAGTTGCCTGCTTTGTGGAACCTGTCATTTTAAACCATAAAATAGGTAGCCTCCTGCAACTGATAATCCAAACCTTTGGTTTCAACCTTACCTGATTTCAATAAATTTCATGTATGACAGTTGTACAAAGAAAACGATTTTCGCGGACACCAGGTTCAGGTAAACGCTATTATTCTCTAAAGTCTGCAGTTTCACTGTCCGGGGAGGCTGTAAGGTAAATTTCTACAAAGCAACAAAACGAAAAATGTCCTACAGCTCGTGGAATGAAGGGGGAAAAAAAGCCTATCTTTACAAATGAATTTTTTGTTTAAACTGTTCTGTTTGAATTGAGAAGTTTTAGGGATGGGTATTTGTTAAGTTACGGTCTATTCTAAAAAAAAGTTTTTTTAAATGAGGCAAAAAAATATGTTTGGAAATTTAACGAGTCGATCAGGGTGTCCAGTCAATTGTGCTAGGTCGGGCAAGGGCCGACCTGGCCCCCACATAGCTACGGGTCTGCTTGCCTTTTATTCATCTTTCGTTGCAGCGGTCTCACAGACCGCTTCACACTAGTTATGAGACAATATCTGTGACATTAGTTAAAGGTTAAATCAAACATGCAACTAAAACATAAAATTAGACACAAAGATATAACAAACAATTATTATAGAAAAAAAAGAAAACCCAGAAATCTAAAATAGATACAAACCCAAACTTTCAGCACTGGGGTATGTAGCTTGGCTGAGTTCATGCACAGTAATTGTAGTCTTTTTCTTTGAACTCAGGAATTTGGATTTCGTCTCAGAAACAAAGCTATGGACTCTACAAAGAAAAAAAAACTATTAATATTGCTATATAGGATAATTTTTTCTCTAAAATTCGCTTAACTATAAATAAAATATAGAATTTGTTAATGCATTCAAAAAAATATCATTAACAGCAAGAATATGATTATCACTAAAACAGTCAGCGGTGGATGCGGCCTTAAGCTGCTATCAGATTCACCAACTTTTCGAGCAATTTTTGAGCCAACTCTTGATTTCCTCCAACTTTTCGCGAAATATTGTTTCAGCACTCAGTGTGATAGCAAACATCAATATCCCCAACCTTTTATCCACAGCTCAAAAAAGTCTGCGAGACTTTCCGCCCCCAACAGCCGTCGCGACTTCCCTACCCCCTACTTTCAACCTTTCAGCCAATCAGAGATAAGCGATTGATAAGAATAGGCGATAAATATTAATGGCTGGTACTAGTAGTACTGGTTTCCCTCCAACTTTAGCAACGACAATTGTAACCTTTTTCTCCCTTTGAACGGGAAAAAGTTGGGGTTAAAATCGGCTGAAAAGTTGGTGAATCTGATAGCAGCTTTAGAGGGCGAATAATTCCCCAGTAATGGCAACCCGATTACGGAAAATTGTCACTGGTCATGATATCTTTCAATCTTCTTTTATCGGCTAGTCTATTTGAAACGGATCAATTTTGAGTGATTTTAGAGCCTGGAGGGGCTGGATGGGGGTTGGCACAGACTCAAAAGAATATAAAAATAAATAAAAATGGAATACGTACATAGTGTGCTTGAGCCGCATTTAAATTCAAACATGATGATAGGCTTTTGTATTTTTGGCGTCAAATCACATTGTTTGGCGACAGCTTTTTTATATAGAAAATAGTCGGCAGAAAAATAAACAAGTACCAAAATATTTAATAAAAAAAAATCTTAAAAACTATCTTTGAGATACATAATATCAGACATAAAGGTAAGTTTCTGTCAAACCTTGTAGCTGCTCTGCGTGCATCGTTCTGTTCAGAAAACTCTGGACAGGCGTACACACATACGAACTTCTGTATTATTATAGACCGGTAAACAAATCTGGTTATATATATATATAAAAAAAAAAAAAAAAAATTAGAAGTAAACAATCTAAAAATACGTTTATTTCGGAATTGGTATGTATGAATTTTATTCGGAATTGGTATTATTCATGTGCTTTATCAGAATTGGTACGGCATTAATGAAAACAGTTTCATTGAAACTTTTTAATGATTTGAAACTAGAGTTTTGGAATATCAATGTTTTAAACCGTAATGAATCTCAAAATAGCGCATTTCTATTCAACGTCTCTTTCAAACATTTATTTTCACTTAAGTTATCTCAAGCACGAAAAATCATCTCATTAAATTCCCCATTTCTCAAGAAGAACTACTCGAAAGACGAAAGAATCTTTCATTAACAGCCTTCAGCTAATTATTTCGACAATAATCATGTCCGCTGAAAGATTTCCCTCGCCATCGGCATAGTATTTTTCTTTCTCCACCTATTCTTTTTTTTTTTGCTATTTAGAGGCGCTACCGGATGCCGCTAGTTCATACTGTGATTGTCACCAAAAGTTGTCAGAATGCATTTGTTTAGTAAGGTGTATCTATAATGTAAATGAGTTTTTTACCGAAAAATTTCAACTTTTTGCTCACATAAAAAATAAAAAAATCAGCTTTTCGGTAATACACAACAGCGCCCTTTTTCTACCTTGTATCTATCTTCCTATATTCAGTGTTGCCAGATAGTCAAAAGTGAATTTCCCCAAAATTTCTGAAATTTTCCCCAAATCAGTGTTTTTTTCCGCAAAAGTCCCCAACTCAGTTTTTACTCAAAAAGGGAATTTTTAAATTTTCAATTTACCACTATAAAAATATTTAAGTAATTTAAGCTCAAAAATTTTCCCCAAATCAAGCCTTTTTTTGAAAAAATTCCCCATTTACAAAAAACAAATTTTTAAACTGGGCTGAATGCATATTTTGTAGCTACATTAAAAGAGAAATATATTTTGCAGTGACAAGTTATTTTATGTTTGTTTTTAAAAGTATTGTCTAACAATGTTGGACTATTGTTACATTAGTTCCATAGGTTTAGACAATCTCTTATCAGTAGGGATTTGAATGAATCCGAGATGGTACGCTGTTTTAATTTTTTTGTCATCCCTATAGTGAAGTACATAATCATTATGCAAAGTATTTTCGCTGTATCAGTCGATGTGCTTTTGTATATCATAAAAGAGAAAAATATCTGCTTTCCACATATTTGAATTAAAATTTTTAAAAAGTACAGCGAAGGAATTTTTCTTTAAAGTTCTGCAGATTTAGTAACACGCAGGTTTAAGCTGCTTAAGACTTTAGAGTCTCACGCATCTGTAATATGTGTAAACTGTAATGTAGTAAACAATAAACACGGCCACATGATTATTGATATTTCCGATTTCTGGATTGTATTTTCGTTTTTCAAATCAAAATTGAGTTCGAGACAGATCCAGTTTTTCTACAGGACTAAAAGAAATCTTTACGGAAACTAGTAAAAAGAAAAAAAAAATCCCCAAGTTTTTCCCCAAAATTTTTGTAGTCCCCAAACAATTCCCCACGAACTACTTGTCCCCCAAAAATTCCCCAAAATGGGGACAAAATACCCAATCTGGCAACACTGCCTATATTATAAAGGACAAACGTGTCTGTGCGTAACGCTGACGTCATTTTGTCGGTGGCAACAGTAGACGATTAAATTGACTTTTATTAACTTTTTTATTTTTTTGCAATTTTTTAAACTTCTAAATACAGCACATTTTCGATTTTTACACTGTCGAATAGGGAAAATATATACTTTCAAATGCAATTTGTTTAGAAACTACATATATCGTAATTTATTTGAAAAGTGTATCGCAATTTACTCAATTTTTATTGTTTTTAAATTAATTTTCAAGCATGAATTCTTTTCAAATCTATCTCTATGACATGTGCAGACGATTACGACAGATAAATCCGTTTGCACTTAAATTAATATAAATAGTTCATCATTCAATTTCAGCTTATATTCCAAAACGAAATTAAAACATTCATCAATCAATAAATAAAAAAATAAAATAAATAAAACACACATTTAAGACATTTAATCGAATTTCGTGCTTAATGCACCAAAATCAAAAGAAGAAAAAAGGCTGATTGTAAATAGCGATCTTTGGAGATTTCTTCGGCTATTAACTCCCGAAGTGAGGCCAATATGAAAAAAACTCTTAATATGCTTAAAAATTTATTTGAACACATTACATCTATTTTTCATATAAATAGGATTTTTAGTATTGTTAGCGGGCATTCTAAAACATATGTTAAATAAAAATCCACTAGAGTTAATAAAAAACACACACAAGACCCGTGCAAAGCCTTTTCACCGCAATCTTTGAGATTATTTGTTGATACTTTTTTTTCATTAAATTTTGATTAACTGCAATTCTATTTTATCAAACAACGCGTGTTAACGATATATAAGTATATAGCGAAGAGTAGTACACAGTGAGACAACAGTCACTTTGACATATTAGTTGTAACTTTTTCTCCTAGCTGACCCTCACACATAACCACCTCATCTTATGCAACACGTGGATGTAGTTTCGACACTTCGGTTACTCGTCCGACAAAATACAGTAAACTCTGTCTAAGGCGGAATCGGTCGGGACTGAGAAAATTTTCCGTGGTAGACAATATTCTGGCTTATGCAAAAGAGCGTGATTTATTGGAATGAAGCATACGTCAGTCGAATAGCGTTTTATGTTTTCGATAAAAAGATTGGATCTTGAGTTATAATGGATTGCTCGCGATCTTTCATTGGTTGTCCTGACTCGAAAATCTGTCGAAAACTGAAATTCTGGAAGATCCTTTGTCTTTATAAATAAATGAGAAACGTTATTCAATTTCTTAGTACCGCTGTAATACCTACAAATTTGAAGTTTATATATATACACACACACAAAAAAAAAAAAAACGCCGGGGATGAGACAGAAAGCCATCACTTTGAATTTGAGTACAAGCATAAAGCATAATATATTGTAGACAATACATATTTTCATAAATGTGCGCTCAACTAGTAATAATAACTTTTAAATGCATATTTATATAGGAAAAATGGCATAAGCAAGAATTCCTTAAAATATAAACAGTTTCTGTTCTTTTGAATTAACTTTTTAAAAGTATTTAAGGAGATTTAATTTTTATGCTCGACATTGAGTATTTGACGTATATATATATCAGTTTTAAAGTTTCATAAACGAAATGTCTTTCATTTTTAAAATATCCTATTTTCCGCCTTATGCAAAATTTCGGTTTCGATGGGTCCTTCATTTCCGCATTAGGCAGATTCCGGCTTATGCAGCAAGAATTAATGTTATTTTCTATGGGTTCGCCGGGACTTTAAAAATTTTCCGCGGTAGACAGATTTCCGGCTTACACAGAGTCCGCCTTAGACAGAATTTACTGTAGTAAATAACTCTGTATTTTATAGAGGTTAAAGTTACATAAACGTCTATTTTAGAGTTTATTTCCTTCATTATGGCATATATTTACTTAACCAAACCTATCTATATCTGTTAATAGACTATTTAGGCAAAACGACAAACTTTTTCAAGTGATGAAATTGATGAAACAAATCTGGCATCCATTTTGTTATAACGTAACGAAAGTACACAGTGAGACACACAGTTGTGGTGCCTACACAGTGAGACTGATGTTAAAAAGTTATTTATTAATAAAAGAAAGTTTATCTTTCTCTCTGTGTGTGTGCGCGTGCGTGCGATGGCTAGGGAAATCTACTAAACGTTCGAGGCTGAAAATTTCCATGAAGGTAGCCCAAGGTCTGCCATTGTGCACCTGAGGCTCATATTTTTTTTATATTTTGAAAATCTAGAAATATCAATTAGGAATCATAAACGACATCTCAGCGTGGCGTAATGCTGATCTAGGCAACAGAAAGCCTTCTCGTAAAAAGAAGAAAGTCGGAATCCATAACTTTATTTCCGAAGTCTTCAAAAACACACTAGACGGCGGAGAATGATTCGTCCTCAGATGATACATCTGATGACGATACACAGATGGTTCTAGACGATTCTTCTTCTGACGACGAATCCTTTAGGTTTCAGGCACTAGAACGGGAGCCTGTCCTGTCGTTCGTGATTATGTTTTTGTGCGGTTTCCAAATAGTGTGTTCTATGTAGGAAAAATGTTAACCTGTAAGGATGAAGATGGTGATTTTGAAGTGATTTATCTTTGCAAGAGTGCGAAAGCAGCAGGCTTCATGCCTCATGTTCCAGATATGGCGTCTGTTAAGGAATCAGACATTTCAATGCTCCTGCCAGAACTACAATTTATGATAACAAAACAACTATCAGGATACCACCGGTTTTCGATTTCCTTCGGAAATTCGGATTTAAGTTGAGCTACACACTGCCATTATTAGGCATACTCTTAAGCTTTTATTTAAGAGGAATAACTATAGTTTAATTACCACAATCCACCATAAGAGTTCAGTTAAGCTCAAAATGTGGTTGAATTGTTAATGATGTGTGCCTGTAACTATTGAAAATTTCTTTGCATTTTTAGTATTGCTCTATCAAAACTGGTCGATATAGGTGAAAACTGGGAAATTGAGTTAGTAGCCAGTGGCCGGTAGACTCAGTTTCATTAGTGGCCACTGTAATGTTTCAAACTTTCATGGCATCTAGATAAACTATAATCGTTGAATATATACATATTTTCTATAAATCAGAGTTTCATACCAGCCAACTATTCTTCATGATAAGAATAGGGACACAGTTGAAACTCAAGAAAATTACTTTAAAACTACAAAATTGTTATCATATTAATTTTTTTTTAGAATATATTTTTGGATTATTTGTAAATGTTCATAAACATAATTATCAATCAGATTACTGTTACTTTCTTTACATAAAAAGTTTGTAACTAAATCAAAATTCCAACAACTAGGTGTCTGTATAAAAACAAACAAACAAACAACAACAAAAAAAAAACAATAAAATGCTATTTCGATTTTATTTAATAATTAAATGTGTTATTAACATACCATATACATTACATACAGGTGAAATCTAAGCTGGTGAGTGTATTTCGCAGGATTAAACAGTATCTCTTGCAGAAAAATAATCTAACTGATCAAACACATGGAAGATATTGTAATGTCCTTATTCTTTAGGGTCCAATTTTTTTTTTTTTCAATTTTGAGAACAAAATTACTTTTATTTTAATAATCTTAATTATAGCGATCCAAATAGATTTACTGATATGATAATAGGTTAAGAGTTTTTGGAGACATTTGGAAAATCTCGTATTACAAGAAGGTTTAACAGATATTACAACTTTATAATGTTTTTTGTGTTTTAGCATACGATTCGTTCAGAAAAGTAACCTATATTTTAAATTTAAAGAGGGAAATATATGTATAAAATAAATTACTAAATGTCAAAACATAAATGAACTCATAATAAGAAAAGCATAGCCATATACTATCATTACTATGTGTAGATAGTATCAAAAGTAATTTTTAAGACAAAATAATACTTGATGAAAAGACATGTACTATTAGTAGTAAACCAGACCAGAAAGGGTTAAAATCCACTTGCATTTGCATCCAGTGAAAAAAAAAAAAAGGAATAAATTATTTGAAATACATGTGGAATCAAAGCTGATGAATATATTTTGCATAAAACTATATTTCTTGAAAAAATAATCCAACTGAAGAGCGAGCATGGCGAAAAACTGAAATATTGAAAATACAGCTAAATCGCTGCAATCTGCTTGCATCCGGTAGGAAAAAGAATTAATCAGATGTAATCAAAGTAGAGAAGCATATTTCCATGAAAAAAGGTGTATTTCAGTTGGTGATCGATAACAGATTTTTTTATCGCCACTTGGCGAGTGGCGACTATAGTGGCGATCGATGGTCGATATTTTAATCGCCACTTTTACAACTTTAATCGCCACGTGGCGAGTGGCGACCGCTAATTTACACCTATACTGGTCGACTCCAAAAATGTCAGATTAAACTCCAAGTGATAATGACGTGATAAAGTCACGCTTTCAGGCAGTAGTTAAGACATTATTATTACACTGAAGAAAATTATGGATAGAGTGCAAAAATGTATGATTTATGGAAATGCATGCATTGTCTCACAATGTACCAATTGTGACAGTGAAGCACTATGCTTTTATAAATAACTTTTTAAAACCATTTATATTTTAATGTGTAGCGTCTGTGTGTTGCTTTAAGATGTAGCATTTTTTTTTTTCAAAAGAATAAAAATAGTCGCCATACGTTGAGAAATTATATTTTCGTCTCACTGTGTACTACCCTCCCTTACTATCAAAAGCCGCTACATAGAACGTTTCGAAAAATACTGCATTCATCGCTGTGTCTTTAGTATGTAAAGAGAAAAAAGGATGTTAACGTCAGAAATAAAATATATTTTACACCTATATTTTGTAAACCGGGAAGCAAGGGTTTATCCCCTTGTACTAATAAAAGAAAGTTTATCTCTGTCTGTGTCTGCGATCTCTAGCTAAATCTATGACACGTACAAAGATGAAAATTTGTGTGAGGTTAGTCCAAGACCTCTTCTGGTGTACCTGAGATTCAGAATGTAAATGACGATTATATAGAGAAGTAAACACGCCTTTTAAGTACGCATCTTGGTTTCCCATTTTTTTTTTTTTTTAATTGGCCTTTTTGACCTACTTACAGACTTGCCCTCGTAGTTTAATTTAACACCTTCGGGACGAGCGTCTTTTACAGAATTTTTAATCTTTAGTCACCGGATTTTTAAAACAGAAATTTTTGTCTAATTGAATTGGGAAAATGCTCGAATTAAATAAGGCAAAATTTACAATACAATTTTACTGGTGAGAATAATCACCGATTCTGAGCAACTTGAGTGGCACGAATACCGGTCGCTCGTCCCCAAGGGGTTAAAAATGAGTACCACAACTTAAAACGCGCTTCCAGAAATTATTGTCAATGTCCTGTAACTGAATTCTTTTGTGTCACCAGAACCCAAAGGCCGATAGCAAACGTACGTAATAGAAAATAGTCCATAACATTTTAAAATTGTTTTAAGATTAAAATTTTCTCATTTAAAAATCATTTCTTACATAAAAATAAGTATTAATCCTCAATACTGCCTCATTACAACATTTCGTAATTTTCATATCGCTGAGAATCTGTTTTAAATAGAAAATTTGTAATTATACGTTACCACTGCAAAAATCACGATCCTTACTCTTTTAAAATATCCCTGTATAGCTGAGGCAGAAAGATACTATTTATGTTTCTCAGTAATTCTGCGAAAATGACTTGCACAAAAAGCGAGGCATAGGAAATAGACAAAGGATAGCGTATCCCACAGGCTTTCTTACGTTACTAATTGACCGTGCAAAAAAAAAAAAAAAAAAAAAAAAAAAATTCAGAATCAGAACAATTCTGTCACCTTTCAAATCGATTTTCAAAGAATTGTAAAATACTTTAAAAAAACTTGGACTACATTCTTGTTGTTGTTTCTCAAATATTTTTACGTTTAAACATCCTTTTTTACAATTTGTGATAAAACCCCTTTGAGCCCGAGCTCGAAGATTGATGTTAAAATAGAGCTGGGAACGGGTAGAACACATCTCATCTCTAGTGTCCTCTATTTTCAGGAGCGAAAAGCCACGGACCTTGCTAGTAACTTCTTCGCTACTGAGTATTTTATTACTGAATTATTTCTTCTCCCATTTGACTTCAGAGCAAGATTTATATTTATTTGCATTAGTTTGAATCTTAAGACTTCGAAACATATCATTCTGATATCGAAATTGTAATTATGTTCGAATACCATTAATAAAATGGGACAAAACAGAGGTCCCCATTTGGAAACTCAGGGAGCGAAGAGGGTAAAGTAAGAAACTATACACAAAATGTGCAAACGCCATTAGCAGTAAATTTTCCGAAATTAAAAAAAAAAATTAAAATATATTCTTGCCCTTCTATCATTTGCTGGTAAATGGTAAACTGTAAAAGTATTTCTAGAAAATAATAAAATTAATGTTTTTCTAAGGTACTGGTAAGCCTTTGGCTTGAGAAGGTAAATATTAATGATGTTGCTAACTCTCAGATATTCGAGAAGCTGATTTCATAAAAATAAATACTGTATTCAATCAGCGAATGTATTACCCTTTTTTAATAATTAGAAACTACACTAAATTTTTATAAAACAAACTTATTCATGTTTGCAAAATACAGTCGAGTCTCTATATAACGAAATCCATTGTTCCAGTAAAAAATTCGTTATATAGAGAATGAGTAAAAATTCCCATTTAATGAGTAAATTTTGAACAAAATTACTTTTGAGGTATTTAATTAAGAATTTAAAATGTTTAATTATAAATATTAACCTAATATTGTATTTCTTAATTATTTAAACAGTTTCAAAAAAGAGAACAGACATTTATTTGAAAGCATAATAAAAATCACATAAGGAAAGCTTACATTAATTTTAGACGAAGAAATCTGTAATTTTTCGCTGTTTTGATTTCAAAATTGTTACATTCTCGAAAAAATGTTCAAACTTTAGCAAGGAATGAAAAATTGTATCGGGAACATTTTCCTCCATTTGAATTCTCATTCACCTTAAACTTCAATTACCTCTCTAGTCCCACTCTTATATGTGTAACAATCCAATTGACACTGTTTTAAGAAGTATGTTGGAAGATGCGTGGGAGGTGGGGGAGATGAATTCGTTGGGCATAAAAAACAAGGAAATTCAAAGTAGAAAGGTAAAATAAAAAGCTCAGCACTGAAAGATAAATCGCTAATCAGTGATGGAAAATGGATTCCATGTGATTTGGAAGCTTTTTTAAAACAATAAATAAAGAACATTATGAAAAAATTCGTTATATGGAGATAGATATTTCGCTATATGGAGACTGTTTTTAATGAGATCATGGGAAAAAGGGACCGTTCCTACTAAAAATTCGTTATATAGAGAAATTCGATGTATGGAGTTTCGTTGCAGAGAGACTCGACTGTATATGTTTGCGTGTGCTTGTGCATATACAAATTTGCAAAAAAAAAAAATCTGCAAAACTTTGCTAACAGTTGTGTTTCGCAGCGTTTATAAATTTACGCTGTTATGCTAATATCTGTATTTTTTTTTTCTTCAGGCAAAAACATTATACAGCGTGTGCGTAGAATTTAAAAGAACACAGACGATCAATAGTAACTATCTGGTGAAATGTCAGTGTGAAGACAAACTGTAACTGTAACAATAAATCAATAGCCGTGATTCTCTTTAATGGCATTTGAACACTGTTAGAAGCAGCATTTTATAGGATTCGATGGAGGAATAATCTTTGGAACATAATCAATACTGATTTGACAAATGGCAGATTAGCCAAATAATCTGATATATCCATTCAAAATAAAACAATAAACGATATTATCTGAATAACAAGGAAGCCATTCACCTTAGGACATCAATGAAGCGTGCTTAGCTAAACTCAGAATTTCTATTCATAAAACTCATTAGTGGCTGATGAATTTTTCACGAATTATTTATTGCCCGGGCCGGGTTGGGACCAGAGTTACTTTTTTTCTTCTGCAAATTCGGGTCTGAACTTTTTTTTTTTCTTTGTGTGCCGACTTTTGTGGTTGTTAATTTCTTTTCTTTAAAAAATTGAATAATAATAATAATGTTAATGTACATTTGTTTAACGGAATTTTTAGAAATTAATTTTGGTTTAATAAATTACAGATGAATGCTTTTTTAAAATCTACGTTTTTCTTCTTTATAAAGATTTAAATTATGCTTTTCTTGAACAACCTTTCTCTTTTGTTTTTAATTATATTAATTTTTAAAAGAATGTCTTAATTTACGTGTATTTATCAAAGCTATCACTAATGTATTCTGCATTTATAATCTGAAAAGAACCTGCGATATGGTAGATATGAGGCTTTAACATTTCCATATGATATATGTAATTACAATGTTCTTTCAAAATAATTTTAAGTGTATGATAGTAAGTATGTTTGAAAAACCTACCGTCACTTGTATTCAAAAATTAAGTTGCGCAGGGTTGGGTTTGATTTAATTGATTTTTGCAAGGGACGGATTCGGTGAACTTTTACACAGCGCCGTCCCCCACTTTAAAATTTCTGCCCGGTAAACGTTATATAACATATGCAGATAAAAGTAGGCGAAAACATTTTTGAAATTTAATCATTCAGTAATATTTGAAAAACATTCTAATGGTTTTAATAAATTATTTCTTTATATGTACTTTTAATTAAAATATTAGAAGCAATACGGTTTTGATCTGCAAAGTAGAAAATAATTTTGAAGCTCAGTGAGCTAATTAAATTGAAAGCAATTTTTAGAAATTCTGCACAGAAAAATGAACAAAAAAGTCTACATCGGCCATTTTTTTAAAAATATGTTTTGAGCATATGCCAAATCTGAAATAAATCACCCACGTCAAAGGAAGCTATTTAATCAAAACATCTGTAAAAAAAGTTATCAAGCTAAAATGTTGTAGAAACACACATTTCTACTTAATCCATATTTATCAGAACTAGAAACAAACTGAAAATCGGAAAACCATTATTTCTAATGGAATAATGAAAATCAAATTTGAACCTAATTTGTCCTTTCAGCTCCGTATTATTATAATAATTATTATTTTGACCCGGAACTAAACCGTAAATGCATTAAAAAAAATCAATTTATAAAATTTCAATACAAAACACAGTATTAACATTTACTCCTGGTCTTTAGCATTTTCAAATAAGGGGTCAAAAGTTATGTAAGAAATTATGTAATAATTAAATTCTGCAACGATTATGTATATTAAATTTCAAACGATTCGGTTGAGTAGTTTTTGCGCTGTTATTTACGGGCAGACGGATGTGCCAGACGACGACCATAGATGCTACGTATTTATATAATTACGAACGCAAATAAAAATACCACACAATTATGCTAATTATAGAATACTTGCTAAGACAGAAATCTATCTTAAACGAAAATTTCCATTAAGGAATCTTCAACAATATCAAACATTGTCATCACATTATTTTTGATAAAAATGCTTTCCAACCAAACGAAAATAGCTACTCTTTCGCAAAAAAATAACTAAAAAACGCATTTCACTAAACTATTAAGTATTTGTTAGTCACCTTCGTAGGATAATCTAACACATTACACGTTTCTATCAGTTTTCAGACCAATACAAATACAACTACTCAAGATTTCTCTTGCAACTCCTCAAAAAATTAAAAGAAAACAAGTTCTTTTCAAGTAGCGTTAACACTCTTTTGCAATTAAATGGTACGTGACAGGCATGTCTCAAAACAGAAGTACTTTTTCAAGAAGAAATCTAAGCTAACAAGGGCTTTTCAAAGAAATGTAGAGTACTGTACAAAAAAGAAAATTTTATTTTATACGTACAGCAGATTTTAAAGTGCAAATTAACGCTTAGTTAAAATAAGAAAAAAAGTTGTTTCAAAAGTTAATGAGGATTTTAGTTAAATACTTATTTATTCTTTTTATTTACGAAACTTAACTAAATTGTTAGAGTCCAATTCTTAAAGCTGTTCTAAAATGATAAAACCGAAATAATTTTTAATAATTCTTACATAAATGTTACACATAAACGAATTTACCGATTTCTCGTAAATGACCCGATTTTTACTTTCTTCTATCTTTACAAGAAACTATTGGATTCGTGAAAAATTTCGACTTCCGGTTTTCGATGGATTTATACTTTTTAGAAGGTCCTGAACACGATTTGATGGTTTTTAGAAAATGTCTGTCAGTCACTCTATGAGTCTGTCAGTCACTCTATGAGTCTGTATGTGACAAAAATTTTGTGGGCGCTCTATCTCAAGAACTAATGCACGGAATTTCACAAAACTTTAGATTCAGTTAGATCTTGATATAAACTGGAGCTGATTACTTTTTGGTGTAAATCACCCAACAGGTGGCGCTGCTATGCTGCCTTTTTCACGATTTCCGCAATAGCTATATCTCAAGAATTAATGCACGGATTTTCAAAAAAATTCAGATTCAGTTAGTCCTTGATATAATTTAGTACAGATTACATTTTGGGGAAAGTAGCCCAACAGGTGGCGCTGCTATGCTGAATTATTCACGATTATCGTAATAGCACTATCTCAAGAACTAACGCAAGAAATTTTCATCAAACTTCAGATTCAGTTACTCACTGGTATAAATTAGTGATATTCAGTTTTTGGTATAAATCGCCCAACAGGTGGCGCTGCTATGCTGAATTTTTCACGATTTCCGGAATAGCTGTATTTGAAGAACTATGCATGAATTTTCATCAAGCTTCAGATTCAGTTAATTCCTGGTATAAACTGGCTCTAATTAGTTTTTGGTGTAAATCGCCCAATTGCTGCTATGCAGAATTTTTTACGATTTCCGCAATAGCTCTACCTTAAAAACTATTGCATGGATTTTCATCACACTTCAGATTCAGTTAGAAGTTGACATAAGTTGTTGACTAGATTTTGGTGTAAATCATCTAACCGGTGGCGCTGATATGTTGCATTTTTCAGGAAGTATTAACAAGTATGAGATAGAAGAAAGTTTTGGGATTGCCACATCCGACTAGTTTAATAGTGGCGAAGAGTGGGTTTTGATTACCTTCCTTAATAGTTTTCATGTATTTAGACAGCAATTTTTGGAAAATTTAGTGCCCATTGAGATCGCACCCGACCTTCTATTAAGCCAGGGGCGTACAAGTAGATCGCATCGTCCGAGGCAACATGGCGCTCTTTGAAAGTTTTCTTGGCGCACTTTCGTAATCAAAGTTTTTCTAACGATAAAAATCCATTTGAAAGTTTTTTTTTTTTTTTTAAATAAATAGCATTTGCATATTTTTAAAATTGTTATTACAGCAATTAACTTTCTGGTTATTTCCCATACAAAACCTTTTACATAGGTCCCCCTCACCTACCTCTCTAAAGAAAAATATCTTTCTAAATTTACAACAATGTTTATACGCATTTAAATAAGGCGACGATTACTGTACAAAAGTACTGGTGGAAGTTAGCCCATGCGGTAATCAACCGCTGCCGCTACAACAGTGAGATATTGTTGCATGTTTTAAGTCATGTGACTAATGACGCCCTTCGCTCTTCATAACCAGTTGAGGGCGCCCCTGTGTATTGAGAGGTTGGACAGGCCTGCGCTCCGTCACTGATTTTTTAAATTAATCCAAGAAAGTAATAGATATTTATTGAATCATAAGTGATTAATTGTAACAGCAGTGAACACTTGAAGAATATTTTTCGTCTATTTATAGTTTTCAGTTCTCAGCTTTTTATTAGTGACTAGTATATGACCCCCCGCCAAAATGAAGGAATGTGAATGATAAATTTTCTAAACAATATTAAAAAAAATATTTTTCTGACTTAAAAAATGCCTCATGCATTTTGTTAATCAAAAGGTATTAACCTTTGATTTTTGATGATTAGAACAAAGATATAACAATATGTATGATAAAGGTATTTAAGATAGTTATCCGTTATTTTTTTTATTTAGAACTTAATTGGATAGTTTTTGAAGGTTTTAAACAAAGTTAAAAATATTTAAAGGTTTTAATACAGTTTTACAAACATTTTTAAAGCAGCATCGACGTTAACCTGTATTTTTTTTAATGAAGCGCTCAAAGAGTCATTCATTTAGTCTAGATATATACATATAAATAAATAAATAAATATATGTTATATAAAAATTTTACTTGCAATATTTATTTTAATTATTCTAAATTTCTGGCATATTCATTATTTCCCTATTTCTTAATAATCTCTATTATTTATTTCTAGTTAATTTCCTTTAAACTTAAAACACGTATATTAATAATTACCTTATTCGAAATCTTACTGCTCTGTGAACGATAGTTGTTGAGTGCCATATCAGCGCTAAGTCGCATTCCAGCTAGGTAAATATTTCTCTTCATTTTTGTGTTTTTTTTTTTTTTATAAAAGCTGCCTCATAGATCAACAGATTTATTTCCAGCTTTTCGTATGTTATTTTATTGTAAGAGTGTATAAAAGGTCTTAACTTTAAAGTATCTCAATTGAATATCATCTTTTATATTCGTTTATACTTGACAGTGGAAAGCTACGCATATATCACAAGCGCGACAAATTATTTTACTTTCTCTTTAAGTTTAAATTATTGATATTACTATAAAATACTTAAGAGAACTTACCAGGTGTCCCAAAAAATCACTGATGGATTTTAAAATTCAATAACTTGCAAACGATGACAGATATTAAAAAAAATTCTTGCAGGAGTGTTATGTATGATGCAAGGAAATTTTTTACAGTGATTCTTGATTTTAGTTCAATTTCAAACAATAGATGGCGCTGAGAGCAATAGGTGCTCAATCCAGACTCGATTTTTGGTACTTCAGAATCCATTCAATGCATTTTAATCTCCTTTTTTCGCATGGAAGAAGAGAAAGGTTGAAAAATCGAGCCTGGATTTAGTGGTTATTGCTTGTAGCGCCATCTATCGATGCTATTTGTAACTAAAATTGAGAATCGCAGCATAAAAAGTCCTGACACCCTGCATAACACTCCTGCAACAATTTTATTAATATCTGTCACCATTTGCAAGTTATTGAATTTTAAAATCCATCAGTCATTTTTGGGACACCCGGTATTTTATAGGAGAAATTACGCTTAATTCTATAAAACTTTTTATAAAATATTTTACATATTCATATTACTGAGTAGAAGGTTATTTTTATATATTATTCTTTAACCTGGTATTTTAGAGATCCAGTGGGGAAATTGCACTTTTGTACATAACCATTTGGACAAAAGCTTATGGACAGTGGGGAAACTGCACTTTTGTATATAAGCATTTGGACAAAATGCTTTTGTCCATAAGCTGGACTGGATTATGCTTTTTGTAAAAAGCATAAAATCTCAAACTTTCCAGGGGAAATTTCTCTCCCCCCCCCCTTCCCCTGGGCCACTCCCTGAATTCAACACTGATTGTAAGCCATGAGCCTTAATAGATAACGCCGAGGTTTAGTTTAGTTACAGCATATTTTAGAAATTTTATTTTTATATTTAATGTTATCGATCCATATAGTTGGAGTTTCACAGTATTTAAAATTGTACAAAATGCACCAATTAAAATGGTATTTTGATTGTTGTTCCGAGTTTCACTCTAAAACATGTTGTCGATTAATTTATTTTTTTATTTTTATAGAAATGGAAAATAATTTAAGAATTAAGATCAATATTTAATACTTTTATAAATTGTTTTTTTTTAACCATGAAACTATTCTAAATAGAAATAATATTTGTGTTATATTAAAAAAATATATAAATGTATGCATTTAAAAAAATATTTATCTGGTTCTTTTGTCATTCGTATTTACAAAAAAAAAAAAAGAAAGGATGAAATATGTCACTTTTTTAAAAAATTAAAAAAGTTCTATGTAATGCTCATTTTCTTTTCCATTCACATATTTTCTTTTTCTTAGGAAAATTACATTTCATGACAATGCCGCTTTTTATTGGATTATTCTTATGTACTTTCTAAGGTTTTAATTTAAACTTGATTTGAATAAAGCTTCTCTCACTTTCACATTTGTAAAGCTTTTACGACTGTTGACAAAATCATTCGTTTTCTTTTCTTTTTTTTTCTTTCGTTAACCTTGCAGCTGTGCTTTCAATACGGAATTCTGACGAAATTCAAAGAAATGACGCAAATCTTTGATCACACATTTTTATGAGATTTGAAGTTGCTAACAACTGAACTACAATTAACGCCACTTAGGCAAAAAAATATATATTTTCTTCTTAAACAGAGGAAGAAAGTATTGGAATCTCGAATGAATTTGGGAAACTTTGTTATATTGAATTAAAAAGCACATCCTAATATTTGATTGTTCTTTGAAAAAAATAAATAAATAAATAAAAAATGAAAATAAATAAATAAAAAAGTAGGCGAAAAAATTAAAAAATAATTGTTAAAACTCAGTTTCCTCATTAAACATTAAAAAAAAAAAAAAAAAAAAAAAAAAATCCTAGTATGTTGTGGCCATTACAAAACTTTTTTCTATTTAAATCATTTAAATAGTCCAAGAAATTACATCAATTTAGCACCAGTTCATGTCAAAGCGTATCTGAATTTGAAGTATGATAAAAATTCGTGCCTTACTTCTTGAGATAGTGCTATAGCGGAAATTCTGAAAAATATAGCATAGCAGCGCCACCTGTTGAGTGATTTACACCAATACATAAACAGCAATCATTGATATCCAGGTATACATGGATCTGAAGTTCGTTGAAAATCCAAGCATTAGTTCTTGAGATAGAGCTATTGCGGAAATCATAAAAAACAGCATAGCAGCGCCACCTATTGAGCGATTTACACCAAACAGTATAAAACGTCAATTCATGTCAAAGACTAACTGATTCTAAAGTTTGATGAAAATTCGTGCATTAGTTCTTGAGATAACCTATAGTGGAAATTCTGAAAAATACACCATAGCAGCGCCACCTGTTGAGCGATTTACACCAAAATGGTCAAAATGTCAATTCATGTCATGGATTAACTGATTCTGAAGTTTGGTGAAAATTGTTGCATTAGTTCTCGAGATACAGCTATAATGAAAATTCAGAAAAGTGTAGCATAGCAGCGCCACCTGTTGAGCGATTTGCACCAAAACACAAACAGCACTAATTCATATCAAAGTATACTTGAATCTGAAGTTTGATGAAAATCCAAGCATTAGTTGTTGAGATAGAGCTGTTGCGGAAATCGTAAAAAATGCAGTATAGCAGTGCCACCTGTTGAGCGATTTACACCAAAATGTACAAAACTTCAATTAATGTCAAGGACTAACTGAATCTGAAGTTTGATGAAAATCCGTGCATTAGTTCTGGAGATTGAGTTATTGCGGAAATGGTGAAAAAGGCTGCATAGCAGCGCCACCTGTTGAGCGACTTACACCAAAAACTAATCAGCACCAATTTATATCAAGGACATATGAATATAAATTTTTATTAAATTCCGTGCATTAGTTCTTAAGATAGAGCGCCCACAAAATTCGTGTCACATACAAACAGACAGAGAGACAGACATATTGTAAACACATGTTTTTCGGAATCTCTGACCCCTAAAACGTGTAAATCCATCGAAAACCGAAAGTCGAAAATTTTTACGAATCCAATACTTTCTTCTTGTAAAGATAGAAGAAAGTAAAAAAAGGAAAATACACGGAAAATGATAACGGTACCATGAACATTAATAAGCTTTCAAACACATTATTTTTAAAAGATTATTTTTTTTATGAGCAATATGATGTTATATAGCAATTGGTGTAATGACTGAATAGTCATTAATTTAATGATAGTTGGAAAGTGATTTAATATAGCGATTTTTAATGAAAGTGCACACATCATAATTTTATTTCGTTGTGGATAAGCAAGCTTCTTGATTAGAACCGCAAAACTTTCCAGGAAATTGTAAGTTACAATGATTGATAACTCACAGCTATTAATATTAACCACTACACTGAGATTTAAGTACCTAAAAAGAAAAGAAGGGGGAAAAAAAAGGAAAATACACGGAAAATGATAACGGTATCATGAACATATATAAGCTTTCAAATACATTAATTTTAAAAGATTATTTTTTATGAGTAATACGATGTTATGTAGTAATTACTGTAATGACTGAATAGTCATTAATTTAATGATAGTTGAAAAGTGATTTAATATAGCGATTTTTAATGAAAGTGTGTACACAATTTTATTTCGTTGTGGATAAGCAGCTTCTTGATTAGAACCACAAAACTTTTCAGGAAATTGTAAATTCAGGGGTCGATCAAAGTATTTTTCCTTGGAGTTTTCCTTCCTTCCAAAGTATTTTCCCATTATACGAAAAGTCATTTTTACTTTCTTCTATCTTTACAAGAAGAAAGTATTGGATTCGTGAAAATTTTCGACGGATTTACACGTTTTAGAGGTCAGAGGTTCCGTAAAACATATTTTTATAAAATGTCTGTCTGTGGGTCTGTCTGCATGTGACATAAATTTTGTGGGCGCTCTATCTCAAGAACTAATGCACGGAATTTAATAAAAATTTATATTCAGTTAGTCCCTGATATAAATTGGTGCTGATTAGTTTTTGGTGTAAATCGCTCAACAGGTGGCGCTGCTATGCAACATTTTTCACGATTTGCACAATAGCTCAATCTCCAGAACTAATGCACGGATTTTCATCAAACTTCATATTCAGTTAGTCCTTCACATGAATTGATGTTTTAAAAATTTTGGTGTAAATCGCTCAACAGGTGGCGCTGCTATGCTGCATCTTTTGTAATTTCTGTAATAGCTCTATCTCAAGAACTAATGCTTGAGTTTTCAACAAACTTCAGAATCAGGTATACCTGGATATGAATTAGTGCTGTTTAGTTTTTGGTGTAAATCGCTCAACAGGTGGCGCTGCTATATAGCATTTTTCACGATTTCTACAATAACTCAATCTTCAGAACTAATGCACGGATTTTCATTAAACTTCAGATTAAGATAGTCCTTGACATGAATTGACATTTTACAGATTTTGGTGTAAATCGCTCAACAGGAGGCGCTGCTCTGCTGCATTTATTGCAATTTCTGCAGTAGCTCTATCTCAAGAACAAATGCTTGGATTTTGAACAAACTTCAGATTCGGGTAGGACATTGACATGGATTAGTACTGTTTATGTTTTGGTGTAAATCGCTCAACAGGTGGCGCTACTATGATGCATTTTTTTCAGAATTTCCACCATAGCTCTATCTCAATAACTAATGAACGAATTTTCATCCAACTTCCGATTCAGTTATACCTTGATATCATTTAGTGCTATTTATGTTTTGGTGTAAATCGCTCAACAGATGGCGCTGCTATGCTATATTTGTCAGTATTTCCGCTATAACTCTTTCTCTAGAACTAATGCACAAATTTTCATCAAACTTCAAATTCAGATATATTTTGATATGGATTGGTGCTAAATTGATGTAATTTCTTGTACTATTTAAATGATTTAGTTGACGTGATTTATATAGAAGAAAGTTTTGTGATGGCCACAACATACTAGTTTGTTATTATTAATATGATTATTCTTTATATTTTTGTGAAAAATAGCATTTTGTAACGAAAGAAGAAATTTTGTTATTCAAATTCGAACCGAGCATTTATTAATAACTTTTTTAAATCCTTCTGCTACAGTTTTCCTTTCTGGTGCATTTGTTTTGTTTGCAAAATTACACATTTTAAAACATAACAAAATAAAAATAATTAATAAAAAAATACGTTTTTGTAGAATGGAATTTTGTTAAGTTTTATGAAAAGAAAATTTGTGAAGGGGCCAGTTTTTTCAAAAGGAATTTTGTAAAGGGGCTCTAAAATGGGGTCGAAATTTTGCCTGGATCAACCCCTGAAATTATAATGATTCATAACTGAGATTTAAGTATTTAGAGGGGGGAAAAAAAAGTACACGGAAAATGATAATGGTATCATGAAAATAGATAAGCTTTCAAAATAAATTATTTTTAAGAGATTATTTTCTTTATGAGCAATATGATGTGATGTTATGTAGCACTTACTGTAATGACTGAATATTCATTAACAGTGTTGATTTCAGGGGATGGCCCGGGGGGACATTCACCCCCCCCCCGATAAATGAGATGTCCCCCCCCTGAGTCACAGAAATCCCTCCCAGAGAAAAGTGTCTGAATTCAACACTGGTCATTAATTTAACGATAGTTGATAAATGATTTAATATAGCGAATTTTAATACAAGTGTACACATAATTTTATTTCGTTAGTTATGGATAAGCAGCTTTCTTGATTAGAATCACAAAACATTTCAGGAAACTGAAAATTACAATGATTCATAACTCACAGCAGTTAACCATTACGCTGAGATTTAAATTATGATAACATATGCATGTAGCATGTGCAACTATTCGTAACGATATTACATGTACGTCGTTACTTTTATGTTTTTCGATCACAAGATCGAATTTGTGGCAAACTTAATTGGTGCACGATAACACCACAGTATTTTTTATTACAAGAGACGCTACAACAAAATGTGCTGTTCATACGAAAATCTGACGGCTAGTAGTTATTAATGCACCATCCATTTTTACTTTCTTCTATCTTTAGAAGAAGGAAGTATTGCATTCATGAAAATTTTCGAATTCCGGTTTTCGACGGATTTACAGGACCCCTAAGGGTCAGAGAAACCGAAAAACATGTTTTTACAAAATGTCTGTCTGTCTGTGTGTGTGCGTGACCAAAATTTTGTGGGAACTCTATCTCAAGAACTAACTAACGGAATTTAACAAAACTTTATACAGTAAAGCTCCGATTATCCGCGCTGCTGTTTATCCATGAAGCGATTTTTTTTCTTTAATTCAAGTCAACAGCAAGGAAAATACAATAAGCCTTACTAATAAATATAAAAAGAAAAATTCATGTATTCGAAAGTAATAGAAGAATATCCCTATATTTGGTTGCCATGTTTAAAATATCAGATATAAAGTCTTGATGTCTTTTCTTGATTTTATTAACAAAACGTAAACACAAAAATTAAAGTATTTAACAATTAAATAAGACTATTATGATAAATTCCAGGGGAGCATATCAAGAATAGCTTCGTTTTTGAGATAGAAAAGGTGTTTCCAAAGCAAGAAGCAAAAACAAGTGACTTATTTTAAAAAAAAGATGTAACTCAACACTTTTTGTACAGTATCTATGGCATTGTTTCTTTATTTTATGATTTAGACGTAAAGCAAAGGTTTCTGATGTATTGTGCATACGTATGTATTTTAAACGTTTTATTCTGTTTTTTGTACACTAAAACATATTTTTTATGTTAATTTTTTTTTTTTTTTTTTTTCCGTGTTTGCACCCCATTTTCAGTTTTTTTCGGGTTATCCGCGGTGCCCTTGCCACCCAATTCCGCAAATAATAGGGGCTGTACTGTATTCAGTTAGTCCCTGATATAAACTGGTGCTGATTACTTTTTGGTGCAAATCGCCCAACAGGTAGCGCTGCTAGGCTGCATTTTTCACGAGTTCCGAAATAGCTATCTCAAAAACTAATGCACGGATTTTTTAAAAAACTTTAGATTACATTAGTCCTTGGTATAATCTGGTGCTGATTCGTTTTTAGTGTAAATAGTAAATCGCCCAACAGGTGGCGCTGCTATGCGGTATTATTAATGATAATCGCAATAGCTCTATCTCAAGAACTAATGCACGAATTTTCATCAAACTTCAGATTCAGTTAGTCCCCGATATAAATTAGTGCTGTTTAGTTTTTAGTGTAAATCGCCCAACAGGTGGCGCTGCTAAGCTGCATTTATCACGAGTTCCGCAATAACTGTATCTCAAGGGCTAATGCATGAATTTTCATCAAACTTCAGATTCAGTTAGTACCTGATATAAATTGGTCCTGATTAGTTTTTGGAATAAATCGACTAACAGGTGGCGCTGCTATGTAGATTTTTTTTTTTTTTTTTTTTTTTTTTTTTTTTACGATTTCCCCAATAGTCTACCTCAAAAAACTAATGCACGGATTTTCATCAAACTTCAGATTCAGCTGCAACTTGACATAAGTTGTTACTTATTAGATTTTGATATAAATCACCTAACCGGTGGCACTAATATGCTCCATATTTCAGGAAATATTAACATGTATGAGACAGAAGAAAATTTTGGGATTGCCACATTCGACAAGTTTTTAATGAATTAAATTACATGAGAATTTAAGGGAAAGCATTATGTATTAAGAATTAAGCTAAATACAATAAAATCTATGAAATTTTGACTAAACTTTTTCATAAATTTGTTTTCTTATTTTCTATTACAAACGGAAAAATTTCATAGTCCTACCGAAAATAATGCCATGCAATTATTATTCCTTCTTAAAAATGAATACCCTGTATGCAACAGAATTTTTCTCCGTTCGTTTGAGATTCCATCTTAACAAGTTTTAATGTAAGTAAGATCGTAAAGATTTAACCAATTTTTATATTTTAACACTCGGTCTGGTTTTGTATGCAAAGATGAAATTTTTTAACCGGTTTTTAACCCACTTTCTTATATGATAAAACACATGCTAACACAAATTACGTTCACATGTGTGTTTCCGATGACAATACAACATTTTAATATTCTGAGAACTTAATTATAAACTAACTAGGGGGTAACTAAACTAAGTATATTTTGAGAACTTAATTATAAACTAACCCATGCTCGCTACGCTCACCAACTCCCCGCGTAATCGCTTCGCGATTCCATTCGGTATCGCGAAACAATCCCTATTTTCTAGCCAACCTCAGACGTAATTGTTTCGCGTTTCCATTCGCGTTCCCTTATTTTCTATGCATTCTATTTTTAGATTACACTTGGTAAAAACGCGCTCCTCCCCAACACCTGACATTTTTTTAAATTTTAAATCTCCAAGCACATAATCATTAGAGTTTACAGAATTTCATAATTATAAGAATTATTAAATATAAAATTATATATATAGTGTTACGAATATTGTAAATAGTTAGTGTTTGTGCTTAAAAATAATGCAAATAGTTCAATTAAGCTCTATTCATAAGGTAATATTAGTTTTTGTTGCATTGAAATACCTCAAATTGTTGATTTGCTGAAAGCATGTAAACCATATCGGATTTCAATGGGAGTCTATGGAAATTTTGAAAAAATACTGGAAATAGCGCCAAGTTGGCGGCACTTTTGGCGACTAATTTTACTCGCCAAATTTGGCGGTATATCGCCAAGTTGGCGACAGAACCTGGTCCCTCCCCCCTTTGGTAATCCTCCTTATAGCGTCAGAAATCTCTGACCAATCAGATGCGTTTCGCGGTATCTACGCAGATTTTCATTGGTCCACTTCCAAAGCGTTACTTTTTTTTAATATCATATAGAAGTCTACATTAATTTTAAGGTTATATTTCTGTTAGCACGCCACAAGTGATAAATCGCCAAATATTCTCCGTAACTCGCATAGGAATTGGTAACAAAAATGGACTTAATTCTCCACTACACGCTCGCTAAATAAGCAAATGGATGTGAAACTGCAACAATGGAACATTTTAAATTCCAAAAAGTAAATTATAAATAATCGTTAACAATAAATAATGAATTACAATGATTAAAACTCGACTTGCAGCAGGAAATAGATGCTATTTTCCTCTTCGAAACATTCTAAAACTAGCAAAAACCATGCTTTGTTTGGATTCGAGAAGCATCATTTAATAAGATAAATATTTGAAAGTAACAATATTTTTTTTATATTATTCTTGCATCTTTATTAAGCAAAAACGTTATTTTATATTTTGGCGCACTTTAATTTTAGAAATGTAAATTCAGCCAAATAACTAAGAATTTCCTCGGAATTTTTTATTTATGATATAAAATTGTTATAAATAAAATATTTTCGAAGCAAAATTTTACAAAATATTTATATAACGAATTTAACAATTTTGTTTGTTTACAATTCTTTTGTTGCCACTTTACAAAAGAAAAAAAAATCCTAATATAATTCTTTTAAAATGCGTAAGTATCGTCTGCGTAAATGATTTACCATAATAAGAATAAATTGATTATTTGATATCTTAACGCTGAAAAATACTTTTATAATTGAATGTAAATAATTGGATTTTCACAAATATTGATTCATTAAAAATATGCTGTAATTTTCATAAAACAAGTGGGTAAGTGTGATCATAGATCGCACAAATTGTTTCGTTTAATATTCCTTTCAAAACGTCCAGTACATTTATCGCCATGGAACATCTACTAAATTTTGGCAAACCCTTCCTAAACTATCCAAAAAAGCTTCAGATTCGCCTTGTTATATTTCCTAATTTTGTTCGTGCCCCCCCCCCCCCTTCCGAAATGCTACGATCTATCACATGACGGGTATCTGCCAAATTTAGAAAAGTGCCCCCTTTGGGGGATGGGGGTGAAGCGGGGTAATGGTCACCATGATTTTTGACGCGGCCTGATGTTTAAAATTTGTTTTTATAAGCTAATGTGGCTAATGTTGGCTAATGTGGCTGTAATTTTATAAGCTAATTTATAAGCTAAAAATGTTTTATAAGCTATATTAAAGTTTCAAACAGATCGTCCAGCTATATTTCCTAATTTTGCCAGCGCCCCTCTCTCACCCCCCCCCCTCCTCGAAATGCGACACGCCATTCATCTTTATATTTCATTATCATTTGTTATAAAGTATCTTAAAGTTTAAAACAGATCGCATTGTTAGATTTCCTACTTTAAATGAAAGCGCGGTCTCTTAGTTCCACCATTCCACCATCTGAGCGAAACTCCTTTACACAACCTATTAGTAGATATGTTACTCGAGGGGGTGGCGGTCTTCAGCAAGAATTTAAGATAATTGTTGAAATTACTATTCGGAAATATTGGTAATTTAACTTTTGACATATTTATATTTAATAAGTAGCATGTATCTGAGGACTCCGTCAAAAAAACACACCTGAAACGGTATGAAACAAAAAAGAAATATTTTGCCCCTCCCCCGCTCCCCGAAATTTCACGCGCCATTTTTTTATAAACTTTTTCTTATGTGTTATAAACTATGTTAAAGTTTCAAACAGATCGCCTTGTTAGATTTCCTACTTTAAATGAAATCGCAGTCTGTTAGTTCCACATTCCACCACGAGGGAGCGCACTATTCTTAACAAAACTGTATCTGAACGAACTCCGTTAAACAACCTATCAGAAGATATGCTAGTCGAGAGGGTGGCGGTCTTAACGACTAATTTATTATATTTGCTGAAATTACTATTCGAAAATAGTGGTATCAATACTTCTGACATTTTTATCTGGCATAAATAACATTTATGGTGTATTTTTAAAAATCGGACACCGTTCAGAAGTATACTGCAATGAAACATCACGTGACTGCCTTGTAAAATAAGTATATAATAGAAATAAATCAATTAGAGAAATTAGCGCCCCCTCCCCTGCCCGAAATTTCACACGCCATTTTTATAAACTTTTTCTTATGTGTTATAAACTATCTTAAAATTTCAAACAGATCGCCTTGTTATATTTCCTAATTTTAACAAAATCGCGTTATGTTAGTTCCACATTCCACCACCAGCGAGCGCACTCTATTCTTAACAAAACTGTATCGGAAGGAAACTCCGTTAAACAACCTATAAGTAGATATGTTACTCGAGGTGGTGGCGGTCTTAATAAGAAATTAAGATATTTGCTAAAATTACTATTCGGAAATAGCGGTAACTAAACTTTAGACAATTTTATAATTAAATAAGTAGCATATATCTTAGGACACCCTCAAAAAAGGCACCTAAAGCGGTCAGAAACGCTAATTTTTTAAATAGAAATCTAGCGCCCCCCCAAACCCCCCCCCCTCCCCGGAATTTCACGTGTCATTCATTTTTACACTTTATCTTATGTGTTATAAAATATCTTAAAGTTTCAAACAGATCGACTTGTTAGATTTCCTAATTTTAACAAAATCGCGTTATGTTAGTTCCACATTCCACCACCAGGGATAGCACTATATTCTTAACAAAAGCATATCTGAACGAAACTAATAAATTTAACTAATAAAATAATGGGAAAACTAATAAACATAAATTTAATAAATGTTATTGGAATAAGAAGAATGCAATGGTTGAGCCATCTAATCAGAATGAGGGATGAGAGAAACACAAAGAAGATATGTAATGGTAAATTAATAGGGAAAAGAAGTATTGGTAGACCCAGGAAGAGACGGATAGAAGAGGTAGAGAAAGACCTAAAGAAGTATTGGTAGACCGAGGAAGAGATGGATAGAAGAGGTAGAGAAAGACCTAACACAAAACTAAATTATAAATTATACATTAAAGGCCAGAGATCGGAAGGTCTGCGAAGTATATTGAGGGAGGTCAAAATCCGACATGGATTGTAGTACCATCGTGTATGTATGTATGTATGTATGTATGTATGTAAATTATAAATAAAAAATAAAAAAAGTAATGTTTAAAAAAATAAATTTTTATTAATTAATAGATTAATGTTAATTTACGATTATAATTCGAAAAAATCAATTTAGAAATCCCAAAAAGATAGTTTGAACATTGTTTTTATACCAGTTTCAAATGACACCTTTAAAGTTTTGGTTTATGTTTGTTTTGCTCGTAGTTTTTGAATGTAATAAGTTTTGAACATTGTTTTTATACCAGTTTCAAATGACACCTTTAAAGTTTGGTTTATGTTTGTTTTGCTCGTAGTTTTTGAATGTAATAAGTATTTAAAAGAAAAAGTCTTCTACGTATTAAAAATGATATCTAATTGTTTCAATCTAAAAATTACAAATGAACAACCAGAAATTGAAATCTTTTAAAGGGAGTCACACACAAGTAGAAATAGTGTTAAATATATATATATATATATATATATATATATATATATATATATATTTAATCCCGTTGACTTCACTTAAAAAAGAAACACAGCAAAAATTATATATTTTTCCATAAATTTACTTGCTTGCGCTTTCTAATAAGCGTCAAAAAAGAGAATTTTTAATAATCAAGTTCGGTGCCAACATCAAATCGATGTATTGCAACGGAAATTTTTTGGAAAGATCATGAACTGCAGTCATGTAATTATGCATGATTTTCAAGATAAAACATTGAATGCTTATAAAAGGGTTTTTACAAAGACTATTTTTACTTTTATGCTTATTAAGTTTCTTAAGTACTTAATTCTTCTGCAATCGAGAAGATCTCAATGTCATAATTGTTGACAGTTTAACTTTTTCATAATCAATAAAACTTTCATTATTTTCTATTACAAAATGGATGGATCATGAAACAACGTTGTAAAACTTTTATAAAACACCAATACAGGCAACCCAGACTTACGTAAATTCGCAGTTACGTAATAAATCGCAGAAATTACATTTATGAGCATACTAGCGCATTTAATACATAACTATTTGCATACTTTTGATAATTATTTTATAAATAAAATTTGCAGATAAAAACCACAACAATTATAGTTTTATACATTAAAGAGAACCATATTTTTCTTAGGATATACCATCAAATCTTAACAAAACAAACCCAAACATTATGAAAATGATGCAAAACAAAAACTTGTTGGAAATTGCTCGTCAAACATGGCAAATGAGGTGCGTTCGTACGATAACTAGTTTTATCAATATTTTTTGCACCGAATATTGTACTGAATGTACATTTTAGTGCACTTCATAAGTGCATATCAAATTCATTCTGTTCGAAAGGCTGTAACATCATTAAAATGCACTTGAAATAATTTTTTCCCATTGGCCGCAATGTAACGGAAAACTTTTGACTGTTCCTGTAATTAAACTATACATCCGATTTTCATAAAATTAGAAATGACTCGACAAAATTTTGCAACAATTATATATTTAAAATTTCAGATCATTCGGAAAGCTGTAACATCATTAAAATGCATTTGCAATAATTTTTTCCCATTGGCCGTAATGTAACGGAAAACTTTTGACTGTTCCTGTAATTAAACTATGCATCCGATTTTCATAGAATTTGAAATGACTCGACAAAATGTTGCAACAATTATATATTTAAAATTTCAGACCATTCGGTTGGTTAGTTTTTGCTGTTACATACGGACGGACAGACAGACGGACCAAACGACGACTATATAGGTGCTACATATTTATATACTAATTACAAACGTAACAACAAAAAAAAAAGTCGGCTTTAACCGTTATAGTTATGTTAGCAGAATTAGAATCGGAACGAAATCTAATGTTAAAGTTTCGATGAAGGGGAACGAGAGTATTTTTTTGTTATAGCTTCATCTGCGAAAATTGGACCGGGTTGGTTTCTATGACGAGACAAGCGCAGACTTTTGATAGTCATTTGATATAGATTCAAAATTGTTATAAATTAACATATCAATGTTAAACTTATGAATCCCATATTCCATAACATATTTTTATTGAAAAGTATTCTTTTAATTTGTTTATATGTTATATATTTTTTCATACTTTTATGATTTATATTCGAGTAAATACTGCTGCATGATGCTTTATTTATAAAACAATACTGCGTGAATAATATAATGTATGATAAATATTGCACTTTCTTACGAAATTTCATATAAGCAATTTACAAATTCGACTTACGTAAAATTCGAGTTACGTAAAAGTTTACAGAACACATTACTTACGTAAGTTGGGGGATGTCTGTATAAGCATACCCATTCCCCCAATTCGAGCATAAAAAAAGAAAAGCAGTTTATTGATTTACTCGAGGGAGACGATGCGTTCAATATAACTGAGATAAGGATAAAATATTACCGGCATTTTTCGCAGGGAAATAAACATCGTTTAGCTAAAATTAGAACGACGAATTTACTATAATAGTCAGAGAAATCCAGTTATGTAATCTATCAATATAATAGTAACTCATAAAACTGTTGTTGAAAGAACATTGTAAAAATAAAATTGTTGTTGAAAAAAATGTTTATGAAGTTTATACTAATTTAAAAATTTATACTGATCAGTGCCAGTTCATTGAGGAACAAACTTACATTCCACCAGTACTTTCGTATAGTATTTGTCACTTCAATTAGACGCAATTTTTTTAAGATAAAGAAGAAGAAAATTACTATTCGGAAAAAAGTGACGGAAGTAATCCCTGCGGTAATCAGGTAATAACCATATACTTTGTGTGCCTAATTTGATTTTATAATGCGATTTTGATAAAGATTCTTATTAACCCATCTATTCAAAGTGGGAGAGCGAATCTTTCTTCCAGACGAATTTTGTATTAGTGACCCAACTGCATTAGGCAGCGTAGACTTGGCAATCTTCCAAACGAATCTTGTACTTGTGAAAAAAGTCAGCGGCAATAGCAATAAAAGACTTCCAGATTTTTTTCTTTTATTTTTTTTTGAAATAGTAAATATTTTATTAAACAAAAGATACCGTTACAACCAAAAAGATACCACGAAAACATTCGTATTATTATTATTATCATATTTTGGATCTCCATGTACGACCAGGCGATTGCGATTTCAAAATGCAGAAAAACGGAACATTTCTCCATTCACCTGCTGGAAAAACCTCGGACACGGGCGGAAGCGATCTTTCGGTCAATGGAAGTTTCGTTCATTATCGTTCGATGAGGATTTTTAATTAATATCTCGTCTAATTATCAAAAAATGAAGAATCTATACTTCAGATGCATATGGAATGTCTTCCTCTATCTTAATATAATTTTTCAGGCCTCTAAGTGAAATAGACTCCCTAGGCATCGCCGACAGAACAACTCACACACACATAGAGACAAACAGATCTTTCTTCTATTAATATAGATTAGGGGTGCACAACCTTTTTAAGAGAAGGGCCACTTACAAAAATGTTTGGGCTGTCGAGGGCCACATCAGTAACACAGAGAAAATGCTATATTGGGGAGCTGGGGGGGGGGGGGTACTAAGTCTGTATTCTTAATGAATAATTATTTTTTGTCTATAATAAAAATAAACAAACGGAAATAAATAATTGTATGAAGGAATGCAGGTCTTCTTGGCATCTGTATGAATAACCATTCAACAGTTTATGAAGACGGTTTCTTCTTGACAAATAGTAACTTGAAGAAAAAAAATTACACAAAATTTCTAAATAATTGAATGTTATTGAAATTATAAAAAAAAAAGTTATTGAAGAATAACTTAATTTAAAATAAAAGGAAACTTATTTTTGAAATAACAAGGCATGATGGACTAATTACGCTATTTTTTTTCGGTCAATTAACAAAACTCGTTTTTTTTGTCAATTAAGTGCGACTGATTGATGAAATTCGCGATATTCTTTCAACGACCAATTGACAGATTTCGCGGTAATTTTCCATTGCCGATTGGCAAAATTTGCAATCTTTTCAAACAACCAATTTGCGATACCTGCGATAAATTGATGCAATTCGCGATAAATTTTCAAATTTCGCGATTTTTTTTCCCACAATGGATCAACGAAAACTGCAATTTTTTCTGCCCCCATCGAATTATTTCGCGACTTTTTTGTTCTGCGATCGATCTTCGAAATTTGCAAGTTTTTTCCATGAACGATTGACAAAATTTGCGATTTTTTTTCCATGAGTGATTGGCGAATTTTGCTATTTTTTACGTGAGAGATTGACAATATTTGCAATTTTTTTTCAATGACCAATCGAAGAAACGTGATTTTTTCCTGATATAAATTGAGTAATTTGCGATTTTTTCGAGCAATAAATTGGCGAAAATCGCAATTTCTTTTTCACGCACAATCGATGAAATTTGCGATTATTTCCTGCGATCAATGGATTTCTATTTCATGATATTTTTTGGGACCGACACACAAATTTTGTAATTTCTTCCATGAGCTATTCACGAAATTCGCGAATTTTTGTGAAAATTCACGATTTTTTTTCACGAGCGATTGACAAATTTCGCAATATTTTTGCAACCAATTGACAAAATTTGTAATTTTTTCTATCAATTGTCAAAATTCGGGATTTTTTCCGCGACAGATTGACAAAATCGCGATTTTCCCCCAGTCGATCAACGAAATTTGCAATTTTTGTACCTCATCGACAAAATTCGCGATTTTATTATGCCCGATTAACAAAATTCGTGATTGTTAACTGACTCTGATGAAATTTGTATCTTTTCCCGCGGCAAATTGACGAAATTTGGGATTTTCACCCGCAATAAGCTGGCAAAACCAGCGATTTTTACATAGCCGGTCAAGAAAGTTTGCAATTTTTCCGCAGCTCCTCGACAAAATTCGCGATTTTTTCGAATCCGATCTACGACATTCGCGATTCTTAACTGACTCTGAAGAAATTTGTAATTTTTACACTACAAATTGATGAAATTCGATATTTTTTCTCGCGATAAACTGATGAAACACGATTTTTCCGCAGTCGGTCAACAAAATTTGCAATTTTTCCGTACCTCACCGACAAAATTCGCGATTTTTCCTCTCGCGATCAACAAAATTCAAAAATTTTCCGCACCCGATAAACGAAATTTGCGATTCTTAACTGACTCTGACGAAATTTGTAATTTTTTCCGCTGCAAATTGACAAAATTCCAATTTTTTCTCACTGTCAACTAACAAAACTCGCAATTTTTCAACAACCGATCAAGAATTACATAATCGACAAAATGTGCGATTTTTAACACATCCGATCAATGAAATTCACGATTTTTAACTGACTCTGACGAAATTTACATTTTTTTCAGCGGCAAATTGTCGAAATTCGTGATTTTTTCTCGCGATAAACTGACAAAACTCGAGATTTTCCCCCAGTTGATTAACGAAATTTGAGATTTTTCTGCGACTCATCAATAAATTTCGTGATTTTTCCGAGTTCGATCAACGAAATTTGCGATTCTAATTGCCTCTGATGAAATTTTCAATTTCTTCCCGGGGCAAATTGATGAAATTCGCGATTTTTTCCTGCGACATATGGACAAATAAATGCAATTTTTCCAGTTATAAATAGAAGAAAAAGTGTGTAAAAAACGAAGAAATTATATAAATTGTGATCGCGCGCCACATGTTAACCCATGGCGGGCCACAGGTTGTGCATCCCTAATATAGATTATTTAAATTAAAAAGAAGGTCACTTTGTTTCTAATTGTCCGGTTAAGCTGGAATTTTTAAGTTGTGATCACAAGGAAAAATTAGGGTAGTTTCTAAATTTACAGAAAATACAGACAATTACGGAAGCATAAAAAATCTCTAGTTCATTTTTAGGTGCGTTCGTAATTATATAAATACGTAGCACCTATAGTCGTCGTTCAGTCCGTCCGTCTGTCCGCATGTAACAGAGCAAAAACTACCCAACCGAATGGTCTGAAATTTCAAATATATGATTGTTGCAAAATTTTGTCGAGCCATTTCAAATTTTATGAAAATCGGATGTATAGTTTAATTACAGGGACAGTCAAAAGTTTTTCTTTACATTACGGCCAATGGGAAAAATTATTGCAAGTTAATTTTAATGATATTAGAGCCTTCCGAATGATCTGAAATTTTAAAGATATAATTGTTGCAAAATTTTGTCGAGCCATTTCAAATTTTAGGAAAATCGGATGTATAGTTTAATTACAGGGACAGTCAAAAGTTTTTCTTTACATTACGGCCAATGGGAAATTTATTGCAAGTGCATTTTAATGATATTACAGCCTTCCGAATGGTCTGAAATTTTAAAGATATAATTGTTGCAAAATTTTGTTGAGCTATTTCAAATTTTAGGAAAATCGGATGTATAGTTTAATTACAGGGACAGTCAAAAGTGTTCCGTTACATTACGGGGAATGGGAAAAAATTATTGGAAGTGCATTTTAATGATGTATCAGACTATGCACTTTATGAAGTGCAAAAAATTATACATTCAGTACAATATGGGGTGCAAAAAATAATTATAAAACTAGTTATAGTACGAACGCACCTCATTTGCCTCGTTTGACGAGCAATTTCCAACTTGTTTTTGTTCCCTCGAATAAACACTGAGCAAGAAAAAACATGGCTCTGCTGAGACATCTGGCGAGAATAAAAGGTAGATAAATCCGATGACAATGCAAAAACGCATTTTTAATTTAAAAAATGTAATTTAAAAAATCTAAAATCGAGCTTCGAGGTGTCCCATAGCACTCATGTGACCAAGACAAACAGAGACAAACAAAATAACAATTCACATGGGTTTTTTTTGTTTGTTTGTTTGTTCGCTCAGATTTGGTTGGCAAATTTCAAGCTTTAATAGACTGGGTAATGAGCATAGCTCAAGAATGATGAAGGTCGGTGGCAAAGATCAAATGTCTAAAACTAGACAGGATGTTTGGGGCGGGGGGAGGCGAAAAGGAGAAAGTTCGTACGCACCCCCAGAAAACTTTTAAATTCATGTTTATTAATTTGGGATATTTATGTTTCTATTCTAAAATTTAATCGTTCAGTTTTTAAACCGGAAAAGAGTTAACGTCTACCAAAAAGCAAAAGACTTCAATTCAAAACAGGAACGTGCGCGCGTGCACACACATGCAAAGCTCCGAAATAACTACATAAAGTTATAAAACAGTGAAAACAAAATAAGAAGAGTAAGATAACGATATTTTAACCATGGTGGAATCCCGGTTATGCATTATATGTTTTTGTTGGGGTCAATAAAATAAAACCTAAATACAGTACAGCCCCGATTTTCCGCGGAATTGGGTGGCAAGGGCACCGCGGATAACAAAAATCGCGGATAACCCGAAAAAGACTAACAAGTAGGAAATTGCTCGTCAAACGTGGCAAATGAGGTGCGTTCGTTCTATAACTAGTTTTATAAATATTTTTTGCACCCCATATTGTACAGAATGTATATTTTTTTACACTTCATAAGTGCATAGTCTGTAACATCATTAAAATGCACTTGCAATAATTGTAACGGAAAAATTTTGAGTGCCCCTGTAATTAAACTATACATCCAATTTTCATAAAATCTGAAATGGCTCGACAAAATTTTGCAACAATCATATATTTAAATTTTCAGACGATTCGGAAGACTGTAACATCATTAAAATGCACTTGCAATAATTTTTTCCCATTGGCCATAATGTAAAGAAAAACTTTTGAATGTCCCTGTAATTAAACTATACATCCGATTTTCATAAAAATTGAAATGGCTCGACAAAATGTTACAACAATCATATATTTAAAATTTCAGACCGTTCGGTCGGGTAGTTTTTGCTCTGTTATATGCGGACGGACGGACAGACGGACTGAACGACGACTATAGGTGCTACGTATTTATATAATTACGAACGCACCTAAAAATGGGTTGGAAGCACGAAAACAATGAAATTCAGCATAAAAACTATGTTTTAGTGTACAAAAAACATAATAAAACGATTAAAATACATACATATGCACAGTACAGCGGAAATCTTTACTTTACGTCTAAATCACTAAAATAAAGAAAAGTAAAGAAGAAACAATGCCATTCATACTTTACAAAAAGTGTCAAATTACACCTTTTTAAAAAAATCAGCAACTTGTTTTTGTTTCTTGTTTTGGAAACACCTTTTCTATCTTAAAAATGAAGCTATTCTTGATATGCTTACCTGGAATTTATCATAACAGTCACATTTAAATGTTAAATATTTTAATTGCTGTGTTTACGTTTTGTTAATAAAAGCAAGAATATCTGATATTTTAAACATGGCAACCGAATCTAGAAATATTCTTCTATTACTTTCGAATACATGAATTTTTCTGTTTATATTTATTAGTAGGGCTTATTGTATTTTCCTTGCTGTTGGCTTGAATAAAAAAAAAAAAAAAAAATGCTTCGCGGATAATCGGGGCTTTACTGTAGTGGGAAATATAAATGCAGGATTATTTTATGCACTTTTTTTTGTTTGGTAAACTACAGGAAAACACAAGATCTGAAAATGTAAAAATTAAGGTTCCACTGTATTATCATGTCTAACTAAATTCTTCGAAATTTATTTCATTGCATTCTATTCGAACACTTACATATTCATTCCATGTTGACAGATAAATCGAAATGATCCACACTTATCAGCGTTGCAAACAAATGAAAATAAAAGAAATAAAAAAATAAAATAAAACCTTCCACTTATTTTGTATTCCATAGGGCAAACTGTTTATTTTTCTTTCACACTAAAAAAAAGGAAGGGGGTGGGGGGGGGGAAGAAAAGTTAAATTTTTTACATTACTTCTCTAATGCTTCTCATTCTGTCTCCCAAGGGAGCGGTTTATAATTCGAGAAAATCCTAAAAGTTAAAGGAGTTTTATTTTGTTTCCCCATAAACACATTAAGAGAGTCAGGAAAAAGACGACAAAAATATCTCGTTTCTCGAGGCCTTAAAAAATACAATTTGTGAGGTCATTTATTATTTCAAAATACTTCCCAAGGTCTTCCTTCTTACCACTGTGTCACATTTGTAATATCACCTTTTTTACCCGACTACGGCAAAGCCAAAGGAGGGTTATGATTTTGACAGGCTATGTATGTATGTATGTATGTATGTATGTATGTATGTATGTATGTATGTTCATCTGTTCCCTCGTAACTTCTAAACCACTAATCAGAATTCGACAAATGACATATCATTAGAAGCGTCTTAATTGTCCGCTGGTTATAGGCTATATAGATTTTCACCAAATTCAATGTGGCGCCTTCTAGCGGACAAAATATACAGAGTAAAAAAATAAAGTTAAGCTAGATATGCCGTGTTTGGTATCATTTTAAAGCGCTTCACTTCAAAACCATAGAGGGTTTGTTTATAAGTGCCTTGGATCATAATAAGTTGCTTAAAAATCCACATGACAGTCAATCGTTAGCAGAATTAGATAGATTAAGAAATCTTCCTAGGTCATCTTAATACATGAAACCTTCAATCTACATTACACATTTACACATTACACTAACGACCTCATCCACTAATCGGTCCATTACCCATTTGCTGCCATCGACGGATATGTGCGTCACTACTACCAAATACTGGAAGCGTCATACGTCAAAAAATAAAGTTAAGATAAATATGCCGTGTTTGGTATCATTCAAAAGCGCTTTACTTGTACATTTTGAATATATCTATATATTACTAGCATTTGCTTGTGACTTTACCTGTATTCATGGGGTACTTTTATACTTTTTCAGCGTAGTTTTTTGTCGTAGTTGGGTTTTAGTTTTTTTACTTTATCTTGTTTCTTCTAACAGTTCATTAAACTTCTGTTACATTTTTTTTTTTTCTAATGGGTCAGTAGTATATCTTCTGATAAAAGAAAAAAAAAAAAAAAACAAGAACGAAAAAATAATGCGCCAAGCATAGATTATGGGGCACTTTCTAACACATTCAGAATAACAAAACAGCACCGTTTAATAAGTTAAAATAATGTGTCTAATTAAAACCATATGGAAACGAATAACAAACACATTTGAAAACCGAATCTCAGCTGTTCCCATCTACAATCGGAAAATTATCAGAATTCTTTGAGCAGCCCTGTATATGACATATAGATTTGTATCCATTAACTACATGTATGGAAAAATTTAGTTCAGTTAAGAAATATATATACCTCAGTCGGAAATCCCCCTTCAGAAATTTCCGCTAATAAGAATAGTACGTAAATTCTTTTGTGCAGCCTTGTATATGAGGTATAAAATTTATATACAACGAGTAACATGCAAAAAATTAATTAAATTTAAAAGCGAGTACCGAATTTTAAAACGCACTCCAGCAATTATTATTAAAGACAATACTGTATGTAACCGATTTCTTTTGTATGTCCCTAGTCCCTGTAAATGAACGACAAATGCTATGAATGCCCTATTCTATCGTAAAAAGGTGAGCTTTTAAAAGATCATATTGTATATTTTGTGAATAATATTTGTTTTAAGAGTTAGGTCAGCGATGCAAGATTGATTTTTTATTGTAATTATTTTTGCAAGTTTTTTTATAAATTCAATTTAACAGTTCTTTTAAACGTTTTCATCTATCGAATTCGACGGGTTCCGACTCATTCTTATGTATAATACTTCCGTGAAAAAAGGAAAATCATGTCGATCAACGAGCTACAGATACAGAAACCAATACCTATGCATATGCATGTGTTATGTCACATAACATGACAAAGAGTTTCTTAATTAAACGTCATTCACAGAATCGCAATCCAGACAATTACGCCTTGAGAAACAGAGCGTCATTTCGAAATTCAATGATTCAAATTTAGTAGGCCATTCATTCCAAATTCATTTAAATGCAAGTCATATCGCGGGAACATCACACAACCATTCACAATTCACAGTCTTTTGTATATCTTCTTATTGTGAATTTAGTAATTTATATACAGTATTGCAATTGTCATTCTATCATTAAAAAAAAAAAAAAAAAAGGTGACACCTTAAAGTTTTATATTTTACTGAGATTTAACACATGGAGAGCTAGCTTTATTTTGCATATTCGTTTTTACATTGCCTTCTTTCTTTTTAGGTGCATTCGTATAATCAGTGTTTTAGTCGTAAAAAAAACCAGGGGTACACGCTATAAGCAGAGGGTATACGCTACAGTCATGAAAGTTCATGGCTAGAGTATACGCTAGTGTTTTATTTGAGAAACAGACGATATACTGAGCTTCTTTAAAAAATCCTGAAGGTATATACCCCCCACTGCACCTACAGTCGCCGACTGCTCGGTCCGTCTGTCTGTCCGCATATAACAGCGCAAGAACTACTAAAACGAATGATTTGAAATTTAATATAAAAAATCATTGCAGAATTTTGTCGAGTCATTTCACATTTTATGAAAATCGAATCAAAACTTAAAAAGATATTAATAAAAGTTTTCTTCATTCTATTAAATCCTATGATACGTAATTATTTCAATATGATTGGAGGGGTGATTCTGAGTGAAATTTTTTTTTTTTGGAAAATCATATCGCATTTCCGGAAATACAGCGACAGGGGTGGAATTCTGAGTAAAAAAAAATAAAAAAAATTCTTAAAATCCACTCCTGTCACTGTTTTTTTTTTTTGCGATCTTTTGACGAACTTCGCTTTCTTCTCGCGATCTTTTGACGAAATTTGCCTTTTTTCGCGATCATTTGACGAAATTTGGAGTTTTTTTCGCGATCTTTTGACGAAATTTGTATTTTTTTCGCGATCTTTTGGGGAAATTTGCCGTTTTTTCGCGATCTTTTGGGGAAATTCACGTTTTTCCCGCGATCCTTTGACGAAATTGGTTTTTTTCGGCGAACATTTGTCGAAATTCGCGATATATATATGTCCGAATTTTCGGATTTATGACCGATATTTTTTTTAATTTTCGGAAATGACTGCCTTAATTTTTCGGAAAATTCGGAACAGAATCACCCCTGTATGATTGGTAATGATTCTAGGTTGCGATGGTGAATACGTCCTATTTAAGATGGAGTTCTATTATTTCCGTATTACTCAATTTAATATACAGTTATAACTTCAAAAATCCGGCATCATCGTGCCGAGACTATGCCGGATTTTTGAAGGAATGTCAAAAGGATATCTATCTATATTATAAAGGACAAACATATCTGTGCGTAACGCATACGTCATTTTGCGAATGGCAACACTTTGAAATTTGAAATGAAATTTTGGTTTTGCAATTTTCTCTACTGCAAATTTTTAAACTTCTAAACATCGCACATATAAAATTTTTACACCGTCGTATAAGGAAAAAAATGCTCTTTTAAATGCAATTTGTTTAAGCTGTACCTCAATTTATTTTTGAGATATTAATTTTTTTGTAGTTTTTAATACCATTTTTCTTATCGTGGCAACAAAAGTACCTCATTTCTATTGAAAGTCATTGAAAGTAAACTGAAAATAGTCAAAAATAGGAGATACTGTGTCTTTTTGTTGCCATTTTGTCATAAAACCTGAAAAAAAGTTGAAATTAAATTATGGGCTATGTCAAGAATATTGTCTGTTATTCCGTGATAATGACGTCATATGCACACTTTTCTATAGACGAAGTTTAAGATTGGATTATAAAAGTGGATTGCTTTAGCGGATGCAAATGACGCCATTTTATAAAACAGCGTGTATTTTAATTCTTAAACGTGAATTATGTTTTGTAGAAGTGCGCCATTTTTACAGCCCAGCTGCTTTGAAATTCTTCACAGGTGAAAATGCTTCACTTTTAAAAATAATGTAATCGAAATCACATATTGATAAAACGGAATGTTTTACAAAAATTTAGAGTGTCTTTATAGAAGAGAGGTGACATGCAAATAATAGCGATTTATATTACAGAAATTGATGATTATCGCCTGGGTGGATTTGCTTCGCCGAGTTACACAAGCAAACAAATAATTAGTGGTTTAAAATAATATCGTGTTCCTGAAGTTTTTGTCGAAAATTCTCTCGAATAATAAAATTTTAATGCTATTCTTTAGGACATTCTACTACAATTTTATCAAAATAACATAATTTGCTTAATTTAATTTTTCCTAATTTTATATAATCTATATATTTAAAACACAGATGTGTTTTTTAGTCATCTGTCGTGATCTTTCTCCTGAACCAATTTTACTAATATCTATATTATAAAGGACGACGTGCGTAACGCATACGTCGTTTTGCGAATGGCAACACTTTCAAATTTGAAATAAAATTTTGATTTTACAATTTTCTCTACTGCAAATTTTTGAACTTCTAAACATCGCACATTTTAAATTTTTACACCGTCGTATAAGGAAAAAATGCTCTTTTAAATGCAATTTGTTTGAAAGCTGTATCTCAATTTATTTTTGAGATATTAATTTTTTTTGTAGTTTTTAATACCAATTTTCCAATCGTGGCAACAGAAGTACCCCATTTCTATTGAAAGTCATTGAAAGTAAAAGGAAAATAGTCGAAAATAGGAGATTACTGTGTCTTTTAGTTGCCATTTTCACATAAAAGCAGAAAAAAAAAAAGTTGAAATTAAAATACGGGCTATGTCAAGAATATTGTCTGTTATTCCGCGATAATGATGTCACATATATACTTTTCTATAGACGAAGTTTAAGATTGAATTGTAAAAGTAGATTGCTTTAGAGGATGCAAATGACGTCATTTTATAAAAAAGCGTGTATTTTAATTCTTAAACCTGAATTATGTTTTGTAGAAGTGCGTCATTTTCACACCCCAGCTGCTTTCAAATTCTTCACAGCTGAAAATGCTTCACTTTTGAATATAAAGTAATCGAAATCACACACTGATAAAACGCAATGTTTTACAAAAATTTAGAGTGTCTTTATAAAAGAGAGGTGACATGCAAATAATAGCGATTTATATTACAGAAATTGATGATTCTCGCCTGGAAAGATTTGCTTCGCTGAGTTAGACAAGCAAACAAATAACTCGAGGTTTAAAATAATATCATGTTCCTGAAGTTATTGTTCAAAATTCTCCCGAATAATAAAACTTTAATGCTATTCTTTAGGACATTCTACTATAATTTTATCAAAATAACATAATTTGCTTAATTTAATTTTTCACAATTTTATATAATCTATATATTTAAAACACAAGTGTGCTTTTTAGTCATCTGCCCTGATCTTTCTGCTGAACCAATTTTACTAATTTTTTTTTCAACTGAAAGCTGTTCATTTGTAGATGTGATTACACTATCTTTTTTTTTTTTTTTTTTTTTTTTTTTTAAATATCCCTACTTTTATATTTTAATTTTAAAAGCATTTTATGAAATTTCTCCAAAATGATGAAAATTGGATAGCTTTCATTATTGCAGACAAGAGAGAGAAAAAAATGAGGTATTTTCCATCTTTATTCATGCCATTTTCTGATAAAAATTCAAAATTGTTTATAAAAATTGTTGTATCGGGTTTAGTGGCGCAAAATCCCATTAGAAGCATATTATATTAGGGGAATAATAACGGAAAATGACATACTGCTTTTGAAAACACGCATTTTTCTTCATAAATTTTCTATATTGCTTTTCCTTCAGCATGTGTACTGATACTAAGTTTCAGACACTAAGCGAAATGCTTATTTAAGTGAAAATGAAGTCATATTTAAAAGAAAACGATCATTTTCTTAGATAAAACTAAACATTTTAACACAAATGCGTCTAAAAAACATAAATTACTCTCCGGAATTGAGATTAGAATCTCAAGGAAAGAGTGCGTCTATTCGCATAAAAGCTGACAATGGTGACTTCAAGTTTTGAGTTAAAATGATTTTAAAATGATCAAACAAAATACAAAATTTTTAAAAATGATGAATATGGATATGAGAAGTGCGTATGCAAATTTTGAGAAGGTAAAAATTGCTATTTTTCATTCCGGAATACCAAGCATAAGAGCTACAATTGATAACCACATCGTAATAACTGGTCGTTATTATATTTTACTGATTACGTATCTACCGGGTGTCCTAAAAAGGACCGACCGATTTTAAAAATCAGTAACTTGCAAACAGTGACAGATATTTAAAAAATTCTTGCAGAAGGGTTATGCATGAGGTCAAAAATGTTTTTATAGTGATTTTCGATTTTAGTTCGAATTACAAACAACTGATGGCGCTGTAAGCAATAGGCGCTAAATACAGGCTCGATTTTTTGGTCTTTCTCTTCTTCCATGTGGAAAAAGGAGATTAAAATGTATTGAGTGGGTCCCGAAGAGCCAAATATCGAGCCTGAATTTAGCGTCTATTGATCACAGCGCCATCTATTATATATAATTCGAACTAAAATCGAAAATCACTGTAAAAAAAAACTTTTGACCTCATGCATAACCTTCCTGCAAGAATTTTTTACATATCTGTCACCGTTTGCAAGTTATTGAATTTTAAAATCAGTCAGTCCTTTTTACGACACCCGGTATATTATAAAGGACAAACGTACCTGTGCGTAACGCTGACGTTATTTTGCGAATGGCAACACTTCACGATCAAATTTCGGTATTGAAATTTCCGCTAATGCATTTTTTTAATCTTCTGACCATCGTACATTTTCAATTTTCGTCGCATAGGGCAAAAAAATTATTTTCAAATGCAATTTGTTTCAAAACTGTATCTTAATTGACTGATGTATTATGTTTTTTAAAATAATTTTTTAAGCATGATTTTTTTAAAGTTTATCTTATCACGTACCGGTTTCAACACATAATTATAAACATTTTGCACATAAAGCAAAAACATTGTTCAGTATTTGTTTCTGACTATTTTTGCATAACGAAATTAATTCTTCCTTTATAAACAAATAAAGGAATCATATTAAAAAAAAAACAATCTAACATATTTGTGAAAGACAAATTAACGAAATTAATATTTCTTTTATAAACAAATAAAAGAATAATATTTAAAAAAGAATAACAAACACAAATCTAACATATTTGTAACCATACAATTTAAATTTTTAGATCATCAAATAGGATTTTTTATCCAAATGTAATTTGTTTGCAAAGTTCATCTCAGTTTACTGATAGTCTATGGTTTTAAAAACAATTTTAATGCATGAAATATTTTTTTTTTTTTTTATTTATCTATATCGCGCGGAGCTCTATTACGAAAGATTATATCGTTTGGTCTTAAAACAAAATAAAGAGTTCATCATTTTCTTAGGGCTAATATCTTAAAAAAAAAAAAACTTTCCTATGAATGAATAAATAAAATAATATAAATAAAACACAAATTTAACAGACATATATAAGCTCTGAAATTATCAGAAATAAAAGGATGCCGTAAGTAGCAAAATCTTGGTCAAATAACTCTTGGCATGCGGCTTAATAAGAAAATATCAAAAATTTGTTTGACTGTATAATTCGTATTTTTCATATGAAAAATGCTTTTTTAATGTAAGTGGGCAATCGAAAAAAATTATTGCATATAAAAAAAATATTAGCTTTCAATTAAAAAAAAATGTTTTCACCTATATTCTTTAACCCGGGAAGCCCGGGTACGATCCCCTAGTTTTTTTAAAACTGAAAGCTCTTCCTTTGTAGATGTGAGCGCACTATCGGTTTTTTTTTCTTAATATTCCCACTTTTATATTTTAAAAGCATTTTATGAAATTTCTTCAAAATGATGAAAATTAGATAGCTTTCATTATTGCAGACAAGAGAGAAATAATGAGGTATTTTTAGCTTTATTCATGCTATTTTCTGATAAAAATTCAAAATTGTTGATAAAAATTGTTGTATAGGATTTAGTGGCGCAAAATCCCATTAGGAGCAGAATATTATATTAGGGGCACAATAACGGAAAATGACATACTCATTTACGCATTTTTCCTCATAAATTTTCTATAGTTTTTTTTTTTTTTTTTTTTTTTTTTTCTGCACGTGTACTGATACTAAGTTTCAGACACTAGGCGAAATGCTTATTCAAGTGAAAATGAAGTCATATATAAAATAAACGATCATTTTCTTAGATAAAACTAAACATTTTAACTCAAATGCATCTAAAAAATATAAATACGAAAATTTTTATTCTCTGGAATTGAAATTAGAATCTCGAGTAAAGAGTGCGTCTGTTCACGTAAAAGATGTTGCTGACAATCGTGACTTCAAGTTTTGAGTTAAAAGGATTTTTAAATGATGAAACAAAATACAAATTTTTTTTTATTGATGAATATGGATATGAGAAGTGCGCACGCAAATTTTGAGATGGTGAAAATTGCTGTTTCATTCCGGAAATCCAAGCATAAGAGCCTCAATTGATAACCACACCCTAATAACTGATCTTTATTATATTTTACTGATTAAGTATCTATATTATAAAGAACAAACGTATCTGTGCGTAACGCTGACGTCCTTTTACGAATGGCAAAACTTCACGATCAAATTTCGGTCTTGAAATTTTTGCTACTGCAATTTTTTAATCTTCTGACCATCGTACATTTTCAATTTTCGTCGCATAGAGAAAAAAATTTACTTTCAAATGCAATTTGTTTAAAAACTGTATTCATCAACTGATGTATTACATTTTCTGAAATAATTTTTTTTAAGTTTATCTTATCACGTGCCGATTTCAATACGTAATAATAATAAACATTTTGCACATAAAGCAACAAACATTTTTCAGCATTTGTTTCTGACTATTTTTGCATAACCAAATTAGTACTTCCTTTATAAACAAATAAAAGAATAATATTAAAAAACCCGCCAATCTAACATATTTGTGAAAGACAAATTAACGAAATTAATACTTCTTTTATACACAAATAAAAGAGTAATATTGAAAAAACACAAATATAACATATTTGCAATCGTACGGTTTAAATTTTTCGATCACCAAATAGATTTTTTTTTTTCCAAATGGAATTTATTTGCAAAGTTCATCCCAGTTTACTGATTGCCTATGGTTTTAAAAACAATTTTAAAGCATGAAATATATTTTAATTTATCTATATCTCGCGGAGCTCGATTACGAAAGATTAATCCGTTTGCCCTTAAAACAAAATAAAGACTTCATCATTTTCTTACGGCTAATATACATAAAAAAAAACAGCCCTATGAATAAATAAAATAATATAAATAAAACACAAATTTACCAGACATGTACAAGCTCTGAAATTATCAGAACATAAAAGGATGCCATAAGTAGCAAAATCTTGGCAAATAACTCTTAGCATGCAGCTAATAAGAAAATATAGCTTTTGATAAATTTCAAAAATTTATTTGATTGTATAATTCGTATTTTCCATATGAAAAATGCTTTCAATCTAAAAAAATTATTGCATATAAAAAAAATTATTACTTTTCAATAAAAAAAAAATGTTTTCACCAATATTCTTTAATTGATCCCCTAGTATTCTTAATGATGTCTTTAGCCATAATTTAATTCATTATTAAGTGATAATTATACGAGGATTAATTGATACTTACATTAATTTATAAGTGATAATTATGTGAGGATTAATTGATACTTACATTAATTTATATTTTCTACGTTACAGAAAAAAAAAAATCTAATAAAGAGTTAAATTATTTCTTCTCGTGTAGTTTCGGAAACATCGATATCAATTTTGTTTGCTTAAATTTTTTTGGCCGTTCATTAACAAGTTTTTCTTGTATTTTATACAAATGGACAATCTCTATTTCGGAAATGCAGTCTTGTTCTCTAAAGCAGATATTATTTCTCCAGTCAATTTTTTTTTCTAGTGACACCTTTTCTTATCCCTGTTGTTCATCCTCGTCTTCGGAGCTATTATTAGCGTTATCGGTGGTTCTATTTAGCACAACGTCAGAAGATCAGACTCCAAAGATCTTGTGTGCTAGTCTCCACGCCGTTGCTGTGCAAGAGTGCAGCTCCCAGAAAATTTGTTCAGAAGATAATTGCCTCTGACAAAAGAAAAAAATGTCAAATGTTATTTTTTTTGCATTTTTACTTTCTATCTTGAAGTGTTTAATTCATGAACAATTGCTATTTTTATTCTACCGTAACTTGAAAGTGTAAAAGAAAACAGAGGGGAAAAGATGGTTTTGATGCCGGATTTTTGAAGTCACACTGTATATAATAGTAATAAATTTTGTATTCATGCATTTTTGCATAAGAGTGCAACAGCTATTGCACCAAGATCTGCATATTTATAAAACTAGTTAAGGTACGAACGCACCTCATTTACCACGTCTGACGTACAATTTCCAACTTGTTTTACCGTGTGTTGGAGGTGAATACCATTGGTATAGGTTAAAGTAACATTGAGTAACTTTTCTTTTTGCATTTTTATCAAAGCACTTTATTTTTATCTCCGGATTTTGGTTCCCTATCGCTATTTCATTATTAAATGTATTACTTATGTATCACTTATATATCCAACAATGCTTTTTTTTATCAATATGCATGTATATGTAATAGGAAAACATATTTAAAAAAAAAAAAAACCCGGTTTAAAAAAAACTGGTTTAAACAAACAAACAAAAAAAAAAAAACGGTTTTTTTTGGGGGGGAGGGGGGTTATGAAAAAAAACCCGGTTTTTTACCAACCCTGTTCCTTCATGAAGAAAGCATGAGCTTAGTCATATGAGCCAGAATTACATATTAAAATACGTACGAAATGATATAACAATAAAAAAAGTCAATTTCTGCCCCCCCCCCCCCCTTCTGAACTGAAGTCTCATTGTTTACATCTGCGATTATGTGATTATTTTAGGTGTTTGCGGATTTTGGGGTTGCGAATTTGAGAGAGTCTACTGTTTAATCAATAAATAATAATATAATCCCTACATATCCTAAAAACGTGTACTTATGATATGCCAAAGAGTTTCTTAATTAAACGTAATAAAATTGCAGTAACTTCAAGCAAGACGCAGACAACCATCTCATGAGAAAGAGGGCCATTTCAAAACTGAATGATTCAAAATTAGCAACTCATTTCAAATTCAGTTAGATGTCTTATTCGTGGCAACATCACATAACGGTTATTCACAGTCCGATGCGCGCAGTTTGTTAATCCTTAAACAAGCTGACATGCATGACAAAGGGATCTGGGCAGAAAGCAAACGGTTATTTCATTGATCATTAGTCATTCATTAATCCTTCTGTATTTAGTAACATTCTAATACAAGAAATTAGTAGAGTGTTATTTTTTTATAATTCAGCAATACAGAAAAATCAAAAAAACTTTTATTTCTTTTACTATTAAATAAATCAATAAAAATCTACTTTATTGGTAGATCTTAATTCACTTGTCAGGGCAGCTAAGATTGGAGACTATTTTTAAATACTTCCATATTTATATAAAAAAGGTTAATTGTTACGGAATAAAGAGGGAAAAGGAATTTTTTTTTTAATCTACACTTTATTGTTAATCCTAGACGCAATATACGGGGAGGGGGGGGGGGATTTCAGGACTGGTAAATCTTCACAATTTTAATTTTTTGATATGTTAAACTTGTTTCGTTTCTGAACATTTTTATATAATTGTTTGCTAGAAATTCCCATTAGAACTGAAGTTATGGCATTTAGAATTGTACCTGCTCAGAGCTGAAGCAGCGCTTCCGAAACTTTGAAGTCATTTTTCTCAAAATGACGTTTTAGTCATAACGCTTCAAGATATCTCAAAAACGTCTCAGTATTTTTTCGTAAGATACATTTCATGTTAGTCTGTATAAACTGAACGTAAAATTTTATTGTTCCTGCGCGTAAGCTGTCCGGCTAATTTTTTTGCTCGACAAGAGTCTGATAGTTTGAAGCCCCTATTTAATTCGGCACATAGTTATTTTTTAAATATATGAAATGAAATAACATAACAGTAGAGTCTCGAAAATCCGAGTTCTCAGTAGTTCGAGGTTCCGCATAATTCGAGGAGTCAAAAATAATTTTTTTTTTTTTCTTCGCCCTCAAGAATGCACGAGAGATATTGTTTACTGGATAGCTTATTCATGGGAAGAAATTCAATCTACAACATTGAATAAAATGTGGTTGAAATTTTTACCTAAAGTGGTAACATCCACTGAGAATTTTAATGATGACGATGATGAAAACATTGTTTTGAAAGATTTGGTAAATGAAGTAAGTACCTGGGTGTGAAAATTAAAATGAAGATGACGTTAAAAAATTGCTAAACAGTGATGAAATGCTGGAAATAAATGAATAGACTATTGTAGTAATGATAGAAGATGAGGAGGAATGTAATGACAGGGGTGCAGAATATGTCCGATCCGGCGATCTAGGATCGGGGGAAATTTTAGAGCAAATTTTAACAACAAATTCCATAATTCCCTGAGATAGAAAAATTTCACTGCAAATAAAAAGATCCGTATGGTGACCTTCACAAAATCGATCTTGGAATAATATGTACCGCATATCAGGGGTGATTCTGTTCCGAATTTTCGGAAAAATTAAGGCATTCGGTTCCGAAAATTTTTAAAAAATCGTTCATCAATCAGAAAATTCGGACATAAAAATACCGCGAATTTTGTCCAAGAATTACGGAAAAAACGCGAATTTTGTCACAAGATCGCAAAATAACTGCAATTTCGTCAAAAGATCGCAAAATGAACGCATATTTCGTCAAAAGATCGCGAAATAAACGCATATTTCGTCAAAAGATCGTGAAAGAACCGCATATTTTGACAAAAGATCGCAAAAGAACCGCACATTTTGACAAACGATCGCAAAAGGACCGCAAATTACGACAAAAGATCGCGAAACAACCGCAAATGGGCGACAAAAGATCGCGAAACAACCGCGAATTTCGTCCAAAGATCGCGAAACAACCGCGAATTTCGTCTATAGGGGCGAAATAACCACGATTTTCATCAAAGGAACGCGAAAAAAACTTTCAAATTTCGTCAAATGATCGCGAAACAACCGCAAATTTCGTCAAAAGATCGCGAAACAACCCCGAATTTCGTCTAAAGATACGAAATAACCACGACTTTCATCAAAGGAACGCGAGAAAAACTCTCAAATTTCATCAAATGATCGCGAAACAACCGCAAATTTTGTCAAAAGATCGCGAAACAAACGCGTATTTCATCAAAAGGGGCGAAATAACCGAGAATTTCGTCAAAAGGAAGGCGAAATAAACGCACATTTCGTCAAAAAATCGCGAAAAAACCGCAAATTTTGAAAAAGATCGCAAAACAACCGCAAATTTCGTCAAAAGAGGGCGAAATAAGCGCGAATTTCGTCAAAAGGAAGGCAAAATAACCGTAAAAGTCAAAATATCGCTATAAAACGCAAATTACGTCAAAAGATCGCGAAAAAACGCGAATTTCGTCAAAGGGCTGCGAAAAAAAACATAGTGCTGGGAGTGGATTACACCGCCCTTCCCCTACTCTACTGTAACCTTTCAGAAAATTTGCTGTGAATTTCAGAATTTTTTTTTTTTTTCACTCAGAATCACCCCTGCTATATATACTCGCGCATAAGTTGAGAAATATTGGAAAAATAAATTTTCTGTACCTACGGTAACACAGCATTTGCCTATCACATACGTAAAATTTTGGGGAAATTTTCATGTGGATTGGGGGAAATGTTGGGAGTCGAAACATTTTCTGCACCCCTGTGTAATGATACAGTAGGAAATGACTCCCTGCCATTTGAAAAATACTCTCTCATAGTGAAGGTTTTACGTCTTTAGAACTGGCTTTAAAATATGTATAACAGAAAAATGAAGCTACCCCTGTTAACGTTATTCATTTTAAGCGTTGGCTAGATATTGCATGTAAAAAGAGAAGTAATGTGTTAACGCTGCAAAGAATTGATTTTTTTTTTAAATTTGTAAAGTATCCTGTATATCATTACAAAAGGAATAAAGGTATGTACATTCGTTGTCATCCTAATTGATTAAAATTATAATTGGTAAGAATTTTTTACTTTTTGGAAAATCCGAGTTTTCAGTAATCTGAGGTGGTGTCAGCCCCAATTACCTCGGATTTTCGAGACTCTACTGTACTAATATCTTTCATCCCCCAAAAAATTGTGTTTTAAAATCCTGTACATTTTAAGATATTAAATGTTGAAAATGGTCATTTTTTTTTCATTTTTTCCCAAGAGCCCCGAGACCCCTTAAACACTCGCGGGGCGGTGGGATATATTACATCCCGCCCAATCTTGAGATTCGCACTAGAATCTTTTAATTAAATTTTTCTTTTTTAACTTTTGTGAAAAAAAGGTGTAAAAATACATTTTCTTACTTTCAAATAAAATTTTTCGAAAATTCTGGTGTGAATTCAACATTACAGAAACTCAATTAGTTGTTCCTGAAAGGGTTAACCCATTTTGAAATTCAATAAAAAATAAAGTAATTGGTCTATGTGAGGTTTGATCAAAAATGCTTCCCATGGACGAAAATTGTGTTTAAAAAAAAGTTTGCACAAAATATTGCCTATAAATGGCGCTATACCTTCAAAGCTGAGAAAAAGCAAAAACAAGCAATTACATATATATATATATATATATATATATATATATATATATATATATATATATATATATTTGCAAAATCTGCTACAATATGTCAATGTATGCACTCTTTGGAAACAAGCTGACTTAAGGGTAAAATTGAGAATGCTTCTGACATGCCTTGTACCTGTGAAGGTCGAGAAGGGATGGGTGAATCACTGTTTTTTCTTTGTTCACTAGAAGGGTAGAAATATACCTCTTGAGACTAAAAAATCCCGCGCGTGTAGAAACGTTTCATTTCGATACGTTTATTTCTTATGAGATAACACACACTAAATAATTTTAATCGAAGATTAACATAAAAGCTACTTGTATGTATTGATGAAAGGGTATTAAATGTAATTAATATCAATTTAATGAAATAATTCATCTTCTAAGGTGTAAAAGAAATCGTTTGCATATTTTCAAAAAAAAAAAAATTATTTTTACCAGGGTTTGTTGACATATATCAATGGGTATATATCATGATATATAGGGGAAGACGGGGTACAATGAAACATTACTTGTAAAATCAATCAAATTTGTCATAGAGAGTTGCAGTTTATATATATGTTATACAACTATATGTTCCAATTACTGATGTGATTTGGATACATTCACACTTCTACAACAGTAGCAATAGAAGATTATTGCTTTTACACCATTGAAAGTAACTTTCTTTACTAAAAGTAATTTTGTTTTTTTTCCGTGTTGTTATATGTAATAATTATTTTTTCTATACATTGGTATCTTTGGGTTGTTGTCTTCATTTCTCCAAAACCAAACTAAAAAAAAATAAATATTAGAAGTTTGAAAATAAATTTTTATTTAGTAACCTCAGTGCGGGGTACAATGAAACACTTGCAGACGGGGTACAATGAAACATGTTTTATTATAGTAATAAAAGTAGTAAATGGAATATATTAGAAGTAAGAGTAGGAAAACTGAAAAAAAAAAAAGTTTTGTTCTAACCAGGTCAGTAAAAAATGCTCCTGTTAAGCAATTAAAAAATAGAAAGAGAGAAAAAGCTAAGAAGGGATTGTTTTGAAAACAAACTCTGCCTGCTACAGACTCTGATGTGATGATCCAGATTTTTTTTCCAGGCCCAGCTGGTCATCAAGGTACTAAGAATGAGATATCCACACACAACATGTATGGCACAAGCAGTACCCGTATAAATGGAAACGTAAGGAAATATATACTGTTGGAGAAATCATACATTTAAATGAAGTCAAATGTGAAGTACTTGATATAAGACTCAACCTAGTTTTAATCATTTTTTTTTTTTTTTTAGAAACTTACATTTAAAAAAAAAGCTCATTGTGTTGAAACTACCACCTCATATTCCTTCAGGAGCAACTGAAATATAAGCAGAAATGCTAATTTTTGAATCTGACTTGAGCCAATTTAATATAAAATGAAAGGTATTTCTTAAATTAATAGAATTTTCTTAATTTTCACCTTAGACTATAATATTTTTATCAAGTTTCTTATTAATCAAGTTTTGTTTTTGTATTTATCTCATTTTTCATAAAATAAACTATACTGGGTGAAAATTGTTTCAATCATTTGGAGTGTTTCATTGTACCCCGGCATACGGGGTACAATGAAACACTGCAAGACATTTATTTTTGTTATTTTTCAAGCATAAAGATATTGTTTAGAACCTAATAAAAATTTATTTAGATGGGGAAAATACAAGATTAAAAATATGCATTAATTATATTTTTGTGCATGCAAAATTGTGGATACGAAAAAAAAATTAGTAAATTTTGTTTCATTGTACCCCGTCTTCCCCTATCCGATATTTATTTTGAAACTATCAAGATTTTTGATATTTATTTTGAGAATATCTCTGTGCAAGATTTATTTTCATTCAAAAAAGTGTAAATGAAATTTTCAACTGTTATTGAGTGTGTCATTTTGTACACAAAGAAGTTTTTTCTGTGGCAGTGACTTTTTTTTTTTTTTTTTTTTTTTTTTTTTTTTTTTTCCCCCAAAGAAGAAAACAAATGACTTTTCCAAGCTTTATGTTTGAAGCTTTTATTTTTACATGACCAATTGACAGATAAAATGTCGAATTTAAGTAATCGGTTATATACAGCTTTATTCGAAAAGAATCTTTTCTGGTTTTGGTTCAGTTGAGTTTAAACTGTACACTGTACAAGTTAGGGAATAAAAGACAAGCTACATTTAAAAAACAAGCTTACATTTATATTAAGATTTTTTAAATAAACTACTATTTTGTATTTAAAATTTTGTTTTATAAATTTCTGATTTCTTGATACTGAATAGAGATGCAACGAATATTCGGCCCATTCGGCCTGTCTGCCGAATATTCGGCTTCGGCCGAATATCAAGTCCATTATTCGGCCTTGGCCGAATAGTACTGTAATAAATGTTTTTATATTTACACAGTATAACTTTTTAATTTGACAATTTATATTCATCATGTATAATGAAAATTTTATTTGAAATTAACTAACACTTTTTTTTCCATTAACTTTCATACTGCGAATGGATTTTATCTACGCATTTTTATATAAGAGGCTAATTTAGGAATCATGTTAAAAAAATTTTATGCGGTATCAGTAAGCACAAAAAGTATCTGTAATAAGCTAACATTAAATCTATTCAAAATTGTTTTAATACAGCTATACAAGCTAATTCAATTTTTTTTTTTATCATAATGGGAAGTTAAACATTTATCCCTTGTTACATAAAAATATATTTCTTTCAATAATATTTTGAATTATACCTATAAAGAACATAAATATATGATTGATTAGATACAGATGTTTAAGATATTTAAGTCATATGTTGCAATACTTAAGGGTTTTTTTTTTAGTAAAATACGCTTAAAAGTTAAATATAATTTAAGTGATTTTTTTAAGTGTGTTACTATTTCTTATTAAATAATGAAAGAAATGTAAATACTAAATTCTTTTAATTAGTATGCATATGCATTTACGTTTTAGATATTTTTTTCAAGAATAGCATTGTAATGTTTATATTTGCCTTAAAAAACAGTTAAAATGTTTTCAATAAACGTAGATTGTGATGCAGAAATAATAATTCAGCATTCTCAGGTGATTGCCTATTTTTTTTTTTTTTTTTTTTTTTTTTTTTCGTAAATGTTACCTGCTTTTGAAAATAATCTCTTACTATATATGGTACTTTCTGGTGCAGAAAGGTACTTTTTGGCTAATCGTGAAAGGTTTGGAAAGTCTTCTGAATTTTTCGCCCACCACTCCAAAGGACACTCTTGTCTTTCTAGCAGTGGCTGGGAAAGAAAATTACTAATTTCTTTTCCTTCTTCACATTGAGGGGCATTTTCTATAGAGGCTTCACTGCTGACAGCAAAGAAAAAAAATAATAAAGATGAAAAAAAATTTTGTTAATTGTGAGCTTTATAAAGTCTACAATGATTTCTTTCCACTATTTTAGAGGATATTCCTTTCTATCAGTGGTTTTTCTTAAGATATTAAGATTTCTTATTTTTTATTTTATCTGAAAGCTGAAACTTATGTTTCCTAGTACTTTTAAAATTTTGTCATTATTTTAAAATGTAACAACAACACACATATCTATTAAAATGTAACTAGACAGTACCTGATGAGGAACTTTTGCTAAGAATTTTTTTTTTTTGGGGGGGGGGGGGGGCTGAATTATATTATTGAGGCAATTTTTAGGCCGAACATAGCCGAATATTTTTTCAAAGTAAAATAATGCTTTAAAAAATTAAAAATTTGTATATAAATAATTTTTTAAAAGAAAACAATACATTTTAATTGTGAAATATACAAGAATTGTGCACATAGTGCATACTATATTTTGTTTTTAGGCAAAAATAAGTTCATTATTCGGCGGCCGAATAGGCCGAATATTCGGCTCTAACTTGGCCGAATATTCGGTATTCGGCCAAACCACTATTCGTTGCATCACTAATACTGAATCCTATAGATTTTTTTTTTCTTGTTCTTATTAGTGTATAAAAGAAAATAGCTTTTTTCTATTAGTCGATCTTCAATAATTTTGTTCCAAGTGCAAAAAAGAAAAAAAAACAGTAAAAGAAAAATGCCTTTTTATAATATTCTTTCATTAAGTTTTCATGTTAAGTGCAATATGTTTAGTTTCTAATTTATATTACGATTAAAAATATTTATTATCAGAAGTAAATTAATTATTTTTCAAATATCGGATATATATCGAAAACGTCGGATATATGTAAAAAACCCGTATATTTTAGATATTTTCGAGTATCATGATATTTACGAACCCTGATTTTTACAGAAACTTGCTACAAAATTTGAAAATGAACATGAAAAGCATGATTTCCCCCCCTAAAAGAAGTAGTACTAATGCATTTTACAATACAGAGCAGTAGATCTGTTTTTAAAACGCATTAAACCAAAAATATAATGGGAGACAAAATGGAATTTATCCCACGCGTGTAGTAACTTAATACAGTAGATCGCCGATTATCGGAACTCCAATTAACCAAACTTCCAATTATCCAAACAGCCTATTTCTCTCAATTTTTTTTTAATCGAACTTCCATTTATCCGAACTGCCTATTTCTCTCAAAAATTTTTTGTAATGATGATGAGATTGTGGAAGAGATTTAAGATGAAAGAGAAATTGAAGAAATGAAAACAAATTCTCTGAAAATGATTCAGGTCCGTCACATAACGAAGCCTTTGAATGTTTGGAAACAGCTATGAAATGGCTCGAACGGCAGAAGAATTCTGATTCTATTCAACTAACGCATTTAAGAAGAATTCGAGATATCAGATATGGCAGCATTGGAAAGAACGTCTTCTTTGAAGCAAGCAACAATCGAAAGCTTTTTTGCTTAAATTATAATCTTTGGAGTTCAGAAAGTGATAAAAAGAGAAAAAGAAAAATTTAAATGATAGAAAAGTTAAAAAAAAAAAAAAAGAAAGTTTTTAAACACGCTAGCACTAACTGGAGCTGCCAATCCTAAGCCTGGATAAAGTGTGAAGGTTTTAGTTTAGTCAGGGACATCCCTTAAACTGTCTGTCCATTTATCCGAACTTTTGCTTATCCGAACTAGGGTCGGTCCCTACTTGTTCGGATAATCGGCACTCTACTGTATATAGAAACGGGAGCGCGCGCTGACGGGTTCAATTTAATTTGAAAATATAGAACATCTATAGAAAATTATCTTTTTTTTTATGCTTAAAAAATTTCGGTCATGAGAAGCATTTTCCGTTCGTTCACTTTATTTTTCATTGGATATAAAAATGTGTCACGGACTTTTGACACACCCTGCATAATTTTACACTAAATTTATTGTAGAATTAAAATTTTTCAGCAACGAAGAAATTTTCATTATCTGATTTTTATTTTATCAATGTAGATTGATACATACACTAAAATATAAGTATAGTGCAATTATATATATTTTTTTTCTTTTCGCTTCACGCCTTCACGGCAGTAGCGCGAAATCGCTGACAACACAATGGAGGCAATAAAATTTAAATTATAACTTCGATCTCAACTAAACTGCTTAGTATTATTTTTTTCCTTCTCAAGACGATAATTAAAGGAGAGAGGAAAATATCTTAGTTTCCTTTTATCTCACTTTAATACTAAATTGAGGCGTAACCATGACAACCCTTTATGAATCTTAAAGATGACAACCCACAATCTCGTTAGTGATCTGCTGTCAATTTGCCTTGGTCGATTTTTTTCTCTAGACACGCCAGATCTTGTATCGGACAAGAAATGTCATTTGGTACAATATTCAATATACCAGAGGGTTTAACTTTTGTTTCAATACCATTTTAATTAATGAGTTAAACGGGGTTCATTGATATAAGATATCCGATATTTATTTTTAAAATATCATGATTTTTTTACATTTCCAATATTTTCATATACTTGATATACTTGACAGTGATATACTGTATATTTATTTTCAAAATATCAAGATGTTTGATATTCTGTATATTTGATATTTTCAGTCAAAAGAAGTACTATAAATGAAATTTTCAACTCCTATTGACTGTGCTATTTTGTAGAAAAAGGACTTTTGTCTCTGGCAGTGACGTATTTAGTCAAAGAAGGAAAGAAATATCTTTTCCAAGCTTTATGTTTGAAGCTTCTCTTTTTAAATGTAGAACTAATAATTATGTGAGACAATTAATTCAAAATAGCCATTGACAGTGGTGTAGGCGTAAAAAAAAAGCAGAGGGCATACTCTCTAAGCAGAGGGTATATACCCTAAAACGTATATACTATAGCTTTTTTGAGAAACAGAGGGTATACGGTGTTCCTTAAAAAATCCAGAAGGTATACGGCGTATACCACCGTATTAGATGACCAGTTATACAGCTTCATTAGAAAATAATATTTTCTGATTTTGGTCTTTTCTTTCAACTCAATTTATCTTACGTTCAAAGTTTTATTTATTTATATATAGAAAAAAGAAATCCCCCTTAAAAATTAGGTTAAGTATTCTATTTCAATTCATTATAATGTTATTTTGATCAGAATGAAGGGAAAGCAGAAATCGTGTTTTTCTATTCTAGTGATATTTGCAAATTTATTGTATGTTCGTCGATGATGGCATTGATTTGGGCGACATGTAGATACGGCGCCACTCAAGAGACTGAACAATGAATTTGCTTTCATTTCGATTTTCTTTTGGGACAGTTGGATAATTTTTAATTGGCTGTAGATATCTAACCTGGAAAGAATATTTTATATTTTAGTCAACGAGCATCAGATTGAGGTTTTGTTTGTTTGAGGTTTTTAGTCTTCTATTGTGTAGGAGTATAAAAATCACGTTAGTAATTTTTCTATTTATTTTGCATCATGAACGCTGCCCATACTAAAGCATGTGCTCTGCACATTTACGAAGTCACTTTAATTTGTAAGTAGATATAATTGTTATGTATTGTTATTTGAATAGAACGCAACGGGCAGTTTTTCCTCTGTTTCTATAAAAGCATTGAATCATTCCGGTAACAGTGTCAAATTTTTGATTTAATCTGATTCTGAGGGACTCACCACAAAAGATTGTTAAGCGGAAGGAATCGATTATAGTTTATGATATGCACTTTTTATGCGAAATAGAAAAACGTCGTTCCGTTATTCAGCATATAAATATTCATTTCTGTAAATTTCTTTATAAAAATTCATAGCTGCGATCTATTCCTTTTTTGTGTCAACACTATTTCCGAATCACAATTCTTACCATATTGAATCGCAGAATTCTGCAATTAATTAACATTAAAATTAGGAAAAGATTTCTATTCGAAAGGAGTGATAACTAAAAAGTGGAACAGTTAACAGCTAAGTATATGCTGATTGCTAATATATATATATTTAAAATTTTTATTTTGCTTAAGAAAATAAGGGTTTAAATTTTCCAAATATTGTATGAAATATAAATATACAAATTGCAGTCATGTGTGTGTGTGTGGGGGGGGGGGGGGGGAGGGAACCCGCTATGGTTGTTAGTACTGAGGAATATTAGGGCTCCGGTACTTATTTTGTTAGAAATTAAGGCCTGAACCTCACATGAGCAGGTTCGTTTTGCAATTTTTGTAATAAACACCAGGTATTTAAAAAAAATATATATAACATTATTTGTTCGTAATAATTTATTTCAAATCTATTTTAAATGTAAAATATGTTTATCACAGACTTAAAAATAATTCATGCATGAGACGTTTAAAGCAGCCCTGCGGAGTGACCGGAAGTAAAAAAACAGGAAAGATTACTCGTTAGCTACAAAACAGACTACTTACCTATCCATTGTAATCCATTGAATTGAAAGTTTTGAAAAATGGCTGCTTCACACAAGGCTTCGAGAGTTTAGTTCTTTCTGCCTTTATCAGTTTATGGAATCTTTACAGATCGCATTCAAAACAGAATGGGAACAGCGAACAGTAACGCGGAACTAATAACTTACTTATTTTATCAGCAAGCATTTACACAACATTAATTTATTTTTACAAATGGCTTCCCAAATGTCTTAACATTTGTAAATCAGTAGCAAGTAAAACACACACACAGAAGGAAGCACGCCATACAGCCATCATCACTTGCTCCTAAAATATTTTTATTGTCTTCCTTTTTACAAGTATTGGATTCGTAAAAAAATAAAAAAAATAATTAAAAAAAAATTAAATTTCCGGTTTTCGACGGATTTATACGTTTTAGAAGGTCCTGAACACAATTTGACAGTTTTTAGAAAATGTCCTGTCGGTGACACAAATTTTGTGAGTGCTACTAGTAGTGCTAGTAGATGTGAGTGCTAGTAGTCTCAAGAACTAATGCATGGAATTTAATCAAACTTCAGATTCAGCTATAGACTTTGACTTTAAATTGGTGGCGCTGCTATGCTACTTTTTTGACGATTTCCATTACAACTTTATCTGAAGAACTAAGTGCGGAATTTTATCAAACTTCAGATATGTTAGACCTGGACTTAAATAGATGCTGATTAGATTTTGGTGTGAATCACCCAATAGATGGCGCTGCTAAGTTACTTTTTCATATTTCCGCGATACACAGCTATATCTGTAGAAAGAATAGATTGTCACTTAATTTTGGATGCAGATGATTTGATTTATATAGAAAAAAAGTTCTGTGATGGCCAAAATATACTAGTTTTTCTTTTTTTTTTAAATTACTTCAAGCAATGGAAATACATTTGTAACTTCATGTATCCGAAACATATGAAGTCATGGAAGTTCCAAAACAATCAGTGTTGTATTAAGACATTATTTCCCCAGGGAAGGATTTCTGCAGCTCCGCGAATAGATTATGGGGATTTTCACTTTTAAATTTTAATAACTAGAAAATTTTGATGAAATGAGAAAACATTCGGGGAGGGGGGAGGGGACTTCGTTTTTCCGGGGAGGACTTCTCTGGACCCTGCAGGACAGCGGTCTCTGAAGGTGTCATCCCCGCCCCTAAACACAGTAGAGATTTCAGTAAAAGTAGGCAATTTCCTCCCGCCCCCCAAATTATGAAGAAAAACAACTGACTTTTCTGCCCACTAGCTGGACTAAAGTTTTAACCCTACTCCTTTACAGGTATAAGGGAGGATTTTGACAAAGGGCTCTTGACTTTGAAAATACTCCCATCTCTTAATACAGGATTTTGTAAATAATGTGCATTTACATACAAAAAAATGTGCTGTTCTATAAATATTTTCTTTTTTCAGAGAAGATGATTCCCTCCTTTGACCTCCTCCGCCATTGCCCACGGATACGTGTACCATAGGACTGCGGTAGGCTTTAATCTTTCTGCAAGGCTGGGGGTTCTGGGAGGACTGTACTATGGAATGTAGCGAAGCGAGTCTGTAAGACCGATTTTATTGCTCTTATATTTAGACTGTCTAATTTCTGATCCATACAAAATTCACTTTTATTCGCAAACGCATAAAATTAGCAGTTTGTTATTATTCAGAAGCAACGAAATCGAAAAGTATTTAAAACTTTCCCTTAGAGATAATGATTGTGAACTAGTCTTGCATATTACTGAGAATTTATTATTTACGGATCTAAGCACAAAATTATTAATTTATTATTATTGTCGTTGTTTCGATTAATGGATCAATGTAAATCGTGGGCGTAAGCAGGATTTTCGTTAGAGAGAGGGGTGGAGAGGGAGTTCAAACAGCACAATCTCAGTCTCTCTATATATCTTAACTATTTTCAATGATTGAGAAGGGCATTTGGCCTACACTTGCCGTGACGAAAATTATTTTGCTGAAATGGGGTCTATTTCAAATGAAATTTTCGAATTCGGATCAGGTTAAACCGGACTGATGCAGAACTCTAGTGCCGAGCTTATTTTATCTTTTGCCAGCTCATGGATTACAGGACAAGACACATTTTTTTTTTTTTTTTTTTTTTTGGGTGAATTCTTTCAAAAAAATCTACGTGTTTGTATTATTTTGATAGTTAAATAATTTTTCAAGTTGTATTTTTATATGATGCCTGACGTTGACTGACTCATGCAAATAAACATTTTAAAGTATTTAGCCCTTTCAGGTGCAAGTAATTGTGTTTCTCTTATGTGTAACTCACACCGAAATTTTCGTAAAATTTTATTTCAAAATAATGAAGAGCAATTTAACTTTTCCCCACCAAAGTTATAAAAGTAAAATTTAAATATTTTCTGTTGCAAATCTTGATTAAAATTAGCCCCTCAAGGGTTAAAAGCTTCTATTATTATTACATATACATTTTAAAAAAAAATTCCGTTTAACTTTTCCCAATTTTGACAAAAAATGCAATTCGATGAAATAATAACCTGGAAACGCTTGCGATTTCTTAAGAAAATAGCAAAAAAAAAAAAAAAAAAAAAAAAAAAAATTGTCACTGAAATTAATCAAACGTAAATTATTTATCTAGATTATAACTTATCTATAAGAATTAATCAAAACATTAGAGAGGAAATAATGTCATTTCGTTGTTCTTATAAAATATTATAAATAATTTGGATAAAATAAGTATTCCATTAAAGAAAATGACAGGTTATTATTTTTCACGAACTTATTTTTTTCTCTACAAAATCAGCACTTCAGAGTTTGCTGAGGTGAGAGGCTTTCTAGTGTTTTTTACCGCAGGCATAAGGAAGCCAAGCACATTATACTATTCATTTCGGATTCCCAATTAATAGGATGCAGGCATAAGGAAGACAAGCACATTGTATAGTATTCATTTCAGATTCCCAATTAATAGGATAAACTAACTGATTTATTAATAAGCTGTAATGTGATTTAAGGGCAACTTTGAAGTAATAAATCATGCCGCTATTTACTGATAAATCATAATTTATTGGTTAAACTACACCAATATATTAATAAAAGGCACTTTGATTAATTGAAAAACTGTATTTAGATTTTTTTTCAACCTTATTTTTTCTATTTTAGTTAACTGTTAGTAGGGGAGACCAGGGGAATGGCGCCACTCAGGATTATGCCGCCACCCCGCCTAGTTTAAAAACTAACTGCAGCTTGAGATAGTGAACGCGCCTGTACTATAGCGGCCAACAATAGAAACAGTGCCTAGTAGTCCAGGCAATAGAGACCTTATAGGGGCTCTACCTAGCAAAATTCATGGTAGTTCTGGAAAAAGCCTTACTATATATTTTTGGGTCGCTGAAGCCGTTTTTCGCGATCGTTTGATGAAATTTGCCGTTTTCGCGATCTTTTGGTGAAATTTGATGCTTTTTCACGACGCTTTGGAGAAATTTTACCGTTCTTTCGCGATCCTTTGACGATTTTTGCTGTTCTTTCGCGATGCTTTGACGAAATTTGCGGTTTTTTCGCGATCTTTTGACTAAATTTGCCGTTTTTGCGCGATCCTTTGACGATTTTTGCTGTTTTTTCGCGATGCTTTGACGAAATTTCGGTTTTTTTCGCGATCATTTGACGAAATTTTCCTTTTTTCGCGATCTTTTGGTGTAATTTGCCGTTTTTTCGCGATCTTTTGTTGAAATTTGTCGTTTTTCGCGATATTTTGGTGAAATTTGCCGCTTTTTCATGATGCTTTGAAGAAATTTGCCGTTTTTTCGCGATCCTTTGACGATTTTTGCGATTCTCTGACGAAATTTTCGGTTTTTTTTCGCGATCTTTTGACAAAATTTGCCGTTTTTCGCGATCTTTTGACGAAATTTACCGTTTTTTCGCGATCTTTTGACGAAATTTACCGTTTTTTCGCGATCTTTTGACGAAATTGGCGATTTTTCTTCGAACGATTGACGAAATTGGTTATTTTCGGCGACCATTTGTCGAAATTCGCGATATAGTTTATGTCCGAATTTTCGGATTTATGAGCGATTTTTTTTTTTAATTTTCGGAAATGACTGCCTTAATTTTTCGGAAAATTCGGAACAGAATCACCCCTGAAATAAAGTTTTTTTTATGTGTGCTTACTTTACAGTTATGATTGCGGTTAAATTTATATAGATACTAAAGATCATGATTTAGCTTTAGAATTTTTACTGTTCAAAAATAATTTTTTTTTGAGGTGAAAAAAATTAAATTCCCTTAAGGTGTCGCCATTCCCCCCCCCCCCCGTCTCCCCTATACTATAATGACAAATTTTGAAGGATGTCTTATAAACAAGCTGTCCAAGTTAGCAACTAATTAAAATTTACATAGTATGAAAACGAGAAAAAGCTACAAACTCCAAATGATTATTAGGCGCGAGCTGTATAGTAACTTTTCCTCATCATTATCCTAAGGCTCCTAATTTAAAGGTGGTTTTGTCTGTAGAAGGCCGAAAAAAGGCTGCTTTTAGCAATTTTTTTCTGTAATACGAATGAAGATTTGAACTACCGGTTTTTTGTATGTTATTTGTTATCATTTGAAGAACATTTCAAAAATTTGTTAATAAAAAATTGATGATGTGACTCGAGTTGTGTGGATGGATGCCGCAGCGCCCGCGCCACGCACTTCCTATGGGGCGAGATCTGATAGATCGCCGGAGTTGTTTGCAATCAATTAGTTAAGGATTATGAAAGTAGATTATAATTTTCTGGAGTTTTAAGTTCAAAAAGTTGAAAATCAACAAAATAGCAGCCATTTGAAAAAAAAAAAAAAAGTGGGGGGGGGGTACTTTTCGGTTAGCCGGGCGCCAGTGTTATATATACATATATGTATGTATATCTATATATACATATATATGTATATTTATACATATATAGAAGCTATATGTATACATGTATATGTGTGTGTGTATACATATATATATAACACTGGCGCCCGGCTAACCGGAAAGTACCAAAAAAAGTCTATTTCTGACCCCTTTTTTTTCAAACTTTGGCGTGCTTCTAAAAATGTTTATTTTTTATAAAATTGGCTGAAAGTGGTCCGAGCTCCAACAAATATCACCTTTAATTATTATTATTATTTTTTTATATATATAGAAAGATCGGTTTAATAGTTTTTGTGTTCCGATCGCGCAAAATTTGAAAAAAACACCTTTTGCGTAAACTGCGTTTATAGTGCTCCAAAAATAGTTTAACCCTCACTAAATAACTACAAAAGGACTTCGAATTCGGTCAAATCGATTTACAAATCTAGACTAAAGGGAATAGAAAAATGTAAAAAGAAAAAAATTGATTTTTTCAAACGGAAAAAAAGCAAATCCCGCCCCCTCCCCCCTTTAAGGTTGGCTGTTCTCAACTCCAAAAGGGCAACTTTATGACATAAGTTTTAATTTATTTTTGTCCGGAAATGCATGAAACTAGCAGGTGTTGTTGTTCAGAAACTATGTAATTGATCAGTTTTTTCCGGTTTTTTTTTTTTGCAAACGCAATCGATCTTTCAGAAAATGCTGTCAAAGTGAGCGTTTTGAACCGAATTTCCGCGCGAATGAAGAATAAGCACTCAAGGAAGGGTGAAAAACGTGTTTGTCGCGTGATCAATAGGTTATTTATTAAAAAAAAAAAAAAAATGGAAAACACAGTTTGATTCCACAACGCTTCCATGGTCAGAGTTTCCAGTTTTATATCTTTCCGTTAAAAAATGAATTAGTACATGCATCAAAACGTTTTGCGCTTGTTGAGCAGAGCAGTTGAGAACAAAAAGCCTGACATGAAAGCGATTTGGAATCGAACTGTATTTTCCATTTTTTGATAAATAAATTACCTATTGAGTTAAGCGATTTTGATCACGAGACAAACACGTTTTTCGCCCTTTTTTGAGTGGTTATTCTACTTTCTCGCGGAAATTAGGTTCAAAACGGCCACTTTGACACTATTTCAAAAACCGGAAGAAACAGCTCGATTACATAGTTTCTGAACAACAACATCTGTTAGTTTCACGCATTTCCTAACAAAATTAAATTAAAACTTACATCATAAAGTTGCCCTCTTGGATTTGAGAACAGCCTTAAGTCATAAAAAGAATCGTTTGGAAATTTCTTCCGACTAACTTTGACTTAAAGCTGTTCTCAAATCCAAAAGAGCTACTTTCTGACACATTTCTAAATTCCTATTTGTTCGGAAACGCATGAAATTGGCAAGTGTTCTTATTCAGAAATTACGTAATAGAATAAAGTTTTTAATTAATTGCAAAGGCAAATGACCTTCCAGAAAATACTGTCAAAGTTGGCGTTTTTAACCGAATTTCAGGAAACGGCAGTGCGGAGGAGAAAAAACTGTCGTCACGTGACAAAAATAGCTTATAACTCAATAAGTAAAAAATTTATTAAAAAAAAAAATGGAAAACGTCATTTGATTCAAAATTTCTTCAATAGTCAATCAACACTGTCAATTTTATGCCATCACGTTTAAAAATGAGTCAAAGAATGTGTCAAAGTTTTGCATTTGTTGAGCAGGAAATTTTAGAACTGCCTTTCGCTGGCTTTCATGTGTGGCTACAAATTTATTTTAACACTAACTAAACACTCCAACAATCGGCCATTTGACCGGTACCAAAGGATAATTCGAATTAGAAAATTCTTCCTAAAATAAACAATATATAAATCAATCAAGTTGAATGAAAAAAAAGTTAAATAGTTTTAAATAAAAAAATCCGGCGAGACGTATTTTTTAAAAACTTGTGAAAAATTCTTGTATGTAGGGCCGAAACAAGCCTGTTTTGCACCGGGACAACCACCTTCCTCCATAAAGTAAATTTAAAAAAGGAATTTTACTAAGTTTCCAATAGCCGAACTATTTTAAAATTTAAAATAAAGGCAATCATAAAATACATACTACTGAAACTACATTATCTTGCTTTGCCAAACATGTGGATTCATTAAAACCTTGACAACGGAATAGAAAGGAACTTAAATTCCGCTTTATACAGGTTTCAGTCTTAGCAGATACCTTGAAAAGTGTTAGTGATTCTGCCTACACATTAAGTGATTTCCATATGGTATATCTAGAATGGGAGAGTAAAAATAGCCTAAGAGAACAGTTTGCACATGTCCCCTCTGCTCCCACCTAGTTTCGGACCTGGGTACGTTTATTGTTAATTTTTGATAAACGACAGCACAAGATTTTTTTTTTTTCCCACAAGCGGAACGAATAACAGAATCGAATACAAATTATCCATTTAACAATACTTTTGCTTTATACAACGAATAATGAATAGTTTTGGAACATGGTAAAGTAAAGAAAAGAGTAGGTACTTCTTTTACTTTGTAATAAAAGGGTTTTGGCGCGAAACGGCAACAAGCTGAATTTGGCCAGCCGAAATGCGAAATTTCCTACAGCATTTCCTGACAACTTTTATTTACATTTTAAAATTTCATCAGATAATTATATATTTCTTTATGAAATAAGTGTCAGTATATAAATCAATTACATTGTTTTGGACCTATTTTAATTTTCGTTTATCAATCATATATTATGATTGAGTTATGTGAAGGCACTTATAACAAAGAAGTACAATATCAAATAAGTAAATTGTATTGTTGCAAATCAATGTGTTAAATAAATTTTAAAATATTGGACTTTTTTTTTCCATTGGTCCTAATTTAATTTTCGTTTGTTTATAATGTATTATGATTGAGTTATGTGAAGGCTCTTATAACAAAGAAGTATCAAATAAATATATTGTATTGATGCCAATCAATGTGTTAAATGAATTTCATAACTAATTTCCTTTTATGACAATTTAAAGAACATCGGGTCATCAAGGATTAATAGCATTTAGATAAACGAATTATTCTTTTTCTGCATAGTTTAGAATAGCAATTAAAGTAGAAATGTACATCATTAATACACAGAACGATTTTTTTATTTTTCCATAATTCGTGATCAAGAGTAAATGATAATGCGAACAGGTTCACGTACACGTAGAACGATATTAACATTTACAAACAGTAAGAAATAATTCTCTACACATGTGGGGAGATGCTGGGTCCGAACTCAATCGCGCCCGTCGGCCTAATCACTTCCGAATTTTCTTCGAACATTGGGAAAACTTGTGTAAATACGGGTTAGGTTCCCTTAGAAAGACCCCCCACGGAGGGCACTCCCCCTAGGGCCTATATCCCTCGTGCAGATAATCGGCCGTCATAAATACACCCTACACACGTGTGCTAAATCACACTAAAAATTAAAAAAACCATAAGATAGAACAAGTTGAATAGCATAATAGATAATTTTAGTAATGAACAATCATGTTTATTTTAAAAAGAAGAAATAAATTAATAATGAAAATAGTTTTATGCCGTCCAAGTTGAATAGCATAATAGATAATTTTAGTAATGAACAATCATGTTTATTTTAAAAAGAAGAAATAAATTAATAATGAAAATAGTTTTATGCCGTCCAAGTTGAATAGCATAATAGATAATTTTAGTAATGAACAATCATGTTTATTTTAAAAAGAAGAAATAAATTAATAATGAAAATAGTTTTATGCCGTCCAAGTTGAATAGCATAATAGATAATTTTAGTAATGAACAATCATGTTTATTTTAAAAAGAAGAAATAAATTAATAATGAAAATAGTTTTATGCCGTCCTCCACACTTTGTTTCGAGGAAATATTAAATCGGGCATTTGTTTATATTAAATTGTAAACACTAAAGATAATACAAACTTCTTCCCCACCCCCAATAAATATGGACTAAACAACTATTCATACAATAAAAATACAAAATAAAATTGATTTCAAATAAAGATTCATATTTTAAATCCTATTAAAAAAGAAAAAAAAATTACGTAGCTTACATCAATTTAAATAGAAATAAACAAACACGATTCTTAATAAAGTTTAGCATGCAGGGTCGATTATGAAATTGAAAGAACTCGGTGAGAAGTTGTAGTTTTCTAAATGGGGGGGGGGTGGGGGGTAAAGTAATGAAAGGCATTAAATCCTGTTTCAATCGGGCTTGGAATAAATGTAGTATTAAAAGATAGCATATATAACAAACAATTAATGCCTTAAAACACACACAATAGATCCTATAACACATTTCTAGTACAAAGTGATAGCTTACAAGAGAAAAAAAATAATTTTATTCGGATTTATAAAAAATCGCTTAAGTCCGTGAAATAAATTATTTAGATCAATAGAATTTTCATCAGAAATCGAAAACAAGAGATAAAAACACAATAAATACAAATACTATAAGATATTAAAAATTTTAATTTCGAATTTAACTATGTAAATGAGCACATTCTTTTCAGAATAAATTTTCCCAAATCGTATAGTAATGAAAATCATAAATATCAATAATTAATCCGAATTGTATCACTATTTTTATCGAGTAGTTAAAAATAGCAACATTATAGTATTTATAGGCGGGAGAATATCTTCCGATTCACCGGCAAAGCGCTAAAATAAATCATTTCTACTCATAATAGAGGAAGGCGGAAATGGAATGAGTATAAACAGAGCAATGACAGCATGAAAACAAAACATAAACATACCGCTCTCTAGGGCTAGTTCCTGTGTTTTGACCGCCAGAAACTTGTAGTCTCTCTTCACTAATTGCATTTCTGTTGAGACGTTCATTCTGTATAACTTGTTTCCTTGAAGTATTTTTATTTACCGGCTGAACGCTGGATGCTGTTTTCACGGCAACATTACATTTCACGAAATCGTGTTGCAAACTTAGATTATAAATTCCTATTTTAGTATCTCTGTGAGTGCCATCCAGAGATATATTGGATAAAAAACTGTATGCAGCTAAACGTCGACGCGATTTTTGCCTTTTACTGACCGTGCTCATACCACATCAACGCTACCGATCGTATATGCTTCTCCAGTTTCATTCACTGTCATAAAAATACTTCTTCATACGATACAAGAAAAAAAGGTAAAATGTCTGTGGTGGATTTGCAAATTTCATCCCTGTTTAAGACTGGTCGCGCCATCTATTAGTGACATTGTGAATGATAATGCCGGTCAACAAAAAGGAATATCAGACTAAATATCTAATATTTCATCATATTAAACGAGCATACTTAGTTTAATTTTAAAAATAGCTTCTTTAAAGAACTTTTTTATGTTTTTATAGGAGTAATTGTCAATAGTTTTCCCAAAATTATTTTAAATGAAGTCTCCGAATCAGAACTGCAGAAAGTCGACTCGGCCGCTGGGATAAAGTTTCTCAGGTAATTACATAAAGAGAGGGGGGTGGGGGTGTCAGAAGGTATTATAATATTTATTAAATTCTTTATTTTTAAATTAAACTTTTAAATTAATTTATTTTTTTTATAACAATTTGTTAATTAAATAATTTCAATTAATGACTTTAATTAATTCCATTTTTATATAATTAAGGTTTAATTATTTGCGTATTAATTCGCACTGTACAACATTTATACATTAGTTTAAGCAGATTTTTTTTTCTTTACAAAACTGCTTTTTATTTTTTGTATTTCAAACAACCACTGTTATATTTTACGTTTTTTCCTTAATTAAATTTGATTAACTCAAAATAAATAAATAAATAAAAGAAAAGAATAAGGAAATCGTTTACAATTTTTTCTTCAAACTTCTACTATATTTTATATTGTATGAATATTATTATTATTATTATTATTATTTTTTTTTTTTTTTTTTTTAAACAAGAAATTGAATTTAATCAGATGATGATTAAAAAAAAAAAAAGGTAAAGAAAAATATTAATTACATGAATTCTTTCTAAGATAAATAAAAATTCACGAAAATTCGAATTTTAAATATTTATGAAACGATTTAAAGTACTTACCATAAACCGGCGCTCAAATTTTACGCATATTTTATTCGTGTTCACTATAGGACATTCCCTATAGAAAATGGAGTGTGTATCCTCATTTATTCGTTTACAGGGACACACAAAATAATTCCATTACATTATAGTTCAGGAGGAATATTTGCTTGTAGTGTATTTTAATAATACTACACTACTTCAAACATAATGAAATTGATTAAGATGCTCTACAGGGTGTTTAGTGTATAATATGGAGTACATAGCATCAGAGACCGATTTACAAATTTGGAGGGCCTAGGTACACACAGAGCCCGACTTACGCAGGGGCATGCGGGGCAGTTGTCCCGGGCCCCTCTTTTTAGGGGGACCCCCATGAGAATAGTCAGGATTTTCATTAAAAAATTCCAAATGTTTAAAATTAAACAAAAGTGACCAAAATTAATATGCTTTCAAACATTTAGGAAGGAAGTGCGGTCCCCCTCCCCCCCCCACCCCCTCTGCTTCCAGTACCCTCTCCACCCATGCAAAAAACAAACTATATCATTAGAAAACTAATGATTAATATTTTATTATGACAACTTAGTATTCTATTGTTTTCAAAAGAAATTCTTTATTAACGTTTTTCTCGTAACGTGGCAAGTTAATACCATTTAACGATGACCAATTTAGGGCATTTTTTTTTAGACACCATATCTTATAACGTACATAGATAAGCAAAGTAAAAGCTTGCAAAGAAATACTCGTGTCAATCAATCTATCATTTTTTTCTACTATTATACTACAAGTATTTTTTCTTAGAGTTGTGACTAGCTTTTTGTGACACACTGTATACAGATGTAAGCAGTACCGGGTACAAAACTTATGCATATAATAGAATATGTATGAAGCTTAGTACTAGCTACTTCTACATTATTAAAAAAAATCTATAGATAAATAGAAGGGGGCCCCCCAGAATGATTCTTACCCCGGGGCCCCCCACAGCCTAAGTCGGGCCCTGGGTACACATGCTTACGCATGTCCCCTTCATTGGCGCACCCACGGGGGGGGGGGTCTAAGGAGGCTGAAGCCCCTCCCAGACTAGACTAGATATTTTTTTTTTAATTATGAAAGAATATTATTATTATTTTTAATAGGTCCTTAAAAAACCGGAATTTTTGAAAATATATCAATTTTGTCACACAATTTTTTTCTCTTTTATAAATTTTATTATGAAATTCAAAATTATAGTATGTTTAAAATTTACTTAATTATAAATTTAAGACCCAGTGCAACCTCTTGCTCACTTTAATCTTCATAATATTTTGATAATTTAAAAACAAAACTTTAAGATTGCAAACACACTTTAAAATTATCCAAATACAGGAACACACCAAAAAAAAATCGCAAAAACTAAGATATATTTTAGTACAGTATTTCATTATTTAACATCTTAAAAGCATTCAGAATTAGACCCACCAAAACTTTCCAGGGCTTCCTCTGGCTTCTCTGGCTGGTTACGACTCTGCTCAAGTCAGCAGAAAAAATAAAAGTCAGGACCTGATCCGGCACGTCTCATCAAATCAAATGAAAGACAGACAGTGATCGGCTACGGGCCGGGCCAGATCTGAGCACATATAGGCCTCTAAAATATGCTAGCCCCTCCAAATCGCAATCCTGGATGCGCCACTGGTCCCCTTGCACTGGTGCTTACACTTACATGGAGATTGAGTAAGGTACTTACTTACGATAACCACTATTGAGTTTAATAATTACTTTAAAATATTCCTTAGAAAATTAAATCTGATAATCATTAATTTAATTTTAAGAAATTGTTTCACAATTATGAAATTCAAACGAGTAGACATTTTATAATAAATTTTGCAAAGCTGATTATCTTTTCCTATGCAAATCTATGTATCTGGAATGATAAACTATGCAACAACTAATAATAATTTTTCTACAATTATTTAAAATATTAGGGGTCTCTGCCGCCTACGAGCTACGCTCACCAACCCCAAATAATCTGAAGAGAACAGGAACAGGATTAAATAAGAATTAAAAATACACAGTAAAAAAAAAAAAAAAAAAAAAAAAAAAAAAAACGGACTAAAAAACGGAGATTCTACGGGCAATCGAGACGCCAGTACTATTTCCGTATTTTAACGGAAATTTTCCCCCGTAAATTCCAGAAAAAAGGAAAATTTTCTGTAATTTATGGGAGAAAATTTCCGTAAAAATAAGGATTTCTGGAATTTATGGGAGAAATTTCCATTAAAATACGGAAATAGTACTGGCTTCTCGGTTGCCAGTAGAATCTCCGTTTATTTTATTTATTTTTTATTTTTTTTTTTACAGTGTACAATATATTTTAAAATAATAAAGATAAAAGAAAATATTCATTATAATAAAGTAATTAAATATGGATGTTTCAGACAGAATATATAATGTCATAAAAATACAATACAAACGCAATAGAATGTAGAATGAAATGTAAAATTCCATTAGATATTGAAACTACATCAGACTTTGGGCGATAACTGAAAAACCTTCAGCAGCATTTGCGCAGTGTTGAACCCCCTCCCCCCCGGACCAATAAGATGCCCCCCCCCGGAAAATTTGAGATTTTGTTTTTTCAATGGTCAAATGTGAAATCCCCCCCCCCCGGAACTCCATAATGTCCCCCCCCCCGGATCCATGGAAATCTCTCCCGGAGAAAAGTGTCTGAATTCAACGCTATTTGCGGGGCCCTGGGCCCGTGCCCCGAGTGCCCTGCCGAAAATCAGGCACTGCATAGCATGCATCGTTCATGTATAGAGACACACAAAATAATAATCCGGTTACAGGTCTGAGTATGAGCGGTATGTGTTAAATGTGTTTTCTTTTGTGGAATGCCATTTTAAACGTCGTCGGTCTTGAGGTAATGTGCTAAAATTTAGTCAATTCCTATAGATTATACACAGGGCTACACAAAGAAGTTTGTAAACCTTAACACGTATGTGCACAAATTGCCTAACCCTTTAGGTACTGAATTATAAATTCATGAAAGTTTTATCTTCTAAAGTATTTTTCGTGAATTGTTTAAACTATACATTAGGACATTTACATAATCATTTAATACATTTTAGAAGGATTGAAGGATTTAGAAGGATTAATTAAATTTGAATTTATAAGGATTTTATGCAATATTTATAACACCACTCAAATCTTTTATTTAAAATATTTTTTTAGTGTTTTGTAGAATTAGGAAATGTACAAATATAATGTTCTTACAACAGAAATATAGAAATATTTCGAATTGAAAATCACCCCCCCCCCCGCTCTTCCCAACGCTAAGAAAGCTGAAACGATGCAAAGACAAAATAAATCATCCTTTTAAAAATATTTTTGTTTTGTGTAACCAATAATGCTTTTGGAACAAGATAAAGTAATATCTATAACTCATTCTAAACTGTATTACAACTAATCGATGTATTAAATCAGTTTTATAACAAGTTATTTTAATGGTACTTATAAGTACCGTCAGTAGATAAAGGGTTAAAGTGTGTTTAGAACTGTGCTACGCATTTACCAGCTGAACTGTATTTTAGTATACTAACAGATGTTTGTAGAATATAAAAAAATTCGCATATAGGCCTGTGTCCGAAAAAAATGGACACATTGCCATGCATGACTGGCGACTGTCCGAAGTACGCTTTTAACTTATGATGTGCATTTTACAGATGAATTAAATTAATTAAATTTGGTGTCTATAAAAATCTATATAGATTATAAACAGAGCTGCAGAAATACATTTGAATAGCTTATAAGCAGTAATTGCTTAAATTGGGTTTTCAGCTATGTTATCTGGCTTTTTTTTTTTTCAAGTGGAGTTAGTTCGGTTCCTATATTGAACGGTTGACATCTCATGAAAGGGTGAAATCAAGTCAAGTTAAAATATCAAAATATGAAGTCACATTAAAAATTTTTTCAAGTGCTGGAAAGTGTTTTAAAATCCATGCGTGACACATGATTACTGACGCATGACAATATCAACGACAATGTATGTTGCTAAGAAAAGTCAATTTTCAGCGATTGCCGTCCATGTGCTGAAATGTGTTCTAATTCTGTTGTGCCGTACTGTATATCAGCTCTGTCCAACCTTTCAGCAAGCAGGGTCGCACCTCATCTCTTGGCACTCAATGAAGGGCGCCGTTATTCATATGACTGAAAACATGCGGCAATGTTATCGCACAGTATTAGTATAAACACAAGTCTTAACACAATGCAAATGAATCTTGCAGCGGTAGACAAAAAGGCCTCTACCTTTCTGGAGTTGCATGTATTAAATTTCAATTTATACATTTTGCTGTGAGAGGTCTATCCTACAAAAATATTTGTAGGGTAAGGTGTCAGAAACTTTAATCGCGCCTATAATAACAACAAGTTGGAAATTGCACGTCAAGCATGGCAAATGAGGTGCGTTCGTACTGTATAACTAGTTTTATAAATAATTTTTGCACCGCATACTGTATTGAATATATATTTTAGTGCACTTCATAAGTGCACATTAATTTCATTCTGCTCGAAAGGCTGTAACATCATTAAAATGCACTTGAAAAAATTTTTTTTCCCATTGGTCGCAATGTAATGGAAAACGTTTGACTGTACCTGTAATTAACCTTTAACTGATGTCGCAGAAATTGCCACGTAACTAGTGTGAAACTGTCTGTGAGACCGCTGCAACGAAAGATGAATAAAAGGCACGACTAACTCATAGGATGGTGTTTTTGTACTAAACTTTTTGCTCACGACTGTTATAATAAAAATTCACCCCTTCAAAAGTCTCTGGTGATAGTAAAGTTCCAAACGGAACAAAATTTCGGTAGTATTTGTAGTTGAACTGAAAAATGCAAGTTAAACTATAAAAATTGAAAAAAGCCGCGGTCTGAGAGACCGGTAACATCAGTTAAAGGTTAAACTATACATTCGATTTTCATAAAATTTGAAATGACTCGACAAAATTTTGCAACTATGATATATTTAAAATTTTAGACTATTCAGTAGAGTAGTTTTTGCTCTGTTATATGCGGGCGGACGGACGGACAGACAGACGGACCGAACGACGACTATAGGTGCTACGTATTTATATAATTACGAACAATAGCAAAAAAAATAAAAATAAAAAATAAAATAAAATAAAATAAAATAAAAATAAATAAATAAACATGAAAATCACAGAGATTGCTAGGTTTATTTTAGGATGTGAAAATAAGCTTTGACTTATTTTGAAGGCGTGAATTTAGTATTAAAAAAATACAAAAACAAAGACAAGCATGATAGTGAACAATCCATATGGATGGTTCCAGATAGATAATGTGGAAATGCTTCCATACATGGAAATTATTCTGCCCTGTTTGACTAATCTTTCAAAGCAAATTAAAAAGCAAGTTCGAAATTGCACGTCAAACGTAGCAAATTAAGTGCGTTTGTACTATTACTAGTTTTATAAATATTTTTTGCACCGCTTATGAATGTATATTTTAGCGCACTTATTAAGTGCATATCCATTTCATTCTGTTCGAAAGGCTGTAACATCATTAAAATGCACTTGATTTATTTATATAATTATTATGTATTTACATAATTACGTATTTATATAATTACGACCGCACCTAAAAAGAACTAAAATTTCAAAAGTCGGCAGCAGACGGACAGGCAGGCAGGCAGACAAACCGACAGACAAACCGAATTCATAAACTCTTTTCAACTTTGTTGGAAATTTTTAATACAACGATTCCTGTAAATTGTGACGATTTCCTCTTAAATGGGAAATTTCTCTGTGCGTGGAAATAACATTGACAAAGGCCCCGAATCGTGAGACCAGCTGGACCAGGAACATTACTAGAATATTTTCTCATGTCGGTGACTTTTTAAGTGATCTGAATACAACTGTTCTTTTCTTGTGTTAAGAAGAGCCTTGAACAAAAGGATCCCGATATTGCACCATGGGAGGAAAAAGGCTTCGGTTAAAAATGACCGCTGTGGTCAAAATATCACCTTGGTGAAATGCGAAATTTGACTTTCCATAAGACTTTTAGCATTAGTGCGAAATCCTGCAATTTCATTGGCTATCGCTTCACCGATAGCCAATGAAATTGAACGGAACTTCTTTCTCTGAAAGGACAAGCATAAGAGTAAAATACTGTGTAAAGCCGGCACATGGTATTTTGGTGTCTCAAAGCGTATGAACGATCTAGCCCAGTGGTCAAGACTAGGGCTGGTTAAGATTTTGCATTTGTAATCCTAAAGTTGCGTGTTCTGTTCTTTCGCTGGCGTTTTCACTTTTTTAGAGTTTTGTTTTGATTTTTATTAAGTCAGTTAGTTAAAATCAGTCGATCTTTATTACCAGTTCTTTTGTAATTTTTTTAAAATCAAATTAGATTTTCAAAAATAAATTAAATAATTAAATTAAAAAAATCATTTAATCTATTTTTAATAATTAAAGTAAAAATTTATTAAAATGCAATGATAAATTTCCTAGGCTTAAAAGTATTTTCATGTTAGATTTTTATAAAGTTCTGATCATTTTAAATTTGTCTGTTATTTAGATTACTATTTTTTTTTTAAATTGTAAATGTTATACAGATAATTGAATAAAATTTTTAAATTCATATGATTTATAGGGTATTTTTCTAATAAGTAAATTTCTTTAATAATTAAAGAGTAATAATAATATTTTCTTAAGTCAGTTAGTTAAAATCAGTTGATCTTTATTACCACTTTCGTTGTATTTTTTTTTTTTTTTGTCAATTAGATTTTTTTTAATAAATTTAAATAATTAAATTAAAAAATTCATTTAACCTATTTTTTAATAATTAAAATAAAAATTTATTAAAATGCAATAATAAACCTCCTAGGCTTACATTAAAAGTATTTTCATGTTAGATTTTTATAAAGTTCTGATCATTTTAAATTTATCTGTTATTTAGATTACTATTTTTTTTAATTTTTTTTTTGTAAATGTTATACAGATAATTGAATTAAATTTTAAAATTTATATGACTTATAGGGTATTTTTGTAATAAATAAATTTTTTTAATAATTAAAGAGTAATAATAATATTTTCTTAAGGCTGTTCTTAACTGCTCTGCTCAACAAGCGCAAAACGTTTTGACACATTTACAAATTCATTTTTTAACGGAAAAGTATAAAATTGGAAAGCCCGGCCATGGCAGCGATTTGGAATTGAACTGTTTTTTCCATTTTTTGATCAATCCATTACCTATTGAGTTATAAGCGATTTTGATCACGCAACAAACATGTTTTTCGCCCGCTCTTCAGTGCTCTTTCTTCTTTCGTGCGGAAATTCGGTTCAAAACGCCCACTTTGACACTATTTTCTGAAAGATCTATTGCGTTTGCAAAAAAATGAAAAAAAAAAAAACAGCTCAGTTACATAGTTTCTGAACAACAACACCAGCTAGTTTCATGCATTTTCGAACAAAAATAAATTAAAACTTATGTCAGAAAGTCGCCTTTTTGGATTTGAGAACACCCTTAAGTCAGTTAGTTAAAATCAGTTGATCTTTATCACCAGTTCCTTTGAAAAAAAATTGTCAATTGGATTTTTTTAAATAAACTAGGGGGCTCGGCCCCCTACGAGCTACGCTCGCTAACCCCCGTCCAGACACCGCAGACTCTAAATGCACGCTAATGTGATCGGCTTTAAAAAGGTTTCGAAAGATTGAATTATAATTTAACAAGTAAGAAAAATCATGCGTTAAGCATAGATTATGAAACACTGTCTAACACTTCCTGAATGCCTTAACAAAACTTCGTTATTTAGGGAAATAAGGTATATAAGTGAACTAAGTAAACATTTTAGAAAACACATAAAACATTTGAAAAACTGATTTCAGCAGTTACCGTCCATAGCAAATATGTATTCCAATTCTTTTGAACAGCCCTGTATTTGATCTGTAGGTTGATATATATACTATATAATGGAGAAATTTAGTTTAGCAAGAAAGCACATAACAGGTTGAAATTCCTCTTTCAGCAATTTATACTAATAGATTTAAACATACTTGTATACTTTTGTAAAACTCTGCAGTTAACCTAATACCTTTATTACACGCCACTATTTAGCTAAATTTTAATTCAAAGTAAAACACTCTTAAAACTACCGGAATCTCATTTCCAGAAGTTATTATTTATAGACGGCCATGTATCCAATTCTTTGCGTGACCCCGTATGCATTTTCGCCGATCCCAACCGTTATAGCAAAAATGAGAAACAGCGCATGCGTGGGGACTTAGATTGAAATTCACCTACTAGAAAACAAATATGTACAAGGTTACCAGCTTGGCGCTTTTATCATATCAGGCGTGACATTTTCATCCCATCAACATTTTTTTCAGTTGATTAGCAAAACTTTCGGTAAATGTTGTAGCAAGCCAATGGCTTATAATAAATAAAAATATCTCTAATATCAATTATATATTTTTACTCTTATTGTTTAGTTATTTTAAATCACCTGCAAAATATATTTTTAAATAATTAAAGGTAATTTGGTGAAAGTCCATGTAAAGTTTTATTAATTTCAACAGAAGCAACCGCATATTATTTAATATAATTCATTTATTAAATACACAACTTTATTTAATATTCTATTTTCATTTGTTTTGTAATTTCCTATGTCAATTACATTATTATTTTATTTTTATTGACAAACAACACTGCTTTAGAAATAGCTTCATGTGATTTTCTTAAAATATTTAATACTAACGCAATTAGGAAATTATTACTCAACAAATAAAGAGTAAAATTTTGCAAATGAGCTTATCAATGAGTAATTTAAACGGATTACTAATAAAAATGTAGCTGTAAATATATATTTTTCTTTCCACACTTAATAATAAGAAGAATGATTATCTAATTTTTTTTTTTTTTTTACTTTATATATTTATTTTCTTAACATAAAGTTAAAAATATATTCCATTAAATCTTGTATGTTCTGCTGCCAAAATAGTATATTTTAAAAGAAACATTATTAATTTATTTTAAGCAGTACATATAAATTTAAATGTAATAGTTTATGATTTTTACAAATTTAATAATGCATTATTTTTTTACAATTCTATTTTACTTTATGTAATTTAACAAAATATTAAATACATTTTTTATTGAATATTATTACTATGGCCTTTTTTTTAAATACAACTTCTTGTAACTGTTTTTTTTTTAAATTCAGTTATAAGTCATTAAAAGCTGTCTATTCGGATAATTATAAAATTCTTTTAATAACCAATTTCGTTTAAATCACTGGACATAGATGGCAGCACAATAATTTTTTTTCACTTTTTGTGTGGAGGGGGGGGGGGTGATATTATTTGATCCAACATCAATATCATTTATACTTCTTTAGATTTTTTTCAGTTAATGGTTAACATGATATGATGTTTTTGTCACATTATAATTATGGTGTATAAAAATTAATAAAGAATTTACATGAAACTGTTTTTAGGGATACATTCAAATAAATAGTCTTATCTTATATTGGTTATCTTTCTCTTTTATTTCACTCCATATACAAATTGTACCTTAATATTATGTAACATCATACATTTATAAAAAATAAACATTACTTTGCAAAGATATAAATTATTATTAAGAGTTTTTTTAATTTAAAATAGAGTTCATTTTAGTTATACTATTATCAAATTAAGTTATAATACACATTAATTAGATAATTAACTATTTATAATTAATAAGTAAAAACAATGTTTAGATATTCCAAATAGCTAATTAGATTTAATATTTTGTTTTCAAATTATTTATTGATAGTATATTATTATGTAATTTTCATGCAATTTATAAATAATTATAGCATCTTTGAATATGAAATAATAGAATATTGAATATAGAACATTTGATAAAGATAAATTATTATATTTTGTAATTTATAATTATCAAATTATCGTTGTTATTATATTATAAAATTAAATATGTCACTGTAATTTATAGGTAATTGGTTTGATAATAACAAATTATTAAAAATATAATGATACAATAATATTAATACTTATATTATTATCAAAATATTATTATATTAGTAATGTAATACTATCCATATATTTCAATAAATGAAATTTTACATCTCAATATTTCATTGAAAATTAATGATAATTTATGATATTCATTTATAAAATATCTTCTTTAGACAATAAAGAAGATAATATTTATTATGGATTACACCTGTTTTACTTATAATGAAAATATTTAATGTTGATAATAAGTAAATACTATAACATTATAAAAATATCAATAATGATCAAATATTTCAGTAAACCATTTAATGATTAAAATAAATATATATATAAATTTAAATACTACATAACAGCATTTTTTTTTTTTTTTTTTTTTTTTTTTTTTTTTTTTTTTTTACAAAATATTTTAAAATTAAGATTATAAAAATAATAATAGTTAATAAAACAAATTATAATTATATAATTAAGATAGTGTTTTAATATTTTATAGTATGTATTATAAAATATCTCTCTATAACATATCTTGTAAAATTATAAATTTATTTATCTAATATAGATAATATTTATTATAAATAGTATCTCTTTTTTATTTGTATTGATACAACTATAATATTAATATCTGGTAATATTTAATTACAATACATTAATAATGATAAAAAATAAATATTATAAAATCTAACATACTATCAGTAATGCTAAAATATTTCAATAAACTATTTAAGTATCTTTATGTGAATAAACCAGGAAACAGATTCAAAATATACTATAAATTAATATTGGAGATTTAAGTAGCTAGATTCACAAAAAGTAAAATCTCTCTATTCTAAAAAAAAGTAACTACCGCTGTCACCGCCGCCGCCGCCGCCGCCGCCGCCGCCGCCGCCGGTTTTGAATTTTTTGTGACCGGGGGTGTTTCTTCGTTAATATTAAAAAAACTGTTGCATACAAAAATATGAAAATCGGTAGTATTATAGAGAAATGTTTGATAAACACGCTGATGCAGACAGTTTTCAAATCGAAGAATTATTTTAAGAGATATTTAATGCCACAGTTGGACAAAATCGTTCCATTAAAAAAGTTTTATAGGAGCAAAAACTGTACACAGGAATTTAATCATTTTTAGATCATTTTATGCGTCAGAATTTCCCGGTGTGCAGATTGCAGTTAGTTTTTTAATTTGAATAATTTTTCGAGGTTTTATTTCTATTTTAAATTCAAATTTTCAGCATTTCGAGAGATATTTTTTACAAATTTAGAAAATTGTATTAATTTAAACTGTTGCCAACAGTATAAACATCTCAAACAGTAATGTTTGCTTCAAATTAAAAATTTATTTTACACGTGACTGTTATAAACAAAAAATATAAAAAGCAGGAACTCATTGAAAATTGCGTCATAAAAACTATAGTTACACGTGAATTTTAAATGAGAAAGAACATTGTAAAATAATAAATTCAGCAACATGCGTTAGAAGTCCTAAATAGGAGAATTTACGTCATATTACACTTATTACGTAAAATGAACAAAAAATAATATTGCAAAACAGTTTTAATTTAAAAATTGCGCGAGACATTTACTTGACATTTTAAGATGATCATAATATTTCATTTCTAACAAAAGTATTTTGACGTGAATATTAAAAAGAGAAAGAAAAGTTTGGTGAAAATTACGTCAGATTATAATTGTCAGATTCAAATTATAATTCAATCTTCCGAAATCTTTTTAAAGGCGATCAAATTAGCGTGCTGTTAGAGTCTGCGGTGTCTGTACGGGGGTTGACGAGCGTAGCTCGTAGGGGGCAGAGCCCCCTAGTATCATAAGAAAATCTCAAGTCCTAAAACTTAAAACACCACGGTCAATCTAATAATAATAATATTTTTGTTGTTGCGGTTGCTAATTACCAATTTAGATTATCTGTAAATTATATCTAGAAGTAGTTGCAATATTGAAAAAAATGTTAAATTATCAAACATAACAATTTATTATCTAATATAGGTGATATTGTTATTTATATATAAATCACATTAAAGTTAGAAGAAAAAGAGTCAAAACTGTTTAAGAAAATATTTTTATCATTTTTGACAAGAATATACGTATATTGTTTAGGTAAATTCATTATAAATTTAAAATCAAATAAGTTTACGTAAGCTCTATACTGTATCACCGTTTCACAATAACAAGACATTGAAATATTTTCGAACGCCAAAAAGTAATCGCCAATTGACATTGCAACCTCGATAACCTTGTACAAGTTTTCTAGCAAGAGAATTTCAATCTAAGTCCCCACACATGCGCAGTTTCTAATTTTTGCTATAACGGTTGGGATCGGCGAAAATGCACCCCGTATGTCATTTTATATATGTTTTACAAACATTTCTTAGTAAACCAAATGCGGTTCAGCGTAAAAATGCCTAACTCATTTAAAAATCACCTTTAAGCAATTTGCAATCATACCTAGTAACCATTACGAATTCCTTTGAGTAGCCCTGTATATCAATTACAGCATTTATACACACCATATACAATGCATAAATATAGTGAAACATAAAGCACATAACATAATTAAAAATGCATTTCCAGCAATCATCGCTACTTTACAGTACTTCGGGTACAATATAGTATCTGAAATCTTTTGTGTGTCCCTGTAAATGCTCTGCATTTCGTATTATCCATGAAATAAGTTATAGCAAACCTTAGCGACGTATATCTATTTCATCATACATGTAATAGTTTAACATAATTAAAATGCGCCGGAAAAATGCCCTCCACTTCTATATCATTATGTAAAGGAATTCTTTTGTGTGGCCCTGTAAATGAATAATAACTAATGTTTGGGCCGCATATTGGACAGAAAATACATATTTTAGTCAACTTGATAAATGCATATCAATTTATTATGTTTGAAAGCATGTAACATCATTAAAAATCATTTTAAACGATTTTTCCCCATAGGCCGTAATGTAACGGAAAACTTTTGACTGTCCCTGTAAATGAACTAAACATGCTACAAACTTCATTTGCAATAGGGTTCGTGCTATGGTAGAGGTCACTAACATCCAAAAATTTCAGAACGATCCGAGTATATTTACGGGAGTTAGAGCGCGTACAGACGGCCAGACGGCCAGACGGAGAGATAAACCGAAGTCATAAACACTTTTCAATTTTGTTGGAAAGTGTTAAAAAACAGTGACGATCTCCCTATAAACGGATTTCTATTCATTTCTATTTGATTGGGGAAATTTTAACGCCAAATCCGCTGCGGTACTACTTGATTATCCCGTCGACCAGTGGCGTACCCAAGGGGGGGGGGGGGCTGATGGGGCTACAGCCCCCCCCGAAATTTTCGAAAGTGATATAGAAAGGTGCTGATTTTTCGTCTTTCTTTTATGGAAATTTTTTTAATTTTTTTCCATTATACAGCGAACAAACCATTCTCATTAGTCCCATATTAGTCCACATTGACAACAAAGAAGAGAAAGGGGGGCTGACGGGGTTATAGCCCCCCCTACTCCTCCCGAAATATTCAAAAAATTAAATGAAAAAGTGTTTTTTTCTTACTTTTTAAAGATAAATCTGTAATTTTTTCTTCTGCCATACAGCAAAATAGCCATTCTCGTTAACACCATATTAGTCCAGGTTATATTAGTTAGGGGGCTGATGGAATTTCAGCCCCCTCCTCTCGAAATGGTCGAAAAGGAAATGAAAAAATAGTGCTGAATTTTTTCTGTCTGTTCAAGATAAATTTGCATTTTTCCCCTATCGTTCAACAGACTATGCTCTTCCTTCGCTTTAGTTCCATATTAGTCCATGTTGACACCAAAGAAGAGAAAGGGGGTTGATGGGGTTACAGCCCCCCCCCCCCAACCAGAAATCGCGAAAAATTAAATAAAAAAGTGTTTTTTCTTTACTTTTTAAAGATAAATCTGTATTTTTTCTTCTGTTATACAGTAAAATAGCTATTCTCGTTAACACCATATTAGTCCACATTGACATCACAGCATACCCTAAGATGGGGAGGGGGCTGATGGAATTACAACTTCCTCCTCTGGAAATAGTCGAAAATGAAATGAAAAAGTTTCTGTCTATTTGAGATAAATTTGCATTTTCTCCCCTATCATTTAACAGACTAGCCGCTCCCTTCGCTGTAGTTCCATATTAGTGTACAGTGACATCACATTATACCCGAAAAGATAGAAGGGGGTTAATGGAGTTACAGCCCTCTCCCAAAAATTCGAACATGAAATGAAAAAGTTCTGATATTTTCCTTTTTGTTTGAGATAAATTTGTATTTTTCCTCTATCATTCAGCAGACTAGCTGCTCTCTTCTCTTTAGTTCCATACTAGTGCACAGTGATACCACATTATACCCAAAGAGGTGAAAGGGGTTAATGGGGTGTCCCTTTCTTAAATAGTTGAAAATGAAATGAAAAAAAGGCTGTTTTTTTTCTTCTTGTTTGAGATAAATTTGTAATTTTTCTTCTGCCATACAGCGAAATAGCCATTCTCGTTAACACCATATTAGTCCACATTGACATCACAGCATACTCAAAGATGGGGAGATGGCTGATGGAATTACAGCCCCCTCCTCCCGAAATAGTCGGAAATGAAATAAAAAAAATATTGCTTTTTTTTCTTTCTGTTTGAGATAAATTTGTATTTTTTTTCTCCTATTATTCAACAGACTAGACACTCTCTTCTCTTTAGTTCCATATTAGTGCACAGTGATACCGCATTATACCGAAAGAAGTAGAAAGGGGGTGATGGGTTACAGCCCCTTCCCAAAATAGTCGAAAATGAAATGAAAAAAGGCTGATATTTTTCTTTTTGTTCGAGATGAATTTGTAATGCACTTGTTTTATGCAATACAACGAACTACACGTTCTGGCTAGTCTCATATCAACGCACAGTTACACCACAGTATACCCAATGAGGGGAAGGGGCTGATGGGGTTACTTACTCTTCCGAAATAATCAAATATGAAATGAAAAAAAAATTCCAGTTTTTTTTCTTTCTTTTAAGATTAATTTTTAATTTTTTTCTGCGACGCAGCTATTCTGGTTAGTCCCATATATTAGTGCACAGTGATGCCCCAGCATACACCAAAGGATTCGATGGGGACGGGGGTTATGACGTTACAGTTCCATTCCACCTCTGTAGAGATCGCAGTGACATGAAAAAAGGGCTGATATTCCTTCTTTTTCAGATAAATTTGTTTTATTTTCTGGCATGCCACGAATTTGTTTTTCCTGTTAATCCAATATCCTCCTCAGTCCTGCGACCAAATTTATTGAGACCCCAAAATCCATTTTCAAATGACTGAAATCACTGTTTTACTCGATAAATGAAAACATATATACTGAGTTCAAGAGACCTACAAATAAATTCGACAAATCTAAAAGTAGTTTAATTTAAGGATTTTTTAAATTTTTCCCATAGTCGGCGGGCGCCAAGATTGCCAATGCGGGGGTATGTTAATGCACAGTAACACCACAGCTAATCTCAAGTCGATTTCGTCTAAATCTGAGATCCGGTGCGGAAGAGTTGACTGTAAAAGTAGCTTATTAACTTTCATTTTTCAGTCGCATCTCCATGCCACACCGAAATATGGGGGTGCGGAGGGTTGAAGGGACTAAACCTCTTTTACCTGCCAAAACGGTCAGATTAAATGGTAAAAAAAGTTTACTTCTTACTTTTTAGATCAATTCAATTATATATATATTTGTCATGCATCGCACTTGTCTTTCTTGTTAGTCCCATATTAGTGCATAATGACACCTTAGCTAATCCCTTCAGAATTTTGGTAAGTCGGAAGTCAGGCACACTATATATGTGCGGAAGAGCTGACTGTGAATGATATTCATTAACTTTTGTTTTTAACACTCGATTACTTCCTCGTATCTGTAAGATACACAGTGACTTCTTGTTTGACTGCAAAGACATCTTTGGAGTTCGGTAATGTCCCCTCCCCCCACTTATCTTCCTATTCTGTCTTAACTTTGCAGCCAGTATTTTTCATCTGGAACGGTTTAAAGCCCTCCTTATTACTTGTGCAATGCACAAATAATAAACAAAGTCTTTATTTTATATATGTGTATGAAAATATTTTGTGTATACAAAAAATATTTTGTGTTTGTTACAATATTAATTTATTGTTAAACAAGAACCGTAGCCAGAATTTAGTTTCGGGGATTGGAAGAACAATTTAATAGATTTTATGTTATAATGACTTTCTTTTAAATGAAAGTATATATATAAAAAAAAAAAAACAGTAACACTTTTCAACAGATTTCGACGTGGGACGGTCACAGGATCGGACACGTGCCCTCCCCCCTTCCCCCCAGATTTGAGTCTGAGTTAAAAAAAAAATCTGAAATTCTCAGCAAATTTTCTGAAAGGTTACAGCAGAGGGGGAAAGGAGAGGTAATCCCTTCCTGCTGCTAATTATTTTTGTTGTTGTTTGGGTTAACTCTGTTTATATTCAGGTCAATTTCAGGCTGAGTGGGTTCGGGTTAACCAGATTTCTAAAAAGTTCAGCATATTATTTCAGTTTAAAAACTATACATATAATAATAAACACAGATATTTGTATGTGTTTTTAACGCGACCCTTTGATGAAATGCAGGTTTTTATCACGACGCTTTGACGAAATTTGCATTTTCCCCGAACTTTTGACAAAATTAGCTTTTTTCCGCGACCCTTTGACGAAATTCGCGTTTTTTTTCCGTGATCCTTTGTCAAAATTTGCGTTTTTTCCGCGAGTTTTTGATGAAATTCGAGTTTTTTTTCGTGAACTTTTGCCAAAATTCGCGTTTTTTACGAAACCCTTCGTCGAAATTTGCGTTTTTTTCGCGGCTTTTTTGACGAAATTCGCTTTTTTCTCGTCTTTTTGATAAATTTCGCGGCTCATTGACGAAATTCGCGTTTTTTTATGGAAATGGTCGTGTTTTTTTGTTTTTTCGCTGCTGTTTGACGAAATTCGCTTCTTTCCGCAGTCTTTTGCCGAAAGTCACGTTTCTCTGTGGCCCTTCTTTCTGACCATGCTTTTTTTTTGCGATCCTTTAACGAAATTCGCGTTTTTTCCGCTTCCCTTTGACGGAATGCATACTTTTTTTAGCAATCCTTTGCCAAAATTTGCGTTTTTTCTGCAGCCCTTTGAGGAAATTTGCGTTTTTCTGCGGCCCTTTGAGGAAATTTACGTTTTTTCTGAGGTCATTTGCCGAAATTCACGTTTTTTTACCCAATCCTTCGTCGAAATTCGCGTTTTTTTCTGCGGTCATTTGCCGAAATTCGTGTTTTTTAATGCAATCCTTCGTCGAAATTTGCGTTTTTTCCGCGGCTCTCTGACGAAATTTGCGTTTTTTTCCGTCTTTTTTGATGAAATTTGCGTTTTTCTGCGGCCTTTTGACGAAATTCACGTTTTTCTGTGTGCCTTTGACAAAATTCGTGTTTTTTCAGCTTCCCTTTGACGGAATGCGTGTTTTTTTAGCGATGCTTTGTCGAAATTTGCAGTTTTCTGTGGTCCTTTGACGAAATTCGCGTTTTTTCTGTGGTCATTTGACAAAATTCGCGTTTTTGCGCAATCCTTCCTCGAAATTTGCGTTTTTAGCGGCTTTTTGTCGAAATTCGCGCTTTTTCTCGTCTTTTTGATGAAATTTGCGTTTTTCTGTGGCCTTTTGACGAAATTCACGTTTTCCCGTGTCCCTTTGACGAAATTCGCGTTTTTTGCGATCCTTTACGAAATTAGCTTCTTTTTCGCAGCCCTTTGACGGAATGCGTGTTTTTAGCGATCTTTTTTTCGAAATTCACGTTTTTTCCGCGACCTTTTGATGAAATTCGCGTTTTTTCTGCGGCCTTCTGACGAAATTCGGGTTTTTTCTGTGCTCATTTTGACGAAATTAGCGTTTCCTCTAGAATAATTTGACGAAATTCACGTTTTCTCCGCTATCATTTGACGAAATTTGACTTTTTTTCGCGATCCTTTGGCAAACTTCGCATTTTATCTGCGGCCGTATGACATAATTCCGGTTTTTTCCTTGATCCTTTAAAGAAATTGGAGATTTTTTTTGCGAACGATTGACGAAATTGATTTTTTTCGGCGACCATTTGTCAAAAATCGCGATAATTTTTTAAGTCCAAATTTTCGGACTGATGACCGAATTTTTCAAATTTTCGGAAAATTCGGAACAAAGTCACCCTTGCACCCCCCCCTCCCCCCCCCCCCTCTGGCTACGGCCTTATTGACAAAAATGATTTCTGTTTATAACACAATGCAACGTGTTTCGTAAGATTTAGAACATTATGAAAATTTAAGTCAGCCCCCCCCGAAATAAAATCCTGGGTACGCCACTGCCGTCGACTAATTTCGCCAAATTATATAAATCGCCAAACCACTCGCCAAATTATACAAATTGACATAATTTTTATTTTAAATAACGAAAGAACAAATAAATTAGTACAACATTAATAAAAATACAAATAAAACGCCGAAATAAAAATAACTTGATGACGTAAACACGTGTAACAACATTTCAAATAAGCTAATATAAAAGGAATTAAGTAAACAGAATCTTTGTCTCCCGGTATTTTTTAACAAAGCGAAAAGAAAGTTCTTTTAAATGAGACATTTTAAATTAATCGTTTTTAATCTGACGTAATTTTGACCAAACTATTCTTTCTCTTTTTAATATTCACGTGAAAATACTTGTGTTAGAAATAAAATATTATTTGCGCTTTCCTAAGAAAAATAGTTGAAAAGTATCCTCTCAAAATATCAAATAAATGTCTAGCGCAATTTGTAAATTTAAACCGTTTTGCAATATTATTTTGTGTTCATTTTATGTAATAACTGTAATGTGACGTAAATATGACGTAATTTCTCCTATTTAAGACTTCTAACGCATGTTAATAAATTTGTTATTTTACAAATTCCTTTCTCTCTTAAAATTCACGTGTAATTATAGTTTTTATGACGTAATTTTTAATAAGTTCCTGCTTTTTGTACATAATTATTTAATTCTAATTCCAAATGTTTTTTTCTGTTTATAATAGTCACGTGTAAATAAATTTTTAATTTATTACACGTATAAATATATATATATATATATATATTTTAAGCAAACATTATTGTTTCCGCTGTTTATACAGTTGGCAACAGTTTAAATTAATATCACTTTCTAAAATCTGTAAAAAATATCTCTCGAAAGGCTGAAAATTTGAACTTAAAATAGATATAAAACCTCGAAAAATGAGTCAAATTAAAAAAATAAATCAATTCTGCACACCAGGAAATTATAACGTATAAAATGAACTAAAAATTATTAAATTCCGATGTATAGTTTTTGCTACTATAAAACTTTTTTAGTGGAACGATTTTGTCCAACTTTAGCATTAAATATCTCTTAAAATAATTCTTCGATTTGAAAACTGTCTGCATCAGCGTGTTTATCAAACATTTCTGTATAACTCTACCGATTTTCATATTTTTGTATGCATTATTTTTCTTAATATTAACGAAGAAAGACCTCCGGTCACAAAAAATTCAAAACCGGTGGCGGCGGCGGCGGCGGCGGTGACAGCGGTAGTTACTTTTTTTTAGAATAGAGAGATTTAAATAATTAAATTAAAAAAATTCATTTAATCTATTTTTTAATAATAATGTAATAATAATATATTCTTACCTTACATTAAAAATATTTTTTGTTGGAACTTTAGTAAGTTATATAAATATATATACATAATTTATTAAAGTGTTCATTTCTCAAAATTAAGTATTATCTTTCATATACAAAAATATTTATCAATTTATCAGCTGCTTTCTAATTTTTTTTATTGTATATTCAATACTACTAAATTCTTATATATAAACTGTATGTTTAAAATGAATATTTATTAAAATTTAATTTTAATATCTTCTAAACTTTCATGAAAAGTACTTTTATGCTAGAACTCCAGTAACATATAAATAGTAATTAACAGAATTAAATTATTCATCTTTAAAAATTAATTATTTATCCTTTATATATAAATTACATTAATAATATATATTTCAATGATAATTTAACCATTGAAGACAGTAAATTGCTATGCTTTAAATAATTGAATGTATGATAAAAATGCAACAAAAATAAATAAATATATATATATATATCTGTGATTTAATAATTATTCACAAAAAATTCTATTATATATATATATATATGTATATGTTGTAATAAAAATGTAATATATATCAAACATGAACAATGAAAAATATTTTGCTATTAGTTGCAATATATATATATATTTAAAATAACGATTATTATTATTATGGTGATTTTTGTTTTTATCTTTATTTATTAATTTATTATCAGTAGCTTTACCATTTTTATTCGAAATATAATATTGTGATTAAATTTTACTACATAATACCACTTAGGAGCTAATGTTATATAATTAAAATGCAATTATAATATCTTTTAAACTGACATAGAAAAATATTTTTATATATCTAGATGGAACTTTAATTACTTATTTTTAGTTAAGCTGCTAGAACTTTATATACTGATTGCAAACATCTGAGTAAAAAAAAAAAAAAAAAAAGTTCTAAGCAGCTTATTATAACAATCACATTATTTTATCATAATTTAACTAAGTCAATGAGGTTTTAGAATTTTTGATAATTTTCCTATAGAAAATTAAATCAAATTTAATAGTTAATTATATATTATGTTATTAACTTTATATCAATTGATTTTGTGTTCAGTTTGAGAAATATATGCGCTTTTTTTTTAATGCATCAAGTTATTGTTATCATCAAGAAATACAATTTACGAAATGAGTAACAGCGCTATTACTTGTAAAATGGATTTTTTCCTTTCAGGGAAAGAAGTTCGGTTCACCGATAGCCAATGAAATTGCCGGATTTCGCACTAATGCTAAAAGTCTTATGGAAAGTCAAATTTCGCTGGTGAAATATGCAGTACGAATTCGTGTTTACCCGATTGAGATCCAATAATGGGTCCGATTATGAGTGACCTCACTTTTCTACAATTTGAGTGGCCGAGATAAACCACTCCCGATTTTTGAGCGGGGTTGGAAAAAAGATAAGCGTGAGAGAGTTCCTAAAGTCTCGGTAGAGACAGAGAAGACTCTTGAATCTAGAGAAGGATGCGGCGGATTTAGCATCCTGTTGACGTGAGAAGGATAAAAACTTCTGGGAGAGAGAAGGAGAGAAGCTCAAGACGAGCATCCATTGAAGAGTAATAATACGAGAAGTGTGACGCACCGTTCCATATGTGAGAAATCTCTACTTGGAGAAATAATGAGACACTATAAAACCTCCAGCTTTTCTCTGAGAGTCTTGGAAAACGATAAAATTGTAATGTTGTTTTCTCTGCATTTTGTTTTAAATGGTAAAAAAAAAAGATGATTCTGTCAACATTTTATAAAAACAAGTTGTAAATTCCACGTCATACGTGGCAAATGAGGTGCGTTCGTACTATAATTAATTTTATAAATATTTTTTGCACCGTATATTGTACTGAATGTACATTTTAATGCACTTCATAAGTGCATATCAATTTCACTCTTCGAAAGACTGTAACATCATTAAAATGCACTTGAGATAATTTTTTTCCCATTGGCCGTAATGTAACGAAAAACTTTTGACTGTCCCTGTAATTAAACTATACATCCGATTTTCATGAAATTTAAAATGGCTCGACAAAATTTTGCAAAAATCATATATTTAAAATTTCAGACAATTCGGTTGGGTAGTTTTTGCTCTGTTATATGCGGGCGGACGGACAGACAGACAGGCGGACTGAAAGACGAATAGGTGCTACGTATTTATATAATTACGAACGCACCTAAAAACTTAATAACGAATATGAATGCAATCATTGGAAGTATTAATCAATGTTCAATGTATTACAAATACATTAAATCAATAGAATTGTATTGCTTTAAATATTGTTTGTATTGCAGTGAAACCTGGAGCTTAGTGAACGTATTAACACGGGCTTGTCAGTGAGAGGGTTAAAAACTGTTTGTAAATGTTATTGGACAATGAGTTCAAGTATTTGAGCACGTCTGTAATTATAGACATTCTTATTTTCATAGTATTAACCCACAGACCTTTTTGTAATCTGCGATAAAATGTCACGAACCCAAATTTCAACAATACAATGTAAATAGTTCTTCTTTTGTTTATTAGTCAAGAATTTAATAAATGTTTGATGTTAAGGTTCAAAAGAAAGGTGTGTCTAACGCTACCATCAAACCCAAAATTTGACTGACATGCCACGGACTTTTTACATCAACTTATTCACTTGGGCTCATATTATTTATTGATGTATTTTATTCCATTTTTAGGAATGAATGGCAAATTACGGAATTCTGTCATAAATTATGTTTTGTGAAAAATAACAGTAAATGGTAAGAGTAGTAGTGTGAAAATGTATCCAGTCCGGAACTCGGTCCCAGTATCTTCGGCTTTAATTGCGAATGCTCTTCCAGTTGAGCTATCTGGACGACATCCCAGCCAACACAGTTTTCAGTCAGGGAACCATTTGGTAATGAATTTACTCCGGTATTTGAAACAGTTCGGCATCATAAACCGCAGGTAAAGGAACATCAATAAACTATGAAAGCGTAATTATACTTTAATTATTTTAACACAATCAACTGATTGGTAAATAAATGATACATATAGTAATCCTTTACCTGCGTCGAGCTATTTAGAACAACAAACTAGATTCATTACCAAATGGTTGTGTGTGAAATTGTATTGACTGGGATGTCGTCCAGGCAGCTCAATTGGAAGAGCATTGGCAATTAAAGCCTAAGGTTCTGGGTTTGAGTCCCGGCCTGGACGCATTTTCACCCAGTTGGGAAAAATCACTACTCGTATGTCTCGTATGTTTGATTTACTAATCAGTTGATTGTGTTAAAATAATTAAAGTACACGAATCTATAGTTTATTGGAGTTATTTTACCTGCGGTTTATTCTGTTGAGCTGTTTCGAATAACAGACCAAATTCATTACCAAATGGTTCTTTGAGTGAAAATTGTGTTGGCTGGGATGTCGTCCTGGCAGTCTAATTCGAAGAGCATTGACAATTAAAGCCCAAAGATTCTGGGTTCGAGTCCCGGCCAGGACACATTTTCACTCAGTTGGCAAAAAATACTACTCGTATCATTTATTTACCAATCAGTTGTGTTAAAATGATTAAAGTAGACTCATCCATAGTTTATTGGAATTCCTTTAACTGTGGTTTATTCTGTCGAGATCTTTCAAATAACAGACCAGATTCATTACCAAATGGTTTCCTGAGTGAAAATTGTGTTAGCTGGAATGTCGTCCAGGCAGCTCAATTGGAAGAGCATTGATAGTTAAAGCAAAAGGTTTTGGATTCGTGTTCAGGCCTGGACACATTTTCACTCAGTTTGGGGAAAATACCAATCGTATCATTTATTTATCAATCATCTGATTGTGTTAAAATAGTTAAAGTATAATTATGCTTTCACTGTTTATTAGAGTTAATTTACCTGCAGTTTATTCCCTCGAGCTGTTTCAAATAACAGACCAGATTCATTCCCAAATAGTTCTGTGGGAAGATTGTGTTGTCTTGGGATGCCGTACAGACAGCTTAGTTGGAAGATTCTGGGTTCGAGTCCCGACTTGGACACATTTTCCCTGAGATGAGAAAAATCACTACTTGTATGTTTGAGTTACCCATCAGTTGATTGTGTTAAAATAATTAAAGTACAAACAGTGTTGAATTCAACGGGTGGCCGGGAGGGGGGGAATTCCTCCCAGGAGCAGTGAGATGTTCCCTTTCGGAAGATTTGAGATTTTGTGTTTTCGATGGTCAAAAGTGCAACCCCTCCCACCCACTCTATAATGCTCCCCCCGGAGCCACAGAAATTTCTCCCGGAGAAAAGTGTGTGAATTCAACACTGAGTACACCCATCCATAGTTTATTGAATTCCTTTACCTGCGTTTTATTCCGTCGAGTTGTTTCAAATAGCAGACCAGATTCATTACGAAATGGTTCTCTGAGTGAAAATTTGTTGGCTGCGATGCCGTCCAGGCAGCCCAATTGGAAGAGCACTGGCAGTTAAGGCCAAAGACTCTGGGTTCGAGTCTGGCCCGACATATTTTCACTCAGTTGGAAAAAAATACTACTTGTATCATTTATTTACTAATCAGTTGATTCTATTAAAATAATTAAAGCACACGAATCCATAGTTTATCGGAGTTCCTTTACCTACGGTTTATTCTGTCGAGCTGTTTTAAATATCAGACCAAATGCCATGATCAAATGGTTGTTTTGAGCGAATACTGTGTTGGTTAGGATGTCGTCCAGACAGCTCAACTGGAAGAGTATTGGCAATTAAAGCCAAAGATTCTGGGTTCGAGTTATCGGCTTGGTCACAATTTTTCCCTGTTGGAAAAATATCTACTGGAATGTTTTATTTATCGGTCAGTTGAAATAATTATAATAAATAATTGTGTTAAAATAATTAAAATATAACAATGATTAATTTCGTAAATTCTTCTAAAATTAGTATCCTTTCAAACTCTCATACTGTGCCCTTCTGCAGTCACAAAATGTTCATTAGTTACGCCTACTGGTAGGGTTAGCACTAGGGGGGAGGGGGGGAAGTGGCATTTTCAGATCTTATCACAATTTTAAGTAGAATATTCAAAAAGCGGAGATTCTTAAAAATATTACACGGATCGCGCTATCCCGTTTTCTAACGTGAATCCCCAGACATCAATTTAAATTCCTTAAACGTTGTTAGAAATATTAGAAAAAAATTATTAACCTCATATTCACAAAATAATATATGTTGGCATTTGTTTTATTTACTTTGAATGTGAATTTATTTTAAAGTAACAAGGAAGTCATCGTATTTAAATAACCTTCGCATGTGGCGATAAACAGGCCCATATGTTAGGCGAATGCCCTTGCTTATAAATCATTGCTTATAAATCTCTTCCTTTTCTTAGATGGGAATCATCTGCTTTTCTTTTCCAGGGTCAAAATACGAAGTTCTTAGCTATATAGCTTTAAATCTATGCAAACATGTTACGCGTGTAAAATCGTTGTTTTATCAAGTGTTTCCTGAAATCGTATGGGAAACATTACGGTACACAAAACAAATCTGAAACGTTAAAAAAAGAAATACTATATAGGGTGCTTACTAAAGTCCTGTCCACTGGCCATTTCCATTTACCGACTCGACACCTATATCTCGTACTCGATTGTCGTTAACCGACATCGGTATACGCAAAAGGTATTTATTCATATTCACTACGCACTTTTCCACCTACTAATTCGATGAAGATTTTGTCGTCATAGTGTAGATGAATGCATTTTGCGTGCAACTGATGTCGGATGACGATAACTGTGTACGATTTAACGGTGTCATGTGGGTAAATGGAAAATCACTCCACTCTAACTTCTATTGTCATGTACGTGGTGTCTACGTATAGTAAACTGGCCAGGGCTTATTTGCGCCGGAGCCCACCGGAGCCTATCTGCGGTACTTCTCTGTTTTTAGTAAATATTTAAATATTGATCGGAATTCACCGGAACTCATAAATACAAGGCTCCGGAGCCCAGTGCAATTCTTAGCTATGTATTTTTATGGAAAAAATGCATAGCTACGAACTATCCCTTTTTTGTGTTAACATTATTTCCAAATCATAATCCTTGCCATATTTAATCGCATAATTCTGCAATTAATTAACACTAAAACTGGGCAAAGAGTATGATTCGGAAGGAATGATAATTAAAAAGTGGAATAGTTGACAGCTAAGTATATGCTGATAGATATTTTTAAAATTTTTATTTTGCTAAAGACAAAAACATGCTTTAAATTTTGCAAATAATGTACGAAATAGGGATGCACCGGATATACGAAATAGGGATGCACCGGATATCCGAAGCTCCTTTGCCTGCCGGATTCGGATATCCGGCACTAGATATGTATTTAGTTATATGGTGAATTATTTCTTTATTTAATGCCATCTCAGAAAAATAAATTACAAACCTGTTTCACACATCATTAAAACATTTTAAATGTGTTGAAATATAATTTATAAAAACTATATCTCTTTCAATATCAGGGCTTGAAATTCAAGTTTTCCCAGAAGGGGAGTTTCCTACACAAAATATATAAATGCAGGGGAGTTGAACTGTTAGAAAGGAAAAAAAAAAAATCTTTAAACCCCATTATTTTTTATGTGCCACTTAAAGAATTACATTTATACAGACATGACAAAATACCATTGAAATAATTTAAATTAACAACTCAAGATAATTATCCAAAATTTTTATTTTATTAAAACAAAGGAACAGAATCAAGCCTTATATATATCATGTCTATTTTTCAACTTTCACCTAATGTTATGGGCAATTAACAATTAGGTTGCTAAATGAATTTCGTAATTTTGATTTTATTCTTATTTGCATGCTTTAGCCTCTTTCACAAGTTACACTATTGACAAGCAGCACAGAGCAACTTTTATAACTTTAGAAATTATCGGAAACACATCGACATCATTATGCTCTCTTAAAAATTTTTAGAAAACTTTGCAAAAATTGATGTGCATTAATTTTTAACTTAAAGGAATAATTTATATCGGTATTGTACGTCACGTCTGAACAAATTTGTTTTATTACATTCTTAATGGAATTATAATCAAAACTATAATCCCTGGTATTTTCGTTAATGGAACTATGTTCTATGCCTTGGAATTTTAAATCCATATCCAAAGTTTGAAAAGGGAGTAGTCAATTGATTTCTTCTATTACACGAGAAAAGGGTGATTTCAAAAAGTCATGTCCTAATTTCTGTGAATTGCGAGAGTCAACTAGTTTGATGTTTCTAAATATGTTTTTTTAAAGTTCACCAAAGTTTTTTTTTTTTCATGTGCACAACGAGTGTAATCTCATTTTGTTTAGAGCTGACTATTGGCCAATTTGGTAGCGCTCAGCCTCCAGTGGCCGTTGCTGCCCTTTTAGTTATTTCTTATTTTGGGCACATGGAAAAAACATCGCAAAATACGTAAATCGGCCGTAGAAAAAAATATCGCTAATTTCGTCAATCATGGTGAAAATAAATAAAATAATTTGTTGATTGGTCGCGAGAAAAAATCTGAAGTTCATGGGAAATCGACAGTGGGAAAATATCACAAAATTCGTCAATCGATCACGGATAAGTATCATGAAATTTGCCAGTCCGTCACGAGCAAATATCGTGAAAATTCCTCAGCCTGTCGCAGAGAAAAAACGTGAAGTTTTTCAATCGGATGCAGAAAAATAATCGTTACTTTTATCAGTATGTCACAAGAACAAACAAGTAAATTTGCCAATCGGTCACAGAATAAAATTTCTAAATTTATCAATTGATCGCAAGAAAAAAAATTATGAAATTCATCCATCGGTTATCAGAAAAAGTTGTGAAATTCTTCAGTTGGTTGTGGAGAAAAATTGCAACATTTTTCGGTCAGATGCAGAAAAACAAAAATGAATTTTGTCAATTTGTTGTAAGAAGAAACAGTGAAATCTGCCAATTGATAGTGGAAAATATCACAAAATTTGTCAGTCGGTCTCGAGACTTGATCGTCGTTTAACAAAGAAACATTTTCGGAAAATGATTTTTTGGAAACAGGAGCCTCCTGCCCCCAATATTCTTTAGGGCACGAATCCTGCCATCCCATCTCGAAATTCAAGCCGTGTAATGTATATTAATAATGTTGTATAAAAAAATGTAATTTAAACATTAAAATATTCTGTTTATTTGTACAATGAAATGCTGATGATTGCTACTGGATTTGGATATGGGATTGAATATATTGATAATTGCTAATAATTAATTTGTACAATGAAATGCTGATAATTTGTATAACAAATTTTAACCAATTAATATGCTTATAACTGTAGAGTATTATCACAAAGAAATACATACTTTCTTTTTATAATTTAAACATAAAATATCTACTAATATACCCATGATTAAAGAGTTATTTTCTCCAAACATAGGTTTAATTGATGCCTTTTTTTCTGTTTTAATTATTTAATACTGTTTTGCTTTAAGTCACATTTAGTTTTATTTTAAGTTAAATTACTGTGATATTTATAAGTAAAAAGAAAATTACTTTTAATTTTAAATATTTATAATGAAGCTACAAAAATAACTAATTGGATGTGCCAATCCCAAAACTTTCTTTTATCTCATACATCTGAATATTTCAAAAAGTAGTTCCAAACTTCAATATTATTAGTTTAATATTATACCAACTTTGATTTTGATCTAAAATTTCTGCTCCAGTCAATTAATCAAAATAAGAATAAGTTAATCCCGATCATGACATTTATTAAAATCAATAATTTTTTCGTTATTCTGTTGTACATCGGCTGTTTGTGAATAGCCAGCTTAGCAAGATGCGCAGTTCCTATCGCTTCACGAGCCACCAATATACAGTACAAAAAACGCTGTTACAGTCAGGTTTGGGTTTCTTCCGGAAGAAATCAGTTTCTTCCAGGACAGTGGAAGTGACTTTCAGACAGTGGGAAAAACCGGAAGAAACTGGAAGAAATGGAAGAAACCAACAGAAACAAAACAGATGCTCAAAATTACAGTATATTAACTATGTAAAGGAATTAAATTCAAAGTATAATTATATGAAAACTAAATTGTAAAATTTAATTAATATTAAAAATATTATATCTTAAAATAAGTTATTAGTTAAAAACAAACTTCAGGTTCTTCAGACATTTACAGGTGATGGATTTTACAACTTTAGAAGCAGAGGGATTTTTTTTTCATTAATTAAGCCATTTATGTGAAAAGAGAAAAAAAACCCCTACAAATTCTTTATTTTTCATATAAAAATGCATTATTTTAAATTGTGCAAAACAGTAAATAAATAAATTTGTAATTATTTTTACTAGCATCAGCATGCATATCTCAGTGCTGATTTTAAAAGACTAATATTCTAAAAATGTTCATGAGTATGTTGAAATGCTTTTAAAAACTTCTGAAATTCTGTAGGACTTCAAAGAATTTTTTCACGTTTTGCATTTCATTCATTCAAAGTTGGGAAACTGATTGCAACATCCTGCAGCTAAAAAACTTTTGTTTTCTTATACCATGTTGCATTGTAATAAGAAAAAAGTGGATTAATGAAATTTTTTAATACAGTAATTATTATTAATTACTTACCTTAATTAAACTGGTGTAAATTAAAAGCACTCTTTTATTTAAAGTTTCATTTTACCATTGGTAAAAGATTCGTACTATTTACTAGTACTAGTTTCAAAAGTTTAAATAATTTAAAAATATGCTGGTTAAATTGAAATGGATGACTTTTAATTGATTTTGTGTATTTTGGATAAAATTTCTTTTGTTCATGTAGGCAGTGGTTGAAAAGTTTTAGGGGTGTGTGTGATCTACAATAAAAAACTGACGTAATTATTAATTTAGCATACACAATGAATTTAATTTGTATAGGTCGTATGGAATTATTTTAACTACTGTTATAAGAACAAGTATCTTACAAAGTCGAAACTTATATGGTAAATTCTTAAAGAATAACAGTTTCTTCCATTTGTTTCACTTGGAAGAAACCTATTTCTTCCGGCCGGTTTTTTCCACTTTGGAAGAAACTTGCCAACCCTGGTTACAGTGCCACTGTCTGGAGGACTATTTCCAAATTCAAGGAGAACTGCTGGCCATAGCCAAAAATATACACAAAAAATTGGTTCAATTCTATGCTTAGCTTCATACACTTTTCGATAGTAAAGTAATGGAAATAACACAAAAATCACTTTTATAGCGCCCCCTTAAAGCAGAATATTTTGAAATTGAAGGAGGACCTGTTGGCCATAGCCAAATTGGTTCAATTCTATGCATAACTTCATACACTTTTCGATGGTACAAGAATGAAAGTGGTACAAAAATCGCTGTTATAGCGCCGTCTTCTGGCAGAATATTTCCAATTTAAAGGAAAACCTGCTGGACATAGCCAAAATCATACATAAAAAATTTTGTTCAATTATATGGATAGCTTCATACACTTTTCGATAGTACAATAATGAAAATGGCACAAAAATCACAATTACAGCACCCCCTTCCGGCAGAATGCTTCCATATTGAAGGAGGACCTGCTGGCCACAGCCAAAAACATACACAAAAAATTTGGTTCAATTCTATGCATAACTTCATACACTTTTCGATGGTACAATGATGAAAATGGCACAAAAATCGCGATTACAGCGCTCCCTTTCAGTGGAATGTTTCAATATTGAAGGAGGGCCAGCTGGCAATAGTCAAAAACATTCACAAAAATTTTGGTTCAATTCTATGCATAACTTCAAGCACTTTTTGATGGTATGATAGCGACACACGGAACAGAGACATTTTGTATAAACATGTTTTGGGATCTGTGATCCCTAAAACATCTAAATCCGTCGAAAACCATAAATCGAAAAAATCTCAATTACAATACTTTCTTCTATTGAAGATAGAAGAACGTAAAAATAGGCCTGTTTAATTGTTAAACTTAAAAGAGAAAGAAAATTAATAAAGTCATACTTTAATAAACAACTTCAAATTTTGTTTCACATTCTGAAAGTAAGAGTACGATTTTCTAAAAGATGTAAACGTAAATTCTTAAATTTATTATAAAGAGTTCAAATATCAATGTTAGGAAAGCTGACAACTCTTTAAACTTTTGAGAATTACTTTTTACTCATGAATAGTGGACTTACTTTCATATTTTGCATTATAAACAAAAGTTGTTCGGCATTGTTTGGGTCAAACAATTTCTCTTATCCTTATATATTAGCTTTGCTGCGCTCTGCCGGATATCCGGTGATTGTGATTCGAATATCCGATGGTATTTTGGATATTGAAAAACCAGCCGGATATGCCGGATATCCGGTGCATCCCTAGTACGAAATATAAATATGCAGATTGGAGTGACAGGGAAGGGGGAAACGGTACGGTTGTAGTACCGATACCAGATAATTTTATTGCTCCTATACTTTTTTTCTTAGAAATTAAGCCCTGCTGGCTATACGCAATGAGACCTCTTACAGCGCTGCCTATCGGCAAACTTCAGAGTTGGCGTTCGTATTTCGAAAACGCCAAGAGCTAGGAGAAAAAAGTCAGTTACAAAGTTGTAAAGGTAGTAGTATGAAGTAATGTCTTACATCTAAAAATAATTTTATTAGAAGCTTCGAAATATGTTTTCATTTATTTATTATTATTATTATTATTTTAATATCCAATCATAGGCTTAAATGCGCCACTAATTGTGTTGTATTATGAGGCATATGCACATTTACTAATATAAGTAATACATGTAAGCAAGGTATAGTTTATCTTGATAATAACATAAAGTTAAGTACGCTCAATGTTCCTTTTCGGCTGAAATACACATGCACATGAACACATGGAACATAGAACTTAACTTGATTTTCTTGTAAAAATATACTGCACATTACTAATATATGTGTTATTATTATTATTATTTTGTCCTAAATACGGATTTGATTTATTCACATCTTCTTCTCTTGTTCATGAATACAGAAATACTAATTGTTATGCTTGAATTTTAAGCTTTCATTTTTATATCCGACGGATAACGCGCGATCCTTTATATTTTGATAAATTTTCTTGTTTTAAAAGTGCGCGTTATACGACAGAATATACGGTAATTTAATTTTTAACATGACTATCACCTCTGACAGATGGCTTTAAACTAAGCGAGGTGAAATAAGTTTTCTTCATACATAAAATGCGGCATTCTCCATTTTTGTCAGTGGACAATGGAAATTTTGACTACAAGTCAAAAATGTCATATACAGGTTAGAGACTTTTCATAACAGTAAGCAAATGAAAACAAATAGAGAAAAAAGAGATCTTTTTAAGATCTATATATATATTACGCTATCGCACGTGGCACAGAAATCGCGATTATTTGTTGATTCTTTAATGACAACGTCCGAATGAAACGCATCTCATTGGTCATTGAACAGCATTTAATGTATCACCATACATATAAGGGAGGTTGAGACTCTATTCTGTCGCCAAATGCAGGCCAAGTTCTTCGCCAACTTATCGATATCTCTAATATTTTGCCAAATTCCCATAGACTTCCATTGTAAATCAGTAGGGTTTATTTGCTTACAGAAAATCAACAAATTGAGATATTTTAATGCAACAAAAACTAATATTAGCTTAAGGGATTATATTAATTATATTTAAGGAAGTCCAATTAAATTAAATTATGAAAAAAAGTAATAGGTACTATGCTTAGCATGCTTTCCCAAACATAAATTTTAAGGGAAACCAAACTGGTCGCCAAGGGCGGCTAGTATAATGAAATAGAATCGCTTAAAAATCATGACTTAGACAAAGTGTTGTTGAATTTATGAGTGAAGTATGACTTGTTATAACAAAGACCGTTGTTCTTATTTAGTGAATTAACTTATGATGGCAGAGATAAATGAACACTAAAATTTATTCTCGACACGTAACACGCATAACAGATATTACTTCGCAGGTACAATTTGATAGATAAATTAAAAAAGACAGAAAGTCTTGTCGACAGGAATATTACTATTACTCTGTCCGAGGGTATGGTTTTGGTGGGAAAGTCGAGAGTACTGTCCCGTACTCTTCTTTAAAATTGTCTTTTCAAAATTCGTCCGCTGAGAATAAACTCTGGCGTAATCCTGTCCAGCTTTACCGGACAAACCCAACGCTTAAACAGCGAAGAAAACGACGTGCTTTCCACAAGTTCCAATGATGAAAGCCTCACTCACGTTCTATTTACATGCAGTCCTTTTTAAGTAGTCTGGAGGAGTTTTCGTGGTTCTTGAAACACCTAAAATTTATCAGCTCGTATCTGTCTGATATAACGTCAAATACAAGTACGTAGTTCAAAATTATGACCTTTATAACGTCAAATGTGCTCTGAAGTAGAAAGAATGGCTGGTCTCAGAAGTGTTATAGATTTTTATGAGATACTTACTGCACCGGTTTTTCTCAGATTGGAACTGGGATTAAGTTTCTTTTAAGAGCTCTAGTATCCGTTCATTAATTAGTAAATGAAGACAATTTGTCATACTGTGAATTCAGTTTCATTTTTCTTAAACATTGATTTCAAAATAAAAAAGTAACTAAAATTTGAATTCTTGCTATATAGTTCGTCAGCAGTTTCTTGCAGAATTGCCTGGGTGAGTGTCCCATAGCTGGCTGGTAGCAAGGACAGAGGGTTTGGTTTACGTGCAGATAATAAAACTTGCAATACAGCATTAGGGGCTGAGTTTCTCAGAAGCGCCCGGATTCAAGAAAATTTTTTGGCGTCGTAAATTTTTTTCGGATGTAAAGGGAATAATCTTACATGTCATTGACTGCAGAGGGTAGATGTGGGCCCGAACACAAAAGTTTTTGGGATTGCGAAATGTAAAAAAGAGTCTTTTATATTTGTTAGGGGCCCCTATAAGCGTGGAGCATTGCATCCGCCTCCCTGCTCCTTACGACCGGCCATGCCAGTATTTCTATTTTAGTTTTTCTTTTCTCTTGCACGGCCGCAAAATGAAAGATTTGCATTAATGATTCTAATTACGCAGCGGGCTCTTCTATGCTAGATATTATTTAATTAATAAGCACTTTTTAGTAACGTATTAATGTGGTAATAGGTTCCAATGCAGTGTTAATAATATACGGGGTGTCCTAAAAGGACTGACTGATTTTAAAATTCAATAACTTGCAAACGGTGACAGATATTTAAAAAATGCTTGCAGGAGAGTTATGCATAAGGTCAAAAGTTTTTTTTTTTACAGTGATTTTCGATTTTAGTTAGAATTACAAACAATAGATGGCACTGCGATCGATAGATGCTAAATTCATCGATTTTTAGTACTTCGTGTCCCACTCAATACATTTCCATCTCCTTTTTCTGCATGGAAGAAGAGATCGGCCAAAATATTGAGCCTGTTTTTAGCGACTATTGCTTACAGCACCATCTATTATTTGTAATTCGAACTAAAATCTAAAATCACCGTAAAAAACTTTTGACCTTTTGCATAACCCCCTTGCAAGAATTTTTTAAATATCTGTCACCGTTTGCAAGTTATTGAATTTTAAAATCAGTCAGTCCTTTTTAGGACACCCGGTATATCCCAACACGTTATTTAATAACGCCCGTCCTTAATGGCAATATGTTTTTATATTTTGAATTTTAACACGTTAATGTAAAAAAAAGTCAAACTTTCGGTCATTTTTGCTTATTTTTAAAGTCCACCGTCCTCTTAAAAAATTTTTTATATGTATCATGAAACATACTTGAAAACATCCTCATTCAAAAAAATGTCAATATATGTTATGACAATTTTCATTTTATCTTTTTTCCTTTGAACAATTGAATAAGGAAACAAAAATTCTTTGTCTTTTCTTTCTATGAAAACTATAGATTTTTAAAATCTCTTTGTTCACAGTTTCTCATCTTTTTGGAAGATTTCAATTAAATTAACTTTCAGACAGAAAATTAGTTTTTCTTTGATTTTTTGTATTAAGGGGTTATATACTACCTATCTGCGAACTTAAAAAAATGCGTTTTTTTTTTTTCCAATTACATTTTTCGAAAGAACAATTAGTAAAAAATACAGTATAATCTTAAAAATCGGGTATCGTTGGGACCGAGACTAAGCGGGATTTTTGAAAATTCCGAAATTTTGAAAGAATACCAAAAGTACTTCCGACATTCTCAATGGCGCCTTTATTCATAATTTAATTCAAAGTCAAATAATATTTATGTGAGAAAAAAAAAGAACTTATTGATTTTATCAATGTTACATAAATTCTAATAAACGGTGAAGTCAATTCTTGCGTAATTCCCGAAACATCGATTTCAATTTTATTTGCTTCAGTTTTTTGTAGTTCTTTAACATGCTTTTCTTCGATTTTATAAGTGAAGAATATCAATTTCGGAAATATAGTCTTGTTCCTGTATAACAGTATTAATTTTCCAGTAACTTTATACATTTTTCTAGTGACGCATTTTCTTCTGCTCGTTCCTCGTCCTCTTTACTCTGAGCAGCTACTAGCTTTATCGATGGTTCTATTTAGCACAACGTCAGCGATCTCGCTGTCTGATAATCCATCTCTTTCGATCTCGAATTTTTTAATCCGTAAACGATTGCTATTTTTCTTTGTCCCAAGTTGGAAGAGTAAAAAAAAAAAAAAAAAAAAAAAAAAAAAAAAAAAAAAAAAAAAAAGGTTGCTTTTGTTGCCGAATTTTTGAAGTTGTCGGATTTCTAAATGCCGGATTTTCGAGGTCGTACTGTATTCAGTTATATTTCCTAGTCGATCTGATTAAAATTAAGAAAGTTACGCCGCTTTAATATAATTTGTTCCACCGTACATGCACCACAACTTGAATCTTTAAACGTGAATATCTCAAAACTAATTACCGATAATGAATAATAGTCAGGTAGTCCACGAATTTCACGTTATAGCACAATTCACGAAATTCAGATTGGGAGAGCATTTTATGAGTTCACGATTCTTTTTATATCACATTAAAGTCAGCATATTTCACGATGGAGAGTTTTTACGCTGGTGTTGTTCAATGTAAATGAGCACAAGAAGATTAAAAGATTTGCTAATTCTATTTTTTTACACATTTAAATATATACAGATTATTTACAGCGAAACAATTGGATAATACTTGTTTAAATACATATAAATTCCTCACTGGAATCCAAGATAATATTTTATGAATCAGGAATATTTATTTTCTGCCTTTTCGGAAGATCAAGAAAACTGCAGCGTGCACGCTGGCGATCGAATTTCAGATTCTATGCATCATATTTTAATACTTGAAAATCACTTGTTCCTCTCTGGGAACCCTCGTATACAATTAAAATTTCAACAACTATTTTCTTCTATTAAGAAGCTATGATAAAAAATAGCATGTTTTCATGCTTCGAGATCAATTTCCTTTTTAAAAATTGAAACAACATTTCTTCTATTTTAGAAGATCAAGACAAAAATGCAGTCTACTTGCTGCGTTCAAATTTACATTATACTATAAAACTAAAGAACAAGAAAAAGTTTTTAATATTAATTCTCTAGTCCAGCGTTTCTTAAACTTTGGGATCTCGCGGAACCCCATTGACATGATTATGCATTCCGGTGACCCCCAACAAAAGTTTTGTTAATGTAAGATAAAAAAAAAAATTTTTTATAGTATAGAGTCTATTTATTTTTCATTACAGATATTCCGTATTTAGTGGTAGAAAAAATCATTTTCATTAATAAGAAAAATGGCACATATTTTAAGACAGCTAAAATATACACTACTACTTCCCATGAAAAGTATACAGTTGTTTTTTCTTACGAGATGTGCAATGCCTGGTTTAATGTTCGAAACGTGTATTCGCAAGTCTTTTTTGACATTCAATCGATTTTTATATCTGTTTTTCATGTGCACAAGGCTGGAGAAAACCTTTTCACACAAATATGTTGTACAGAAGGGAAGTAAATGCTGGATAGCAATGCTGCTAGTTCTGAATACGTATTTCTCACGGACACCAAAAATTAGGAAGGCTATTCACTTGGAAAGCAATTTTAATGGAACCATCTCATGATAATTCCGCAAGTTGTTTTCTGCTGTAAGAGTGTTAAGGATTGCATTTCACTATTATCTTGGAAAGGAAATGGACCCCTCATCCACTCATTTTCTGACTGTGAGGAAGGAAAATAATGTCGGAAAGCTTCTTTCATATTCTTCAGGTGTACAGCGAAATTTTGAACAATATCAGAGGAAATTGTACCGCCAGAGGTTTGTATGAAATAGAATTATGTTGGGAATGATTCCAAATTATTATTTTCAAGTCGATTTGTCCATAAATAAATTTTTTTATTGTGGCATCTACTTTGTCCCATCCTAGAAAATACGTACCGATGTTCCTTGTAAACTTAAATTCATCGCATTCAGAAAACTAAAAATATCTATCAAATATGCCGCCTTGAGAGCCGTTGAAACATTCTTTCAAATGGCATTTGGAATCCAATAAAAGGAACCTTACTTAATCACGCAGTGCAAAATAGCGATTTAAAACTTTTTCTCGGGACGGCCGCCTAATTTCTGTATGCAAAAGTAACTGTTTGTGTTGCCTGCCAATTTCTTCCCACAGAATTTTAAAAAGTCTAGAATTTAATAATAGTCCTAGATTAGAAGTTCTAGTCCTGCATTTATCCACAACTACAGCTACAGAAATTCCTGCCAAAAGAAAAAAGGTCTGAATTCAATACTGGGCTTGAGGAACCCCGTCTGTAAGTTCGCGGACCCCCGGGGTCCGCGGACCACAGTTTAAGAAACGCTGCTCTAGTCAAATCACATGACTATTGGGGCCGTTTCAGTCTGGCTGAAAGTGGTCCGCACAAGTGGGCATGCAAAATATTCCATAACAGATAATTGGAACAAATCTCAACCAATCTTGTTCAAATTTTAAACAATTTTTAACAACAATATTATCTAGAGAGTAATCTTTCTTTTTGGCGATCTGGTGATTTTTTTCTATTTATAGTTCTAAATTTTTTGTGAAAATCTGTACCTTAACTTTGAATGGCTGCTAATTTGATCAAAATAAATTTTTCGGAAAACCGAACGATTACTCTATAGTTTTAAGTGTTTGGAGTAAAGAAACTATGCTTTTTAGGTACGTTCGTAATTATATAAATGAGTAGCATCTATAATTGTTATCTGGTCCGTCCGTCGACGGATAGATCTGTCCTTATATAACAGCGCAAAAACTGTCCAAACCGAATGGTTTGAAATTTAATATATATAATCGTTACAGAATTTTCTCGAGTCATTTCAAATTTTATGAAAAATGAATTAAAACTTAAAAAGATATTAATAAAAGTTTTCTTCATTCTATTAAACCCTATCATACGTCATTAATTCAATGATATCCCATGATAGGTAATAGTTCTAGGTTGCTATGGTGATTATGTCCTATTTAAGACGGAGTCGTATTATTTCTATATTATTCTGAATTTAATATATATATAATTGTAATAAATTTTGAATTCATGCATTTTTGCATAAGAGTGCAACAGCTATTGCACCAAAATCTGAATATTTATAAAACTAATTATAGTACGAACGCACCTCATTTGCCACGTTTGACGTAAAATTTCCGACTTGTTGTAATTTCCGATAACATTTGGTAGAGTTACTGTGATCACTGTGCAGGGCTTGGTTAACCTGTAAAGTAGGGGTGCACAACCTGTGGCCCGCGGGTCACCAGTTATACCAGTATTTTTATCCAGAAAAATTTTCCTATTTAATTGACAGAAATTTTGCTATTAAATAATTTAAATGTTACTTTTAAATTTTTTGTGGTGGCAAACAATTTTCTGGCAAAAAGTTTTTGCATCACTTACTCTAAAGCTATGGGAAACAAGAGTGTGATTTCGGGGCCCTCTTTCATCCGAGAAGAGTTTCTTAAATTCGACATACTTACCAATACTGCAAATATTATTCAAATTACTACAAATATTATATGAGGGTAGGCTGATAAGTAATGCACACGTACTTGTAGAGCGCGAACGAAATGACCTTCAGAAGCGCCCCCGGTGGCATATGAAAGTAACATCCCTCCTCTATACGCCTGTGCAGATTTGAAGTCGCTCTTTCAGTGTGTTTTGAGAAGCGGAAGTATGGAGACGCGTTCTAGTGTTATGGCAAGGCGAATTAAACAGTACGCTGTTATCGGATTTTTAAGTAACTGCGAAAAAGTGACTCATGCTGAGATTTATCGTCTTTTAAAGATACGATGCTGCTGATAAGTATACTGCAAATCGATCGGCAATAAAATATTGTGAATGCGAGCCTAGAAAAGCCATAATTGTCGATGAAAAGCGCAGCGGATGTCCGATCACTTCCCAAACGATAAACATCGCAATCTCATTGACAATTTATTCAAAATGGCTGGCGAATCACTCAAAAGTGTATCACAAACCATATTAGAATATCCAAGTCCATTCAAGAATATCCATCGTCTTCATTATTAAACAATTGGGATATCCTGAAATCAGCAACTACAGCTCTGCGAAACCTGAAGTTTGAACCGATTCTACACCCTGGTTACTCTCAAGATCTTGCGCCTTACGATTTTTATTTTTTTCTTCCATTCAAGAGAAACCTTAAGGGTCATTAAACCTCGGAAGATGAGGTGAAGGTAGCTGTAAAGTCCTGGATTCGAGAAAAGTCGGAAGAAATTTTCAGTGACGGAATTAAAAAAACTTGTTACACATTAGGAGACATTTGTTAGCCTTAACGGTGACTATGTTGAAAAAGAAATATATGATTTTGAAGCTTAGAGTTGTACTTCAAAGTATTTTTTGTCCGATATTGCTATTTGTTGTTATTCGTGTTCTATATGCATGTGTGCATTTCTTTTCAGCCTACCCTCATATTATTGGATTTTCTCGATTTTGATTGGTTGGACGATAATACTGCCTGATAAATTGACGACTTTGGTTGGTTGAACAAACGGAGGAATTATGACCATGTGGAAACTGATCTATTGTATGAAAAATTAAGTTGTTATGAAAGGTATTTTTATGTAACACTTTTTAATATAGAGGGTGCCCACACGAAACCTCCCTGATATAAATGTTAATCGTACGGAAATTGTGAGTCTTAGAGATTTGTGGTTTGCGGTATCATGAAAACGAACAGAACAACTTTGTTTTGGTGCAAGAGTTTTTTTTTTTTCGAAACGGTTAATTTTTGTTGCATTATTGATATTTATTTGTATGAAAAAGTTACATTTTTGTTTTATGCACTTCGATATGAGTTCCATTCGTAGCTCTCAGAATGTTCACTCGATATTCAGTTTCAATGCACGTGTTCTGCAGTATGAATGGCAATTACATGACATAACGATAATGCATACAACAAAAATTAACTGTTTCGGGAAAAAAAAAAAAACGTTTTGCAGCAAAATAAGCTTGTTGTGTTGCGATTCATGATACCGAAAAACGCAAATGTTTAGGACTCATATATTTTGACACTATTAGGACATTATATTTTGATTGCATTCGCGCATGCGCAGTGAATCATTATTTAGTAAAACTGATTATTTTTCATACAATTTTTATTATTTTTAAATTCTGATTGCAGGGTATTATGTACAATTTTGTTTGTCATATTTTCGAAAAAGAACTTTTCTTTATATTAAGAGCTCTACAAATTATTAGCAAAAAATTTGGCAAAATTTGGACTATTTTTATAAAAACTTTGATTTCTCTACAAATATACATGCTATTCTCATAAAAATGAACACAGTTTATTGCAATAATGCACTTAATCATAATCTACTGTGTTGAACGCTTTTGCTACTAGTTTTTGCAGGGTTATCCAAAAGATATTCTTTTTTTTTCAATTTGTTGTCGGTCCCCTATGGGGTTTCGGGAAAAAATCTTCACGGAAATATATGACCTGCACTATTCTGTTTACACACCTGGAGTTTCAAGATAATTCATCAGGTATTTTTTCTAGATATTTAAGAAAACGTCTAAAATCGCAAGTGACCGGTCACCTTTGGCCATATAGTGTATAAGTGTGAAAAAATGTATTGAAGCATGATAAAAACTCGATTACGGAAATATAGGCGTATTTTAACATTATTGCTCCAATGATGAATGGAAATAAGTTCATTTATAGGTGTATTATTTTGTGTCTGTTATATAAATTTATACATTTTTAGATTGGATTTTCATTTAATTCATGTGTACAACATTTCGACTGTTTTTTTTTTTTTTTTTATATTTTTTTATGTTAAATTTTCAAATTGGTTTTTCAAAACAATCATTCTTTAAATTTCGATCCACTCCGGGTACTTTAGCTAGTTCAATATAAAATTTGGGGGCACCTGCTCTCTCAATTTCGGGCCCTTTCAAAAATTTCCAAGGGAAGCAAGTGCTTCTCGTGCCTGTCCGGTAATAAGGATCTGTCACTGTGGGCGGTAACTAAAATGGCACTATCTCCTGGGGGAGAGTCTGTTGGGAATGACAACTTTATTTGGTCATTTCAAAAATCAATTTTTTTTTTCATTAAAGTGAATACAAAAAGAGTTTTTCAAATATTCCATTTAATTTCCCTGAAAAAATAATCTCCAAAAATACAGTCGGACCTCGTTATCCCGACACCCGGTTTTCACGTCACTCCGTTTATCACGTCAGTTTTTCAAAGTCCCGATTTTCTGTATATAATTTTAATGTAAAAAAAAAAAAAAACTCCGTATTTGACGTCGTTGAATAATTTTCAACCCCGGATATCCCGATGGTTTAGGAAAATTGTCCATACTTCATAATCCATCTTATAAGCACGAAAATTAAATGGTGAGAAATGTCTTAGTTAAACTTTTCACAAAAGTGTCTAAAACACCCATTGAGATAAATGAGAAATTTTACTTCAATCTTTTATCTGAATAAATACTCGTGGTCTTTTTGTTCTGGTCAGGCTTGTGGTTACACGGCGTTTTTCATCCGACTAAAACCGAAGCATTATGTATTGCATAGAAATGATTTGAAATAATCTAACATCCATTTCTGAAACAACGAATATTGAAATGCAGTAAACCAACGTTTAAAATGCACAAATAATGCGTGAAAAAGCAGCAAACAGCTGTTTCGAATCTACAGCGAGATTCTTTTGTTTTCAATGGTAATTTTTTCCGCATGATTGATGGTTTGGCTATGGGTAATCCTCTTAGTCCAATTTTATGCGATATTTATATGCACTATTTTGAGGTCAAACTTTTTGAAATTTTAAAATTTCCGTTCTATGTTCGTTATGTTGATGATGTTTATGTCCTGGTTGAAATAAATTCGGATATTAATCATATTCTCTCTATTATGAATTCCATTGATCCCTGCATTCAATTTACTTCTGAAATTGAGACCAATAACTGTCTTTCTTTCCTCGATGTCCTTGTTATTCGTTGTGATAATGGCTTTCGGACTACCGTCTTTCGTAAACCTTTTGCTGTCAGTCTTCCACCTCACAGGCATTCTTCTCATCCCCCTAACCAGAAATTCGCTGCTTTCAATACTTTTGTTTTTCGGGCTACCAATGTTTGTTCCACTCCTCAGTTACTTAGTGCTGAACTTAAATACCTCAAAGTTATTGCTGTTGATCGTGGTTATTCCTCTAATATTATTGATTCTATTTATAAGAAATTGACGAAATCCGTCCATTCTGAAAAGCATTCTAATTCCAACTCTAATACTTCAGTTGTGTTACCATTTTTTCCTAAAATCAGTCAGCAAGTTGCTAAAATCTTAAGAAGGTTTGATTTTAATGTTATTTTTTCTCCTGTTAATAAAATCACTTTTTCAAATCTCAAACACCCCATTGATCGCCTAGATAACTGGGGTATTTACCAAATCTCTTGCCAATGTGGCCTTTCTTATATTGGCCAGACTAAACGTGCTCTTAGATTTCGTTTAAAAGAGCATGATGGTTATGTTAAAAATCAGGAGCTCAAACGTTCTTCTATTGCTCAACATTCTTGGTCTTCTCAACATAGGTTCGATTTTTCCTCAGCCACCATTATCCAAAAATGTTCTTCTAACCTTGATCTTGATTTTTGGGAAGCTTACCACATCATTAAAAATTCTCACTCTTTAGTCAATGACTTATCTAGTACTCCAGATTTTCCAAGTATTTGGAAAGCATTAATTTAATTTCCTCTTTTTTGGTTTCATTTTCTCTCCTTTTCCGGTAGATGTCGCTACTTGTCCACCCAGTCGTTTCCACTGCTTCTCTCTCATTGGTTGTTTCTGGCGCTTTCGCTACCCGCATAGGGTATATACGCGTCTCTGTCTATCATTTTGCTCAGCCTTGCTTTTTCTAGCACGCTGTTCCTTTTTTCCCTCTCTTGCACTGATGAAGAATCTCGCTGTAGATTCGAAACAGCTGTTTGCTGCTTTTTCACGCATTATTTGTGCATTTTAAACGTTGGTTTACTGCATTTCAATATTCCTGCACAAAGGCTTTAATTGCTATTTTAACGAATATTGATTACAGTTCATTGTATAATATTGAGAAAATAATTGTAGGAAGCACATCTAGGAATAAGCGAGACTTAATTCATCAGTATTTCATGTAATAATAATAATAAAAAAAACCAAGTCACCATAAATCTGATTTTTATTTTTTTCAATTTTGTTTTTGTGTTTATTTTGTTTAATAATAATGTTTTACTGATTAAAACTGCACGAACAGTTATGAATTTAAAATTGTCTTAAATTAATTAAAAATACAGCTTTTTATAAATATATTTTTCTCCAACTCCGGTTACCGAGACACTCCGCTTATGACGACACTTTTTTCTGGTCATTAGAGTGTCGGGATAACGAGGTTCGACTGTACATGTTTTTTTTCGACCTTGCACTTAGATATAACCCCTTAATCAAATTCACACGGTAGCACCTAGTTTTTGATTGACGTATTTAACTTAGTAATTGGTTTATTTTTCAGACCGATTTTTTTCCGATTTCAAGGTTAATTGTGAATTGAAATTCAAGGCTAATTTCATATTCACGTGTATTTTTATTCTAGTATTAATCTAAGTCATCGATTTTAATTGATGTTGAAGAAATATTTCGAATGCTGTTTGATAAAATTCACGAATGCATATCACTTGATTAAAGATAAAATTAGAAAACTGTTTTTATAGCTAGAGATCAGTACACATCGAATTTTGCAATTTTGAATACACTGTTAAAACTTTGCAGCATTTTGTCCATTTAATCGACCGTTTTTTGAAAAAAAGGTTTCATAACCGTAATTTAACTATATTCTGACCGTAAAATTGCCTACAATATGGTCAGAACAGTGTTAAATTACGGTTGTGGAACCGTTTTCGACAAAAACGGTCAAATGACTGGACAGAATGCTGCAAATTTTTAACAGTGTACTTTAGTAGGCGTTTCTTTTAAATGTTTATAACAATTATTTTTGGCTGATTTTAGAGCATGTGTAAATTATACATTTTCGAAAATATGCTATTTTATTTTTAAAATATCCTCATTTATGCCCTCTTTTGTCGCCAAATTTGGGTTATATTTAGCCAAATATCGTCTAGTCAGACGAGGCTTTTTAATTTTTTTTTTGTTGGAGAAAATGAAGAACGTAAATTGAACAAATATTTAAAATAAAGCCCGAATTAAGATTACGTTTATGAAATAGTCCTATTATTTTTTGGAAAGTTAGATATTAAAACCTTTAACCGTCTGGCCCGGATTTTTCCGTTTCTAGAAATCATGTTAAAATGGCTGTAGACAGAAATATTTCAAATAGAATTTTATTTTGAACCATATGTAAAAAGATGTGACATTAAAGATATTATAGCACCAAACTGCGATTAATAAATATATATCTCCTGGAATTTACAAGCATTCTTATAAAAATATAGGAAAACCCTCGGACGGTGAAAGGGCTAAACGCTTTTCTACGATCCTTGTGTCCAATAAGTTATATATAAAAAAATTGTCCATACTCTGACAAATAAAACAGTAAAAATTTCATTCTTTTACGACGAAAACAAACGAGTTATGATACTTTGAAATGATTGAAATTTGAGAGCTTTCCGGCACCAAAAACTCGTTTTTTAATTTTTATAATTTTTATCGTTAATGAGTACTTTGGTAGCTTTTAAATATACAATGGGATAAACCCGGCGTCCCGTGTTATGGAATATAAGTGAAAACCATCATGTATATTATTTCTGATGTTAATACCTTTTTTTTTCTTCACATACTAAAGGCCCTAAAGGTAACGGTTCACATACTAAAGGCCCTAAAGGTAAAGGTTCACATACTAAAAATTTTGAATGAGGTATTTTTCGAAAGGTTCTGAAGCGGCTTTTGACATAGTAGGGTAAAGTGTCCATATTTCGCACCTCAGTTACTTTTAGGCCCTACATGTTGTAATTTTCAGTGAAAGCCTACCAAATTTGGATTTTACATAGACTAACTACCCATGCACATAGCCCTTTAAGACCAAACCCGCACGATCGTGCGGGTTTAGACATTCATTTAAATTTTTGCTTCTGAGTCGTAATGTAATAAAAACTCGACTCGAAAGATAGTTCTGGTTTGCAGATAGAGCAAAGTATCATTTTTTATCAACAGATAGCGATTGCAGTCCATGTTTTACTTTCTACAGGCATGACTAGCTTTGTTTACAAATACACCCGGTCCTAAAAGGGATAGAAACATAGGCAAATATCGTACAAAAAAATTTTAACAATGCGAAAAGTTGTTTTTTCAAAAGTATCTAAAAAATGCAAAAGAAAAAAAAGTGGTCCCAATTTCGTCCCCCAAAAAATCTAATACGCCGAGGCTTAACTTATAAGTAAATCAAAATTTATTTCTAAATGAGTAAGTAATTTAATTTACTTTAAATTAAGATACAAAGAAATGTACTAATTATCAATGGAAGAATAACATAACGAAACATTAGCCATCCAAACATGAGAAAAAAATTGAGAAAATTGTCATGAAAAAGCATTCCTAATTTCGTCTCCGGGACGAAAATAAAAACTGCAAGGGGGACGAAAAGGGGGCCACTCTACTTACCAGTATGGAGGAGCTTCAGCTCCCCTAAGGTGAACTGAGCGTCCTAAAACTAACTGTATGCTACTGTCAGCATCTTACCTACGTAAAATACGTGCAATGAATAAGAAATAAATACTTACAGTACAATAAATAACGTTCTACAAACGATGTAATAAGAACTCAGGTCTTCTAAAAATAGGAAATTCGGCGTCTTTAATTTATGCATGCGTCTTGGCGAATGAAACTTTCAATACTGACATTTTTTACCTTCCGTCCCCTGTGCCTTGCGTCATAAGTTTCGCCACTTTCGCAGAAGGGGAGAAGTTAAGGGCGACGAAATTAGAAAAAGGGAACGAATTATGGGCATTTTACCCTATACTTATATTATATAGTTAAAACATGTTTTTTGATAAAAATAATTGCAGTTAATCAAAAATTAATGAAAAAAGTGTCAGAAAAAGGAATTAACAGCCAAAAAAAATTCCAAAGATCGCTATTTACAACCAGCCTTTTTGATTAGGTTCATTTCGGTGGATTAAGGCCGAAATTCGATTACATGTCTTAAATTTGTGTTTTATTTAAAATTTGTTTTATTTATTGATTGAAGACTGTTTTAATTTCGTTTTGGAATATAAGCTCGAATAAAATGATGAGCTATTTATATTAATTTAAATGCAAACGCATTTACCTTTCCTAATCGTCAGCGCGCGATAGAGATAGACTTGAAAATTAATTTAAAAACAATAAAAATAGAGTAAATTGCGATACAGTTTTCAAATAATTTGCTATAATTTTTCAAACAAATTGCATTTGAAAGTACATTTTTCTCTCTATTTGACGATGAAAAAATAAATAATGTGCGATATATAGAAGTACAAAAAAAAAAGAAAAAAACAAAAAACAAAAAAAAAAAGCAATTTAACAAATTACAAAGACCATTTGGAAAATGATTTTTACAAAGACCATTTGGAAAATTATTTTTTCAAAGACTAAAATTTAAGACATAAAAAATCGCACGGAGTTGATCATACATTACGTACGCCATGAATTAGCCATGAATTAACATTAACAGTGTTATTACACGTAAAACTTCCAAGCGCCAAAAATTGCCTGCGACTCGTATTTGGTGTGAAACATTTATATGTATTCATTCCTGTCCTATTTATCTTTTTTTTATTTTTAATTGGCTTATTCCATTTTTCTTTTGCACGTGAAAATCTTACAAATTAAAATTAACTCTTTGGCAGAAATTGTTATTCATTTTCTTTCATTTTCATTAGTTATTATCCACCTGAAACTTACGTGTTATCCAAGCATTTCATTGGCTGTTCGAGAAAAGGCTTTTCCATCGTCAGATTTACTTCTAAACATTCGACAATATTACTTTTTACACCGTCGGATAGAGAAAAAAATGTACTTTTAAATGCAATTTGTTTGAAAGCTGTATCCCAATTTGTTTCAGAGTTATTAATTTTTTTTGTAATTTTTATTACTTTTTGTCATAGTGGCAACATAAGGTATCCATCTCTGTTGAAATTAAAGGGAAATACAGATTACTGTATAGACCAATCAGAACTCGAATAAAATGCGCATTAAACCAATAAAAACGTTCAGATATGCTTTTGATTTCCTACCCTGACGAGAACAATAACCATTTTTCCAAATGGTTAAAAAAAAAAAAAAAAAAAAAAAAAAAAAAAAAAAAAAAAATGCAATAAAACATAACAAAAGTTATCTTTAATCGTCTGTGTTGCCACCCTCAAAATGACGCCAGCGCTACGCACGAATACGCTTGTCCTTTATAATATAGATAAGTGTGAATAGAAAACAAAATAGACAGTGCGCTCAGATGAAAAATGCTTCAATTTGTTTTCGCAATTTGCTTTTCAGAGGGACAGAAGAAGGGGAAGGAGGATGTTGAAGGAAAAGTTTTCTGTTACAGTGAATCCTTTTCCCCGAAAATTCCATTTGAAGTCAACCCGCAACTCGGCCCGAACCCGACAAATAACTTTTGGCGAACCGCAACCTGACCGGAACCCGATATATTTCAATACGCTCCCGACCCGAGCCCGAAATACTTTCAACCCGAAACCCGAACCCGAAATGAAAGGAAAGTAAATCATGTTTAACCCATGGGGACGAGCGACCGGTATACATGCCGCGTAAGGTGCTCAGAATCCGTGATTATTCTCACCAGTAAATTTTTATTGTAAATTTCGCCTTATTCAATCCGAGCATTTTCCCGATTCAATTAGGCAAAAATTTCTGTTTTGAAAAATCGCTGATAAAAGATTAAAAATTCTGTAAAAGACGCTCGTCCCGAAGGGGTAATGCAATCATGAAAAGTAATCTGCATTTATATCCTGTGATACCAATTTTATCTTTTATATTGAAAAATGAACATATCTATGTTCTTTAATATCCAACTATAGTAAAACCTCTGAATAGCGAACATCCCGGGATCGTTGAATAGACTTCTGCATCGGGCCAGGTTGTCCTTATTATTATATATTTTTTTTCGTGTCGGGATTATTCTAATTTTCTTTCTGTGGACTGGATTTGCCCTAGAATAATTCTCGTGGCTCAGATTTTTTGCAAGTCGGGTTTTTGGGGATTTTCACAAAAAGTTTGTACTACAAAACTATCTTCTAGAAGAAAATGAAGCGTTCTTTAATATAAATGAGTATATATTCAATTTACTGCTTAAGAAATAAAATGCATATAAGAAACTTAATCATAGATTATTCTGCTTTTCGGTATTGGTAAGAACCATTTTTTCTTTTCCCGGAATATGAAAAATATTACTCACCAACATTTCGTTTTTAAAGCACACAAAAACACACATATCGTATTTGTAATAGTTTATGCACACATACATAGATTATGTGTGTATGGATTGTGGAATGTCCACTATTCAGAGGTAAAATCGCATAAATATATAAGTGTATTATGAAGTGAAAGTTGTCCGCTAAATAGAAGTGTCCACTTTCCATCAGTGTCAATTATGGCTGTTTTAATGTATATAGATTTTTAACGTGAAAAATGTTTTGGATTCAGTGTTGAATTCAGGGGGCTGAAATTTTATGTTTTCAACGTTCAAAAAGTACAATTCCCCCCCCCCCCCACCCCGGAATTCTATAATGTCCACTCCCGGAGAAAAGTGCCTGAATTCAACACTGTTTGGACTTTCTTTTGAAAAATCAGGTCAACCTGAACCCGACCCGCAAGAGTCAAAATTCCAACCCGAACCCGTAACAACGAAAATCAACTCGACCCGCAGCATAAAAGTAGAAGTCAACTCGAACCGACCCAATTCCGACCCTCAACGGAAAAATATAGCGCCAACCCGACTTGATGCAGGAGTCTACTACCCTCGATAGTAAACAAGTAATATAAAAATGTTTTTTTTAAAAGTCAATTCCTACTTAGGTCATCAAAGAAAAATTTAATATAATCCCTTAAGCTAATATTAGTTTTTGTTGCATTAAAATATCTCAATTTGTTGATTTTCTATAAGCAAGTAGGTTTACACTGGAAGTCTATGGGAATTTGGAGAAATATTAGAGATATCGCCAAGTTGGCGTCACTTTTGGTGACTCATTTTGGTCGCAAAACTTGGCGGTATTTGGCGACAGAACAAGGTTCGCCTTATAGGTATAGAGTTGCATTAAATGCTGTTCAATAACCAATGGCCGCCATTTTTTCTCCCATATAAAGCTAAATTTAATTAATTAAATTGAATTAATGAATTAATATTTGAAAAAAACTATATTAACATCAAGTGTCATCCACTACAAGTTTAAAAAAGTGTATTTGAACTTGAGTGGATGAATAATTAGTATCTATCTATCTATATTATAAAGGACAAACATATCTGTGCGTAACGCATACGTCATTGTGCGAATGGCAACATTTGAAATTTGAAATGAAATTTTGGTTTTGCAATTTTCGCAACAGCTAATTTTTAAACTTTTAAACATCGCACATTTTCAATTTTTACACCGTCGTATAGGGGGGGAAATGTACTTTTAAATGCAATTTGTTTGAAAGCTGTATCTCAATTTATTTTTGAGATATTAAATTTTTGTTGTTTTTAATACCATTTTTCTAATCGTGGTAACAAAAGTACTCCATTTCTATTGAAAGTAAACGGAAAATAGTCGAAAATATGAGATTACTGTATCTTTTTGTTGCTATTTTCTTATAAAACCTGAAAAAAAGTTGAAATTAAAATACGTGCTATGTCAACAATATCGTCTGTTATTTCGCGATTATGACGTCATATGCGTACTTTTCTATAGATGAAGTTTAAGACTGGATTGTAAAAGTGGATTGCTTTAGCAGATGCAAATGACGTCATTTTATAAAAAAGCGTGTAATTTAGTTCTTAAAACTGAAATATGTTTTGTAGAAGTGCGTCATTTTCACCCCAGCTGCTTCCTCAAGTTTTTATCCGAAATTATCTCGGCTAATAAAATTTTAATGCTATTCTTTAGGACATGCTACTATAATTTTATCAAAATAACATAATTTGCTTAATTTAATTTTTCATAATTTTATATAATCTATGTATTTACAACACAAGTGGGTTTTTTAGTCAGTGTCCCTGATCTTACTGCTGAATCAGTTTTACTAATACAATCGGACTTCGTTATTCCGACACCCGGTTTTCACGTCACTCCGCTTATCACGTCAGTTTTTCAAAGTCCCGAATTTCTGTATATGATTTTAGTGTAAAAAAACTCCGGATTTTACGTCTTTGAATAATTTCCAACTCCGAATATCCCGACGGTTTAGGAAAATTATCCATTTTTTATAATCCATCTTATAAGCACGGAAATTAAGCGGTAAGAAATGTCTTAGACAAATTTTTCACAAAAGTGTCTAAAATACCCAATGAGATAAATGGGAAATTTTACTTCAATTCTTTATCTGAATAACAAAACTCACACACTATGAATGATCCACTTAATCCCCAGATAGACGTATCAGTCTACTCGCGGTCTTCTTGTTTTGGCCAGGTGGCGCTTTCTTGTGGTTACATGGCATTTTTGATCCAACTAAAACCGAAGAATTGCGTTGCATTGAAACGATCAAAAATTATCTAACATCCATTTCTGAAACAACGAATATTGATTACAATTCTTTGTATAATATTGGAAAAAGAATTGTAGGAAGCACATCTAGGGATAAGCAAACCTTAATTCATCAATATTTCATGTAACGATAAAAAAACAAGTCATCATAAATCTGATTTTCATTCTTTTCAATTTTTTTGTGTTTATTTGGTTTAATAATAATGTTTTATTGCTTAAAACTGCAAGAACAGTTAGGAATTTAAAATTGTCTTAATTTAATTAAAAGTACAGCTTTTTATAGACATATTTTTCTCCAACTCCGGTTACCGCGACACTCCGCTTATGACGACACTTTTCTCTGGTCATTAGAGTGTCGTAATAACGAGGTTCGACTGTATATATATATATTTTACTGAAAGTTGTTCATTTATAGATGTGATCGCATTAGCTGTTTTTTTTTAAATACCCCCACTTTTATATTTTAATTTTAAAAGCATTTTATGAAATTTCTTCAAAATGGTGAAAATTAGATAGCTTTCATTATTGCAGAGAAGAGAGAAGTAATGAGGTTTATTTATGTTTATTCATGCCATTTTCTGATACAAATTCAAAATGGTTGATAAAAATTGTTGTATAGGGTTTAGAGGCGAGAAATCCCATTAAGGACATAATATTTTGAACGGAAAATGGCATACTGCTTTTGAAAACACGTATTTTTCCTGATAAAATTTCCATTTTGTTTTTTCTTCTGCATGTGTACTAAGTTTCAGGCACTAGGCGAAATGCTTATTTAAGTGAAAATGAAGTTATATTTTAAAGAAACGACCACTTTCTTAGATAAAATTGAACATTTTAACACAAATGCGCCTAAAAACCCCTAAATTACGGAAATTTTTACTCCCCGGTACTGAGATTAAAATCTCAAGTTAAGAAGTGCGTCTGTCTACATAAAAGATGTTGCTGACAATAGTGACTTCAAGTTTTGAGTTAAAATGATCAAACAAAATACATTTTTTTTTCTTTAAATGATGAATACGGATATGAGAAGTGCTTATGTAAATTTTGAGAAGGTGAAAAGGATGCCGGGTTTAGATTTCATCCGGAAAAAATTCTATAATCGTGTCAAAATCGAATAAATTTTGCTGTTATTCATCCTGGAATACGAAGCATAAAAGCCTCAATTGATAACCTCATCCTAATAACTGATAATAATTGTATTTTACTGATTACGTGTTTATATTATAAAAGACAAACGTATCTGTGCATAACGCTGAGGTCATTTTTCGAATAGACGAATAGCAACACTTCACGATCAAATTTCGGTTTTGAAATTTTCGCTACTGCAATTTTTTAAACTTCTCACCATCGTATATTTTCAATTTTCGTCGCATAGGGGAAAAATCTACTTTCAAATGCAATTTGTTTAAAAGCTGTATCTTAATTGACTGATTTATTATTTTTTTAAAATAATTTTTAAGCATGATATTTTTAAGTTTATCTTATCACTTGCCAGCTTCAATACATAGTAATGATAAACATTTTGTACATAAAGTAACAAGCATTGTTCAGCATTTGTTTCTGACTATTTTTGCATGACGGAATTAATACTTCCTTTATAAACAAATAAAATAATATTATTAAAAAAAACGCTAAATTTATATATTTGTAATCGAACAGTTGAAATTTTTTGACAGCCAAATAGGAAAAAAAAAAACAACTTTCAAATGGAATTTGTTGGCAAAGTGCATCTCAGTTTACTGATTGTCTATAGTTTTAAAAATAATTTTCAAGCGTGAAATATTTTTTAATTTATCTCTATTGCGTGGAGCTTGATTACGAGAGATTAATCCGTTTGCCCTTAAAACAACATAAGGGATTCATCATTTTCTTACGACTAATATCCATTTAAAAAAAACTTTCCTATGAATAAATAAATGAAACAATATAAATAAAACACAAATTTAACAGACATGCAATTGAACTACGCGCTTAAAGCTCTATAATTATCAGAATATAAAAGGATGCCGTAGGTAGGAAAATCTTGGTCAAATAACTCTTAGCATGCGGCTAATAAGAAAATGTCGCTTTTGATAAATTTCAAAACTTTATTTGATTGTAATATAAGTCATATTTCTCATATGATAAATGCTTTTTTAATGTTAGTGGGCAATCGAAAAAAAATATTGCATATAAAAAATTATTAGTTTTCAATAAAAAAAAAAAAAAATGTTTTCACATATGTTCTGTAACACGGGAAGCCCTGGTACGATCCCCTAGTTTTATCAACGATTAAAAATTTGAACAAGATATATATATAGGGAGAGTGTGAACTAATAGTAGGAACTGAATAAATAAAAAGAATTTCTATTCGGAAATTGCGCTCTTAAGAAAACGAAACAAAACCCTATTTCTCTGATGATTTTCATGAAGCGTGAAACAAAAGCTGCGTTTACTGTTTTAGAAAATTCGGTACTAGATGCACAGAAATATTCATTCCATCGTCTAGGTAAGCGTATTAGTTCAACAGAAGGCTTTCTAGCTGTCATTTTTAAACACGAAACTGATTTGTCACGAAATATTTCAAACAAAGAAAAAAATGCGTTAAAAATTAGAATCAAGGCGTAGACAAAATGTCAAGGTTTAAAATGTCAGAATTTACGCATTTGCTAAACATAGAGAAATTAAAATAAAACGGAAATAATTTTTTAAGGCTATTTTGAGAATAAGGAATATCTTGAAAGAGAAAGATTAGTTACAATCAATAAAATTTCCAATGTGAAATCTCGATTTTGGCTTACGGCTTAAGGGGGCAGCAACAGTTACGAAATCACATGAAAAACAGCTGATATTGATGCACGTTTTCTCAGGAACTGCTAAAGTAATTTCGGCACTTTTCTGTTTTAGATTTTTTTTTTTTTTTAAACCGTGCAAATTGGGCTTAGGAAAGTGAGATTGTTGCCAAATGATATAAACCACTATGAAAACAAACCTGATGAACTTTTATGCTGCTTTATACATGTATTTATAGAGTGTGATTCATAAATATCGAAACAATGGGCTATTTTCTTAAATATTGCCACTAGACCAGTGGTTCCCAACGTGGGGCGCACGCCCCACAGGGGGGCAATTTGACATTTTAGGGGGGCAATTTCAGATTTTTTATTAACCCGTTTTCGGTCAGTTTTTGGTTTTTATTTTATTTTATTTATTTATTTTTCAATAAAAGAGATGTTGTAGACTAAATATAGAAATAATATGTTAAAATTTAAAATAAAAACAAATTTTGAAAAAGTTCCCAACTAAAAATTTAAAACAACATACACCCGGAATAATTATACAATTTTGCTTTAATATTTAAGCACTTTATATATAATATATTAAAATAGTTTTACAATTTTTCTGGTTAAAATGTTATTTTATTATTACAGACCTTCTTTTTTTTTTACTGTTTATTGAAAGAAACTTGCATTTCTATTGACAGTGCAATATGTCATATGCAAAAACTTTTACATATGAAATTACTTATAAGGAGTATCTAAAATTGACTATGTTCAACACAGTTAACCTAAAATATATTTGAAATACCTAAACAAGATACAGCTTTTATTAAATTAATAAATCTCAAAATGCGAGTATCGCATAAGGAAATGGGTACTAAGTAAAACTTCTTCTGGCTGTTGTGCCGACCACATACATAATCATACATCATGACATATGTTTTTAAAATTTAAAATCGGATAATATATGGTGGCCAACTAATGATAATGGTTATGAAAGAAGAAGTAATCAAAGAGGTATGTTATAAGGTGAAAGAAAATTGGATATTGTAAAATGATAAAGGCGAATTCAGAAATTCTACTTGTGAATTATATTTTTTATATAGCCTCGATGTTAAAAAAATATCAGAACTAAATTCAATAATAAATGTATCAATTCTCACAAAAATTTGATCCTTTTGATAAGTTAAAGAATGTGAAATGACCTATCAAAGTTAATACTCTTTTAGACTTTCTCCATGTGAATATGTTAATTTTTATATATATAATAAGAATGTTATGTTACAAAAGGGAGAATGTGAGTGTGTGTGTGTGGGGGGGGGGGGGCAAGAAGATTTTAAAGAGGCTTAGGTGGGGCGCGGCCAAAAAAAGGTTGGGAACCACTGCTCTAGACACATACTTCCTATTGCAAAGTTTAATAAAAAAAGGTGCACAAATTAATGACATAAGGTGCAATTCTATGGAGGGGTTTATTTGAGAAAATACAAAAGCTAAATTTTTATACGGCCCCCGTAGAGTAAAATTCCCAATTAGGAAATTATTCATTATCCATTCCTGAATTAAACACAAAAAAACTCATCTCGATATCTTCAAAATTCGCAGAGATATTAAAATCTAAAATTCGTGACTTACACCATTTATCCATGCCTCTGAGCAACGAGTTTTTGACTCATTTGAATGCAAGATAGGAATCATCTATACATTGTACATTATTAAAAGTCGATTTAAGTGCCTCTCCTTTGGACATAAAATAGCAGCGTATAGATTTTACGTTAATCTGGTTTCAAACTAAGCTGGTGGTCTGCAATAGAGGTCTGCACGGGTCGAAATATCTAGGTCCGGTCTCGAACCGATCCGTATGAAAAAAAGTTTGACCCGGCCTGGAAAAAAGTTCAAATTATGTTCCGGCTCGGCCTGACTGAATTTCTACATCGTTTTTTATATCGATATGGTTAAAAATTGTTTCATATGGAGGAGTTCTGACCAAAAATATTTATTAGCTCCCGGGACGGTATGCTATTTCTTTCTCCCAGCTTATTTTGTCTCCAAAAAATAACGTTAGCTTACAGAAGGCAGCGATAAACAAAGCAGATGTATCATTGTGCGATTAAATGCTCAATAGCAATTTTTTTAATTTCTAAGTATCGCACATTTTAAATTTTTATACCATCGTATTGGAAAAAAAAAGTACTTTTAAATGCAATTTGTTTGAAAACTGTATCTCCATTTATTTTTGAAATATTAATTTTTTTGTAGTTTTTAGCACCATTTGTTTAATTTTGGCAACTCAAGTACTCCATTTCTGTAGAAAGTAAAGGGAAAATAGTTGAAAAGCACGAAAAATAGCAGTTATATCTTTTTGTTGCCATTTTCTCATAACAACCGAAAGAAAATGTAATTAAAATACGTGCTATTTTGGAGAAATATAAACGAATAATTTCGTTAAAACATGGATCTATTATAAATTATATTTAATTTTAAGTATCTGTAGACGCTTTCAGTGTGACCTCAGTCATGACATTTTGGTTGGAAACTGACTGCAAACAAACGGTTGCTATGCGTTATTTCTTTTTAAATATAAATCGTGGAAAATGTTACCAGTACATATCAAGTATTAAAACACTTAGATGTGAGATATAGATATGAGATATAGCTGCAACACACAAACAAAATAGAAAATACAACATAGCAACCGTTTGTTTGGAGTCAGTTTCCAACCAAAACGTCATGACTGACGTCACGACTGAAATCGTCTATATTAATGTTACAAACAAATGAATGCCTATGAATCATTAGATATCCGTTTTTTTGTCGAGTTTCTTTAATGACGGCATCTTTTTGCTGCATTTGTGTATTATTTTACGATAGTGACATCCTTATGCATGCTTTACTGTAGATGTTTAAGAATGGATCGTAAATGTAAAATGCTTAAGCGGATGCAAATTACGTCATTTTAGATAAAATAAAAGTGTGTGCTTTAAGTCTTAAAATTGAAATAGGTTTTGTACTATTTATATATACATATATTTTTTTTTCCATTGGGGGCGACACTAAATTCTGAAAAAGCAGAATTCCTGTTTCTAGTTATAGTTTTTCTTTTTTCATGTTTAAAATTATTATTTTTAAAGAAGCGCCAAAAGCCGTGATTATTTGTTTTATTAATGAATCGCTATTTATATGTAAATGTTTCACTTATCCTTTAACCTTTAACTGATATCACAGAAACTGTCACATAACTAGTGTGAAGCGGTCTGTGAGACCGTTCCATCGAAAGATGAATAAAAGGCACGATTAACTTATAGAATGGTGTTTTTGTACTAAACTTTTTGTATAGGACTGTTATAATTAAAATTCACCTATTCAAAAATATCTGGTGATAGTACTAAAGTTCCAAACGGAACAAAATTTCGGTAGTGTTTGTAGTTAAACTGAAAATTTGCTAGTTAAACTATAAAAATTCAAAAAAGCCGATTGAGAGACCGGTAACATCAGTTAAAGGTTAATATCGTTAATCATAGTCCATGTGTTGGAGACTTTGCAAAATGCTATACAGTAAAATCTTTTAAGGCGGAATCACATAAGAAAGAAAAAAATGCGTTATAGACAAGTTCTCTTCTTAGGAGTTGTAAATGTAGTCTATTTTTTTTCTCAGGTATTATATTCATTTTGCATGGTTAACAGATTTTTCCGTGTAAGAAACGATTCCGTCATAGGCAGTTCTTTTTCGCTAGATTTACTGCATTTTAATTTTTTTGCCTTAAAATCTACTGTCCTTTTAAAAAATGAATTTTAAAGTTTTATTGTAAAACAATGGCCATTTAAAAATATATGCATTTTTAGTAAAAGTTTTTGGGCTGACCCAAATTTTACTTATTTTTGCACAGATTAGGTCAGTCAGACACAATGATTTTAATACGGGTTGTGTCGAGACCGGGACTGAAAATATCGCCCCGTACAGACCTAGCAAGAAGGAAGCCAGTCCTGGTTCGGTATGAAAAAATACGTTAGGCGCGGCCTGGCTGAGTCCCCAGAAAAAGTCGCCAGTCCCGAACCTGGACCGTCCTGGCGCCAGAATACAGACATTTTTAACGGCCTCACCGGGACGATAAAAAGTCTGAAGTTGTGAGGGCTGAAATTATGAAAAAACTCTTAATCGGCATGTTAGAAAAAGCATTGTTTTAAATTACGCATTTAACATTTATTTACAGACATTTAAATAGTACAGAAAGCAGGTGGAAAGGGCAAAAGTTAAACTGAATCGGAAGTTTAAGCTACAGAAAAGTGTTACTTTTTCACGTGCAATTTTTTAAAAAGCTTTAAACATTTTATTAACAGCAAATCTTTGTTTTAAACTTTAAATGCGTTTTTCTGCATGATTTTTTTTTTTTTTTTTTTTTTTTAAACCATTTTTCGCCTTTAAATTATTGTAAGTCGAGAATCGTTAAATAAAAAAGGTGCAAACTTGGAATATATATTTTTTGATTATTTTACATTAATTTTGTTTTGACAAAATTTAAAAAAATATTTACTTTTGAAAATATGATTAAAAAAAATAAGTTACATCTTTTTTAAATAAAGATTTAGTACCTGGTACACCGAGCACCACTCGGTGATTTTTTTATTCTGCGATCATATTGCATTGAAAAAATGTTATTTATTTATTATTTAAGCGTATTTACTTCTACATGAAAATGTCATTTCTACTTTCTAAAAATAATAATAACACATACTAAATATTCGTTTTTTGAGCTTTTTATTTATTGATAAATCTATATCCCTTTCTTAGTACTTTCTAGTAAACCATTTTGTTACGTATTTCTGCAGTCTTTTAAATACTAAGTTGATTGGTTTTTGGTGTATTTAATACTTCTTTCCATATAACATTATGAGTGTGATGAGGATTTTCTATAGGTAGAAGTACCTTTAATTTGTTTTGCCTCTTAACCCTGGAAAAAGCAACGCAGAGAATTCCATGCATAAAAACAGGTGTCTGTAAGTCGACGCCAACAAATTCGAAGGTCTGACCTTGAGATTTATGTATAGTTACTGCAAATACCTCACAGGAATTGATGTCTTTGCATCGTGCATCCAAGCTGACCTCTGCTTGAATCAAGAGTTATTCGCGGAATATGTACTCCGATACCTGAATATTCTCCTGTGATTATTTTTTGCTTTGATTATGTTATTGCAAAGACCTTTAACAATTAGCCTTGTTCCATTGCAAAGGCCTTCTGAAACATCTGAATTGCGCAATAATGTTATTATTGCGTTATTTTTAATCTTTAACTCATGAGGTGGTAAATCAGCTATTTCGATGGAATTGAGAAATTCCGTCGTAAACTGGATTGCTCCTTCAGGTTGATCGTTGATGGAATCTTAGCTGTGGTAGATTTTATACTCTCCAGGAAGCTTCTCAATAATTTCGGCGTTAATCTTGCTGACATCCTTATTTAATGGCGCAAGGATAGCTCGATCTTTCATTTCTTCATAACTTCCTTTCTTTAAGCAATTCCCAAAGATTTCATCAATGAGATGACCATTTGAAAGTATATCTACGAGTAATTCGATTTCACCCATCGCGTTCTCAGGTAGCTCCCCATTTCCAAGTTTCAAAAGATATTTGGCAAATTCTCTTTGTTCCGGATCAACGGGCATATTATCTGTTAGTCACTTTTTTTTTATTGTTAAATACGATATTTCACTTCTGTTTGCTGGTAGTTGGACGAGTAGACATTGACGGAAGTCTCCTCCTAGGACCACAATCTTTCCACCAAATGGTAAAATTGGATTTCCAATAGAGCGCAGCAATTGATCTATGCTGTGCAGTAAGTATTTTGGCAGCATAGGAGCTTCATCCATCAAACATACATCAACTTTGCTGAGTTCGACTGCTTTAGCGGATCTAGGTTTGATGTTGGAAATTGAATCCGATGTCAATGGAACTTTAAGTCCAAAAGTCTTCTGTGAAGTACTTCCATCAGGTAGCAGAATAGAAGCAATCCCAGTGAATGCATGCACTTTACTTTATGCTTTTGTCCTGAAAGGATGTAATAAAGAGTTTTGTATACAAAAGTCTTTCCAGTTCCTCCAGGTCCATCAATAAAGAAAGATTTTGATCTAGGGGTTGAATCGTTTACTGAATGTAAGATGGTATCAAACATTTCAATTTGTCTCCCTTTAAAAAGATGATACACGTGTTCTCCAATAGAAATAGGCTCATTGGTGTTCATTGTTTCTTTATTTAACGTTCTCGTATCCATCAATATCGTCCATACCAAGTTGATGAACCCAGTATCGGAAATTCCCACCTCTAGTAGCTTCTAAATTTAATTTGAATGCGATAATTCGATAAGCAAGCTTATCGTTTCTCGGATGAAGTCTTCAGCCAAATTTGTCTTAAACATTTCCCATAGGCGTCTTGGATTTTCAGGAGATCCAAAAATGAGAATCTGTGTAAACAGCGTTCTCATGACTTTAGGCATCTTCGACATAGCAGATTCTCGCAGACTTTCAATCCATTGTTGGTCATCGTAAGTTAGTCCACGAACTAAACAAACTTGCTTATATGATGCGTATGTAATGCCATCAACTGTTAGCATATCTTCGAAGCTTGTTGCATTCTTAACATGGTACAGCAACAGTCGTAAGTGGTAGAGTTCTGGTTGGGAGATGAAATTTACATTATGTATTCGACCAATAACGCGCAAACTGCGACTTCTCTGCATCCATTTGCTGGATTTTCCATCCCATTTGAAGTATTCAGGAAGTTGCCAATAGTAGTGATACATAACTTCTTGAGAATTTCCGTTCGGAAGATTACTTTCTTCTGTTTGTTTTAAGCCTCGATTATGCCGGAAATATGCCTCTAATGTTGATCCTTTCTGACCTGTATCTGCTAAATCTTCTTGTGCTAGATCAATGTTTGCAATTCGAAATTGACCTGGTAAATGGTTATCTAAGCATTGAACAGAATGGCTTTTCTTTTAAATATCGTTGCCAAATAATCACCAACATGCTTCTGGTGGAGTAATACGTCGACCTTCAATATAGGTGTCAACTTCATTGTACATATATTTTCTTTGGTTTTCAACGATCTTTATTGTTGCACAATCATGTCCTCTGTAGATATATTTGTAGAGATATTTTACAGCACGAATATTTCCTACTTATTCAACGCTTATATGACACATGTATCTCTTCAACAGATAAGCATTGTATGGAGCTACGTGACGGTTATCTCTTGTTAGTTTGAAATCATTTATATCCTTTCGATAAACAGCATGCTCGTGCGAAAATTCTAAACTATGTTGATCCAACTGTGGATTATATCTACGTCGATAACTTGGTTTTTCATCCTCCGCTAAAGATGTGATTTCGTTAAACATTTTAGGGTAGTTGAAGCGACATTTCATGCACCCATTTGTATTAATCATACACGGTGCATTTGGGTTTAGTTTCCCGCATGGATTGTGAATCATCCATTTTACCACCAGATTTCGTAATTCATGATCATTATTAATGGGAATTTCTGCTGAAATCAGGTCATCAAGTTCCTCTGAGTTACGGATTCTATCTTCAGGAGTCATAATCAGTAGCAGATGCATATGTGGGAGGTCACGTTTCTAGAGTTCTATTATATAAACGTAAGCAGCAACCTTTCCAAATACTTGTATTTTGTCCCATTCTTCAATAACGTCATCGAATTTAATTTTACAAACTCTAGCAACGTCTATCTTGAGCAGGTTGCTCATGTATTATTCCATTTTTCAAGACAGCTCTTGATGCCTCTTTAATTTCTGGCCATTCAGGATTCGATGTCACAGTGATAAAGAAATCTAGCGATCCATATCTGTAGACAATGGCCATCTCATCTTCGAACTGTTCAACATAGTATCACGTCGATCCAATGAATGAAGATGGTAGTGTTATCTTTTCACCAACAACAGCATTTTTCTTTTCAACGAGTGCCTTAATAATGTGGGTAACCCCAGAATATTGGCTAGCAATATTTTTTTTAAAATTAACCTTGATCCATTGGATGCGATCGCGCTCTACTCTGATGTATGTATCAACGAGGTATTGCTGGAAAAGCCGACCACCAAAATGCAAAGCATTGAAGTGTATTTGGCGCAAATCTGCACCTATAATAGCTGATTCTGGAGGAAGGTATTTAGTAAGTTCAAGTCGAAAAGCAATTCTATATTGTGCGAATTCTAGTCGAGTAAGATGCTGACGACTTGTATAAGGTGTTTGCAATTGTAGATCCACAGAATAGCCAAAGATTCCTTTGGGGTAAAATAGTGGATACGTGAATGGTTATATCCGTTTATAAAGATTACCCAAATTGACAATTTTTTCTACGTTGATATACTACCATTTCGTTATCTGGAAAGCTTTGCTCGGCGTTGAGTGTAAGCACGGCGCATGCATCATTAGTCATAGGGACATTGAATCTTCTGTAATCAACATTCTTTTGCATTGTTAACAGAAGTTTGACATATGGAGCATTTATTCCTTCTGCTTTAGCATGTCGATTCACTTCTTCTTCAACTTCTCGCATCATCATAAATGATTGTGCACATATATTTTGAGACCGAATAATATGCTCTAAAAGTTCCATTAAATTTCGCCTGATTCCAAGGTTGAGAGGATAATAGAGTCTTTCGTTAACAGCATCTTCTGAACTTAAAAAATACATCGGACCATATTGCGGCGGTTTGAATTCGTCTTCGTTGTTTTGCGTTGGATGAGCTGCCATATTCATTTTATGATAAACTTGTCCGAGGGAGACAAAGCTGTAAATACCATGGCTGTTAATTGTTCGATCATTATGTGCCTTAAATAAAGCCAAAGCAAAGTATGAATTTAAATTGCGAAATATTTTGTGCAAATTTTCAGCAAATGGATGGCATTTTAAAAAGAGACGCACCAATTCATTTGGAAATATGGAGAAGTCGAGCTTAATTCGTCCATGTAAGCAGCAGTCGCCAAGTGAGTCCTTGTTAATTTGATTAGACACACGTTCTTCTGGAAAATAAATTGCTTTTCAATGAATACATTCAATGTTAAAAGAACCCAATTTTTGGTATGTTGCTTCTTTGTTAACTGCGCACTTCCATGTTCGCATTTGTTTCTTTACTAAAATTTCAGGCGTCTTATGTTACTGCGTTTAATTTAACATAACTCCGCGTTTCTGAATCTAATGAACTCAATAATCTATCAGTAACAATTAATTCATCAAGCGTATCAAAATCATTTACTTTCCCAAGCTCACAATAAAAATCTCAATTCGCTCGGATTCTGCTTGCAAATTGTAAATGGTTTTCATTTTTCATTCTTTTTGCCATAAGGAAATTTTCCAGACAAGCTTCCGGTGTAGGTTGAAATTCTTTTAAAATTAAAGCCTTAACCTTCGAATAACTCTTCATTTCATTTGTATTTACATAAACTAATAAATGTGCCGCGCGTTCACCTACTAAATTTAGTAAAATTTCAACTTTTAACTCCTCCGCAACATTTTTCATTTAGAATGCTTTTTCGAGCGAACTAGAAAATAAATTCCACGCTTCCGGTTTAGAAGGAACTGGCATACTCAGAGTTCTAATACTTTTAATATGGGATTTTTGTCCATCTCTTCCCGGGTCAGAATTTTTATTATCAGATTGAATCTTCGCCATTTCTAACTGGTCTTTTATGACTTCTAATTTTGTACGCTCTAACTCTAGTGCAGAGTTTTGTTCCGTTTTCACATTTTTTTTTTCAGTTTTAAGTATCTCGGCTTCACGTTTTTCTTTTCTATTCTGTCTGATACCGTAGTATTTAAAAATTCTTTTATGAATTCAGTATCCTTAGCATATTGGTCGCTTCCCTCAGTGAGTTTTTTCAAATCTATAATTCTGTGCTCAGCCTCAATTTTTAGGCCTAATTCAATTGCGACTACAACCAAATCCTCTTTTCTCAAATTTCTAATGCTAAATATTTTTCTTTTTACTTTTAAACACTTTTATTATAACTTCTACATATAACAAATACTCTCATCTTAAATAAATAAACCAAGCAATAAATATCATAATATAAATCGCATCTTTCCTCTGATATGCTTAAATCAATCTCATAATAATAAGTTATATATTTTTCTCTCGTCTACTTAAATCTATATAGATATGGCTCATATCATGTCAAATCATCCAATGTCCCTTATGTCACAGATTTTTATGAAATTTTTTCAATAAAAAGTATGTTATGAAAAATAGTTAAAATAATTTTTTCAGAATTTTTAAGTAAAAACTGAGGTTAAGGGGTCACCTTGATATTTGACCCAAAGAAACAAAATGGCGTCGACGGACAAAGTGACTTATAACTTTGTAAGTATTATAACTTTTGTTTTTAATGACCAATACAGTTAATTTTGGTATTGTTGGAAAGATAAAAGTATCAGCTATTAAATAAAACTATTAAAATGCAAAAAATATACATAAAACTATTACAAATTTGTAATAAAAGCAGTTTTAAAGAATTTTTTTTTGTAAATTTCAATAATTTTTTGCATTTAAACTACAAGTTTCATCACCCTAATTTTTTTTCACATAATGCTAAATACCATCTTTTTCAACATAAAAAAAAATCAAAAGGGTGTTTGTTGTCTTTTGTGCTTAAAAAAATAAACAAGAAAAATGAAGAAAACACACAAAAAACATAATTGATTTCATAATATGCTTATAAAAAAATGAAAATTTCATAATATTTGTATTTGTTTCTCAGACGATAATATTTTTATAAATAACTGCATAATTAATATAATTTATGATGCTTGAGCACATTGTTGAAAATCAAAACAAGTATATTTTGATGATTGATATATTTCTCCAGTGAGGTTGCAATGATTGTTATTTTAAAATGTTTTTAAAAGTAATACTTATTATAACTATATTTATCAACAGAAATATAACTGCTATGATTTGGCAACAGTTTGATAATTGTTCTGATTTTGAGTTGGGATAGAAATTTCTATTAGAACAAATTTAATTTTTTTTCTTTCAAATATGCTTTTCTGATATCATTCATGTTTTAGAAAGTAAAAAAAAATGTAAGTAATACTCATTATAATCCTTTCTGGCAACAGAAGTTTAACTTCTATGTTTTGGCAACAGTCTGATAATTGTTCTGTTTCTGAGTTCCAATTCAGAAATTCCTAGACAATCTTATTTTTTCTAAAAGTGTTCTGATCTTATAGGTAGTAGTTAATTGTATATTTTTGCGACATTCTTTATCAAAGATCATTGATTAATTAGATTTTAAAAAACAAAGTATGCTGCAATCAGTTCTATTCAGTCAGATTTCAATTTAGAACACATTATGGAGAAAAAGTGTTCTATAGGTTTTGTATCAACAGATGGGTGTCAGAATAAAGCTAATAGCAGTCAAGAAATTGATTTCATAGATTTATCAAATCTGAGTGAAACTGATATTGAATTATTGAAGCTGAGAAGTAATTGTGAAAATATTGATAGTATTTGTTCTTATCTTCAAAGTCTCTATTTAGGAACATTTGAAAATAGACAACGAATTTCTTGTTACCCTTTTAAGAAGCATGGTAAACGAAGTATTAAAAAGTCTTTGAAACCTGTTTCTTTAACAATGTCAAAGAAATATAAAGCTCTTAAACTTATTCCAGGTACTAAGCTTTGTATAACATGCCGTAAGGCCATTTTAACTCCTATGTTATATAACTTTCCAGAAGAGTGTATGTCTGGGAATGAGTTTGAAGATCCAGAATATGTACCAGGTCCATCTAGAACTCTGGAAAAACTTAATTAAAGTTGTGAACTACTTGATCTCTCACCATTTAAGGTTACTAAAAGAAAACCAGACCAACGTCCAGAATATATTCGAACAAAGTCTCGTAAATTAGCTTTAAAATTCCAAGAAACTGCACAGAAGTGCTGCATGTGTCTATGGAAAATGTTTCAGAACCAAGTGGCAGTAATGAATGCATTGATTGTAACATTTTAATGCAAAAACTCAAAGAGAAACTTAGTACAAGTTGTATTAAAGAAAAACTGCAAATACTTACTTTAGTGCCCGCATCTTGGAGCATAGAAAAGACTCGAACATTTTTTAACACTACTGAATACATGGTAAAAAAATCTAGGAAATTATTGAAAGAAGATGGTATTTTGTCAAAAGGAAGCAAAAAAGTAGGGAACAGAATAAGCAAAAAAGTAGGGAACAGAATAAGCAAAAAAGTAGAAGCACGTGTCCAAGCCTTTTACTATGATGATGATATTAGTCGCGTTTCTGCTAATAAGAAAGATTGTTTATCTATCCCATCAGAAGAAGGCAAAAGAGTGTACAAATCCAAAAGACTTATTTTGCACAATCTGAAGGATGTGTACTTAGCATTCAAAGAAAAACATCCTTCTGACAAAATTGGCTTAACGAAGTTTTGTGAACTTCGCCCAAAAGCAGGGTTGGAAAAAAACCGGGTTTTTTTGTAAAAAACCAAAAAAACTGGTTTATTTGGTTTAAACTAGGTTTTTTTGGTTTAAACCGGGTTTTTTTAAATATAATTTCCTATTGCATACAGATGCATATCTGTTGATAAAATAAACATTTTTGGATACTATATAAGTAATATAACTTTTTAAACTATTTAAATTAAATAATTACAGTCAATTATATATAAAATTGAAATCATTTCTAATTTAAACATTATTAGTAACAGCTATGTTTTATGTTCAAAGTAAATTGATCGTATGAAGAATCCTTTGATTAATAATATAATAATCAATCAATCAAACATTTGATGCAGTTTTATGAATATAATATATTATTCTGTGGTTGTTATTATTATTTTTTTAATATCCAAATACTTCTGTTTATTTTGTTTTCTGAGTGATAACTCCAAGTGTCCAAGTCAACATTTTTGCCCATTCGATTCAGCAACTAAGAAAAGATTGATTGGTATTATTGAAATGCTATAACTAACACTCAATTTTTGTAAGCTGTGTTATACAATTTGATATCTTAAGTTACTCTTTTAAATTCTTTAATTTTCTTCCTCAATCCCTATACAGAAAATTTTTCTTTTACAACTTAACCAAAATCTTAAACATCATTCTATTTTGTTATTAACTGCTGTAAATAATCTGCATTTTTTAAATGAAAATATTTTATGCTAAATATTGAATATTATTTATCTACTTTATCTTTTCTAATTTCACGTTTTAAAAAAAATCTTTAGGGTACCATAAATGTTCATCAGCACATGCTAATTTTCATTCTACATGCATAGGCTCATTACTAACATGACCTAGGCTCATTATGTCTCATGTTGACTGCTGGGATGAAGGGTTAAAAGTAGAAATTACTTCTATCTATAATTTAAAATAATTAAATTACAAAAAAGAGAAAATATTATATTAGATTTTTAAAAAAAAAACCAAATGGTTTTTTTGACAAAAAAAACCAATTGGTTTAAACCGTGGTTTAAACCATGGTTAAAACCACTTGGTTTAAACCGTGCCAACCCTGCCCAAAAGAATGTGTTACTGTAAACAACCGCGGAATAAATAACGTATCTGTATGTATCTATCATCAAAATGTGAAACTGATGATGCATGCTGTAAATTTAAAAGAATCATATATTGATCTCTTACAGAAGTTTGTTTGCAACTAGAACTGGAATTACTTACAAGTTACTTACTAGAACTGGAATACTTACAAGATGCAGAAAATGTTATTTTTAAGCAATGGGTCCAAACTGACCGGTCTTCTTTGGACACATTAATCAAGAGTGTTGATGAATTTGTTGAATCCTTGGTCCAAAAGCTGCAGAATTTGACACAGCATCATTATATATCCAAATCCCAGAGTTGCCATTTAAAAGCAAGCAAGGAGACATTAGTTGAAACTTCATGCATCATTATTGTAGATTTTGCTGAAAACTACACATGTTTGCTTCAAGATGCCGCACAAGGTTTTCATTGGCAGAACATTCAAGTTTCTCTTCGCCCATTTGTTGTGTATTATAAAACAGAAGATTGCATTAATACAATATCAATGTGTTGTATAAGTGATTGTTTGAAACATGACACAAACACATTCTATGCTTTCCAAAAAACTGCTCTCGCCTATGTGCAGGGAAAACTACCACATATACAACATGTTATATATTTCAGTGATGGCAGCTCAGCACAGTATAAAAACTTCAAAAATTTTGTAAATTTGTGTTACCATAAGCAAGATTATGGACTAACTGCAGAATGGAATTTTTTCGCCACTAGTCATGGGAAAAATGTATGTGATGAAATTGGTGGTACTATAAAACGTTTAGCCACAAGGGCAAGTCTGCAACGTTCATATGATAATCACATCTTAAGTGCAAAAGATTTGTTTACATTTGCAAAAGTTCATGTAGCAAAAAAAAAAAAAAAATATATACACATATCATATTACGGCGGAAGAAGTTATAAAATTTACTGAAATGTTAGAAAAGAGATATGAAAATATTTCTACAATTCCTGGGACAAGGATTAATCATTTTTTCCAACCATTGGATGAAAGCAGATTGTTGATAAAACGTGTTTCATGATCTAATAAATCCTTTCAAATTTCCTTAGGGCTTCAAAAGAAAGAAATCACTATTAAAGAAGAAAAATTTGTTGCAGTTATTTATGACAATCAGTGGTGGCTTGGAAAAATATTAGAAGTTAGTGAAGTACACCGAGATGCAAAAATCAAATTCATGAGACCAAGTGGACCTTCCTCATCTTATTCATGGCCTAACCATACTGATGTTTGCTGGATTCCTTATGAAAATATTTTAATGAATGTGCCTGCCCCATGCACAAGCACCAGCACTGGACGTTTATACACGTTTGACTCGGATATTATTTCATCTATTCAGAAAATGTTTAAGAATAATTAATAATTGCTAATAATGTTCGAGATGAAAGTTGGTTTTGTAAAGAATTATAACTATTCATTGTATATTAGTTAAAAGCCACAAAACTAAGCTTTATTAAATAAATGAGATCCTTTCAGTTTACTTACAAAAAAAAAAAAAAAAATAAAAATAAAAATAAAGACAAGAAACACCCTTTTGATTTTTTTTTATGTTGAAAAGAATGGTATTTAGCATTATATATAAAATTTAAAAAAAATTTAAAAAAAAATTTAAAAAATTACAATGATGAAACTTGTAGTTTGAATGTAAAAAATTATTGAAATTTGCAAAACAAAATTCTTTAAAAATACTTTCATTGCCAATTTTTAACCAGTTAGTTTGTTATTTTTAGTATTTTAATAGTTTTATTTCATAGCTGATACTTTTATGTTTCCAATGACACCAAAATTAACAATATTGGTTCATAAAAACAAAAGTTATAGTATTTACAAACTTATAAGTCACTTTGTCCGTCGACGCCATTTTGTTTCTTTGGGTCAAATTTCAAGATGACCCCCTAACCTGAGTTTCGACCTAAAAATTCTGAAAAAATTATTTTAGCTATTTTTTATAATATACTTTTACACAAAAAAAATTTCAAAAAAATCTGTGACATAAGGGCAACAAGTTTTTTTTTTTATTTTGGGTGATTTCACATGAAATGACCCATCTACAAATTTCATAATAATAAATTACATTCTATTTCCTTATCTAATTAAATCATCTTCAAATCTTTCTTATTCAGATAATCTTCAATTAAAAATAAATAAACATGCACCTTACTTCTTATAACAGCTCTCGTTCTCGTAAATAGAGCGTGTGAACGCTTGATTCCCGCTAATCGTCAGATGTGTATTCCTTGGTTAATAGATCACTAATACTTTAACACGGAACATGTAGTTTATTTACAGAGTAAATAAAGACATTATAGGTGACACCACACTATATATAATTATGTACAGATTAGGAATTTCAGGTTTCAAGTGCACAATACTGACTCAATATTCACTCTCACTACTTCCATATTTATTTTACGCACATAAATCTTTACTAACTACTAAAATTATAATACTCCGGTGCTCGTAGCACCTGACACACTTTCGTTTTATACATCAAAATTCTCGCCGGCCCGCATGCACGGCCTACCTCTACATTTCTCAAAAAGCTCTTCCACACTGAAAAACAGTGTCCCCCCTTCCTCTCCCCGACCACGTATCATGTGACAATGGTGCCAGCAGAAACTAAAAGAAAAGTTCTCCACAGAGACATTTACATTTTAATCGTTTAGTATTGAATTCATTTTTTAAATTTTCCAACTATTTTAGCGTCACAGATACAAAATTATGATAGAACGTTAAAAATGAAGGTTTTGTGAAGTTCCCTCTTTTCTTAAAGTGCATATTTCTATTTAAGGTTTTTTTACACTAATATTTGTTGCGTTTTTTCTAATACTCTTCGTGGACAATTCTTCACCTAAACTCGCTACAATTTTATTTTAACTATTTTTCATTTTATGTTTGGAAGAATCTATCACATTTAAAAAAGTTTGGAAAATTAAAAACAAACCTGATACTAACATAATCTGCTTGGAATGTTTAATTTTGTTTTAAAAGTCAAAAATATCAAATAATAATTTTTAAAAGGCCTAAATTAACAATATTTTTCTTTCGTAAGTTGGAATTTTGACTACTGAAATTTCATGTTTATTTTCTATTTGTCACATTTCTTGCTATCCCAGGCGCCTCAACACCCCCTCCTGGGCCAAAACCTCACCTAGTGTGACATTACATGCTCATAATTTTACTTCCTTATATAATTTAGAGAGAGATTTTAATTTTAATTAGTATCAGATTTATTTTTAAATTTCTCAAACTTTTCCACCATCAGATTTAAGAAAGTTTAATAGAACATTAATTGATAAAGGACATTTCTTTAGAAAGCCTATCCAGATGATCTCCCTCTTTTTTTAAATGCGGTTTTCCTTACTAAAAGAGTTTTTTTACAATTACAAATTCTTAATGTTTTCGCAGGAACCTCACTAACTTCTCCCTGGGCCATTCCTCACCTATTGTCGAATTGTTTTATATTAATTATCCCAAGTTACATGTTTGAGGGAGATTTTACTTTTGAATAAGTAGGAAAAATTAAAACTAAATTAGATACTAACAGAAGCTGGTAATACTTTTTTAATTTTGTTTTACAAGGACAAAATATCCAAAATTTATTGAAAAGCTCATAATTCGATAATCTTTCACGCAGAATGTAAAGTTTATTCAACGATTAAATTTTATATTTATTTACTATTTGCCACATTTCATGCATTCCCAGGCGCCTCAACAACCCCTCCTGGGCCGAAACTCACATTTTGTGCTTTATCTCCTTATAATTTATTTTATAATATGAATGAGAGAGACATTTACATTTTAATCGTTTAGCATCCAATTCATTTTTTAAATTCTCCAACTATTTTAGCGTCACATATACACAATTATGACAGAACGTCAAAAATGAAGGTTTTGTGAAGTTCCCTTTTTTCTTAAAGTGCATAATTCTATTTCAGGTTTTTTTTTTTACACTAATATGTGTCGCGTTTTATTGTACTTCTTTCTTCCACTTTTAATACTCTTCGTGGACAATTCTTCACCTAAACTCGCTACAATTTTATTTTAACTATTTTTCATTTTATGTTTGGAAGAATCTATCACATTTAAAAAAGTTTGGAAAATTAAAAATAAACCTGATACTAACATAATCTGCTTGGAATGTTTAATTTTGTTTTAAAAGTCAAAAATATAAAATAATAATTTTTAAAATGCCTAAGTTAACCATATTTTTCTTTCGTAAGATGGAATTTTGACTACTAAAATTTCATGTTAATTTTCTATTTGTCACATTTCTTGATATTCGAGGCGCATCAACATCACCTCCTGGGCCAAAATCTCACCTAGTGTGACATTACATGCTCATAATTTTACTTGTTTATATAATTTAGAGAGAAATTTTCATTTTAATTAGTCAGTATGAGATTTATTTTTAAATTTCTCAAACGTTTCCACCATCCTATTTAAAAAAGTTTCATAGAACGTCAATTGATAAAGGACATTTCTTTAGAAAGCCTATCCATATGATCCCCCTCATTTTTTAAATGCGGTTTTCGTTATTAAAAGAGTTTTTTATCCCCCTTTTATGCACGGGAAGATAGTCTCAACATTCGCGATTTTCACATTCGCGGAGGTTTCTGCGAACCTAATCCTCGCAAATGTTAAGGGATTACTGTATATTTATTAGAATAGTGAAACATAAAAAAGTGGGTTTTTAAAGCTGAAATTTTGAATGAAATTAAAATTACATCAGTTGGACCGCCTTTTCATTTTATAGACTAGTTGCAAACATGTAACCGATATATCCCTTTAAGACCGGACCCGCACTCGTGCGTGTTAGGCATTAACTAAAATTCTATCTACCTGGGTTATCTATTCCATAAATGCCGGAATCGAGTGATTGTGCTGGTTAACAGAAACTATATTATATGAATTTTGTGAACAGATAGTGAATTATCAGTTACCATTTTCAGTTACATTCATTGTTTTCAAAAAACTCAAAAAGCTGTCAGGCCTTAAAGGGTTAAATCGGGAATAAATTCGAAGATTTAATTTTGTAGAAAAATAAATCTTTAGCTTGCATCCAATAAAATCTTTCTAACCTTCTGTAATCGGTTCCATTATGAGTGTTGACGTCAAACATTAGAATAGAAGTGCTTGCATCGATATTGTTACAAATGTACCAGACTTTTTTACAAAACAATGTTAATTACTCGCCAAGTTATGTTCGATTAAATAATGACAAATGCCTGTTGACACAATTATAGATTTTTCACCAACAAAACTCCACACAGTAAATAGAATTAACAGTTATAAATAAAGTTAGTTATGCAAAATTTTTAGCAATATGCTTTTTGGTGAATACTTGGACAGAGAATTTTCTTTGCATTTTTGAAATGAGCATAAAAATACTGACAAATAAACAGGCTTATTTCCTCTATATTCGATGTTAAATAATTCTCCAGTCTGTTGCATAAGTAAACCCGATAATGAAAATTCTGGTTGCCAAAACTCAAATGAACCTTAAATTTCTATGATTTTATATTTTTAACTCGATTTTGTCTTAAATACGTAAATTTAATTATTATCATTAAAAATAAGCAAATTAAATAAATTTACAGGGTTTTGTGTATTTTTATCATTGTAAATTTACAGAGTCTACTGTAAATTTACCGAATAATTTTTCTGTTATTTAACAGAACCTCTGTTTTTCTAGTCTCTGTGATTTTACGTTAAGACTTAAGATAATGGAAGGGTTGAGAGTATAAGCTACATGTAAAGGTAATACAATAAGCTTTATTTCTGAAACAGAGGGTATAAGTAGCTTTTTAAAACAAATCCATAAGGTACCCTCCATTACACCTGGTTATTGCGTATATTTTCTTTTATTTAGCTTCGGATCCGTAATATATCGATTTTGCGGGTTCGGGTCACTTTCAGATTGTCTTCAAAATAAACTTTCGATATTATACTTACGAGACTCAAAATGATAATAAAAAGTCCTTTCGGCATGTGCCGAGAGGAAAAGGTAGCTTTCATATTCCTTATTTTTTTTAAAATACAGCTTATTTTACTCAAACACCAGAAGCTAAAATTACTGAAACTCAATTAGATGATTCAATAAAAATTCCTTATTTCTTGGTTTTAACATTTCTCAAATTTTACTCGAATTTTAAGAAGCTAAAATGTGACAAACCCGATAAAAGAATATTTGTAAAGTATTGACTTTGAATGAGAATTGCGCCAAATTATTAAGCTATAGCCAAGTTGTTAACATTTATGGTTGCTTAGATTTGGTCGTCAAATTTAGCCATATTTCGCCAATTGTCGCCAAACTTGGCGAGAATTTGAAGCTAACGTTCACTAACACTCATAAATTAATACCTGATTTTCTTTAATTGTTATCTTGTTTCAAAATGTCAACCACCCTAGAATTTCAAACTGCTATATCTCAACTATTTTTTAAGTTAAAGGCGAAACAAAAAATACTCCGGAATCCTTGTATGAAGGCCTAACACATAAACACAAAATAAAGTTGTTTTTCTAATTTTTTTGTGTAATTTTTTTAGTTTTAAATATTTAAATGGTTGTCATTTTGAAACAAGATGGCGGATGAAGTTGGCCAACGAATTCGGTCGGGACATTTGTATGTATTATACACACAACAAATCTCATTCAAATCGAATCGGTTTATAAATACAAGAGTTATTGCATGACAAAAATCATATGTATATCTGGTTTCCAAATTTCATATCTTGTACATCTTTAGAATTTTAACAATTTGCTCATATATTTGTATTATATATATATATATATATATATATATATATAAATATATAAGTCACATTTGAACGGAGGGTGGTTTTTGTGTCTGGCGGTCATGACCGGTGAAAATATACCAAAATTTTTCGGAAGTGCTTTCCTCCGGACGGCTGCAATAGCTGCTTTTTACTTTTTGTAATGAAAGCTACCTAAAGTACTTAATGACAAAACAACACGAACAAATGTAAAGCATTGCTTTAAAAAAAAATTTAATTCCCTTTGAAACTCCAGGAGTACTTTTCAAAACAAGTAAACGAATTAAGTTTCTTTAGAAATCTGAATAGTTCCTTACGATATCAGCATCAGCTACACATAATACCTCTGTACATATTTGCCAATCTAAATCTGTTTAACATCGTGATCTCAAATGTTTACATTTCTCTTCCTTCTCAATTATTCCCTAACTTAAAATAAAACGAGATAAAACATAAACATTATTCTTCTCTTCCGAGAAAAGACAAGAAAAGGTAACAACTTAAGATCGTAAATTTCCGGATTTCCCTTGAAAAATATGCACGTGATGAAGAATTTGTTTTTTGTCTTTTTTCCAAGAAATACATTTGAAAATATGCAGGAATACGAGATAATATTTGAAATTGAATTAAGAAATTTGATGGTTTCCTACAAAATATTTTTAAAACGAACTTTCTATTTTATCAATGTTTGTTGCTTATAAATCACTGGATAATTGTGGTTTTCTCGGAAAATTCATACTGTTGTTTATAAATTCTATAGAAACACACAAAGAAAAATTATTGTGACTATCAGTATGTATACAGCAGTAAACCATTAAGAATTTTCTAGCGATCTTATAAATAATTCTCAAAAAGTTCCAATATTTTTACGGAAATGCGTCTGATAATTTGAACTGACAAGCAAAAATCATACGTATAATCCTGCTATTGCCGAAAAATGCTTACAATTTTATCGGGCATATGTTGAACGTTTATTTGCTGTTAATTCTGTACCCTGATGTATAATTAATAGCAAAATGCAATTAGAATTAAACAAGTTGGAAATTGCTCGTCAAACGTGGCAAATGAGGTGCGTTCGTACTATAACTAGTTTTATAATTATTTTTTGCACCCCATATTGTACTGAATGTATACTTTTTTACACTTCATAAAGCGCATAGTCTGATACATCATTAAAATGCACTTCCAATAATTTTTTCCCATTCCCCGTAATGTAACGGAACACTTTTGACTGTCCCTGTAATTAAACTATACATCCGATTTTCCTAAAATTTGAAATAGCTCAACAAAACTTTGCAACAATTATATCTTTAAAATTTCAGACCATTCGGAAGGCTGTAATATCATTAAAATGCACTTGCAATAATTTTTCCCATTCCCCGTAATGTAACGGAACACTTTCGACTGTCCCTGTAATTAAACTATACATCCGATTTTCCTAAAATTTGAAATAGCTCAACAAAACTTTGCAACAATTATATCTTTAAAATTTCAGACCATTCGAAAGGCTGTAATATCATTAAAATGCACTTGCAATAATTTTTCCCATTGGCCGTAATGTAAAGAAAAACTTTTGACTGTCCCTGTAATTAAACTATGCATCCGATTTTCCTAAAATTTGAAATGGCTCGACAAAATTTTGCAACAGTTATATCTTTAAAATTTCAGATCATTCGGAAGGCTCTAATATCATTAAAATGCACTTGCAATAATTTTTCCCATTGGCCGTAATGTAAAGAAAAACTTTTGACTGTCCCTGTAATTAAACTATACATCCGATTTTCCTAAAATTTGAAATGGCTCGACAAAATTTTGCAACAGTTATATCTTTAAAATTTCAGATCATTCGGAAGGCTCTAATATCATTAAAATGCACTTTCAATAATTTTTCCCATTGGCCGTAATGTAAAGAAAAACTTTTGACTGTCCCTGTAATTAAACTATACATCCGATTTTCATAAAATTTGAAATGGCTCGACAAAATTTTGCAACAATCATATATTTGAAATTTCAGACCATTCGGTTGGGTAGTTTTTGCTCTGTTACATGCGGACAGACGGACGGACAGACGGACGGACAGACGGACGGACGGACTGAACGACGACTATAGGTGCTACGTATTTATATAATTACGAACGCACCTAAAAAGGGACAAATACGATTTTAGGGATTTAAAGAAAAGATGATTTAATGGTATTATTATTAGGTGCATTCGTAATTATATAAATATGTAGCACCTATAGTCGTCATCTGGTTCGTCCGTCTGTCCGCACATAACAGCGCAAAAACTATCGAACCGAATAGTTTGAAATTTAATATATATAATCGTTGCAGAATTTTGTCGAGTCATTTCAAATTTTGAGAAAATCGAATCAAAACTTAAAAAGAAATTAACAAAAGGTTTCTGGTTTCTCCATTTTATTACATCCTGTTATGCGTAATTAATTCAATGATATTCCATGATAGGTAATGATTCTAGGTTGCCATGGTGATTACGTCCTATTTAAGATGGAGTCATATTATTTTCGATTCATGCATTTTTGCGTAAGAGTGCAACAACTATTGCAACAAGGTATGAATATTTATGAAACTAGTTATAGTACGAACGCACCTCATTTTCCACGTTTAACGTACAATTTCCGACTTGTTATTATTATGTAAATTACTGTAAAAGGTTACTGAAAAAATAATATTTTTACTTAATATAGTAAAGGGAGAACATGGGTATAATTTTCTAACATACCTATGACCACAGGATTAGAACTGCAGAAAGAGTCTCTGCACTACGGCAGTGACTTGGATGCGGGCTCTAAGAGCCTACACTAGTCACGTGGAGAAACGCGAACGCTAATATTAAGAGCCCACTTCAGTCACGGCAAAAAAGGAAAACGCTAATGTAAAGTCTATGGGGGCGTTATTTTCAAATTTCTCGCTTTGATTTTAATATTTTTGTTTGATTTTTCTTGCATAGGATAGCTGAGGTCGATCTACAAACGGGCTAATTTTTACTTTTTCCATTTTGGTTATAAGTTTTTTATATTAGGATAGTTTCGATTTCCGAACCGGTTCAAACCGGTTTCGAAAGTAAAAGTAATTAAAAAAATATATAAAACCAAAATCAAAAAAGTAAAAACTAGCCCGGTTGTAGATCGTCCTCAGCTATCCTATGCAAAAAAAAAAAAAAAAAAAAAAAAAAAAAAAAAAAAAAAAAAAATCATTCGAAAATATCAAAATTCAAGCGAGATATTTGAAAATAACTTCCCCATAGGATTAACATTATCAACCGGGTCTTTTTGAGTGACTAGTGTAGGCTCTTAAACCTATGGGAAAAATCTTTAAAAATTTCTCGCTGGTATTTTAATATTTTTAAGGGAGCAAAGGACCTTTGAGTTTTTCGAAACTACCAAAACATCGCCTTTTTCAAAGAACCAAAATACGAATAATATACAAGTCAGATCTTTTTCTTCCCTTTCTGCCTAAAGTATATATTCTTAAATATATGACGAAGAAAAATAAATATTATATATACAAAATTAATATTTAAATTTTAAATTTAAAAATTCACCTTACTAATGTGTAAATTAAAATCATAAAGTGCTGCGCGCATGATAAAACTCTAAATTATGCATATAGAAAACCATTTTTGAACAAAATAGAATCATAGCACACCAAGTTATAAATTAAAACCAAAATATACACAAAACATTTCGTTTAAAATTTAATTTTAGCACAAAATACAAAAAAAATTAAAAAAATTAAAAAATTATTTTTAATAGATTTTTAAGTGCAAAATAATAATAATAATAATAATAATAATAATAAAAGCAATTTATCAAATTACAACGACCATTTGGAAAACGATTTTTTTGAAGACTAAAATTTAAGACATAAAAAATCGCACGGAGTTGATCATACATTACGTACGCCATGAATTAAACATTAATAGTGTTATGACACGTAAAAATTGCAAGCCAAAAATATCACCTGCAACCCGTCAGATTTCATGAAACTTAAGTATTATCCACCTGAAACTTACGTAAATATCCAAGCATTTCATTGGCTGTTCGGGAAAAGGCTTTTCCATGGTCAGATTTCCAAGACCGCCAATTTTAAATGAAATTTCATTCTTAAACTTCTAAACATCCGACGGTATTACTTTTTACACCGCCGGATAGAAAAAAAAATGTACTTTTAAATGCAATTTGTTTGAAAGCTGTATCTCAATTTGTTTCTGAGTTATTATTTTTTTTGTAGTTTTTATTACTTTTTTGTCATAGTGGCAACAGAAGGTATCCATCGTTGTTGAAATTAAAGGGAAATACGGATTACTGTATAGACCAATCATAAAACGAATAAAATTCGGATTAAACCAATGAAAACCTCCAGATATGCTTTTAATTTCCCATCTTGACGAGAACAATAACCATTTTTCCAAATGGTTAATAACTAACTTATGTGATTATTATTATTATTTTTTTGGTTTTAGCATAAAGACTATACAGAAACGCACATTTGGTAAATTTTTTAAAGCTGTAGATTATATAGTTTGAAAGTAACAGTGCGCTCAAACTACAAATTTACTAATCTGAGAACACGCGTTTTAAAGTTTCAGTACTTACGGACCTTATGTTGTACTCACTGTCTATAAATGATGATAACTAAAGAAATAAGAGGTTTTTGAATGGGGGTTTTTTCAATTCCTACTATTAGCTCACACTCTCCCTATATTTATTTATATATTTATCTTGTTCAAATTTTCAATCGTTAATAAAATACTCATTATTCATCCTATCAAGTTGAAATAAATTTTTTTAAACTTGTACTGGATGACAATTGATGTTAATACAGTTTTTTTCAAATATTAATTAATTAATTAAATTTTAATTAATTAATTTTAGTTTTGCATGGGAAACAAAATGGCGGCCATTGGTTAATGAAGATCAATGAAAGTATTTTCAAAAAGGGGTTACCATAGGGGGTCTGTTCTGTCGCCAAATACCGCCAAGTTTGTCGCCAACTTGGCGACCAAAATGAGTCGCCAAAAGTGACGCCAGCTTGGCGATATCTCTAATATTTCACCAAATTCCCATAGAGTTCCATTGTAAACCTACTTGCTTATAGAAAATCAACAAATCGAGATATTTTAATGCAACAAAAACTAATATTAGCTTAAGGGATTATATTAAATTTTTCTTTGATGGCCTAGGTAGGAATTGACTTTAAAAACAGAATTTTTATATTACTTGTTTTGCATATTGTTGAGAAACTTAAAAAAATTCAGAATAAAACAAAAACAGAAAACTGATTTTTTGAAAGTTTAAAGGTCCTGTGCCCTCTTAAATGATTTTTTCTGCATGGGATATCTGAGGTCGATACCTAACGTTGTGCGTTTTTACTTTTTTTTTTAAATTTTGGTTAAAGTTTCTTTTATATGAGCTTAGTTTCATTCTCAGAACCGGTTCCAACCGCTTTCAAAAGTGAAAGTACCTGCACAGCACATAAAAAACTATAGCCAAAATCGAAAAAGCACAAACGCACAACGTTAGATATCGACCTCAGGTATCCCACGAAGAAAAAAAGCACTTAAAAATATCAAAATACGAGCGTGAGATCTGTAAAGGTTTCGCCCACAGGTTTAACATTAGCGTTCCAGTTTCTTTGCGTGACTAGTGTAATCTCTTAGGCGTGGTATCAGAAAATAAACTTGTTGAATAATTACTCCAAAAAATAATGTATAATTGCTTAAATTTAAAGATAACTTCATCAACAAAAATGCTGAAAATGCCTATAGAAAACAAATTAGCATTTAAAACTCTGCAATTATATCAATCTATCTAGTATATGGATGCTCGTTCTCAGCTTCAACGGAGTCCCATGAATAAAAACTCTGCTGGGTCTGAAATTTCCTCTGCTTATCTACTCTACAGTTGGCACCACTGCAGAAGATCTAACAGTAGACTTCAGACTTGTTTCAGTTCACTAGACTTGTTTTCTTCAGAACTGTTTAGTAACAGTAACGCGCAATTTATATGATTTAAGTTCTAAATTAATTTCTGTTTTTGCTTGTTAGTAATTTTAATTTGAAAATTTTGCGATTTTTTTTTTTTTTTTTTTTTTTTTAAGCCGACTACTTTTTTTTTTTATTTTATTTAAAAATAGGACCCGAGACGGGCTTCCGTGAATTGTACCGGCTCTACCACCCCTGCACTCTCTGAGGTGATTCCTATGACTACTGTGAAGTTATTGTTGGACATAGACCACAATTTTTGGAGATTGGCCTTTTTTCTACCAAGATAAAATTAGAGTTAATTCATAATTGTATGGTATGGTTCTATCGAAGCTACTCCTTACACTTTCTCTTTATTGCTCTCCTTTTCAAGCTAAAATTGATAAATAAATAAAGGTCATTATAGAAACTTTGAATATCTATCGAAGTATTATCAATCTTTAGATGGGGTGGAAAGTTTGCGATTTTCAAAGTAGTAAAAAATAACAGTAATGTTACGAAAATGCACAGTGAGTAGATTAAACCAAAAATTCTGAGAGAATATTGACTCAATGGAATAATAATAAAAAATTCTTTAGACTGTTGAATGTGTAATGTTCGCATAGCTATCACTGGCCGACTATTTTTAAATTCCATCTCGCACCACTTTCTTAAAACAAAAGTTTTCTCCATACACTTTGACAACACATGCAAGAAAAATACACTAGAAAATTAATTTTTAAAAAATAATGGAGCGAATAGAATATAAAAATAATCGCCGGTGGCTGCATTGTGTTGGAGGAAAAAATAATCTTTTTAACGCTATGTGAACGAAAAAAGCTCGAGAAAAATTTATCATCACGTGCAAGTCTGAACAGAACAGTAATGATCCAATGCAGAATCCGTATTTATAATTTGCTGCACACGTTTCAGAAAAAATAATGAATGGATATTTTCATGTATAAAGTTCCCATTCATCATTTACAATTGTTTATGCAATAATTGTAAAAATATCTGCTTTTATTTAATAGGCTTTTCTAGTCTTATCATTAATACTAAAACAAAACATAACTAGTCGGATGTACCAATCCCAAAACTTTCTTCTATCTCATACATGTTAATACTTCAAAATTCGCTATCACACTGCCAAAATTAAATGGCAATCTATGCATCTCATGAGGATTCTAAAGATATGAAATTCAGTGCATTAGTTCTTGAGATATGACTATCGCTGAAATCGTCTAAATCCAGCAAAATGCTGCCTAGCATCGCCACCTATTGGGTGATTTATACCAAATCCTAATCAGCAACAATTTATGTCAACGTCTGACTGAATCTGAAGTTTGGAGAAAATCCGTGCATTAGTTTTTGAGATAGAGCAATAGCGAAAATCGTGAAAATTCCTGCATAGCAGCGCCACCTATTGGGTGATTAACACCAAAACCTAATAAAAAACAGCCTGTGTCAAAATACAACTAAATCTGAAATTAGATGAAAATTCGTCCATTACTTCTATAGATAGAGCTATTGAGGCAATCGTGAAAAAGGCAGCACAGAAGCGCCACCTGTTGGGCGATTTACATCAACACATAATCGGTAGCAAGTCATATCAAGGACTAACTGAATCTGAAGTTTGATGGAAATTCGTGCGTTAGTTCTTAAGATAGAGCTATTGGGGAAATCGTGTAAATCCTGCAAAATTCATCATAACAGCGCCACCTATTGGGCGATTTACACCAAAACGTAATAAGCATCAATTCATATCAAGGACTAACTAAATCTGAAGTTTGATCAAAATCCGTGCATTAGTTCGTGAGATAGAGCTATTGCAAAAATCGTGAAAAATGCAGCATAGCAGCGCCACCTGTTGAGCGATTTACACCAAAAACTAATCAGCATCAATTTGTATTAGGGACTCACTGAATATAAATTTTTATTAAATTCCGTGCATTAGTTCTTGAGATAGAGCGCCCACAAAATTTGTGTCACATACACACAGACAGACAGACAGACAGACTCACAGAGTCACAGACAGACATTTTGTAAAAACATGTTTTTTGGAATCTCTGACCCCTAAAATGTGTAAATCCGTCGAAAACCGGAATTCGAAAATTTTCATGAATCCAATACTTTCTTCTTGTAAAGATAGTAAGAAAGTAAAAATATAGAGAAAACACAACAAAAATAAAAATCTGCAAAGTAAGTGTAAAGCATAAAAAAATAATGCATTCCCAATCACATACACAATGGTTGCACATGTGATTGAGAATACATTATTTTTTTTAAGCATACATAGCATCAGTGATGAAAAGACATTTTGCAATAAGATGTTAAACATTTCCTGACACGCCTTGATTTTATTAGATTCAGATATTTTAATCAATAAAATTCGAGGTCAAATGTCTAATATTAAATCTGTCAATGGAAAACTGTTTTAATATTTTTAATTACAAAGACTTACGAAAATGTAATTTTTTAAAAAATTATTTTGAAGATTGAAAGTAATTTTACATGAAAACAATCACCATGACAACCTAAAATTATTTATAATGGGATATCATTGAATTAATTACGTATTATAGGATTTAATAGAATGAAGAAAACTTTTATTAATATCTTTTTAAGTTTTGATTCAATTTTCATAAAATTTGAAATGACGCGACAAAATTTTGCAACGATTATATATATTAAATTTCGAACCAATCGGTTGGGTAGTTTTTGCGCTGTTATATGCGGACAGACGGACGGACCAGACAACGACTATGCTACGTATTTATATAATTATGAACAAACCTAAAACTGGTTTATCTCGTTTCAGAATTCGTGTTATTCCTTTTTTTCTATAGACATAAGAAGAAAGTATTGGAATGGTGAAATTTTTCGATTTCAGTTTATTGACGTTTAATTTATACGTTTTGGTAATCATGTCCTGAGTAAGGTTTGAATATTTTTGGAAAATGTTTGACTGTCTGTGTATGACCCAAATTTTGTGGTGTTCTAACTCAAAAACTGATTCACAAAATTTCATCAAACTGCACATTGTTAGATCATAATAAAAAAATGCTGCTGATAACCTTTTGGTGTATATCGCCCAACAGGGGGAGCTCCTATGCTGATTCGACACGATTTCCGTGATATCTATGCCTCAAAAACTAAAACACAGAATTTCATGAAACGGCATATTCAATTAGACCTTGACATAAATTGAAGTTGATTAAGTTTGTGTGTATCGTTCAACAGGGACGCTGTTATGCTGTATTTTTTTCGATGTTCGTGATAGCTATATCATATCACAATAACTGTGCATGGAAGTACATCAAAATTCCTTTCAAGTAGAACTCCATGTTAAAATCAAAGAAAGGTACTAATTTCATATTCATAATTGCTGGTGTATAACTGAGGTATTTGAGTTACGTATTGGGTGATTGCAAAAGTTCGTGCCCTATTCCATAGATGCTAGAAAGTTGCAATGTTGACTGTACTAATGTTTCTTTTATAACCATATTATTAACTGACAGTTTTCTACATGTGTCGTGAGCGAACATAACGTTAAAAAAATGTTTTTAAAATTAATTTGTGTGCGAGGTTCACATTCAAAATAAATGGAAAATGAAAAGTTACATTTCCGTCATGTTCTGTTACCTGAGTTTAAAACAAGTAATATAAAAATTTTGTTTTTAAAGTCAATTCCTACTTAGGTCATCAAAAAAAAAAAAAATTAATATAATCCCTTAAGCTAATATTAGTTTTTGTTGCATTAAAATATCTCAATTTGTTGATTTTCTACAAGCAAGTAGGTTTACAATGGAAGTCTGTGAGAATTTGGCGAAATATTAGAGATATCGCCAAGTTAGCGTCACATTTAGCGACTCATTTTGGTCGCCAAATTTGGCGATATACTTGGCGGTATTTGGCGACAGAACAGGGTCCCCCCTATGGTAACACCCCTTAGATATGAAGATGCATTAAATGCTGTTCAATAACGAATGGCCGCCATTTTGTATCCCATGTAAAACTAAAATTAATTAATTAAAATTTAATTAATGAATTAATATTTGAAAAATCTGTATTAACATCAATTGTCATCCAGTACAAGTTTAAAAAAATTTATTTCAACTTGATAGGATGAGTAATAAGTATTTTATTAACGATTGAAAATTTGAACAAGATATATAAATAATTAAATATAGGGAGAGTGTGAACTAATAGTAGGAATTGAAAAAAAGGAGTGAGAGTTGGACGTGCTACAAAAAATATTCAAGACGTTTATTTCGATCGAGCTCTCAGGACATTTTAAAAGTGGTTTTGTCGATTTTGAAATGGTGATTTCAATCTAAATTATAAAATTCAATCTGAGCGACCTTCTGGAATTGATAGTGACTTAATCCGTGATTTAGTGAATAATAATCCACTGATTACTGCTGAAGCAATTTCCGAGAGACTAAATGTTGACAATTCGACTGCATTTCGCCATTTGAAACAACTTGGGTACACTTTAAAATTCGATGCATCGGAAATCGGGCACGAACTTTTGAAATCACCCAATATATTAGAATAATATCGTTGGAAGTTTTGTTATAGTCATAGCATACCAGTTTTTCTTAGTAGGAAATTCACTATAATTAGAAATATCAAACTTTATTAAGCTAATAGCTCAAAAATAAATTTTGTTGTAATATGCGATTATGTTGCATAATGCGATTTTGTGTTTTGTGCAGCATAAAACCATTCCTTAAGGGTACAAGCGACCTTCAAACTCATTTATTTTTTATTTTTTTAACCTTAATGTTTTATTTTTTTACACCTTAAATACTAGTTAAGGGTTTATATATTATTTAGTATATAGGGTTTAAGTACTATTCATACACTATATGAATTATGGCATATATTTATCGCACAAGAAATTAAAAAATAATTTTTTTTGGAAAAAAAATAAGGAATTTTCTTGAATATTTTAAGCGTAATCAAGAACTTTCAAAATGTCCCAACCTCCCTCCATATCAATTAAAATCCCCAATATTTTTTATGCCAGTTTGGTTTACATATATAAATAAAACTGTGCATCGAATTTTATATATTTGAATATAAAGGTAAGCAAAAAAATGTTTTCAAAATTTTATGAAATTTTCAGCATTTTTGCATCCTATTTCTGCACTTAACTACCTTTAACTTTTCCAATTGTATTTAGTTTAGAAAAAACTATGCACAGTTTTATTTGGTATATGTAAACCAAACTGGCATAAAAAATATTGGGGATTTTAATTGATATGGAGTGAGGTTGGGACATTTTGAAAGTTCTTGATTACGCTTAAAGTATTCAGGAAAATTCCTCTTCCCCCCCCCCCCCAATTTTTTTTAAATTTCTTGTGTGATAAACATATGCCATAATTCATATAGTTTGTCCTTGAATAGTACTTAAGGTGCAATTTTAAAGAAATAAAAAAATGAGTTTGAAGGTACCTTGTCCCCTTAAACTTAAATTAAAAGTTACATAAACTTTGATTTGATTAAGTATTAATTTTTTCAAGTTAAAGATGAAAAAAATATTAAATATCTTTTTAGCGTAATTCAAGTTAACAAAATCTAATGACATGTCACTAAGAAAGACGAGTTCGAAACAGAATCTAAAGACAATCATTGTATGAACATAAAATATTTTAAGCACAAAAATACTACGATTGAATTTTGAATAATAATACTCTAGAATAATAATATCCGCCTTATTTCAGAGATTATGTGTTTAAATAAGACAAATGTTACTATACGAAAATAGTGGTATTAAAAATTCAGTTGTGCTATTTCAATGGAATCCCTGTTACATGGTGGCTGCCATTAATAAAACCACATTTCTATTGCTTGATAAACTATCTTTAATACTTTCCAATAGTTTTTAAGTGTTTGGTACTTCAGTTTGCCTATGACCGTCTGTCTGTCTGTCCATGCTCTTAATATCGTAAATATACTCTTATTGCCAAGTAATTGATGTATATCATTTCACTTAGGTAGCATGTTTATCATTGAGAATGAAGTATAGTATTAAATGTTCGTTTACAGGGACACGCAAAAGAATTGAGTTAGATTATGGTCTATGAGGAAAAATCGTTTCAGGTGCGTTTTGATGATGTTACAATGCCTCAAAAAACATAATGAAATTGACATTCATCATTGAGATGGACTACGACATGCTTTCTATAGCGTATAGAGTGAGTAGCGGTTATAGTGAGTAGCAGTGAAGCCAACTTATATGGGCCCGCCAGGGCCGTAACCAGCGAGTCCAGTCAGAGGGGGCTCTGAATTGTTTTGGTGGGGCTAACATCTTTTAACAATCCATATCTTAAGCAAACTAAATATAGTAAAACTGATAAAATGGATCTGTCTATAAAGGAACCCGTCTAAAGCGTAATCTCTCTATAACGGAACTTTCTATAATGAAATTCTTAAACGGAAAACACTTCATGGTAATAGGAAAATGAATATAAAACAATTAGGGGCGGTGTACCTCTTAAGAAAACCTACCTAAAGTAGAACTTTTCTCCATTCCGTGTAATTTAGTCTTAGGTCTTATTGTATTTAATGGGAAAAAAATAGATGGCATACGACATCTCATAAAAAAAATGAGTTTATTTAAATTTTAATAAGGAAAACTAATGGATTGTACACGGTATTCTATTCCCATTGCAATTTTGCATTATTAAGCATATTGCTTCTTTTGTCCCTTGGTGTCTTCGGAAAAAGGAACCCCCCCCCCCTCTCCGCTCGCGTTTGTTCGTACAATGCATATATACACGCAATACTTTCTATGTGTACTTATATCTATAACTTTGTACCAATTTTGTGGAAAATAAAATTTTAAAAAAGTTAAAAAAATAACTTCTAAACAGGCCATTTGTAATATGCTAAAATGTGCACCACTACAATTGCCAGTCCTAAGCCTGGAAAAAGTGTGAAGGGAAGTTACCTGAAAAACACTGCCATAGCGTTTTTTAAAGTTGTCCAATTATCCGGATTTTTCATTAACCGGATCGGCCCCGATTGGTCCGGATTATCAGCGCTATACTCTATTGAACACTAATTATATATATGCATATTTGAACCGCTGATTAATCAAATCAGTCTTTCTTTTGAATAAATTAGTGTAATTTATCATGCTAGCATTCTGACAGAAAAGTACATCTTTATTTACAAAAACACCGATTCATACAACAAACATAGAAATCTTCAACGACCCAGCATGACAATTTTTTTAAAGATGCATTTTGAAAAAATTGAGAAAAAGGAATCTGTTGGTATAGAGGTCTGCACGGGAATTTCCAGGCGCGGGGCGGGCCCGGCCCGAACGAAAGCTATTTTGACCCGGCCCGTTCATATTTTCACAGTTCACGGCCGTACAAAAATCAGTGAAAACAGACCCGGCCAGTGGAAAAATTAATTAAATCAGGCCCGACTCAATTTCTACAAAAAATTCAGATTTTTCTTAACATACAATTAAGATTCTTTTAAAGAATACTGCATAGATATTTATGGGATAATTTTACGGCATATTTTAAGTTTACGATGTGTTCGCAAGACAGAAAATACACAATAGCAACACTAATGATTTACTTAGAGTCTTACACGTTTCAACATTCAAATAAGGATTCATTAAAAAATTCATATTGTTTAGAATAAAAGAAAAACAGGAAGGTTAAAAACATGATGATAACTTTTGAGGCTATATTATAAAAAGCAGATTTGCGAAAATATTTCTGTTATTCCTTAAGGCTTTTCTCAAATCCAAAGAAGCTACTTTCTGACACATTTCTGAATTCATTTCTTTTCGAAAACGTCAATATACTTTTGAGAAAATACTGTCCAAGTTAGCGTTTTGAATTGAATTTTCGGAAACAATAGCACGGAAAAGGATAAAAACCTGCAGTCACGTGACAAGAATCTCTTATATCTCTATAAGTAATTTATTTATTAAAAATGGGAAACGCTATTCAATTCCAAATCCCTTCAATAGACAGGCTTGTCAATTGTATGCCTTTACAGTTAAAAATGTGTCAGAAAGTTTTTCGTTTTTGAGCAGTGAATTTGAGAACCACCTTCAAGTATATTTCCAAAAATTCCGTTAACAGAAGTTCATTATCGCTATTAATATTTTTACAAAACACATTGCCTGCCCTAAACACCCTGAGAACAATTAAGTCCATTTCTGGCTATGCTGAAAAAAAAAAAAAATGCAAGCCTGATCTCGGTCCGGCACGAGTCTGCTGAAAGAATTTATCCCGGGCTCAAACGCCATGTAACTGTGCGATGCTGATCTCTATGCTGGAAAATGTTATATTTCGATATTGATGCTGGCAAACTAGTATCGGCTCGTAACGCACATTTATACTTATTCTCGCGAAACTCATATTCATTGAAAATTATTCATATTTTCTCGTCTGCGTTTAAATGTTTATATCGGGCCGACAGACCCGCTTAATTTCTTTTATTGACCCAGTTCAGCCCGGCAGGCACGTTCAAATTTTGCTGGCCCGGCCCGTTTGAAACTTCGCCTTCATTTCGCCGTCCTGGCCTAGTACGGGCTTCTAGCCAAGCCCGGGCACGTGCAGATCTCTACTGTAGGATGCAGTTCTTTTCACATATTTTTTCTGTAAATTGAAGATATTACATAGATTTAAATATCATATTCTGTTCAATTTTTTAATATATAGAAAAAAAGAACGAAAATTTGAGATTTTGCAAATGTTTTTGCGTTATGCATAGATGCCAACAACACTTATCCGGAATCTATTACAAGACGAAAATATTTTCAACAGGAAATTTCATTTAATCAAAAATTTCAAATTTAAATCTAAAATGTACCTTATCGAAAAACGACACGATTCCTTATATATTTTTTCCAGTTTAAAACATGCTTGTTTTAGATCAGACTCCGGAATAATTAAGAGATGTTGGCATCTATGGTTATGTGTCCTATATTTATTAATTTGAATAATTCACAAACTTACTATTATCATTTAAAAAATATTTTAATATTTTAATTCCATACGTTTAATATTTTTAATTAATAGTTATTTGTAATTTTTTTAATTTTATTAATATTTTGGTTTCTGCTAAATTATTAGATCATTTTAAAATCACAATTGTTTGTATACGATTTAATTTAGTGATGATATTGTTTCTCTTTAAAACGAGCGTTACCTAACCTTATTTTATTAATAATATGATTTATAAAATTAACCATTTAACAATTCGCAATAATAATTAAATTTAAAATTCTGCATATGATTATATCATTTTAAATATGAATCAATTATTACAAATATATATATTAATTACATATTTTTTAAACATACCTGGACTTAATAATAAAAAAAGGGATTGTAATTTTAATATTATATTCAATACTTTTTTTTTCAAAGAAAACAACTTAGATTTAATTCATTTAAATAGAGATAACATAGATTGTTTTTGCATACTTTTTACATGTGTTTCATGAAATTTGTTCAATCTCATTAAAAGAAAAAAAAAAGCACAAGGGCATGAACGCCCTTTTCGAACAGTTTTCATTAAATGTAGGCGACTATTTATTATTATACGTTTCCCCCATTTCTAAAGATCTTTAAAAATATTCTTCGTTCACTCAATAACGAAAATGTTCCTGATGCAGTTAAGAAGTAATTTTCTTTCCCTTTGCCTAAAATTTTCAGCGTCTCAGATTCATGCGCCTAAGAATTGAATAGCATTTCCCATTTTGTTATAAATGCCATGATTATAAATAACATGATTTATAGTCATTTGCTACTCGATAACTAGCATTTCGTAGTTAAATGCCAAGAAAATCAGCCTACAAAGTCAAATTTGCCATCATTTTTTGACAGATTTTTTTTAATTTTCTGTATAGTTTGAATACTTGCAAATATCTTTATAAATAAAAGAAATTCGCGAATATGTCAGAAAGTAGCTGGTTTAGATTGGAAAACAGCCTTATAAAACACAGAACATAGTTTAATTCTTTGAGCTTTAATAATCATATCTGCAAATTTTATGCCTTTATCATTAAAATTATTTCGAAAATGTGTCAGAAGGTAGCGCATTTATGCTTGAAAATAGATTTAAATAAAACATACGCCAAAATAGTTGAAGATATTTTTGTCATAATCTTATAATAAACTTAACCTTAATCATGCTTTTTCACTTAATGTTTTTTATTGTTATATGACAAATAGAAAAGAAAAATGTTTAGAAAATTCATGGAACACAAGAAAAAAAGATTAGACGAAAGTTCAAAAAGCAAACAAAAAACTGTTCTACCCCTGCTTTCCTACTGCCTACACCCATAGCATGAAACAATTTTTGGCTTTCAAGCAATCATTTTTCTTATTCCATTTGTATAACATGACATTTTGTTATCTTTCTAATTTCCTTCAACAAACATTCTATAGTTAGTTTCCAAGTGATATTTCATCATTAACTAAATCTGCTATCAAATACATAATGTCAACAGGCAAATCATTAACATTTAGAAACACGTCTTTTTTGTGACTATGTTTTAGTGAAAACGTTTAACCATTGCTTAACTAATTATCTATTAACTTGAGCAGCATATGTCTGTTTCCATTCATCCCGTATACGATCATTGCTTTTAAAATGTCAAGATGTACGAAAACATGTGGTGGCTAGTTGGTGCATCTGGACTTAATTTTTTCGGGAGAAAGAAATGTTCCTACCTAGAACGCGTTTCGAGTATTGTATCGTAAGATAATGTAAAACAACTAATCTAATAGGTTCTGAACGCAAAATGTTTGGCTTTTTCCATTGCATTCAAGCAGCTAAAAGATCTAAATGTTTTTCTTGCTAGTTTTTTTTTCCTTTTAAGAAAGTTAAAACGTACATTTTGTTGAAAAAATAAAAAGTAGGGAAATCGTTAGAGGGGGCTCTAGAGGAAGCTAAAGGGGGCTAAGCCCCCATAGCCCCCATCTGGTTACGGGCCTGAGGCCCGCGGGGCGCGAGCCCACCCAATAATTTGATCTCTCCGCCCACCCACACCCAATTTCAATTGATTTAATTCATTATTTATTTATTTAATCGCTTAAATGAAATTTGGCTTAACTGACGTTCTCAAAATAGTATGTTTGAAAAATATTAAGGACATCAATTAGACTTACAGAGACACTGAAAGCCTCATTCAGCGGATTTGTAATTACATTTTTTTCCAAAAACAAAATTCCTGGAAATTTTGTCATATGTTTGAATGTCTTAAATTGATAAAGCAATTAGGTGACTAAATTGTATGTTTTTCTTGACATTTAGTTTTTTGCACTTTCAATTTTTATGCTATTTATAATAAATATTAATATATTTAGAATGAAGAGCTCATAAAAAATAATTTAATAAAGTAATTTATTAAATTATAATAATTTCATATCTTGCTTTGATAAAAACAACTTTGAATTATCATTTTCAGCTATTCGCTCCTCCCCTGTCTCCGTTTCCACACACACACACACGGACTAAGGGAAAAAGTTGTGCCAAACTAAGGTGAATTAAACTGCATGAGTTAATGAGTAAAATGAAAGTATTTTTAAATTCTCTCTATACTATAAAATATTTTCACTTTAGATGTCTGTCTACATTAAAATGGCCGTTTTGGTGAAAATTTAGAATTTTTTTTTAATTTTATTTCCGAGAGCAATCTTTTAACATCCCAAATCTTTTTTAATTTTATTCCTACGATTCCTAGAAGTGCAGTTATGACAAATTTAATAAACAGGAAATAATGAATCAAATACCGGAAATAGGCGTAGAAAAGCTAAGAGAAATACTAGAGAACAGGAATTCTGCCTTTTCAGAATTTAGTGTCGCCCCCGGCATTTCCATTACTTCATTTTCTTCTGATAGACTGATGGCTTCTATTATTATGAAACAGCCATTATAAATGAAGTGTTAGGTGAAGATGAAAGAGCAGTCGTAAAAAGTTAGACCTCTGATTTTCTGGTCAGAATGGGTGGAAAAAATGGCCATAATTTTTTTTACGGCTGCACTTTTATTTTCACCTAACACTTCATTAATAATGGCTGTTTTATAATGATAGAAGCCACCAGTCCACCAGAAGAAAATAACTCGGTTAATCGGGACTCTACTGCAGTACAAAACATATTTCAATTTTAAGACAATAAAGCGCGCGTTTTATTTTATGTAAAATGACGTCATTCGCATCCGCTTAAGAATTCCACATTTACGATCTACTCTTAAACATCTACAGTAAAGCATGCATGGCACATCACTATCGCGAAATAATGCACAAATGCAGCAAAAAGATTCCATCATTCAAGAAAATCGAAAAAAAAAAAAAAAAAACCGGCTATTTAATGATTCATAGATACTTACAATTAAATATAGTATATAATAGCTCCATTGTTTTAACAGAAATCATTCGTTTATATTTTTTTCAAAATAGCACGTATTTTAATTACATTTTCTTTCGGTTGTTACAAGAAAATGGCAACAAAAATATATAATTACTATTTTAAAACTATTTTTCCTTTACTTTCTACAGAAATGAAGTACTTCTGTTGCCAATATTAAGCAAATGGCTCCAAAAACTACAAAAAAATTAATATTTCAAAAATAAATGGAGATACACTTTTCAAACAAAATGCATTTAAAAGAACTTTTATTTCCCAATACGACGGTATAAAAATTGAAAATGTGCGATGCTTAGAAGTTTAAAAAAAATGCTAAAGAGTATTTAATCATAATGCTTTGTTTTACGGCTAGCTTCTGTAAGATAATATTATTTTTTGGACACAAAATAAGCTGGGAGAAAGAAATAGCATACTGTACCGGAGGCTAATAAACATTTTTTTTTATGCATGATTTTCTTCTTCTTCTTCTTCTTCTTCTTCTTTTTTTTTTTTTTTAAATAAAGACATTGATAACCCTTAATTGACACTTCTAGATTAATTTTATGGATAAGAAACAATGTAGATAAGAAATCTTTAAATGGGATTTCTGAAGAACGATTTTTTCCGTTATTTCCATGAACGGTAAACTTCATTACATAATTTTTTTTTTAAATTTCAGTGAAATTTTGTTAGAATGCTTTCCATATTACACATTATGTTCTAAACTATAATCTAAGCTCTATGTGATAATGTAATTCGTTTATATGTACTCGAATATATATATATATATATATATTTTTTTTTTGACATATTTTGGAATATTTCAGTGAATTTTGAAGAAATTGTAAAACTCCTGGTTCAGTACACAGGTAAGTGTAATAGTAGTATGTATAAATGAAACTGAAATATTTTTAGTTGAATAGAATGTACACTGTCTAGAGGTTTGCATGGGCCGTAATTTCAAGCTCTGAGTCCGGCCCGAAGGAAAGCTATCTTAGTCCGTCCCAGCCCTTTGCAAAAACTAAAAACTCAGCCTGGACCCGGCTCGGCTCGTCCCGTTTCTTCTTTCGTGGTTACCCAGTCTGGCACGTGCTGAAATTAGTGAAAACAGGTCCGCTTCCGGACCGGAAGGGCCTGTTCAAAAGTTAAGCAAATCATCAAACTTCAGATTTAGTTAGTCCTTGACATGAATTGATGTATAAATTAGTGCTGTTTAATTTTTGGTGTAAATCGCTCAACAGGTGGCGCTGCTATGCTGTATTTTTTGCGATTTCCGCAATAGCTTTATCTCAAGAACTAATGCTTGGATTTTCAACAAACTTCAGATTCAGGTATACCTTGATATCGTTTAGTGCTGTTTACTTTTGGTGTAAATCGCTCAACAGGTGGCGCTGCTATGCTACATTTTTTCAGAATTTCCGCTATAGCTCTATCTCAAGAACTAATGCGCGAATTTTCATCCAACTTCAAATTCAGATATACTTTGATATGAATTGGTGCTAAATCGCTGTTATTTCTTGTACTATTTGAATGATTTAATTGACGTGATTTATATAGAAGAAAGTTTTGTGATGGCCATAACATACTAGTTGTAAATGTTATGAAATTATTGCTAGGATTTTATATTTTTACATCATTCTGTGTAAAATGCTAATTGAACTAAAAATATGTGTATTTATTCAATATTGTGCATCTTTAAAAAACAAAAATGAAATTCACGAGTTGAGTTGCATCCGAATGCGGAAGTATTGTTATATACTTATTATGAACCTTGCTCCCCCACCCTTTATTTGCCACCACCCCCACCAGGGGATGCTTTTTAATTTTTTTTCCAAAACCCATCATGTGATATATCATTAGAAAGCCCTTTGACAACTGTTTCATATTATGCACCTCGCATCCTTCACTTTCCCTAAGTAGAGGCACATTTCTATATAAATTATAATATAAATGTTCGTTTGTACAAAATCTTAAACTTCCGAAAGTTCTTCACCGATTGCTTTGAAATTCACGGATTGCGTTGCATCCGAATACGGAAGTGTTGTTATATACTTATTATGAACCTCGCTTCCCAATCCCCCCATTTGCCACCCCCCACCAGGGGCGCTTTTTAATTTTTTTCCAAAACCCATCTCTATAATAATAGCCAAAGTCATGTGACTGTCATCAACAGTTCCGGGCTGACCACTTCGCTTTTTGTTTGCCAGTCGGCCATTTTGGTACTTGACTCAGGTGATAAATCGCCCTCATTTCATCTATATTATAGATTATAATAATTGAAGTCATGCAACTGTCATGCAAACAATTACGTTTTTATATGCAAAGCTGTCATTTTCAATCAAAATTATTTTTTCATATATAACTACATAAAAGTTAACATGATCGCAACGAATTCTTAACACTTTTATGTTAGTCGGATGAAAATTCTCGCCAATAGCACTTTTTAACTCGCCAGTTAGCATTTTTTATTTTTCGCGTGGTAAAACCAATGCTTTGATGGCGAAATTAAATGTCAGGGTTTATGGTATTTATTTATTCTTTTTCTTTTCTTTTCTTTTTTGAAGTGAAAAATTCTTTAGGCGCGTTGAGCTTTTTTTGAGATGGGGAAAAACCACTGATTTCGAGACACTGTAACGTAACCGACATGCTAGCATTTTGACACATAGACACTAGCGCGCCAAGCGGTGAATGGCAGGAACTTTTCCCTCTTCAGCTCAATCTGCAAAAGAAGAAGGAAGCTAAAACTTCCTTTTTCTCCCGGAGTATTGCTAAAACAAATTATTATTTTGTTTTTCGTCAGTTAAAATGAATTATACCGTATTCGTGACCTACCTATTTCGTGTACCTGTTGCTTATTTATTAATAGTAGCTGGTAGACGGGAAGTGCTGGGTTCGATCCCAATCGCGCCCGTCGGCCTAATCGTTCGGAGTTTTCGTGGTTTTCTTCGAACCATGGATTTCCATGCGTTAATACGGGTTAGGTTCCCTTAGAAAGACCCCCACGAAGGGCACTCCCCCTCGGGCCTATATCCCTAGTGTAGATAATCGGCCGTCACAAAACCAACCAACCAACCCGGCGTATTGCTAAAACAAATTATTATTTTGTTTTTCGTCAGTTAAAATGAATTATACCGTATTCGTGACCTACCTATTTCGTGTAACTAAAAACCGATAACGCTGTATTTTATCATGTTGATGGTCTTGTCAATGACCAACAGTATTGGCGTGAATTTCGATTACGGAAGATAAAATACGGGGCATAGATGTCAGATACGCACTTGGGTAACTAATTGACAGCAAAATGGCGTTACTTTATTTTACAAGGTAACCCGGCTACTGTTGCTTATTTATTAATACATTGTTCATTTATTTTTATTTTATTTTTTTAAATTGTACAATTGTTTTGTTCTATAGTTATTAATGAAATTACCGTTTATTTATTGTTGCTTACTTTTTAAAACAATAGAAAATAATTTAAAAATATATATTGTAACTGGTATTGGAAAACGGGCTTTCACCAAATTGACGTTAAAAAATCGCGCCAAACCTGGTTCGTATATCACATCTCTGCCAAATTCTCGGTTTTTTGATTTTTCGACTTTTTATCCAAATTTTCCGGATTTTTTAAATTGTCCCTTTCATTGTATCCCAAACACTACCTTCATACCAAATTTCAAGATTTTAGGGATACAGGACGTACCTCTGAGTTTTGATGATCGGTGAATCAGTGTCGAAAAGGCGAAAATTTAAGTTCATATATCTTCTGAAATAAAAAAGATAGAAACGTGAAATTTCAGCATTTAGTTCCATTTCTACATTACTTTAGATTTACGAAGTTTCAAGTTTCTGGGAATCACCAACACAAAAGATATTAGGGGGTCAAAAGTACCCTGAGTTGCTTCCAGAAAAAGATGCTTACGGCTGTGCTTTCAAGACTTGGCAGGGGCACGGCCGTGTCCCCAGATGCTTTCATTAGTGCTGCTACACAAGTCAACGCATAAAACATTTCCTGACGATTAAAAAAACACACACGCAATTGTTGAAGTTTTCACTTCTATTGGCACTCCCGGAGTGCCACTGTTTTTATTTTTTTCTTTCTTTTTTTTAAGAAACTAGAGGGCTCGGCCCCCTACGAGCTACGCTCGCCAACCCCCGTCCAGACACCGCAGGCTCTAAACGCACGCTAATTTGATCGGCTTTAAAAAGATTTCGAAAGATTGAATTATAATTTAAACAAGTTGGAAATTGCTCGTCAAACGTGGCAAATGAGGTGCGTTCGTACTATAACTAGTTTTATAATTATTTTTTGCACCCCATATTGTACTGAATGTATAATTTTTTGCACTTCATAAAGTGCATAGTCTGATACATCATTAAAATGCACTTCCAATAATTTTTTCCCATTCCCGTAATGTAACGGAACACTTTTGACTGTCCCTGTAATTAAACTATACATCCGATTTTCCTAAAATTTGAAATAGCTCAACAAAATTTTGCAACAACTATATCTTTAAAATTTGACCATTCGGAAGGCTGTAATATCATTAAAATGCACTTGCAATAATTTTTCCCATTGGCCGTAATGTAAAGAAAAACTTTTGACTGTCCCTGTAATTAAACTATACATCCGATTTTCCTAAAATTTGAAATGGCTCGACAAAATTTTGCAACAATTATATCTTTAAAATTTCAGATCATTCGGACGGCTCTAATATCATTAAAATGCACTTGCAATAATTTTTCCCATTGGCCGTAATGTAAAGAAAAACCTTTGACTGTCCCTGTAATTAAACTATACATCCGATTTTCATAAAATTTGAAATGGCTCGACAAAATTTTGCAACAATCATATATTTGAAATTTCAGACCATTCGGCTGGGTAGTTTTTGCTCTGTTACATGCGGACAGACGGACGGACGGACAGACGGACGGACAGACGGACGGACGGACTGAACGACGACTATAGGTGCTACGTATTTATATAATTACGAACGCACCTAAAAACAGTGGCGATCTCCCTATAAACGAATTTCTATTCATTTCTCTTTGATTGGGGAATTTTAACGCCAAATCCGCTGCGGTACTACTTGATTATCCCGTCGACCAATTTCACCAAATTATATAATCGCCAAACCACTCGCCAAATTATACAAATTGACATAATTTATATTTTAAATAACGAAAGAACAAATAAATTCGTACAACATTAATAAAAATACAAATAAAACGTCGAAATAAAAATAACTTGATGACGTAGACACGTGTAACAACATTTCAAAATAAGCTAATATAAAACGAATTAAGTAAACAGAGTCTTTGTCTCCTGGTATTTTTTAACAAAGCGAAAAGAAAGTTCTTTTAAATGAGACATTTTAAATTAATCGTTTTTAATCTGACGTAATTTTTACCAAGCTATTCTTTCTCTTTTAAATAATCGCGTGAAAGTACTTTTGTTAGCAATGAAATATTATTTGCGGTTTCCTAACAAAAATAGTTGAAAATATCCTCTCAAAATATTAAATAAATCTGTAGCGCAATTTCTAAATTTAAACTTTTTTGCAATATTATTTTGTGTTCATTTTATGTAATAACTATAATGTGACGTAAATATGACGTAATTTCTCCTAAGACTTCTAACGCATGTTAATGAATTTATTATTTTACAATATCCTTTCTCTTTTAAAATTCACGTGTGTACTTTTTATGACGTAATTTTTAATAAGTTCCTGCTTTTTATACATAATTATTTAATTCTAATTTGAAAGTTTTTTTCCTGTTTATAATAGTCACATGTAAATAATTTTTTAATTTGAAGCAAACATTATTGCTTGCGCTTTTTATACAGTTGGCAACAGTTTAAATTAGTACAATTTTCTGAAATCTGTAAAAAATATCTCTAGAAATGCTGAAAATTTGAATTTAAAATAGAAATAAAACCTGAAAAAATGAGTCAAAATAAAAACATTAATGCAATCTGCACTCCGGAAAATTCTAACGCATAAGATGATCTAAAAATGATTACACTGCCATGTACAGTTTTTGCTGCTATAAAACTTTTTTAGTGGAACGATTTTGTCCAACTTTAGCATTAAATATCTCTTAAAATAATTCTTCGATTTGAAAACTGTCTGCATCAGCGTGTTTATCAAACATTTCTGTATAAAACCACTGATTTTCATATTTTTGTATGCATTATTTTTCTCAATATTAACGAAGAAAGACCTCCGGTAACAAAAAATTCAAAACCGGCGGCGGCGGCGGCGGCGGCGGCGGTGACAGCGGTAGTTACTTTTTTTTAGAATAGAGAGATAAGTAAAAGTTATGAATTTAAATGGTTCAGTTTTAAATTAAAGTTATGCATTTTAAATAAAATAAGTGAAACGATTATATTTTAAATGAAATTAATGAAATACGAAAAAATGCGACGGGAACATTATTTGACGATTTATACCTGTCACATAAATATACCGAGTTCTTGATTTTTCTAACACTAGGGGGATCGGCACCCTACCAGCTACGCTCGCCAACCCCCGTTCAGACACCACAGTTTCTAAAAGCACGCTAATTTGATTGGCTTTAAAAAGATTTTGAAAGATTGAATTATAACTTAAAAAACAGTGGCGATCTCCCTATAAACGGGTTTCTATTCATTTCTCGTCGTTTGGGGAATTTTAAGGAAAAATCAGCTGCTGTTAAAAGATACAATGGCTGTTTTCGTCTTTGATTAAATGAAATCAGTTAAAAATTTCAAAATAAGCTAATATAATAAGCAAATCTGCATCAAAATGCAAACATATTTTACTAATACCAATGCCTTCTTTTGACGGAAAAGACACAGAAGGTTAACGAATCTAAAATAAACCATTTAAGTAATTTCTTTATTTTCTGCTTCGCAGATTTTTCTCTTTCAAATCATATTTTTTGTTGATGACACTTCATTTTCAGTTTGTAATCTTTTTTATTTTTATTAAATTACTAAATAGTCGCTCGAAAGCAGTCTAAACGCGTTTAATAAAATTAATATAATCTCAAAATATCAAATTAATGTCTCGCGCAATTTTTAAATTTAAACTGTTTTGCAATATTACTTTTTGTTCATTTTACGTAATAAGTGTTATGTGACGTAAATGTGATGTAATTTCTCCTTTTTAAGATTTCTATCACATGTTAATGAATTTATTATTTTACAATATCCTTTCTCTTTTAAAATTCACGTGTAAATATAGTTTTTAGGAAGTAATTTTCAATAAGTTCCTGCCTTTCATACGTAATTATTTAATTCTAATTTGAAAGATTTTTTTCTGTTAATAATAGTCACGTCTAAATAAATTTTTAATTTGAAGCAAACATTATCATTTGCGCTGTTTATGCAGTTGGCAACAGTTTAAATTAATACCATCTCTCTATTCTAAAAAAAAGTAACTACCGCTGTCACCGCCGCCGCCGGTTTTGAATTTTTTGTGACTGGAGGTCTTTCTTCGTTAATATTAAGAAAAATAATGCATACAAAAATATAAAAATCCGTGGTTTTATACAGAAATGTTTGATAAACACGCTGAAGCAGACAGTTTTCAAATCGAAAAATTATTTTAAGAGATATTTAATGCTAAAGTTGGACAAAATCGTTCCACTAAAAAAGTTTTATAGCAGCAAAAACTATACATGGCAGTGTAATCATTTTTAGATCATTTTATGCGTTAGAATTTGCCGGAGTGCAGATTGCATTAATTTTTTTATTTTGACTCATTTTTTGAGGTTTTATTTCTATTTTAAATTCAAATTTTCAGCATTTCTAGAGATATTTTTTACAGATTTCAGAAAGTGATATTAATTTAAACTGTTGCCAACTGTATAAACAGAGGAAGCAATAATGTTTGCTTCAAAAAAAAAAAAAATATATTTATACGTGTAAATAAATTAAAAATTTATTTACACGTGACTATTATAAACAGAAAAAAAACATTTGGAATTAGAATTAAATAATTATGTGCAAAAAGCAGGAACTTATTAAAAATTACGTCATAAAAACTATAATTACACGTGAATTTTAAGTGAGAAAGGAATTTGTAAAATAATAAATTTATTAACATGCGTTAGAAGTATTAAACAGGAGAAATTACGTCATATTTACGTCACATTACAGTTATTACATAAAATGAACGCAAAATAATATTGCAAAACGGTTTAAATTTAAATATTGCGCTAGACATTTATTTGATATTTTGAAAGGATACTTTTCAACTGGTATTTTCAAGTGAATATTTAACAGAGAAAGAATAGCTTGGTAAAAATTACGTCAGATTAAAAACGATTAATTTAAAATGTCTCATTTAAAAGAACTTTCTTTTCGCTTTGTTAAAAAATACCAGGATACAAAGACTCTGTTTACTTAATTCTTTTTATATTAGCTTATTTTGAAATGTTGTTACATGTGTCTACGTCATTAAGTTATTTTTATTTCGACGTTTTATTTGTATTTTTATTAATGCTGTACTAATTTATTTGTTCTTTCGTTATTTAAAATAAAAAATTATGTCAATTTGTATAATTTGGCGAGTGGTTTGGCGATTTATATAATTTGGCGAAATGGGTCGACAGGATAATCAAGTAGTACCGCAGCGGATTTGGCGTTAAAATCCCCCAATCAAAGAGAAATGAATAGAAATCCGTTTATAGGGAGTTCGCCACTGTTTTTTAAATTATAATTCAATCTTTCGAAATCTTTTTAAAGCCAATCAAATTAGCGTGCATTTAGAGTCTGCGGTGTCTGGACGGGGGTTGGCGAGCGTAGCTCGTAGGGGGCCGAGCCCCTTAGTTTTCTAAAATAAGTTAAAAGTATCTCTCGAAACGCTGAAAATTTGAATTTAAAATAGAGGTAAGACCTGAAAAAATGAGTCAAATTAAAAAAGTGAAAGCAGTCTGCACACCGGGAAATTCTAACGTATAAAATGATCTAAAAATGAATTGATTCCTATGCATAGTTTTTGTTCCTATAAAACTTTTTTAATGGAATGATTTTGTCCAACTTTAGCATTAAATATCTCTTAAAATAATTATTCGTTTTCAAAACTGTCTGCATCAGCGTGTTTATCAAACATTTCTTTATAATACCGCCGATTTTCATATTTTTGTATGCAGTATGTTTCTTAATATTAACGGAGAAAGACTTCCGGTCACAAAAAATTCAAAACCGGCGGCGGCGGTGACAGTATAAGTTACTTTTTTTTTAGAATAGAGAGATAATCTTCCGATATGGCGGATGATTGAACAAGTAAATTAAAATATGAATAAAAGTAACATGATACAATGCTTAGCATTTCATTTAAGGGAGACCAAACAGGTCACCAAGGGCAGCTAGTCATGTGATATATCACTAGAAAGACCTTGAACTACTGTTTCATATTATGCACCTCGCATATCGCTCCCCTCACTTTCCCCATGTGGAGGCATATTTCTACATAAATAAAAATATAAATGTTCGTTTGTACAAAATCTTAAACCTCCGAAAGTTCTTCACCGATTGCTTTGAAATTCACGGATTGCGTTGCATTTGAATATGCGCGTGTTTTTATATACCTATCACGAACCTCGCACCTCCCTTCTCCAATTTCCTCGCCACCACCAGGGGCGCTTTTTAATTTTTTCCAGATACACGTCATGTGACTATCATTAAAAAAGCCCTTTGACTACTTTTTCATATTATGCACCTACCATCCCCCTCATCCTCCTTTCCCCCCTTGGTGGCACATTTCTATGTAAAAAAATGTAAATGTTCGTTTGTACGAAATCTTAATCTTCCGAGAGTTCTTCACCAATTTATTTGAAATTCACTGATTGCTTTGAAATTCACCGATTGCGTTGCATTTGAATGATCGGGTGTTTTTATATTACTATTACAGGGTTGAAAAAAACCCGAGTTTTTTAAAAAAAAAACCTTGCCCGGGTAGATTTTATTTAAAAACACAGGTTAAATAGGCAATTTTTCCCGGGTAAATTGGATTAAAATGCCAAAATGTGGACTGATTCCACCTTCTTCACAAATAATAACCTTCAGGATTGCCACTGTATAGGGAAAACTGGAAAAACTGGGGGAATTTAAAAATGAGTATTAAAAACAAGGAATTTTACTAATTTTTGGTATTTTGCAAAATTTATCCATTGAAATTTTGAAAATTCTCAGAGGAATCATTCTGGGAAAATTTAATTTTTTACTCAGGAAAGAGCAAGGAATTCGATTGCCAAAATAAATGCAATCTTGATCTCAAATACAATCTTTGTGAACACTTCATTTAGTCTAAGAGATGGGAATGATTTCGTAGTCTTAAATGGGCAATTTTCCCCGGGCAAATTAGATTAAAATGCCAAAATGTGGACTATGATTCCACCTTCCTCACAAATAATAATGTTTAGTAATAAAATACAATAAACCCTATGATAACGGAACCTGTTTACAACAGAATCCTGTCTTAAATCAAAAAATGTCATTGTCCTTACAGTAAGAATACCATACCTGCTAAGACGGTAACCTGTTTAAAACTGAATTTTTCTTCTGTCCCTCGAAATTCCGTCTTATTCAGTTTCATTAACACAACAATCTTATCAGGGTTGTAAAAAACCCGGTTTTTTTAATAAAAAGCTCAGCTCGGGCGGACAGCTGGGCGGGTACCCGGGCAGTTACCCTCTACAACCCTGTACTATTATGAACCTCGCATCCCCCTCCCCCAATTTCATTCCCCGAGGCACTTTTTTAATATTTTTGGACACCCATTATGTGGTATATCATTAGAAAGCCCTTTGACCACTCTTTCATATTATGCATCTCCCCTCACGCGTTTTATTGGTTGTGCAAAGGGTAACGGGCAGCAAATTCCCCCTCCTACCCACTAATTTAGATAACTTGGTTTTTCATGTAGAATTATTCTATTTGCTTCAAATTTTGTGAATAGATTCTATTTGATAAGGCGCTTCCTTGATTTGTTTTGGGGGTTCATTGATTAATTATGAAGGGACGAATGGGGGCTAATACCCCCTTGATTTAGATTAAGGGGGTTTTCATGCAGAATTATCCGATTTGCTTCAAATTCGATATACCAGTTTATTCTGATAAGGCATTTCCCTGATTAGATTTGGAGGTTCATTGGTTAAGTATAAAGGGGGGAAACCCCCTTAATTTATTTTTCAATGGGCATTATTCTTTGAAATAAGAGTATAATATACAATTAGTGTGAACAGCCTGTGAGCTCAATGCCATAAGTTTAACTCGGCACATATCTTTTTAATTCACTCGATTTGTCAGGGATGCCACCGCACGTAATGCAATTGACAATTGGCCTGTCAATTATGATGTTGCAAAATATTCACAAGCCAAATCTTTGCGACGGCAAGCTTCTTGTAGTAAAAAAAAAAAAAAAAATAATGAGCAACTTCGTAGAAGCAACGATCTTGACAGGACCTTTCAAAGGTGAAGATGACCTCATTCCTCGCATTCTTTTGATTCCAATGGATGCGCAATTTTCAATTTAAGAGATAGCAGTTACCTATTTGATTGGCGTTTGTTATTTCCATCAACAAAGCTTAGGGCCAAACTTTAAAATTCTGCGTTTTAGATCTAAACATGAATTGCTTCTTACACGGGCAATTATATGTTTCGTGTTCTAGAATCAGCAAATCAGACAATTTCTATATCTGCACAGACAATGCAACAGGGATGAACAGGGATGACCGCCCCGGGAACCCAACTTTCGCTTTAGAGTATAAGTGCAATCCCGGGGGGGGGGGGAAGACAATGTAACAACAAAAAATATTGTATACCCACAAATATTGTGAAACTAAACATATTACAAACGTGATCTTTCTCTTTTCTTTCTTTTCCATTTAGCCAGATTGAGCCACAGCAACGCGTGGCCGGGTACAGCTAGTAAGAAACAATAAAAGACAGGATTTTGTTGTATTTTGAAGTCTGCAAGTAATTTCAGATGAAAAAAAAAATTAGACGAACATTGCCTTTAAGAATTGATGTTTTCCTTCTTAGATAAAAAATTCTGATTATGAATAACAAACTTTATTCAAATTATAGCTTAAAAATAATTTTTGTTGTCAACATATTAACGAGATAATCACGTTTTTCTCAGCATAAAATTATTTCCTAAAACTTAAATTAAAAGTTACATTAATTTTGATTTCATCAGGTATTTATTTTTTCTAACATAGTATGAAAAGAATATTAAATATCCTTTTAGTTCTAGTTAATAGAATTAAATGACACTGCCATTCATGTCATTAGAAAAAAGAAATTCGACACAAAATCTAACAGACAGTCATCGAATGAATATAAATTAGTTGGGCGTCTACCTTACTGTCTTAATTTATTGAATTTCTGTCTTCAGTTACTAAGATTGAAAAACTGATGCAAGGTGACTGTTTAAAAAAAATTATATCCCCTAGCAGCAAATCAACAATTTTTTTTTCATCTCTTGAAAGGTTGTTTTTTTCAATCATGCAAATTCTTTATAACCTAATAGCCCAGTGGTTAGGGGGTTGAATTCGGAATTAATTAGGGGAAAGCTGGAAATTGTTTTAATCTCTCCAGTTTAGGTCTAGAATGAATATGCTATATGTTCCCCCTCGTACTAAGTGAGCGTTAAGAAATATGTATAGCTTTATAGTAAAAAAACACTTTTTTTTTTACATATCGTAACAGGATCTCCAAACAGCTAACTCTGTCAAAAACATTGTCAATACAAATGTTGTAGAGTTTAAAATTCTGAATAAAATGAGTACCATCATTAATATTTTTGTTCACCATTAAGGTCGCAATTCTATTTTAAAATTTTTCAAATCAAGAGCTTGAAGCCGGGAGAGACCAAGTTAACTTAACAATATCTCAAAATTGCGGCCTTAATATTGAACAAAAGTATTAAGTGTAGGTACTCATTTTACTTAGAATTTTAGGCTCTACAACATTTGTACTGACAATGTTTTTGATAGAGTTAGCTGTTTTGAGATATTGTTAAGTTATCTTGGTCTCTCCTGGCTTTAAGCTCTTGATTAGCGATTACGGCAAAATTTTGAAATAGAATTGCGACCTTAATGTTGAACAAGAATATTAATGATGGTACTCATTTTATTCAGAATTTTAAGCTCTACAACATTTGTACTAACAATGTTTTTTTTTATAGAGTTAGCTATTTTGAGATATTGTTAAGGTAATTAAAAAAAAACGTGTTTTTAGAAAATAAATATGTACATATTTTCTAACATTCATCCAAGTACGAGGAAGAAAACATAGTACGTTCATTTTAGGCCTAAACTGAAGGGATTAAAACAATTTCCAGTTTTCTCCTAATTAATTCTGAGTTCAACCCCCTGACCACGAGTCTAAAACTTTAAAGTGGAATTGTGACCTTAATGTTCAACAAAAAATATTAAGTGTAGGCACTCATTTTACTCAGAATTTAAAACTCCACAACATTTGTATTGACAATATTTTTGACAGAGTTAGATGTTTTGAGATATTGTTATGGTATCTAAAAAAACGTGTTTTTTCACTATAAATCTGTACATATTTTCTAATGCTCACCTACTACGAGGGGGATAACTTATCATATTCATTCTAGACCTAAACTAAATGGATTAAAACAATTTCCAGCTTTCCCCTAATTAATTCCGAATTCGGCCTTTTTTAGCTCCCCTACCAATGGGCTATAAGAAGTAATGTATTATTTGAGTTATTTGAGTAAAGTGTCAAACTGAGATGAATCAATTTAAATAAGTTATTGAGTAAAATTGAAATAATTGAAAAATTTCCCCACACTATAAACAATTTTCACTTAAAAATATAAATAATAACAAGCAAAGTCATCCTAAAACGTAGGATTTTGATTCATTTTGAAGTTTTCAAGCAGAAAAATTAGGCGCTTTAAGAATCGATGTTACTTTTCCTAAATAGAAAACAATAGAAAGACCGCGTTATTCAAAATTATTGAAGATAATACTTGATTTTTTGTTGTTTTCTTCTTGTTTTTATTTTTTTGTTTATCATACATTTAATTTAAACTTTTTATAATTTGTTATTTTATAAAATAAATATAATAAAATTATTATATTTTATTTTTCACTTTCATATCCATACTGTTACTGCTAACAACAGTAAAAAATTTCTCTTTCATCTCTAATCATTAACAATTTAACAGTTTAATTTTATATCTTTTTTATGTAATTACTATGCTTGTTTTTTAGGTCGGGTCTTTCCCATAGACTTCGTATTACTTCGCATTCCCCTTTTACGCTGTAAAAAAAAAAAAAAAAAAAAAAAAAAAAAAAAAAAAACAGTGGCACTCCGGGAGTGCCAATAGAAGTGAAAACTTCAACAATTACGTGTGTGTTTTTTTAATCGTCAGGAAATGTTTTATGCGTTGAATTGTGTAGCAGCACTAATGAAAGCATCTGGGGACACGGCAGTGCCCCTGCCAAGTCTTGAAAGCACAGCCATAAGCATCTTTTTCTGGAAGCAACTCAGGGTACTTTTGACCCCCCCCCAATATCTTTGCGTTGGTGATTCCCAGAAACTTGAAACGTCGTAAATCTAAAGTAATGTGGAAATGGAACTAAATGAGTAAATTTCACGTTTCTATCTTTTTTATTTCAGAAGATATATGAACTTAAACTTTCGCCTTTTCGACACTGATTCACCGATCATCAAAACTCAGAGGTACGTCCTGTATCCCTAGAATCTTGAAATTTGGTATGAAGGTAGTGTTTGGGATACAATGAAAGCGACAATTTAAAAAATCCGGAAAATTTGGATAAAAAGTCGAAAAATCAAAAAACCGAGAATTTGGCAGAGATGTGATATACGAACCAGGTTTGGCGCGATTTTTTAACGTCAATTTGGTGAAAGCCCGTTTTCCAATACCAGTTACAATATATATTTTTAAATTATTTTCTATTGTTTTAAAAAGTAAGCAACAATAAATAAACGGTAATTTCATTAATAACTATAGAACAAAACAATTGTACAATTTAAAAAAATAAAATAAAAGTAAATGAACAATGTATTAATAAATAAGCAACAGTAGCCGGGTTACCTTGTAAAATAAAGTAACGCCATTTTGCTGTCAATTAGTTACCCAAGTGCGTATCTGACATCTGTGCCCCGTATTTTATCTTCCGTAATCGAAATTCACGCCAATACTGTTGGTCATTGACAAGACCATCAACATGATAAAATACAGCGTTATCGGTTTTTAGTTACACGAAATAGGTAGGTCACGAATACGGTATAATTCATTTTAACTGACGAAAAACAAAATAATAATTTGTTTTAGCAATACGCCGGGTTGGTTGGTTGGTTTTGTGACGGCCGATTATCTACACTAGGGATATAGGCCCGAGGGGGAGTGCCCTTCGTGGGGGTCTTTCTAAGGGAACCTAACCCGTATTAACGCATGGAAATCCATGGTTCGAAGAAAACCACGAAAACTCCGAACGATTAGGCCGACGAGCGCGATTGGGATCGAACCCAGCACTTCCCGTCTACCAGTTTCGAGGGCAGAACCTCTCAGCCACTGGTGGGGCTAGCAATACGCCGGGAGAAAAAGGGAGTTTTAGCTTCCTTCTTCTTTTGCGGATTGAGCTGAAGAGGGAAAAGTTCCTGTCATTCACCGCTTGGCGCGCTAGTGTCTATGTGTCAAAATGCTAGCATGTCGGTTACGTTACAGTGTCTCGAAATCAGTGGTTTTTCCCCATCTCAAAAAAAGCTCAACGCGCCTAAAGAAGTTTTCGCTTCAAAAAATCTGTAAAGTTACTAAAATATTTCTAGGAAACTGAGATTCCCAGATTTTTTTATGTAACGGCAACAACAAAAATTTATGTAAAGGTACACTTTTGCACCGTAAATAAAAAAATCTGTAAGGTTACTAAGAATTTTTCTAGGAAACTGGGATTCCTATAACTTTTTATGTAACTGCAACTCGGGTTACAAATAAAATTTTAATAAGATTATTGTAATTTTAGTAGATTCTTTTGTAAAGTTTCAGATTTCTGTAGCTTTGCAAAAACTAGTTTTGTAGATTTACACTTCTTTTTGTACAGTGTACAGTTACATTTAGTACAGTGTACATTTAGTACAGTGTACATTTAGTAAGATTACTGTAATTTTAGTACATTCTTTTGTAAAGCTTCAGATTTCTGTAGCTTTACAAAAACTAGTTTTGTAGATTTACACTTCTTTTTGTACAGTGTGCAGATAAAATTTTAATAAGCATACAGATTTCAGCAACTTTACATCTGTAGAATTACAGATTTCTTTTACAGTGTAAGGCTCAGTTTAGACGCTTGTTTTGCCATCTTCCAACACTTTTCCAGGAAAGCTAAATTCTTCTTCATTCTTCTGTCCTTTATTCAGGAAAGAATGGGGAGATTCTACAATGCAAAGGAGATAAAAGGATTAGAAAACTTGAAGGAAAGTTTTTCCTCATGCAGTATGTCCGCCAGTTTCTTTGTAAGCTGTTAAAGCTGAAAATCCCCGCGTGACCAATACAAAGAGGCCAACGGTTGAAAGTAGTTGAATGATAGGTCTCTTCGGAGCTTAAGGTCACTACCATCAGGTGTCCCATCTTCTGGAAGTTCTGGAGGACGTGGAAGTACGAACTCCGAACGTCTCTGTTTAATGCTTTAGAACACGGGTTTTGCTGTAGTGACGACCAGTGTTGAATTCAGGGGATGGCCCGGGGAGGGGGACATTCCCAACGGACGATTTAAGATTTTGTGTTTCCAATGGTCAATAAGGGCAAATCCCCCCCCCCCCCCCCCCAAGAGCCACAGAAATCCCTCCCAGAGAAAAGTGTCTGAATTCAACACTGGTGAAAATTCATCGGACAAATCAATTCCGACCAATTCATCCGAAGGTTTCAAAAGGAGGTGGTGCGCGATGAGCAGTGCTCCTCTTTGCCGGAACTATGTACCTGTTCGGTATTCTTGGGTAAACAAGGCCCGTCTGGCGCATATGCATTAAGAACTCCGTGAACCTGGGACCAGAAAGCGGTATCCATTTTACCCACTCTTATGTAGGGTGGATTATAGGTAGATTTCTTTCCTGTTATGGATTCCTAAGTTTTAGAGATACAGGTACTCCTAGACAGGCCGTACAATTGACGTCGACTAAGTAAACCCATGAAACACAAAACTGTTCAAACAGAAAACGATAAGATTATGAAAAAGAAATTTAATTCAGATAATGACTCAAACATGATTTATCTATGATAAGCGAGATATTACTCTTTGAGCAGCATAAAATCATTTCTCAAATTTAAATTAAAAGTTGCATTCATTTGGGTTTAATTTCGTTGTTTTTTTAGTGTGAAAATAAATATTAAACAACCTTTTAGTGTAATTGAAGTTAACAGAATCTAATAACATTAAGAAAAAGATAAGTTCGAAACAGAATCTAAAGACAGTCATCTAATGAATAAAAAGTATTTGGGCTTATTTTATTGAAATTTTGTCTTTTGTTACTGATTTAGCAGGACTGTGTATGGAATTAGAGGTTTGCACGGGCCGGAATTTCCAGGCCCATGCCCAGCCCGGTGTAAAAATTAAAAGCTCGGCCCGAGCCCGGCCGACCCGTACAAAAATTAATTAAATCAAGCCCGATCCGGCCCGACTCAATTCTACAAAAAAATCAGATTTGTCTTAATATACAATTAAGATTCTTTTAAATAATACTGCTTACTTACTTATGAGATAATTTTACAGTATATGTTAAAATTAATATGTGTTCGCAAGACAGAAAATAAACAACAAGTAACATTAATGATTACTTAGATTCTTAGACGTTTCAACATTCAAATAAGGATTCATTAAAATATTAGTGTAGTTTAGAATAAAAGAAAAAAAAGAGGGTTAAAAACATTATAACTTTAGCAGCTGTATAATAAAAAGTAGATTTGTGAAAATATTTCTGTGTCATTTATTAAGGCATTTCTCAAATCCAATGGAGTTACTTTCTGACACATTTCTGAATACATTTCTTTTCGGAAACGCATAAGATTGGCAGTTGTTCTTATTCAGAAACTATGTAATCGAATGGTGTTATCCATTTTTTGATAAAGGCAATATATCTTTGAGAAAAAAACTATCAAAGTTAGCGTTTTGAACAGAATTTTCGGAAGCGATAGCACAGGAAAGGAGAAAAACCTGCAGTCACATGACAAGAATCTCTATTATACCTCGATAAGTGATTTATTTATCATAAATGGAAAACGCTATTCAATTCCAAATCCCTTCAATAGCCAAGCCTGTCAAGTTTAAATCTTTGCAGTTAAAAATTAATCAGAAAATGTGTCAGAAACCTTCGCATTGTTGAGCAGTGAATTTTAGAACCACCTTAAGGTATATTTACAAATATTCCGTTGAACAGAAGTTCATTATAGTTATTAATATTTTTACAAAACATATTGCCTGCCCTACACACACTGAGAACAATTAAGCTCAGTTCCGGCCCGGCTCAACTATGTAGGAAAAAAATGCGAGCCTGATCTTGGCTCGGCACGAGTCTGCTGAAAAAATTAAGCCTGGTCTCAGACACCATGTAACTGTCCGACGCCGATCTCTAAGCTGGACATGTTACATTTCTGTATTAATGTTGTCAAACTAACATCGGATCGTGACGTACATTTATACTTATTCTTGCGAAAGTCATTTTCATTGAAAATGACTCATATTTTGTCGACATCGTTTAAATTTTTTATATCATGTCGGTAGGACCGCTTAGTTTTTTTATCGGCCCAACAGGCCCGTTCAATTTTTTTGTCGACCCGGCCCGTTGAAAAAATTGTCCTAATTCTGCGGCCCGGCCCATTCGAAAGTTCGCCTTCATTTTGCCGGCCCGTGCCCGTGCAGCCCTCTAGTATGGATACGTCTGTTTTTAGAAAACTACATTACTTAACAACGAATTGACAAATTTTCCATATATTGATAAGCTATTTTTTAAAAAATGTAATTTTTTTATAACGTAAAAGTAATATCATATTTTAATAAAGTGTCGAACTAAAGTAAAATAAATTAAATGAATTATTAGCTAATGACTCGTTACACATGCCATTAAGAAAAAAGAACTTAGAAACAGAATTTAAAGACAGACATCAAATGCATATAAAGTAATTTACCTTGCCGCTGAAATGAAATTTTGTCTTCTGTTACTGATTTAGCGAGACTGTGCATAGCTACGTCTGTTTTGAGAAAACTACATCCCTTAGCAACGAATTCACAAATTTTCTATATGCTGATAAGCTATTTTTTAAAAATGAAAATGTTTCTCTGTTATTATTAATTTATAGCCTAAAAAGTAATACCATATTTGAATAAAATATCAAACTAAAGTAAAATAAATTAAATGAGTTATTGGGCTAAAAAAAACTTTTGTATTTTTGTACGATGAAGTACTTTCACTTTAAACATGATCAATAAAAGCAAAGTAATACCGGCGTGATACTGGCTTAATGTCAAGTTAGTACCGAACTGTTTTTGTACAGCGAAAAAAAAAAAAAAAAACTATTGTGAAAGGGAAAAAATGCACAGTTTAGTAATTCGAAAAAGATATTTTTAAAATATACGTAATACATTTTTTATAAAGTATCATCTACATATTAAAACAACTCTAAAAACGTAATGGTAATATCATTAGATTATTGCACTTTTAAACTTAACCTTTATCTGATGTGACAGAAATTGTCCCATAACTATCGTGAAGCGGTCTGCCAGACCGCTCCATCGAAAGATGAATAAAAAGTGCAATTAACTTATATAGGATGGTATTTTTGTACTAAATTTTTTATACAGGACTATTATAATTAAAATTCTCCTATTCAAAAGTCTCTGGCGATAGTATTAAAGCTCCAAACGAAACAAAATTTTGATAGTGTTTGTAGTTAAACTGAAAGTTCAAGTTAAACTATAAAAATCGAAAAAAAAAAAAAAGCAGCGGTCTGTGAGACCGGTAACATCAGTTAAAAGTTAACTTTTACTGAAATTTTGGATGACTGAACAATTGTACTGAACAATTTTGGATGAATGGTTGAAGGAATATACATTATCGGATAATGAACTTTGAGAGCAAAGGCTTCAATTTTTGTATAGAGAGTCAGAAAGTTTTTGCAGAGTTGAATTCAGATACTTTTCTCCGGGAGGGATTAGTGTGGATCCGGGGGGGGGGGACATCACAGAATTCCGAGGGGATTACACTTTTTGACCATTGAAAACACAAAATCTTAAAACTTCCGCGGGGGCATCTCACTGCTCCGGGGGGGGGGGGGGGATGTCCACCCCGGGCTATCCCCTGAATTCAACACCGAGTTTCTGTATTCAACTGCTTCTAGTTTTTTTCGTGATACATTGTAGAAAATCAAATACTAAGTTAATTCCTATTTTCATTGATTTGTTTTTTAAATATTAATTATGATTTATTAATTCAATTTAAAAAATTGCTAAATAGAAATACGTATATATATATTTTTGTCGTTATTAGAACTATTAGAACGTTATTAGAACGTTATTAGACGTTATTAAAATAACTAAAGTTTCTGTGTTCTGCAACACACAGTCTTGGCGCTGCCCTGACAGAGTGTCATTGTAAGGTTTTGTGCATAGTCTTTTTTATTCAATTACGACTAACTGGAGTCTCCAAGTGGCTCCCAATGGAATCCTCCTCGTTGAGTCTTGAGTTACAAGAGAGAAAACGTCCAGATGCAAAATCGTAGATTTGTTTCAAGAGACCATTTATTTTCGTCTAAGGCTCTTTCCGGCATTACAGAATCTATACCTTTGAAGAAATCTTAAGTACTGGACAGTACAGTGACGCTGAAGTGGCAATAACTCTTAGGTGCTTGAAATCAGAGTTGAATTCAGACACTTTTCTTCGGGAGGGATATATGTGGCTCCGGGGGGGAAATTGCATTTTTTGACCATTGAAAACGCAAAATCTCAACTTTTCCGGAGGGGGGGGGGACATCTCACAGCTCCGGAGGGGAATGTCCCCCCCCCGGGCCACCCTCTGAATTCAACACTGCTTGAAATCATCCCCAACCTCTTAAAAATCCACTTGAGACTCGAACTCGATATATACTAGCTTCAAGGGGCCGATAAATGTAATTGATTTGGCATCGTCCGAGAGAGAAGACTGGAACGATGATCTGCCGCTGGCTGCACGGGAAGACTTGCGAAGGAAGAATTTTCCAGGTGTCGAACCCTGGCATCCTTATGTGAATATCGAAATAACACTTTAAATTACGTACTTATCGCTTATCGCTTGCGTAAAATACTGTGTGTTGTGCTTGTAATTCTGCAAGAAATATAGCCCGTTGTTTAATGTATCATGGATGTTTGTTTCTAAAGGCAAGTGTGGTACATCATACACAATCCTGAAACATATTTTAGCTTCCACATGACGTGTTTTATAGGGTAACATATTGGAAATTTATATTTAGAATTATCATTACTACAAAAGATAAAACAGGATGAACACAAATTTGCATTTGCCTGCTAATCAGAAGTTCCTCAGTTTGAAGCTCGGCGACGGAATTTGAATTTTTTTCCTCGGAATAGATTTCATTATCTAATAAATTCAATTTGAAGTTTTTTTTTTTTTTTTTTTTTGCCATTTTAAGACTAAAAGTTGTAAATTATTGTATTCATTATGTTTTTAAATTCGAAAATTCTTTTTTTTTTGAGAAATGGTGAACTTTTAAATTGACTACATTTCTTTGTTCGATACATTTAATTAAAAGAACTTTAGTTTTTTTTGTTGCCATTTTAAGGGTTTCTTTTTTTGTTTTAGCTAAAGCTAAATCATGTAATCAAATATAATTTTCAGATACATGGGTCATTCTCCCAAAAGTGTACATTTTCAATATAAATTTTTCCCATGAAAAAATTTTGTTTTTTCAAGACAAATGTTACCATTTTTAGAAACTTATCACTTACTTCAATTAAAAATCAGCAATATCCCAGCTACATTATATTTATTTTTTCAGAAACGCAATTTTTTTATTAACATCATTCATGGAGGTGAACTTTATGCTACAGCTATTTTTGTGTAGTGAAAGAAAAAATAAAAAAACTATTTATTCTATTAGATATATAACAAATCATCAATTCTATATAAGGATGCATAATGAATTTATTTGGAATGAATATAAAAAAAGCACAAAAAAAATCATCTACCATCTGTAGCTTCTTTTCATCACCCAACTTTTATATGTTATTGAATTCTTCTCTTTTAAAGTTTTTAAACAATGTTTTTTTATTTACAGTCATTGTAAGCATTGTAAGTCATTGTAAGTCATTGTAGCATACTTCTTGAGCATTTTTCTCTGAAATATACATTTTCAGAATTAAGAGATTCGCGGAGATGAGGAACATGCTCTAAATATTAAGCTACATATCTATTTTTTTTTGAGATTTTTTTTTGTTCTTTAAATCAATATATGTTGATAAAATTACATAAGCAATATATAAGCAAATATCTTAGTGTTGATTTAGCCACCTTGAATTACAGTTCACGGATGTGAGAATCTCCAATAACTATGGTTGCTTTTTTTATAACAAAATCTAATACCTGAGTATAAAAAATTTTTTTGACTTATAATTTAACAAGAACAAACATACTGGCTAACTTTAGCATCATAACAAAATCTGATAATAATTTTGCCATTTTTTAATATGAAAATGCAACTTAATGTTTGGTTCATGGAGGTGAGAATTTATTGTGTGACACTTCTTTTCGTACTCAGAAAACAAACAAAAATATAAAGAAAGTAATTAACTATGCTAAGTTACTTTGCTTTTGAGATAGTAGTAGCTAGAATAATTAACTATTTTATTTTCAATTAAATAAGTAATCAAACATTTTCCTTAGTAACATTGAGTGTGTGACATGACACGGAGGTGAGAGCTCACATACTGAGTACTAAGAAATAAAAAATATAAAGTAATTATAAAAAAATGTATGCATACAACAGATTTAGTATTCTTTCACTGTCAAAAAAAAAAAAAAAATTAATTCAAAAATGTTCATTTCAAATACTGAAAAAGGCTTTGTGACTGGAATATTACACTTTTTGGAGAATAACCTATATAAACATATGCTGTCACAATTGTGTGAAAAACAGTTGTTGAATATTTTTAATTTGATTAAAAAATATCTTCCAATTTAAATAATTTTAAAATTAAATTTAATGCTTCTGCCATCTATGTTGCCTGTTAAAAAAGGTTAAGGATGATAAATTAACATTTTTTATTTATTAATTAAAGGATAAAGTGTTTTGAAAGGAATGTTGAACGAAATCCTTCGAGCGGTCTTCTATGACACTTACCCACTTGTTCTTATAAAAGCATTCTACTGTAACTGCATCAAAATCAAGTAACATTCAAAGTGTAATTTCCATTTCATTTATATTGTAAACATAATTTCTTGCTTATAATAATTTCGTAAAAATAAAAAATAATAACGTTAATATCATAAATATTTTCTAAATGTTAAATTAAATTAGATTACCTTTCCTTTATGAAATTTCCTTTATGAAATTCCTTTATGAAATTTCTTCACATGGGTGGCAACCGGGTTACTTCCATTGTTGAAGAGAGGAGGGAAATATTGGGAATTACCATATCATTACGGATGCCATTTTCGTATTACAACTAAAGATAACTTAAAAAAAAAACTTTTTTTTATAGAAAATGACGTCACTATTTAAAATAATGCAATTTCACTGCTAAAGCTGTTACATTTCAATAATTTTTTTCATACTGGTAATACTGAGATTGAGACGCTCATCTCAGAGTGTTTCAGTGGATGAAAATGACGTCACAGTAAAAATGAAATGAGAATTTTCTTTGATAAAATTAAATATTTTACTACGAATGCGTCTAAAAGTAAATTTTTCGATTCCTCCGGCACTCAGATTAGAACCTCAAGTAAAGAGTGCAAGTGTTTGCATGCACAAAATTGTAAGTGGCAAACGTGACATCAAGCTTGGAAATATGTTTATTAATGATCTATTACACGTTAAAATGTTTTTAAAATAGTGAATATGAATATGAAAAGTACGCATGTAAATTTAAAGGGTGAAAAAAGACGGTATTTTTAGATTTCGTTGAAAACAAAAATTATAATTCTGTCATTGTAGCGCAATTTTTGTTGTTTTTTCATTTCGTAATACCAAAGATGAAAGCTTCAATTGATAACTTCATAATTTATTATTTGAATTACATATTACTGTTTACTTATAGGAATAAAGTTTAATTTTTGAATAATTTGAAAAATTAAGTTAAACTTTAGTTATAAATAATATTTGTTTTATGAGTTAGGCCGGTCCATATATGATTATTTATTGTAATTATTCTTTATAATTTCAATCTAATAATTATTTTATACATCTTCATTCGTCGAGTTCGACGAATTCCGACTCGTATTCGATTAATTTTAACACAATTATTCTAATTGGTAAATAAATCATATGATATCTCATATGGTAATATATTGATAATTTAAAAATCTTAACAAGAAATTTTTACACAAAATAAAAATTAGTATTTTTTGTCGGTTTTTGCTCTATTTCAAGTCCACTTTACTGTAAAGAGCTTTGCAATATCAATGATTTAAACTTAAAGCGAAAATGAAATAATTTTTTACATAATCTGATATATGCTTGGTTCCTCAATGTCAAGTACTAAAGAAGATAAGCGATGATTCTCAGCTGAGCATATTTTAAAGTTAAGGCCACCTGTACGTTTATCTAATCTTGCAGTAAAATTACATAGGAAAAGCTGACAAAATATAAAAGTGATGTGACTTGATTTGACATTTCAGAAACTTTCATGAATTTTTTGCGCAGTTGAGATTGTGTTAATTTTCCCAGTTTTAAATCTAGTCTTTGCTGTTCGTATAGAATTATAGATACTACTGTTTGACAAAGATTTAAACATTTTGAAGATTTAAACAAGAACGAAAAACATGCGTACAGTATAGATTATGAAACACTTTCCAACACATTCAGATTCAATGCTGTTACAAAACTTTACAATTTATTAAGGTCAAAGATGTCCATATAAACAATTTAGAAAATGCATAACGTATTTGAAAACCCAATTTCTGGAATTACCATGAATAGTACGAAATTTTTTTTTGTGTAGCCATGTATATGATCCATAGATCCATATGTAATATGTATGTTACATAGTACGCTAAAAGTTAGTTCAATTAAACGTATAACCAGCGTTCGTTGATATATATCAATGGATATATATCATGATATATATCTTGATATACATCCGATATTTATTTTTAAAATATTAAGATTTTTGATATTTTCGATATTTTTAAATTCTCGATATTTATTTTCAAAATATCAAGATGTTTGATGTTTTGTATATTTAATATTTATTTTCAAAATGTCACCGTGCAAGATAATTTTGATATTTTCTTCAGTTGAAACAAGTGTTTAAACGAAAATTTCAACTATTATTGACTGTGTCATTCTGTAAATAAGCAACATTTGTCTCTGGCAGTGATTTTTTTAGGCAAAGAAGAAAAATGTGTTTTCCAAGCTTCATGTTTGAAACTTTTATTTTTAAATGTATAACTAGTAATTATGTCTGACAATTAGCACAGAACAGCAATTTGAAGGAAAACTGTAATTTAGATAATCATTTATACACAGCTTCTTTAGAAAAGAATGATTCTTCTTTTCTGATTTTGGTTTAGTTGAGTCTACACTGTACAACAGGTTAGGGAATAAAAAGTAAGACAAGCTTACATTTATGTTAAAATTCTTCAATTTTGAAAAAAACTATTTTGTATTTAAAATTTTGCTTATAAAATATAAAACTTTCTTGAAACTTGATACAAATCTTATAGTTTATATAAGTGCATAAAGCAAATCGTATCTGTCTTCAATTAGTTGATCTTCAATTTTGTTCCTAGTGGGAAAAAAAAGGAAAAGAGAAGTGCATTTTTAGAACATTGTTTAAGATTTCATGTTAAGTGCAATATGTTTTAGCTTCTGATTTATATTATGCTTGAAAATATTTATTGTCAGCAGTAAGTTGGCAATTTTGATAATATCGGATGTATATCGAAAATATCGGATATATATCGAAATATCGGATATATATCAAAATATCGGATATTTTTGAAAACATCATGATATTGACGAACCCTGACATAGCACAGTTGAAATTTCCCATTCAGCAATTTCCGCCAATAAACGGAAATGCACTTGAGATTTTTTGCGTAGCCCTGTATAAGACCTGTAAAATTTATACACACCAAGTAATATGCAAATAAATAAATAAATAAATTTCAAAACGCACATCACAACTGAAAACTCATTTCCAGTAAATATTTTTGATAAGCAGTAATGTCGCCAAATACTTTAGTGTGTCCCTGTAAATGAATGATAAATTACATGCCCATCAGATTTTACAGTAAGAGTTTTATAGTACACCTCAGTGATATATGCAAATTTCAATATATTTAAAATAGTGTAATATCATTAAAATACACTGTAAAACGATTTTCCCCATAAGCCGTAATGTAACTGAATCCTTTTCAGTGTCCTCTTAAATGAACCATTAACGCTACACACTTCATTTAAATACCACACACGCTACAGTAAACACCAACAACATACATATATCAATTTCATGGCAATCTGACTATATTTACGCGAGTTAGCGCATGGACGGACAGACAGACAAATAGAATTCATAAACACTTTTCAACTATGTTGGAAAGTATTAAGAAAACAAACCAAAGAAAAAACTGCAAACTGAGACAAATGAATTAAAAGATTTTATTTATCATAGTAAACAGTTGGTGGAGATAAGCAAAAATAACTGTACTAGATTAATATTAACACAATTATTCTAATTGGTAAACAGATCATATTAGATGTAAATTTCCAACTGGGCGAAAATTGTGTTAATATTAATCTAGTGTAATTTCGTATCCAGCGATTTCTGGAGTTCCATTACCTGTGATTTATTCTGTTGAGCTGAACCAGGTTTCAGACCAGATGCTGTAATCATCAAGGTTAGCTGGGTGAAAGAGTTCGACCAGAATCGTCCGGGATAGCTCAGATGGCAGAGCACTAGCGGCTTCAGCCAGGAGGTCCCAGGTTCGAATCCTGGTCCGGACATTTTTCGCCCAGTTGGAAATTTACATCTAATATGATCTGTTTACCAATTAGAATAATTGTGTTAATATTAATCTAGTGTAATTTCGTATCCAGCGATTTCTGGAGTTCCATTACCTGTGAATTATTCTGTTGAGCTGAACCAGGTTTCAGACCAGATGCTGTAATCATCAAGGTTAGCTGGGTGAAAGAGTTCGACCAGAATCGTCCGGGATAGCTCAGATGGCAGAGCACTGGCGGCTTCAGCCAGGAGGTCCCGGGTTCGAATCCTGGCCCGGACATTTTTCGACCAGTTGGAAATTTACATATAATAAGATCTGTTTACCAATTAGAATAATTGTGTTAATATTAATCTAGTGTAATTTCGTATCCAGGGATTTCTGGAGTTCCATTACCTGTGATTTATTCTGTTGAGCTGAACCAGGTTTCAGACCAGATGCTGTAATCATCAAGGTTAGCTGGGTGAAAGAGTTCGACCAGAATCGTCCGGGATAGCTCAGATGACAGAGCACTGGCGGCTTCAGCCAGGAGGTCCCGGGTTCGAATCCTGGTCCGGACATTTTTCGCCCAGTTGGAAATTTACATCTAATAAAAATAACTGTAGTTCATGTTTTAATTAGGATAAGGCTTTGAAATTCTCATGAGTGTTTTAGTATAAAGATTTCTATTAAGTTCTCATGGATTTTAGCAATATCAATAATTTATTCTTAAAGAAAAAGTAAAGTAATTTGTTACGCTTGTGATGTATGAATAGCTTTCCACTGTCAAGTATGAATGAATACCAAAGATGGCACTCAACTGAGATACTTTAAAGTTAAGACTCTTTATATACTCATACAATAAAATTACACATGAAAAGCTGGAAATATACCTGTTGGTTTATGAGGCACGACTAGCTTTTATACATAAAAATTTACCACCGCGAACACGAAGAAAAATGTTTACATAGCTGTAATGCGACTTAGCGCTTATATGACACTCAAAAACTATCTCTTACAGAGCAGTTTAGTATTGATGTTACTAAAGACATGTGTGAACAGTAAGTGAAGGAAAGAAAAAATAAATAATGTATTCCAAAAATTCACCACTTACAACGTGCATTTTCTTCACAAAAGAATATTATTCTATTTAGCAACTATTATATATACAAATAAGATAGAAATAAAATTACTATAAAATTAAAAACATAAATACTTTAAGGGGTCTTGTACCCTTTAAACGCGACGAAATTTAACAGAAAAATTTAACAGTTTGAATTAGTCTATCTTCAAAACCTTCTTATGTATAAACATGAAATTTTGGATATTGATTAAACAGATTGTGCTTTGTAATATGCTGTCATTAGAAATGTAATAGCCTTTTACAGAATTTGTGTATTGCTGAGATCAAAATAGCACTTTTTTTACTCCATAAGTCATTGCGCGACGATATCTTGAGAAAGTATGTATGGATTGTCATGCAATTTGGTAAAGATACTAAAGATATATGCGTGTTTAAAATGAACTACTCTTAGGCCAAAATTATTTCAATAACTATATTAAAAAATGTTTTCGTGAAAAGAATATAAAAATTTTGTATTTTTAATGAATAAAAATAGTCATAACTAAAAATATTACAATTGTAAATACTTAAAAGTAGTTCATTTTAAACACAAATATTTGTTTAATATCTTTACCAAATTCCATGGTAATCCATACATACTTTCTCAAGATATAATGTGCGTAATGGCTTATGGAGTAAAAAAAAGAGCTTTTTTGATTTCAACAATACACAAATTCTGTAAAAGCTTAATAAATTTCTAATGGTAGCATATTACAAAGCATAATCTGTTTAATCAATATCCAAAATTTCATGTTTATACATAAAAAGGTTTTGAAGAAAGACTAATTCAAACTTTAAAGCATTTCGTTAATTTTCGAAGCGTTTAAAAGGTACAGCACCCTTTAAACATATAAAAAAAAAGTATGCTAAATAATATGAATATTTTTGAATACTTAGTCGTATCAATCACAATATTTCTTATGTTTATAAGCGTTTAGAGCTTTAGTTAAAATATCTGCTGGTATATTTTATGTCTCTAAATATTTAACGTATATTTCAACACTATCATATGTTTCTCGAACAAAATTTTAATATCAATAGCCTTTGAGTGTTAATGGTAGACTGGATTGCATACTAGTTTCTGAGTAAACTGGTTGTAACAGAATATTATAGTAGGTGCAATCGCTGTTTCAGGGGAAAGTTCGTTTAAAAAGCATAGACTCTTTAGCAGCCTCTGATAAGGTCATGTATTCTGCTTCAGTTGTGGACTAAGCAACGGGTTCGCTGCTTCCTCGACTCCCCCAAGATATAACACCACCGAACATATTTAAACATTTATCCTGTGTGGGACTTCCTATCGTTTACTCTGAAGTCCAATAGGCATCATAAAATGCAATTAAAGGCTTAGCATCACCTTTAACCTTTAACTGATATGACAGAAATTGTGACATAACTACTGTGAAGCGGTCTGTCGGACCGCTCCATCGGAAGATGAATAAAAGGCGTGATTAACTCATAGGATAGTGTTTTTGACCTTAACTTTTTTTTTTACAGGACTCTTATAATTAAAATTCATCTGTCCAAAAGTCTGTGGTGATAGTATAAAAGTTCCAAACGGAACAAAATTTTGGTAGTGCTTTTAGTTAAAATAAAAGTTACAAGTTAAACTATAAAAATGAGAAAAAAAAACAGCGTTCTGTGAGGCCAGTAACATCGGTTAAAGGTTAAATATCAGTGCTTGATCTTGGTAACCTCTAATGTATTGTACCACACTTAACTTTAGAAATAAAAATCTCGGGTATTTTAACATCAATGTACATTTATTGCAGAGTTACAAGCACAGCACACGGTCCGGTTTTTACATGAGCGATAAATGCATAATTTAAAAAGCTATTTCGAGATGCACATCAGGATGCCAAGGTTCGACATCTGAAGAGTTCTTTCCTTGATAAATCTTGCCGTACAGACAACGGGAGCACATCTCCAGTCTTCTTTCTCGGACAATGTCAAATCAATTACCTTTTCCGCCCCCTTGAAGTTGGTATATGTGGAGTTCGAGTCTCAAGTGGACATTTAAGTGGTTGAGGAGGATTTCAAGTACCAAAGAGTTATTACCACTTCAACCTCACTATAATGTCCAATACTTAAGATTTCTTCAAAGTTATGAATTCTGTAATGTCAGAAACAATATTAATAGAAAATAAATAATCTCTTAAAATAAACTGACGGATTTTACATCTGGACATTTTCTCTCTTGCAACTCAAGGAGGGGGATTCTTCGGGAGCCACTATATCTTACTTATAAGATTCTAATTAGTTGTAATTGAATAAAGAACTATGCACAAAACTTTATAGTATCTTAGAATTCTTTTTGCTCCCATCCAACGAGATTTGCCTGGATTATATTTGTACTGGCTTAAAAATTTCGTAGCATGAGTTATGTAAGGTCGATATACGACTTATAAAAAGTATAAATGATCCTATTAGTTAACGATAGGGAATGTTATTAATTTCAGTTTTTTCTTCTTCAGTTTTGGGACATACAGTAATACCTCGGTTTTCGTTGAATTCGGTTATCGTCTTTTTCGGTTTTCGTCGATTTTTTCCGCGAAACATTTGTCTCGGTTTTGTCGGCGTGCCCACGTGATCTTGGATTTCTTGTAAACAAAAGGGCAACCCATGCGGTTTCCTGCTCAGAGTGGCGCTGTTTCTCGTCGTGCCTCGCGTGTTCATCACTTCTCGCGTCTAGGCGAACAATTTCGTTTATTTCCTGTGTACGAGTCTTTTTGTGCCTTTTTTATTGCTTCCGAATGCTACATCATGGGCCTAAAGAAGAAGTCCAGAGACACGATCGAGTTAAAGGAGAAACTTAAAAAAATACGAGCTTTCTGAAATCGACTGCATGTACGGGAAATCGCCAACCATGATGAGTTCCATTTTGGAGAAAAGGGAAGCAATAAAGAAGGCTAATGTAGCGAAAAGCTTGAATGTACTAACGTAATAGAGATCTCAAACAACTGAAGATTTAAACAGTTATTATTAATTTGGCTCAATCGAAAACAGTTAGATGGCAATTCTATTTCGGAGGCCATCATATGTGAAAAGACCAGACTATTGTATTCCGATCTCATTCAGAAAATGCCTAGGACGAGTGCTAGTCTTAGTGATTTTAACGTCAGTAGACGCTGGTTCGAAAAATTCAAGAGGTTCAATGGCATACACAGTGCTACTAGGCATAGCCCAAATCGGACTGGAAGTCGATAGTGCCATAATCTCGCCAGGGGTTGGAAATCAATAATATTCGTCAACCGAAATGTCCAAATCATGGGCCTAAAAATCATATAGAAGTACAAACATTATGTTATTTTTATACAGGGTGTTCCAAAATTCGACTGACAAATTAAGAGGGGTGATAGAAGGTATGATGTGATCATATATTAGGCCTAATTTATAAATTTAAACGTATTAAAATGCAATTAATTCCCATCTCTGTTAATGTTTATTTCTTCAGTCTTTGTATTTTAAACGAAAACACTCTTTTGCTTAGTCAAAATTCAATATATTTTACTCTATTTTATCCCGGTTAAAAAGATCATTCTTTCAGTCAGATGTGTTAATTTAACTCATTTTGGAAAATCAATTTGATAGATTTATGGGTTTTGCAATCATAAAAGAAAATTACTTTCTATATTACCTTCAGTTTCACTTATAATGCCAGCGTAATTTACTGCGGTTATCATAACAACAAAAGCAATGAATAAAGTTATTATGAGATATCTGCGATGTTTTCATCTGCTTAATTTAGGGCTGCCTGTCACTGCCCAATATGTTGGTTAAAGATGACGGCACCAATTCTGGTTGACCCTTGGCAGTTTTTGTTTTAAATTTTAGAATGCATTGCTTCGTAACGTAAATTTTGGTTGGCGCACCATGACTCGATTTGAAAAATGCTTTTTTGGCTTTGTAAGTGTCACTAGTGCTCTGTTCTTGCGTCTGAGAGGTTGTACAGTCGTGGAAAAAAAAGTAAACACCCCCTACTAACTCCTCAACAAATCATCATAGAAGAAAGTGACTGGTACCGAACGATTGGAAGTAAAGTCTACTTTTAAATGATGTATATAAAATTTTCTTAGGGGGTCATCTACTTATTAAAACGAATCCAAACTTCATTTTTTTCAATGGCAATACCCAATTTTAACGAGATATTTCATTTTTTCGGTTCAAACTATGCCTAGACACCAAATTTCAAGTCATTTGAATGATAAGTTTTTCAATTATAAACATTCAAAATTGAGTGCTTCTAATGTTAAATTATATTTTTATATTTTTATTTATATCTCCCGAAATTATGCTCCTAATGTGCTAATTTTTTTTGTGGTAATAATACTAATATACCTGCTGGACAGATAATTACACCTGTTTATTTTCTATTTAATTTATATCCAAAATTGTTAATTGGTCCAAATCATCCAAGCAACCTCATAGCAAATTGGTATATAATTTTATATACCTTAGATAAATTCAAATAATATAAGTGATCGTAAATACATAACTCTAGTAGAAGAGCAACGCGAAGCATTAATAAAATTAAATTAAAATTCGCGTCAATATGTAATTATTAAATTTAAATAATTACGAATAAAATTAAGAGTTTGCGTTGTGAATTATTTAGACGAACTCTTCCACTTATGAATTAAACTAAAATTTAAGCTGTAAAAATAAATTGACACACCTTAAACATTATCAATTAAATAATTACAGAAACTTTTTAAAAACTTGATTAAATATTTTATTTACATTGAACACAACTATATACAGAAAAACATAATATTAATTCAAAAAATAGAAAGCAATACTTTTGTTTGCTTCTCATCATTTTATGTATATTTAATCTTTAAAAAAAAGACAATATTTTCATGTACTCTAATTATTATATTTTTTTCCTTTTGCTAAAAGAATAATTCTCTTTCATTTTTAAATTACCATAATTTCATTTAATTATTGGTTTTGTCGGATCTCAGATTACTCTCTACCATAAAATATCAGAAAAGTATTTTTATGATTTTTCATATGATCTTAAGTGGTAAAGGAAAATGTTTAAAGTCGTACCTTTTTTTAATATACGGGATGGTGGCCTTTATTCATCAAATTCAGAGTTGTCGCGTTGCTTAGGATCATATTCACATGTCATCCGGAATTGGCTTCGTATCAGAGCGGCAACATCGGGATGGCAGGATGCATAGCTACGGACCTCTGTAGAATAATCCTCTTTATTTTAACATCAAGAAGACATCCTCAATTTGGCTTGCTTAGGCTCACTCCGATATGTACATCAGGAAGACATCCTCAATTAGGCTTGCTTAGGCTCACTCCGATATGTACATCAGGAAGACATCCTCAATTAGGCTTGCTTAGGCTCGCTCCGATATGTCCATCTCGCCTGGGCATTACTAGGGCTTTCAGGATTCATCGCACGGGCTTTCAGGAGAGCTCCTGCGTCCCCTACATCTTTTTTCAGACTCTCTTTTTCAAACCTTATTCTTCTTGCACACCAATTCCTGTAGTGGGTGGAACTATTTTTGTCTAGTCCACTGTTATTGGATGTGAGAAGATTTTTTATTATACTTCGATAGGCCTATTAGCTAACAGTCTGCAAATGGCCCCTTACATATACTTTAATATTATTATCTGCCTTAAAGTTTGGGTGGTCTGAAAAGCCATAAATTTATCCCAACACTTTTATTGAGGCCATAAATTTGTTCCAACGTTTTTATTATTTTACGATTTCTAATTATACACCACTTTCCATTGGCTTGTCATAAAACGACACCATGGCGTCTGGCTATTGTTGTTGTCTGAGATCCGAACTCTATTCAACATTATACATTCATTTTACAATACAACAATTTTTTAAAAATATATATTTAATATTTAAAATCAACTTAATAATTTTTGTATGAACTTACACTCCTATTTTACTTACATATATAAACATTATAATTTTACACTCATAATTATATTTTATAAAAAATATTTATACAAACAGAAATAACAAATTACGCAATTTTACTTTGATTTAACCAACATGGTGCGGGAACATATCATAGTTATATGTTGCCCAGCATCTCTCCCGGTGTCAAAAAAAAAATAAAAATAAAAACTGATTGCTGGTTTTATTTTTTTTTGTAAAGCTTAAAGGAATGTACGTGTCCATATGACTGTGTATCTACACAGTTTTTGAACTAAGTCTGTAAAGTTCAATTATCAATGGTTCTGGTATATTTTATAAGAAGTTCTTCTATTTTTCATAACAGAAAGTTCAACACATGATAGCATAGTTGTCTGTTGACATTCACATTTATAGAAGACCTCTGTACTGAAAATCAGACGTCTTTCTCGAAGCCTTTTTTCTTTACCACACACATGTTTACTAATTTTGTAACTTTACAGTTTAAGTGCCCAAAATACATTCAAAGCTATAATTTTGTATGAAACTAATATGCCGAAATAAACCTAATTACAAGAAAAATAATGGCATACGCATTTGACATATTATTTCATCACATACAACCTTATGACACAGTGTTTCATTTAAAACACATTTTATACTGAATAAAAGTAAATACAATGCTTGTCGTATGACATGTTATTTTTCACATAATTAATCTGATGTATTCAAATTATAATCAGAAAAATATTGTATACAGACTGGTTACATTATTTTATTTATTTATTTGTTACTTCTAACATGTATGATATGTCAAAATATACAAGCTATTTCATCTCCTTTAATATATCATTACGCAATGCTCTCCAACTTTACCCGATACGAGAAAGAGAGAAAAAAAAAAAAAGAAGGAGGATAGAATAAAACCAGTTTTTGAACGTCCCCTATCCTTTCGAAACGAGGGGGTTGGTCAAGCTACTAATCCCTTTCTGCGAGGTGATTTGTGCTGTGACAAAATTTTACGACTTTCCAAAAGTATGTATTTAAAACCATTTCATGCTTGTAATTACCTTATTAATTAGTATAATTTCTTGATATACTTTCTTCTTAACTAACTGTGCATGCCTGTATGTAATTTTAAATATAATCTATGCATAAACAGTGTATATATTTGTATCATATCTAATGTAAACCTTCTGCTTTTATTTTATTATTTTGCAGGGGAAAAATGGCGATTCTAGCATCTGACTTCTCCTGCCTCATACCGCGACTGAAGCGAGCGTGGCTTTTTATGCTGACAGGTTCAAATCTAAACCAAATTGCCTTTCAGGATTTAAGAAAAAAAAAGCATATAATTTTCTTTAACTGACTACATTGTATATTTTTAGACCTTTTTAACAAACACAAATTTTGATTCATGATATTGTTTACTATTAAAATGTAAACAACACGGAAATATGACTTCTACAGCCTCTCAAAATGCAAAATATGCATTACGCTGACCTTAAAAATGCACCTTCATTTAATACTATTAAATAGTGTTGTCAGAAAATGCCATTGACGAAGAAGAGAACAATTTTTGTGTCTTTAATTATTATTTATTTAGCCAACAATTCTATCTTAAAAGATTGTTAAATTTTCATATTTATTTATTTACTGAATGAAATAAAAATTTATTTATTCAAAAATTAATTTATCATTAACATTCCGTATGTGAATTCTACTGTCTAAACTTTAATAATATGTTTAAAAAAAAAATAAAAGATAATAAATTATTATTATTAATTCAACATTAATAATTATTATTTAATTATAAAAAAAATGTTATTAATACACTTGTATAATTTTAAAAATACAAAAGCAAATGATAATTACTACGTAAAATCGTATGTAGTAACCCATGAGTACTCGGCCGAACCAAAGAATTTCTGCCAGCAGAAAAGAATCTTTGTATACTCATAAATATCTACACCCAATTGTTACAGATTAAGTTTTTTTAAAAATAATTGCTGTATGTACTATAAAAAAATTAAGTAAATAAATTTATTAAGCCATACTACATATTTTAATAAAAAATAAGGCCAATATATATAAATATATTTATTTATTTATTTTGTTTTCTTATGTTAAATTGGCCAAATTATATATATAAAAAAAAATTTTATGAACTCACACACTCAAATTTATCAATACTATGTATATTTATATGTGTTAAATTTAGAATTGCATTTAATTCTAAGGGAAAGTAAAGAGAAAAAAAAAATGCTTAAATTCTAAAATAACATAAATTTATAAAATATTTCATTTAAAAAAAAAAAAAATCTAATTTCTAGCTGATTTCAGCAAGATGTCATTTAATATTTATATTAAATAATTTTGCTAATACATTTTATTAATTATTAAATTTGCATATTTTTATATATACAATAAAAATATAATAGTCTTACATAAAATTTTACACTACAACAATGTTATTAATTAATTTAACTTGAATTTAAGCCTACTTTAATTCTAATTGAATACCGTTAATAAAAGTAAATTAGCTTATCAAGTTAAATATAATATAAACTATGTTTGTCTAATGTTAATTTTGCTGAAAATTCCATAAATTTTAACTGTAAATGCTAATTGCTATACCTTTTGTTATTTATTTTGAAAACAACACCAACTTATATTTTTATTTATTATTTTTTTTATTAAATCTAGGAACTATACACTGAGCTAGACACTCCATAAATGTGTAAAACCTAAAAATCAAAAGTTTTCCTAAATAAAACTCAAAATGCTGCTTTTTACAATATAATATTACTAATTTTATTGTTTCTGAGCATAACATCTAGTAATTATACCATACTTAATTTTTTCTTCGATTCCTTTTTCAGCCAAGAATCCTGAAATTTATGTCCAAGTGATGAATTGATGATATTGATGAATTGATAAATAATTTTTCTACAAATATTTTGTTGGTGTTGGTGCATACCCAGCCGTAGGCCAAAATTGCACCCTATACAGAAAGCCTTTGGTGAGAAAATTTTAATTTTGCTTCAATTAATTATTTGTGTAATTTTTTTACTATAATTTTGTGTGCAATCATATTGAAATAACTTGCCTTGTCCATTGTTATACATATATGTTTTTTAAAAACCAATGTGCTACACCAAAATCCTTTTTTTAAAATTTTTTTATAACACTTTTGTTCATAAAACTTATCCCTGCTGTCTAAATTCTAGACTTTAGCATATAAGTTGTAATTGAACTACCGGAATAAATCTTAGCACTTTTTGTATATTTTATTATATTTAGGCTTATAGCTGACCGCTATCCTAATATAGAGTGCACTAATAATTTATTCCTTATCAACCATATATTTATATAAGAAAAAAAAATATATATGAGTATGCTATAAAGCTGTTCTAACTACCCTGAACCTATAGCTTACACCTACTCATTTCAAAGAGTAATTCTGAAATTCTGTCATCTAAATTGTAAGGCTATTAGCAAAGGCTACACTTATAGAAGACAGAAAAATTCTCTCCTTTTTTTTTTTTTTTTTTTTTTTTTTTGAAAATTACTCCAACATTATTCACTATTAAATTAATTAAGTTTTAATGTTATTTGGCTTTGTTAAGATTTTATATTTTCTAATTCATATTCGAAAAGAAAAAAAAAATGTAACTTTTGCCTGGAGAGAAATATTTCACTGCTCCATTGAAGTTTTGTGAAGCGCATTTCATAATTTTATAAGTATGTTTTCGGGTGCGCCCTGCACATTTGCTCAATATTGTAACCCTGAGACAAATTGGCGTTCCCATGTTCCTATCCTTTCTTATTATTATTTTGAATTTTAAAAAGGCAAGTTATTAATTTTGTTTCAATTTTTTTTTTTTTTTTACCTAAAAGAGAAAAATTTATTTTTAAATTTTGAAAATTTTTAAATTTTTAAATTCGATTAATTATGTATTTTGATTTATTTTTAATACCAATTCATATCCCATGGATGATATTGGGGAGGGGGGAAAGGGTAATGATCTTGTATAACATCCCCGTATAAGTTTGTATATGGTGTATAACCATATAACGACATATTTATATCATAATAATCCGTTTGATACTCTAAATATGGGTCTACATTCTCAGAATATTTATTATTTTTTTTATAATACTTTTTAGTCAGTTTGTCACCCTTTTGACTCGTATTTTTGTTCAATTTGAACCAACAATTTTCAGTTAAGTGCGATTTTCTTTTACAAATGTCGCATTTATTTTTGTAATTTTTCTCACCCTTAATTTTTTTCTGAGACCCTTGTAAATTCGTAATTTCCGCCTCTGTATGACCTGTTGCATATTTCGGAGCGTACAGCTGATCCATATGTCGTTTGATCGGCTCTATTGATTTGTCTGGAACATATTGTAATAAATAATTAAAGTTTCTAAAATTTTTAGTAACTTCGTAGGGTCCTTGAAATTTTGGCTCTAATGCGCCTGGTTTTCCAATACATTTTAAATATACTGTTTGACCCAAATTTAAATCCTTTACTTTTTCGTATGCCTCTTTGAAGGAACTGGGCGCATTTTTACGAATATCTAGTGCAATACCCTGTCTAATTGCATTTAAAATACTCGACATTTTTAAGATTTCGATAAAATTCTCTTCCTTTTTATCCACATTTTCGCCTGCACTTTCGATATAAGATTTTACACCCTTTTTAAACTGCAAAATGAAATCCTCTATCGTTTGACTTGCGGCCTGTTTTAAATTTAGGAAATTGCTCTGAGCATTAAGGAAGCTTAGTTTTGTACCAAATAACTCCACCAAATTATTTTTAAATAAATTATAATTGGTCTCGTTATATTTTTCAATCTGTTTACTTAAAATATGTTTTGCGTCCCCAGTAATTTTAGCCTTTAAAATTAATAATTTAGTTTCTTCCTGTATATCTGTCGAATTCAAAATATTATCAAATTCCTCTAAGAAAAATATAATGTTTTTGTTCTTTTTATTGTCAAATGGTGACACTAACTTAATACGTGTATCTATATCCAGCGTCTGAGTCATTTTTAACAAATATTAGTAATCAATGTATACTTTTTCAAAATATCAATTCAAAATAGATCCTATACCTCTTAAAAGAATATTTTGCATCTCATACTAGTTTCTCTATATTACAACATATGTATGAAAATATTCTAAATTGCATAAATACATAAAAACAACAGCACTAAAATTTAAAAAAAATTCTTAGGGGATGAAGTTGTTTTGTAGATTATTCTTTTACACACATAAATACCCCTAAAATATTTATAATACACGTATATATAAAAACAACATAATTTCATTTAACAGAAAAATATCTGTCTTTTTCTACAGAAAAAACAATCTTATTACTTTTTTTTTTATATATGTAAATAATGTACTACTACTTCGTAGTACGACTCATAAATTTTCTTTCGTATCAAGGTGATACAATTTCAAAAATCATGATCTATTGACATTTCAATCATTTTTTATACCAGACATATTATCAAATTTTACTTATTATTCTTCTTATTATTATTATTTATACAGTATATAAAAAAATTATTTTTACAAATGTGTCATCTGTGATGTGAATGCCATTATTTCTCAATGGTAACTGAGATCCAACCAAAAGAGAAAAGAGAGAAAAAAAAAAATTATAATTCCTAAATTTACCTATTATAAATCCCAGAATTATTTTTTTCATTTCCTTTTTGTTTTTTGCTAACATATATTATTCATTTTATTTATATAAAATTTATTATATGTGTGTCATTATTGTCACAATAATAAAATTAATTTTAATAAAATTTTAATCAATTAAACTTAAATACCTACAATATCTTTAAAATTGTGACATTAAAATAATACTTAAATTTATTTTCCTTTATTATTATTATTATTATTATTATTATTTCTAATGACCTCAGATGAACGTTCCTGAGTCATAGCACCATTTTACTATGAAGGGGGGATGCTGGACAGATAATTACACCTGTTTATTTTCTATTTAATTTATATCCAAAATTGTTAATTGGTCCAAATCATCCAAGCAACCTCATACCAAATTGGTATATAATTTTATATACCTTAGATAAATTCAAATAATATAAGTGATCGTAAATACATAACTCTAGTAGAAGAGCAACGCGAAGCATTAATAAAATTAAATTAAAATTCGCGTCAATATGTAATTATTAAATTTAAATAATTACGAATAAAATTAAGAGTTTGCGTTGTGAATTATTTAGACGAACTCTTCCACTTATGAATTAAACTAAAATTTAAGCTGTAAAAATAAATTGACACACCTTAAACATTATCAATTAAATAATTACAGAAACTTTTTAAAAACTTGATTAAATATTTTATTTACATTGAACACAACTATATACAGAAAAACATAATATTAATTCAAAAAATAGAAAGCAATACCTTTGTTTGCTTCTCATCATTTTATGTATATTTAATCTTTAAAAAAAAGACAATATTTTCATGTACTCTAATTATTATATTTTTTCCCTTTTGCTAAAAGAATAATTCTCTTTCATTTTTAAATTATCATAATTTCATTTAATTATTGGTTTTGTCGGATCTCAGATTACTCTCTACCATAAAATATCAGAAAAGTATTTTTATGATTTTTCATATGATCTTAAGTGGTAAAGGAAAATGTTTAAAGTCGTACCTTTTTTTAATATACGGGATGGTGGCCTTTATTCATCAAATTCAGAGTTGTCGCGTTGCTTAGGATCATATTCACATGTCATCCGGAATTCGCTTCGTATCAGAGCGGCAACATCGGGATGGCAGGATGCATAGCTACGGACCTCTGTAGAATAATCCTCTTTATTTTAACATCAAGAAGACATCCTCAATTTGGCTTGCTTAGGCTCACTCCGATATGTACATCAGGAAGACATCCTCAATTAGGCTTGCTTAGGCTCACTCCGATATGTACATCAGGAAGACATCCTCAATTAGGCTTGCTTAGGCTCGCTCCGATATGTCCATCTCGCCTGGGCATTACTAGGGCTTTCAGGATTCATCGCACGGGCTTTCAGGAGAGCTCCTGCGTCCCCTACATCTTTTTTCAGACTCTCTTTTTCAAACCTTATTCTTCTTGCACACCAACTCCTGTAGTGGGTGGAACTATTTTTGTCTAGTCCACTGTTATTGGATGTGAGAAGATTTTTTATTATACTTCGATAGGCCTATTAGCTAACAGTCTGCAAATGGCCCCTTACATATACTTTAATATTATTATCTGCCTTAAAGTTTGGGTGGTCTGAAAAGCCATAAATTTATCCCAACACTTTTATTGAGGTCATAAATTTGTTCCAACGTTTTTATTATTTTACGATTTCTAATTATACACCACTTTCCATTGGCTTGTCATAAAACGACACCGTGGCGTCTGGCTATTGTTGTTGTCTGAGATCCGAACTCTATTCAACATTATACATTCATTTTACAATACAACAATTTTTTAAAAATATATATTTAATATTTAAAATCAACTTAATAATTTTTGTATGAACTTACACTCCTATTTTACTTACATATACAAACATTAAAATTTTACACTCATAATTATATTTTATAAAAAATATTTATACAAACAGAAATAACAAATTACGCAATTTTACTTTGATTTAACCAACATGGTGCGGGAAAATATCATAGTTATATGTTACCCAAACATAAATAAGTTCAATTTGCAATTTTCATAATTTTATGATATAAATTATGAATTATGAAATTAATATTCGAAAAAATTATGAATTGCAACCTAAAATTTTTTTGATGGATTTAGATTTATAAAGTCCTGCTTTATGGAAATTCAAAAATTTCACATTTTTCTTCCAAGTAGTTTTCAAATTATGCTTAAAAAACGGCAAAATGATGGTTTAAGGGGCCGTCTATGATGGAAGTGAGTAGACATTTTGAAAATTATTCTGCCGTACTGTAATCTAACACGCTTCATTGACTCCTTGAGTGGCGCTTAAGGTGCCTTGATCAAGGAAGCGGCTCTCTCGGTTAACAATCCAGTACGGAACTTCAATTTGGATACAGCCCTTAAAATACGCTCGTTTTAAAATAATTAATTTCTCGGAAACTTATGGTACGAATTGCATAAAAATTCGTTTTTAGGCTAATTGAAGGGTGTAGAGTTCATTTATGCTGTCAGAATTGGGTACTGCTATTGAAAAAAACAAAGTTATGGTTCGTTTTAATATGTAAGTGGACCCCTAAGCAAATTTTATATACATAATTTAAAAGTAGACTTTATTTCCAATCGTTCGGTACCAGTAACTTTCGTCTACGATAATTTGTTGAGGAGTTAGTAGGGGGTGTTTACTTTTTTTTTTCCACGACTGTACAACATTAGCAATGCTGGCGAGGGCCCCACCTCATCTTACTCATCGAATAAAGTCTCCATGAAACCGAACTCTAATTATTGAGTAATTTATTTTCAACATTATCTCGTTTCAGGATTGGAGCCTTTGCGGTACTTAACGCAAAATGTGAGACTATATGCACCATATGAGACAAAGGCCGCCATTTTCAAACAAGATGGCGGATGAAGCCAAAATGTCAGCCACCCTAGAAATTCAAACTGCTATATCTTAGCTATTTTTTAAGATAAAGACAAAACAAAATATGCTCCGGAATTCTTGTATTAAGGTCAAACTCTTAAGAAAATAATATTTTTCATTTTTTAATTTATTTGCACCGCTTTATAAATTAAAAAAAAATTAAATGGCCACCATTTTGAAAAAAGATGGCGGATGAAACTGGCCAACGGACTCTGTCGAGACAGTGGTATGTACTAGGCATACAATTAATTTCATCCAAATCGATTTATAAATACGAGAATTATCGGGCTAGTTTGAGCTTAAGCCCTTTGGTAGGCCTCCCCACCTAGTTGACTCTGACAAAAATCAGATATATATATATATATATATGTAATAATAAAAATTTTCGCCTCTTTTTCTTAATAAAACTATTTCTTAATATTTTTCCTTTTTTACCTATCTTTAATAATATCTTAATATATTTTGTCTTTTATTTCACGCATTTAAAGTTGCGTATTCTTTTATTATTCTAAAAAACCTTAATCCATTCGCCTAATCTTATAAAACCCATTAAATTACTTTTTCATTTTATTCTAAAACTAAATTCTCTTTCTTTCGAATGTTTTAATATCATTTATTCTTTCGTGTTCTATATCCACAATTTCATGCGTCCGCCAGCGCTATTTGCGCTTTAATTCTGACGCCGTATAAAAGAGTCCTTTATCGACGTCATCCTTTCCCATCGAATCGTAATCTGTTTTATGCCCCATCCTCCCCCACCTCTCTTCTAGCATTGGTCTGTTACCTTTCTATAACCGTCCGCGCGCTGTTGTTCGGAGTACAAATATCGTTACATCGGCGATGGAGAGAAGATTTTTACGTTTTTCTGGTTGTCTAATTAAGTTGCGTCACTTGGAGTGAACGTTCTAATGTGTAGATCCTATTCTTATAACATCTAAAGTCTTATGAAGTGATGATCGATTTTTGAGAGTGGATGGAATAACTACTGGAAGTGTTTAACTATGTTCTGTCAATAAAAACAGTTTAAAAAGTGACGACGACTCTCTATATTCATTACGTAAGGGAAATTATCAATGTTTTTCGAGCCTGTTTTTTCTCGCCACCCTGACTGCAATCCGTTATTTTCAATATAACGGATGGATGGTTTTGATTGCTGTACTACATTTTATGACGAGGTGTACTGGTGTCGCCTAAATATCTGAAAGTCGGTAGCAAAATGCTACACACACACACACACACACACACACACACATATATATATACATATATATATAATATCCTAATGAAACGGATATTATGAAACGATTGAATTGAAACGAATTTATGTAACGATTCTATGAAACGACTGATTAAACAACTGATCATGTTTTACGGCGATTTCTCCTAAAATATGGAATACTTTGCGATGAAATTAACACCAAAAATCCATATTGATCCACAGATCTCAAAACTGGTAATAGAATTTTTAAATTCGAATTAGTTTTCGAAATATTAATTTTTTTCTAATTTTATATACTTTTCTCTAATGATGGCAACTCAAATTTTAATCATAACAGATTTTTCTTTTCATATTCTAGAAAGGGTTATTATTTTAAACTAATTTGGTGACCAATTTGGCATCCCTTAAATGTATGCTAAGAAATGTATCATGTTACTTTTATTCATAATTCAATTTACTTGAACAATCTTTCGCCAAATCGAAAGATTCTGATAGAGAAATCAAGAACTCGGTATTTTTATGTTAGCGAGATGCAGGTGATAAATCGCCAAACATTTTTCCCGTCGCATTTTTTTTTTTTAATATTTTATTAATTTCATTTAAAATATAATCCTTTCATTCATTTTATTTAAAATACAAAACTTTCATTTAAAACTGAAACGGTACTTTTCCGTTATACGGACGCCATGCCAGAATGTATGCTAATGCGCCAATTATTTCAACCCTGATCATGAAAAGGATCTTTAATTTCATGCCAGCAGTTTAATATGAGTTTTATTTTATTAATTTATTGTATAACAGTTATTTCTTCACTTATTTTAAGTATATATTTGTGGTTTAACAAAATAGTTCAAAAAGTCTGTAATTTTCAAATGTCGTATTTTTAAAATGCTCACTTTACTATCGACAATGTCTTTTCTTTTATTTTTCAAATGTTTAAATTCAGGTGATTTTCATTTTACGCCAACTATTACGCTTGGCGACAATGGTGTCCGTATAACGGAAAAGTACCACTGAAACATTTAAAATTGATGGCTTTCACTTCTTTATTTTTTTTTAAACAAAACTAAAAGAAAAATATTAGACACAGATGTCATATACGCACCGGGGTACCTAATTGGCACCAAAATGGCATTATTTTGATCGACATGGTAACCCGGCTACTATTTATTTAATAATAAATGTTTATTTACTTTTATTTCTTTTTTAAAATTATATGAATTATTTTGTTCTATCAATTATTTTTTTTGTTATTTCCTTTGAAAATAATAGAAAATAATTAAAAAATACGGTACTACTTAGTTATTCCGTCGACCAATTTCGCCAAATTATATAAATCGCCAAACCACTCGCCAGATTATACAAATTGAGATAATTTTTATTTTAAACAACGAAAGAACAAATAAATTAGTATAACATTAATAAATATACAAATAAAACGTCGAAATAAAAATCACTTAATGACGTAAACACGTGTAACTTGCTTAAAGTCAAGTGAATGTGACATTTACGATGAAACATTATTGGCATTTAATTTAATCTTATAGTTTGGCGATAGATTTTTGGTCGACGGGATAACTAAGTAGTACCAAAAATACATATGTAACTGGTATTAGAAAAAGAAGTTTTCGCCAAATTTTCGTAAAAAGAAAAGAAAAAAAAATCACACCAAACCTGTGGGTGCGTATATGACATACGGCCAAATATTAAATATTGCAACAAACCATGACATTTAATTTCAACTTCAAATCAATGCTTTAATTTACCACTCGATAAAATAAAAAAAATGTTAACTGGCCAGTTGAAAAAAAAACTATGGCGAGATTTGCACCCGGCTAGCGTAACAGTACCAAGAATTCTTTGCGACCATGGCAACTTTTATGTAGTTTTATTCTAAAAAAAATGATTTTTTAAATCAAAATGGAAATATTTTGACACAGATGTCATATACGGACCCATATTGGAGCGATTTTTTTCTGACGCCAATGTCATATACGCTACGGATACATAACTGGCGCCAAAGAATCGTTATTTTGCATGATATGGTAAGACGGATGTTGATGCTTTCCCCAAATTGGCGTCGGAAAAAAATCGCGCTAATATATGACATCTGTGCCAAACTTTCAAATGAAAGGCGAAGGGATCAGACCGTATTTGTTTATGGCAGTTGATGACTTGAACTATTATAATATTGATGAAATGATGGCGATAGAATAATATTTGGAGACTTATCACCTGTACTTGGCCAACATTAAAGTACCAAAATGGCGCCTAGAGTATAAAAAGCGAAGTGGTCCGCCGGAACTGTTGATGATAGACACATGACTTGGGCTATTGTTATAGAGATTGTTTTAAAATATCGGGATACAAAGACTCAGTATACTTAATTCATTTTATTTTAGCTTCTTTTCAAATGTTTAACTGATCCTCTTTAATCAAAAACGCAAACAACCATTGGATGTCTTAACAGCAACTGATTCGGCCTTAAATTTTTGCAATCAAAGGGAATTGAATGGAAACCCGTTTACAGGGAGATCTGCACAGCTTTTTTCAGTATAATTCAATCTTCTCTAATATTTTAAAAACCCATCAGATTAGCGTGTTTTTAGATTTTGCGGTGTCTGAACGGGGGTTGGCGAGCGTAGCTTGCAGGGGGCAGAGCCCCCTAGTATATATATATATATATATATATATAAGTCACATTTGGACGGAGGGTGGTTTTGGGGTCTGGGGGTCATGATCGATGAAGCTATACTAAAATTTTTCGAAAGTGCTTTCGACCGGACGACTGTTGCAATAGGTAGTTTTTTACTTTTTGTATTGAAAGCTACATAAAAATCAGCTTTATGAAAACTGCATTCTAAATTTCACAGGCGCTAAAATGAAGGGCGTCAAGACCACATACCAACTTGCCCATGCTTTAATCAAATCCTGCTTCTGAAAGAAATCCAACCCTGCTTTATGGTCAGATATTTTCCCATTTATTAAGAAGAATCCAATGGGGTTAATAAAATCTCCACATATTGCCAAAGAGTGGTAAAAAATAGCTGCCTATTTGCGCAAAAATGACAGAAATTCAGATGTTTCAAGCATTTGAAATAATATGATTGAATATCAGATACACAGGTGTTTAAATTTCAGACATTACAATTTACAGTATTGAAGCATAAAATAAATGTTTTACTTTATTTGGTGTTTTTACCATACTTTGATTCATTCTATAGCTTATTATACATATTATTTCTGTTGTTAATCTCCCTTTTTCTAATAATTGGCGTACAACGATGAATGGGGTATAATTGGAAACTATTTTTTGCCTATATCTGACATCGAATACTGAATTTTACTAACATGTAGCGTACAACAATGAATAAGGTATCATTGGATAGAATTTTTTGCCCACATCTGACATCGCATACTGAATTTAAGTAACATGTAACGTACAACGATGAATGAGGTATCACTGGAAAGGATTTTTTGCCCACATCTGACATTGCATCTGAATTTTCTTTATACGTTTAGGTTAAGTATCTTCATGTTATTTCTGATGTCAACATCCCTTTGTCTATGCACATACAAAACGCACAACAATGAATGGGGTATTAAACGAAAGTTTTTTAATATATGGAAATTTTTCCAGAGAGAAACATTCGCCTTGAATACAATATTTCAAATGAAAATCAAATTTCAAATTATATTTTGCTTAAAAGGCGCAAAGACCAACTTAGTGAAAAATATTCCATGCCGGGAATCGAACCCGGGTCATCAGTATAGCGCACTGACGTTCTACCGCTAAACCACATGGAACGATACCCAGCCTGGAACTTCTCACTATTACAAGTTGGCAAGGCTACAAACGCAGCACAAGATGGAATATTTTCCGTGAGCCACCAACATGGGGCAAACACAGACACTTAATTAAATCCAGCATCGATGAATCTATATTTAATTTTTGGAAATTTTTCCAGAGAGAAACATTCGCCTTGAATACAATATTTCAAATGAAAATCAAATTTCAAATTATATTTTGCTTAAAAGGCGCAAAGACCAACTTAGTGAAAAATATTCCATGCCGGGAATCGAACCCGTCTTGTTCGAACCCGTTGGTCTTTGCACCTTTTAAGCAAAATATAATTTGAAATTTGATTTTCATTTGAAATATTGTATTCAAGGCGAATGTTTCTCTCTGAAAAAAATTTCCAAATATTAAATATAGATTCATCGATGCTGGATTTAATTAAGTGTCTGTGTTTGCCCCATGTTGGTGGCTCACGGAAAATATTCCATCTTGTGCTGCGTTTGTAGCCTTGCCAACTTGTAATAGTGAGAAGTTCCAGGCTGGGTATCGTTCCATGTGGTTTAGCGGTAGAACGTCAGTGCGCTATACGGATGACCCGGGTTCGATTCCCGGCATGGAATATTTTTCACTAAGTTGGTCTTTGCGCCTTTTAAGTAAAATATAATTTGAAATTTGATTTTCATTTGAAATATTGTATTCAAGGCGAATGTTTCTCTCTGGAAAAATTTCCAAATATTAAATATAGATTCATCGATGCTGGATTTAATTAAGTGTCTGTGTTTGCCCCATGTTGGTGGCTCACGGAAAATATTCCATCTTGTGCTGCGTTTGTAGCCTTGCCAACTTGTAATAGTGAGAAGTTTCAGGCTGGGTATCGTTCCATGTGGTTTAGCGGTAGAACGTCAGTGCGCTATACTGATGACCCGGGTTCGATTCCCGGCATGGAATATTTTTCACTAAGTTGGTCTTTGCGCCTTTTTACCCGACTACGGCAAAGCCAAAGGAGGGTTATGATTTTGACAGGCTATGTATGTATGTATGTATGTATGTATGTATGTATGTATGTATGTATGTTCATCTGTTCCCTCGTAACTTCTAAACCACTAATCAGAATTCGACAAATGACATATCATTAGAAGCGTCTTAATTGTCCGCTGGTTATAGGCTATATAGATTTTCACCAAATTCAATGTGGCGCCTTCTAGCGGACAAAATATACAGAGTAAAAAAATAAAGTTAAGCTAGATATGCCGTGTTTGGTATCATTTTAAAGCGCTTCACTTCAAAACCATAGAGGGTTTGTTTATAAGTGCCTTGGATCATAATAAGTTGCTTAAAAATCCACATGACAGTCAATCGTTAGCAGAATTAGATAGATTAAGAAATCTTCCTAGGTCATCTTAATACATGAAACCTTCAATCTACATTACACATTTACACATTACACTAACGACCTCATCCACTAATCGGTCCATTACCCATTTGCTGCCATCGACGGATATGTGCGTCACTACTACCAAATACTGGAAGCGTCATACGTCAAAAAATAAAGTTAAGATAAATATGCCGTGTTTGGTATCATTCAAAAGCGCTTTACTTGTACATTTTGAATATATCTATATATTACTAGCATTTGCTTGTGACTTTACCTGTATTCATGGGGTACTTTTATACTTTTTCAGCGTAGTTTTTTGTCGTAGTTGGGTTTTAGTTTTTTTACTTTATCTTGTAAGCAAAATATAATTATTTGAAATTTGATTTTCATTTGAAAGTTTTTTAAACAACTTTTCACATAGTATACTCATATTTCGTTCAAACAACTTGTTTGATTTAAAAAATTGCAATTCATTATAAATTAATGAAACATGTAAGATAAACTCAAAGGATTGCAGTGCGATAAGTGCCAAAGGATTGCAGTGCGTAATTAAAAAAAAGATATTTTTATTAAACTTCGAAGACTGTTACTCTTATAAATATAATTTGTAATTGAATATGTTACTATCTTTATCATTCGATTCATTTCACAGGTCTGCAAAAAAATAACTTTTGTCAGCTGCATAGGATATTTTTGGTTAATTCCATGTTTTTGGGGATGCTGAATTCAAAAATGCCCTCTATTTTTCTCCATCACGTACAATATTGTTGAAAACATGGCGAGTTTACATTAGAAAAGCACAACTGCGATAAAAAAAAAAAGTCAAAATTTTATTACAAGTAACTATGTTAAAAATTACACTACAAGTTCCAAATTATACTTTCCCCCTTGTTTACACTTTACATTTCAGTAGATGTCGTGTAGACCGTGATAGAAGTTTATGTCTGTGTGTAACAGTCTTTGTTCGTTCCTCAAATTCCTCGCGTTTTCTATTTGTATTTCTCCCCAGGGCCCGACTTAGGCTATGGAAGGCCCCGGGGCAAGCATCATTCTGCGCTACCCCCTTCAATCTATCTATAGATTTGTTTGTGAATAATGTGGAAGTGGCTAGTAGTAAACTTCATACATATTGTATGTATGCATAAATTTACTGCTTAGATCTGTATACAGGGTATCACAAAAAGATGGTCACAACTTTAAGAAAATATAGTAGTAGGATAATTGTAGAAAAAATGATAGATTGGTTTACTGGAATATTTCTTTGCAAACTTTTACTTCTCTTATCTACGTACGTTATAAGATGGCTAAAAGAAAATGCCCCAAATTGGTCGTAATTAATGGTTATAACTTGCCGCGTTACGAGGAAAATTTTGATAAAGAATTTCTTTTGAAAAAAAAATAGAATACAAAGTTGTTAAAATAAAATTTTAATCATTAGTTTTCTAACGATATATTTTGCTTTTTGCATCGGTGGAGGAGGTACTGGAAGCAGAGAGGGAAAGGGGGGCCGCACTCCCTTCCTAAATGTTTGAAAATATACGAATTTTGGTCACTTTTGGCTAATTTTAATCATTTGGCACCTTTTAATGAAAATCTGATTACTCTCATGGAGGCCCCCTAAAAAAAAAAGGGGGGGGGCAGCTGCCCCGCATGCCCCATGCATAAGTCGGGCACTGTTTCTCCCGATTGTCACTCTTAAAAATATGAAACTAATATATGGAAATTATTGAACATGTTTTTTACTCAAGAATAGGATACCAGATTTCAGTATCAAAAAGAGAAATTTTACACTTAATTAAACTAAAAACATGAGTTTTGCAAGGATAACCTGACATGATAGAATTTTTAAATGTTTTTCCAGGTTTCACTGCTTAAAAACCTATAAGAAACAGTCAATAAATCTTCTTATGCAGTATTTTCGTCGCGGACCTCTGTTATTTGGGTGATTAGCCTTTTACGGGTTTTAAATTCTAACAGTTAACAAGCTGTTGCAGTGATTCTATAAAGTGCCATTTTACTACAACACTACTTCTACTATTTAGTGTGTGCGCGAATGAACTTGATTCCTGGAAAGTCTGGCACGCGTCCTATAACTCGGTCAAGGCGCAGAAAAAAAGCAGAAAAAGAAACTGTAGTCAATGGAGATTCTGTTTTTGCAGTTGAGGCTATTACTTGAGACACGTGTAAATTTGTTTTCTTGTCCTTAATGAGCAGTTTGTATTCGGTAACGTGCTCCGAATGACAGAGCAGGAGGGGAAAGTTCAGTATTTGTAACTGAGAGAAATACTTTATTTTAGTTTACTTTAAGGTGTACGTGTGTTGGTGTTTAATTACGTCAGGCGGATAAAAAAATAAAAAACAGAAAAAAAAAAGAAAAAAAGAAAAAAAAAAAGAAAAAAAAAACGAAAAAAAGAAAACAGTAATTTTGCTTTTTCAGAATTTAGTGTCGTCCCCTATTAAAAAAAAATGTATGTATATATAAATAGTGCAAAACCTATTTGAATTTTAAGACTTAGAGCAAATGCTTTTATTTTATGTAAAATGACGTAATTTGCATCCGCTTAAAAATTCCATATTTACGATCCACTCTTAAACATCTACAGTAAAGTAGGCATAGGATGTCACTATCGCGAAATAATACACAAATGCAGCAAAAAGATGCCGTCATTAAAGAAACTCGACAAAAAAACCCCGGCTGTCTAATGATTCCTAGGCCTTCATTTGTTTGTAACATTAATAGAGATACTTAAAACTAAATATTGTTTATAATAGCTCCATATTTTAACAGAAATTATTCGTTTATATTTAATCAAAATAGCACGTATTTTAATTGCTTTTTCTTTCGGTTGTTATGAAAAAATGGCTACAAAAAATATATTTAATATTTTACAACTATTTTTCCTTTATTTTCTACAGAAATTGCGTACTTCTGTTGCCAATATTAAGCATATGGCTCCAAAAACTACAAAAAAATAATATTTCAAAAATAAATGGAGATGCAGTTTTCAAACAAATTGCATTTAAAAATACTTTTTTCTCAATACGACGGTATAAAAATTGAGAATGTGCGTTGCTTAGAAGTTTAAAAAATTGCTATAGAGTATTTAATCGTACTGCTTTGTTTTACGGCTGGCTTCTGTAAGGTAACGTTATTTTTTGGAGATGACACAGAATAAGGTGGGAAAAAGAAATAGCATACAGTACAGGGGGGCTAAAAAGAAAGAGAGTGTAGCAACAGATTTTTGTTGAAAAATTCTGAAATTTATTGCAAATAAATACCTTTGGGACTGTAGGGAACGAAGAAGTTTTACACAGCAATGACATAAAAAATGTGGCGTGGCATTACCCTCAGAGAAACTCTTCTAAAGTCGATAATAATAATAATAACAATAATAATACAAATACTTCTGGAGCTGCAGGGAACGGAGAAGTTTAATGCAGCAATGACATAAAAAATGTGGCGTGGCATTACCCTTAGAGAAAGTCTTCTAAAGTCGATAATAATAATAATAACAATAATAATACAAATACTTCTGGAGCTGTAGGGAACGAAGAAGTTTAATGCAGCAATGACATAAAAAATGTGGCGTGGCATTACCCTTAGAGAAAGTCTTCTAAAGTCGATAATAGTAATAATAACAATAATAATACAAATACTTCTGGAGCTGTAGGGAACGAAGAAGTTTAATGCAGCAATGACATAAAAAATGTGGCGTGGCATTACCCTTAGAGAAAGTCTTCTAAAGTCGATAATAATAATAATAACAATAATAATACAAATACTTCTGGAGCTGTAGGGAACGAAGAAGTTTAATGCAGCAATGACATAAAAAATGTGGCGTGGCATTACCCTTAGAGAAAGTCTTCTAAAGTCGATAATAATAATAATAACAATAATAATACAAATACTTCTGGAGCTGTAGGGAACGAAGAAGTTTAATGCAGCAATGACATAAAAAATGTGGCGTGGCATTACCCTTAGAGAAAGTCTTCTAAAGTCGATAATAATAATAATAATAACAATAATAATACAAATACTTCTGGAGCTGTAGGGAATGAAGAAGTTTAATGCAGCAATGACATAAAAAATGTGGCGTGGCATTACCCTTAGAGAAAGTCTTCTAAAGTCGATAATAATAATAATAACAATAATAATACAAATACTTCTGGAGCTGTAGGGAACGAAGAAGTTTAATGCAGCAATGACATAAAAAATGTGGCGTGGCATTACCCTTAGAGAAAGTCTTCTAAAGTCGATAATAATAATAACAACAATAATAATACAAATACTTCTGGAGCTGTAAGGAACGAAGAAGTTTAATGCAGCAATGACATAAAAAATGTGGCGTGGCATTACCCTTAGAGAAAGTCTTCTAAAGTCGATAATAATAATAATAACAATAATAATACAAATACTTCTGGAGCTGTAGGGAACGAAGAAGTTTAATGCAGCAATGACATAAAAATTGTGGCGTGGCATTACCCTTAGAGAAAGTCTTCTAAAGTCGATAATAATAATAATAACAATAATAATACAAATACTTCTGGAGCTGTAGGGAACGAAGAAGTTTAATGCAGCAATGACATAAAAAATGTGGCGTGGCATTACCCTTAGAGAAAGTCTTCTAAAGTCGATAATAATAATAATAACAATAATAATACAAATACTTCTGGAGCTGTAGGGAACGAAGAAGTTTAATGCAGCAATGACATAAAAAATGTGGCGTGGCATTACCCTTAGAGAAAGTCTTCTAAAGTCGATAATAATAATAATAATAACAATAATAATACAAATACTTCTGGAGCTGTAGGGAACGAAGAAGTTTAATGCAGCAATGACATAAGAAATGTGGCGTGGCATTACTCTTAGAGAAAATGGTCTTCTCCAGTCAATTATAATAATAAAGAATGTGACACACTATGCCAGATGCTTGGTTTGAAATTCTGTGTATTCGTATTCCGAAGTTTTTTTTTAACACTTTCCAACATAGTTTGAATTCCAAATTAAACCTTTAGTAGGGTGGTGTCCACAAAAAAGGACACCTAATTTTAAGAGTACTGGCACCAGGAATATTTAATTTACCTTTTAATTTACCTTTTTTAATATTTAATTTACCTTGATTGAATATTTAATTATTAATTGAAATATTTTATTGAACATACTTTATTAAACAACTTTAAAACTTTAAACAACTTTAAAACAACTTAAACAACTTTATTGAATATTTAATTTACCTTTTATGAAATACGGTAGAATAAAGAAGTTTTTTATTTTCTAATAAATTCGTTTGTAAATTCCAGCGTCAGTCCACCATTTCATCATTTTACAAGCAGAATTACTCTGCGCCGGAAAGGGTTAAAAGTAAACTTAGACTGTGCGAAATTCTTTTTAATATAACACGTTAACACGTCTGGCCTTTTGGCTTATAGAGATTGAAATAAATTAAATTAGGATTTCTGAGAAGGTTACATGAACACGTTGTCCTTAAAAGACCTTCAATCACGGCATTTTTACTTCAAAATAGATTTCCAAAGGTACTGATTTATCTTACAGCAAATATAAAACTTGTTTAAATAAGTGAAACGCATTAAATATTTGTCTACTTTAATTTTTATCAGTTTTTACCTATTTGTTATTGTACAAGCTCGATTTACTTAGCATAATAAAGAAAGAAGGGAATTCCTAGATATACGCGGCCAATGACTTTTTCTGTTATTTGAATTCATTTCTCCGCTTTCTAAATGATGTATTTAAAAATACTGGATGACAAATAATTACAGTGTACGTTTCGTGCACTTGTATGTTTATTATTGTTTTTTTAACTTTTTATTTAGCAAATTATGAAACAAGAAATTGCTCTACCTCATTAATTATTTTCTCTAAATAAATCAAAATAAATTAGAAAATTTATATAATGATAATATGAAATTTAAGTAATTCGAGTCTAGATTTAGATAATTAGTTCAGATAACTAGAACTGAAATTCCTGTAAAAACAATGTAAATAAATGTATTGCGATCCTAATCTGTAAATGAAAAGGTTGTTGTAAAATATTTTATATAACATCATTTTTAGGTGCGTTCGTAATTATATAAATACGTAGCAGAGTTGGGCAAATTTGTAATTGCAATTATCTGAAATGTAATTACTATTTAATCACATGTAATTAATTATAGTATATCCCATCGCCCCTATCAAATTATTTGACGAAATTTCTGCGTTTGTATGTGTTTAACTATAATCAATTACATGCAATTAACTTGTAATTATGTTGCGGATAATTGAGATTACAAATTTACCCAACTTTGATACGTAGAACCTATAGTTGTTGTCTGGTCCATCCGTCTGTCCTCATATAACAGCGCAAAAACTACTCAACCGAATTGTTTGAACTTTAATATATATAATCGTTGAAGAATTTTGTCGAATCACTTCAAATTTTATGAAAATTGAAACAAAACTTAAAAAGATACTAATAAAAGTTTTCTTCATTCTATTAAATCCTATCATAGGTAATTAATTCAATGATATCCCATGACAGGAAATGATTCTAGGTTGCCATGGTGATTACGTCCTATTTAAGATGGAGTCCTATTATTTCCGTATTGCAGAATTTAATATACAATATAATCGTTATAAATTTTGTATTTATGCATTTTTGCATAAGAGTGGAACAGCTATTGCACCCAGATCTGACTATTTATAAAACTAGTTATATTACGAACGCACCTCATTTGCCACGTTTGACGTACAATTTCCGACTCGTTTAATAGCAGAAAAAACTAGGTGTGTAAATGGTAAAAAATAACAGATTAAAAAAATATTTAGCTTCGACTGTTTCGTTGTGTTTTCTAAATGTGATTGAGCAAAGCATCTTGCGTGAAAAGGGGAATCTACTTTTATTAATAGATGGATTAAACATTTTTTTAAATTAAATTGCTTTTCATGATATTTAAAAATACCGTCGGTGCATAAAGTTAAAGAATATCATAATAAAGAACTTTATAACTCAGACCTTTCTACACAGTTAAAAAGTAAAGAATTATCAGACTTGAAATGGAAAAAAAAGGGAGCACATTTGAATGCATAAAATTATTAGTAATAGCATAAAGTAACTAGTTGCCCTGCGCGCTGCACAGTGGAGTATTTGACCCGAAATCTTGGCCAAAATATTTTTCTATGTAATAGTCCGATTGCCTTGAAATTCTTAGATGTTATTGGATATCACTGTGACATGTTTTAGATTGTAAATGAAGTCTATAACGTTTACGGTTCATTTATAGAGACACCCAAAATTAATTCCCTTACATCATGGTCTATGGGAAAAAATAGTTTGCACTGTATTTTAAGGATATGACACTATTTTAAACGTACTGAAATTTATATATATCACTGAGGTGTACTAAGGCACTTATTGTAGAATATGGTGCGTATTGAATATATCGTTCATTTACAGTGACATACAAAAGAATTTGGCTGGCCAATAATTGCCGGAAGTGCGTTTGTAGTTTTGATATTGCGTTTTTAAATTGAACATTTTTTTTTAAATATTACTTGGTGTGGACACATTCTATAGATCATATACAGGGCAGCACAAAAGTTCTCAAGCACATTTCCGTTTATTCACGGAAATGGCTGAATGGAAATTTTTAACTGCGCTATGCGTTTCACTGAACTAACTTTTAGCATACTATGTAGTATACACACAAATCCATATATTAGTTTATTATTTTATATCTTAAAAGCTGACAAAGCGTAAGTAAGATTTTAACTCTTCACATAATAATAAGTATACATTTTATAAATATTTTGACAACTAAGAAAAAAAAGAGACATCATTTAAGAAGAGCACAAAGAAAAAAGAAGTCAAAATATTAATTTACTAAGTAGATATTTTAAAAATAGGAATACATCACATACCCATACATTTAACATTACCGAAAGGAGTTTGGAAGTTGAGTAACTAGCATCCTTAAATGTTTACTGTTTATAAGAGAAAAGTAATTGCTGATAGATTATTTTATTTACTAGTAATGTTTAATTACGTGCATTTAATTGCTCTATCTATAAAATTTATTATTTACATTTAATTTAGTTTAATAAAAATTATTACATTTAATTTACATTTAATAAAGATTATTTACATTTGATAAAGTTACATTTAATAATACATTTAATAAAGTGGAGTCTCTACAGTATAGAGATGCTGGTTTTTCAGTGTATTTAATAGATTACCAGTTTCAATCTGATTCTTCAGAACTCTGTTTTTCATCTTCTTCATCACACTCGTCTTGACTTTTGTCAGGACTACCATCAGACCTAGCTGGAAGAAGAAGTTGTAGGGTCTCGCTACTGTATGACTTGCTCTTTGTCTAGAGCAGTTTATAAAAGAATCACTGCTTAAAAGAAGCCAATTTGGAACATCCCTACTGTAAACTTCTCTATTGCACTTTCTTGAGTACTTTGTACGGTACTGTCTAAAGTGTTTGTTTCTGGCCTCGGCAGCTTCTTCTGACCTTTGGTCAATTGGTACGACTGCTTTCTTAATTACAGTGCCACCATGAATCAAAGCCTTGTGCATTGCTGGAATCATGGGGTACCAATTGTAAAGGTTCACATACAGTTTTGCTGTTTCACCAGCAGATGTTTGGAACTTTTTTTCGTCAATGCGATGCCCACTTGTTATGACTTCCAGTATTACTTACAACCTTTTAATCATTTCTGCGTCTACTCCAGAATTCTTTTATTTCCTCCTTTCTCTCCTTATTTTCTACCTATGAGCCCCCGAAACTAATTGGAGAAACTTTTTTCAATAAATAAGTATTTACAATTTGAAGCCGATCTGATATTTCTATCAAGAAGTATCGAGTTGCGTACGTACCTACGTATCTACATACGTACGTACATGCATACATACAGAATATGTAGGGGCAAAAGCTCTCAGGCAATATCCTATAAGCTAAAAGCCTGCAATACGAGAGTAAAAATATAGTTTTTATCTCTTCAATTCGGTTACTGAAAAAAATGGGATTTAAGTAGTCCCCTCGAAAAAAAAAATATATTAAAAAATGGCAACAATATGCGAGACACTTTTTTTGCGAAATTGGCATTCATAACTATGACCTATACGGTTATAGTTCAAAAATGGCCCGGCACACTTTTAAAAAGCTTTCGATATGTTTAAACTAGAGCCAAACACGCTTTAAAAATACCCTTTTTACAAATTTAATGTTTTTTTATTATATTAAAATCTAAACTATTTAATTTAACACATAGTTTAACGCTAAGCTCTGACTTTCTTAAACACGTAAGCGTTATTCGATTTCAGTTCAACAATTCATTCAGCCACAAAAAAAAATTACATTTAAAAGTAACAACAATGCCAAAAAGCAACAAAAAATCATGCCTTCTTTCAAAGAAGTTTTCTCTTCAACTGAGGCCTGGAGCCACTGCATATGGCTCAGGTTCCTGAAATTGACATTGATCGACGCGCCAATTTGTCAGCTATTTAAAAAATATGATTTTTACAATTGTTGATGAATTTTTAATTTTTGCATTTTCGGCCAGGCTTTAAGGTCAAATACTTCAGTGTGCGCCGGTGCGAAGTTGTCTGCGCCCAAGATAAAAAAATAAAATAATAACTACAATAAAAATAAAAAATAGCAGAGGACAAAAATTACTATTTTGCAGGATTTCAAAAAATAATATTATTAAAAAGGCCACGTCGATGGCTCTTATTGGTTTAACCAGGTTTTTTAAAACTGAAATTGGCCTTTTTGACCAAAATAGGTTTTTATACGGCAAAGCATTTGAATTATAAAATGCACATTTTTAAGTGCGTTTATTTAGTTTCAAATGCAGTTAATTTAGTTAGAATTTAATAAATAAACTACTTTTTTCAATAACGAAGACATAGAAATAACACATAGATGGAACTGCTAGTAATTTGTAGTCAGAATTGCAAATATATCAGCTAAATTTGAAATGGATGCGGAACTAATTGAAAAGTATTATGTAAAATTCCATAGAAATCGTAATTTAGAACGTTTTCCGCTCATTTCATCCATTTACATTTCGATTTTTAAAAAAGAAATCCTTCTTAGCGAGCATTTGTATCTTAAAAATAACCGTTATACCAAATTCCAAGTTTCTAGTCGACTTTTTTTAGAAACCATTCGAAGCGAGCATTTGTATCTTTAAAGTAACCACCATGTCAAATTTAATGCTTCTATTCTTAATGATACCATATAAATCGTAATTTAGGATGCTTTCTGCTCATTTAACCCTTTTAAATTTCGAATTTGTTTAGAAACTACTCTTGGCGAGCATTTGTATCTTAAAAGTAACTGCCATGCAAAATTTCAAGTGTCTTTTCTCTTCAGTATCACAAAAATCGCGATTTTTAGAAGGGTCAATCCATTTCAAGTGGTCCAGAAAATCATTAATTCGTTGCTCGACCATTTTTAAAAAATCTGAAATTTTTTGTGCAACAACCCTAACATGATGGAAGTTCAAAATGACTATTATTTTAATTTTATTAATTTTTGTTTGTGCATGGCGGCCATCTTTGTTTCATCGTCTGCAGCAATTTTCTCACAAGAAGGGTCTACGGAATTGTAAATAATTCATCGTTTATTTATCCAATTCAAGTGCGGATTAAAGCAATTTGTACAGAATACATTGGGCTAAAAATTTGGTAATGGGGTAGTTTCCGAAACTAATTGCTTACTAGTAAAATTTAAGCATAAAGTTTCAATTTTTTTCCAAAATTTGTCCGTTTACAGGAGGAAATTTTTCAAGCAAGGAAAACTGTCTACATGACATAATTTTTTTACAAATAGGCCGAAAGTATTTGTACTCACACGCCGAGTTCCAGATCTGAGATTTGCTTTCTCTTCGCTAAAAAAAATCCCAAATTTTTCAAAAATGACAAAAATTGCACTTTTCAGGCTTTGATATCTCTGGTGGGGCACGAGATAAAAATCTGAAATTTTTTTCTGTAAAAGTATTGTATGGTAGTGTTATGCACAAAAAATTTCAGGATGGAGATTTGACTACAAGCTGAGATATGGCAAGGGCAACATGTCAAAACAATACTGCCAAACTATTGTTTTGTTGTAGTCACAGCTAAGTATTTATCTCAGAGTATCATTTAAATTTATTTTTTAGATTATCTTTAAATAATAGTAACAGAAAATAAAGCCCTTTGCAAAGCTTAGCAATTAATTAAAAAAATAATTATCATTTTGTATGGTTTCAGTAATTTTTGTTGTAATTTTAGTAACTAAAAGAAACCTCAGCACTTTTACATATATATATATATATATATCGGGTGTCCCAAAAAGGACTGACTGATTTTAAAATTCAATAACTTGTAAACGGTGACAGATATTTAAAAAATTCTTGCAGGAGGGTTATGCATAAGGTCAAAATTTTTTTTACAGTGATTTTCAATTTTAGTCCGAATTACAAACAATAGATGGCGCTGCGATCAATAGACGCTAAATTCAGGATCGATTTTTGGTATTTCGTGGCCCGGATAATACATTTCCATCCCCTTTTTCCGCATGGAACAAGAAAAAGGACCAAAAATCGAGCCTGTATTTAGCGACTATTGCTTACAGCGCCATCTATTGTTTGTAATTCGAACTAAATTCGAAAATCACTGTAATAAAACTTTTGACCTTATGCATAAACCTCCTGCAAGAAAACTTTTAAATATCTGTCACCGTTTACAAGTTATTGAATTTTAAAATCAGTCAGTCCTTTTTGGGACACCCGGTATATATATATATACACATATATATATATACAAGACCTGAGACAAAAACAGAATAGGGAAAGAGAAAAGCTGTTAATGTTGGCATACTTGTTGAGACATGATCAAACGTGTCAAAACACATTCCTGCTTGTTGGTTTAAAAACCACAATTTTAATGCTGCTTGCCAGTCCCTGAAACTTGTTCCTACCATAAGTATGTTCCTGTAAATGAAACATTATGCGATGTTACCAAGCATCAGCCTCAAGTAATTTTCGGAAAGTAAAGATATCCAAAGCCTTTTCAAAATTTATACTGCAGAAAAATCACATTTTTGCATAAGAAGTAAGATAGGAATTATTAATGAATTGAGACTTGCACATAGTGATTTCAAATTATATTTCTATGAGCCAGTAGGGCCAAGATCTTCAATCAAGTTATCAAGAGATGACAAGACTTGGTTCCTACAAATAAAATTTTGAGAAAGATCAAAGTTGTGGTTTTTGAACCAACAAGCAAGAATGTGTTTTGACACGTTTGATCATGTCTCAACAAGTATGACAACATTAACAGCTTTTCTTTTTCCCTATGTTGCTTTTGTCTCAGGTCTTGTATAAAAATATTTTATTTTCTTTATGTAAAAGTGCTGAGGTTTTTTTTAGTTACTAAAATTACTTACAGCAAAAATTACTGAAACCATACACAATGATAATTATTTTTTTAATTAATTGCTAAGCTTTGCAAAGGGCTTTATTTTCTGTTACTACTATTTAAAGATAATCAAAAACATAAATTTAAATGACACTCTGAGATAAATACCTAGCTGTGACTACAACAAAACAATAGTTTGGCAGTATTGTTTTGACATGTTGCCCTTGCCATATCTCAGCTTGTAGTCAAATCTGAATCCTGAAATTTCTTGTGCATAACACTACCATACAATACTCTTATTAAAAAAAAAATTCAGATTTTTATCTCGTGCCCCACCAGAGATATCAAAGCCTGAAAAGTGCGATTTTTGTCATTTTTGAAAAATTTGGGATTTTTTTTTAGCGAACAGAAAGCAAGTCTCAGATCTGGAACTCGGCGTGTGAGTACAAGTACTTTCGGCCTATTTGTAAAAAAAATTATGTCATGTTGACAGTTTTCCTTGCTAGAAAAATTTCCTCTTGTAAACGGACAAATTTTGGAAAAAAACGGAAACTTTATGCTTAAGTTTTACCAATAAGCTGTTAGTTTCGGAAACTACTCCATTACTAAACTTTTAGCCCAACGTATTCTGTACAAATTGCTTTAATCCTCACTTGAATTGGATAAATAAACGATGAATTTTTCAAATGAAAATCAAATTTCAAATTATTTTTGCTTAAAAGGTGCAAAGACCAACTTGGTGAAAAAGATTCCATTCCGGGAATCGAACCCGGGCTATCAGTATAGCGCACTGACATTCTACCGACTAAACCACATGGAACGATACCCAGCCTGGAACTTCTCACTATTACAGGTTGGCAAGGCTACAAACGCAGCACAAGATGGAATATTTTCCGTGAGCCACCAACATGGGGCAAACACAGACACTTAATTTAATCCAGCATCGATTGAATCTATATTAATATTTGGAAATTTTTCCAGAGAGAAACATTCGCCTTGAATACAATATTTCAAATGAAAATCAAATTTCAAATTATTTTTGCTTAAAAGGCGCAAAGACCAACTTGGTGAAAAAGATTCCATGCCGGAAATCGAACCCGGGCCATCAGTATAGCGCACTGACATTCTACCGACTAAACCACATGGAACGATACCCAGCCTGGAACTTCTCACTATTACAGGTTGGCAAGGCTACAAATGGCCGGCCAAATGGCCAAGGCTACAAATGGGAAAAAGATTCCGGCATGGAATCTTTTTCACCAAGTTGGTCTTTTCGCCTTTTAAGCAAAAATAATTTTCATTTGATTTTCATTTGAAATATTGTATTCAAGGCGAATGTTTCTCTCTGGAAAAATTTCCAAATATTAAAACGATGAATTATTTGCAATTCCGTAAACCCTTCATGTGAGAAAATTGCTGCAGACGATGAAACAAAGATGGCCGCCATGCACAAACAAAAATTAATAAAATTAAAGTAATAGTCATTTTGAACTTCCATCATGTTAGGGTTGTTGTACAAAAAATTTCAGATTTTTAAAAATGGTCGAGCAACCAGTGCTGGACCACTTGAAATGGATTGACCCAGAACGTTTTTTTGCTCCTGCCCGCCACCCCCTGGTAGTGGCACCGACATAAAATATAGCTTGCGTTGGAGCATCGGCTGCCACCATCAATTTGCCACCGTCCATCATCCATCCATCATTTTACTTTTGAAATCGATTCGGTATCACCCGAGATCAGAGGTCGAAATGTACCGGAGCAAACCGGAACGATACTCCGGTTCATGAAATTATAACAAATATTGTTCCGGTTCGTGAAATTATGGTAAATATCATTCAGCTTCATGCAATTAATGTTAAAACATTTTGTTATAGTTTTATATAGCTTATTGTGCTCTCCGTACCTTTTTGTCAGTATTTAGAATCTTGAATGCACTTTTAAAATTATTTTCATTTTGTTAACTAGGAGGTTCGGCCCCCTACGAGCTACGCTCGCCAACCCCCGTTCAGACACCGCAGTCTCTAAAAGCACGTTAATTTGATCGGCTTTAAACAGATTTTGAAAGATTGAGTTATAATTTAAAAAACAGTGGCGATCTCCCTATAAACGGGTTTCTATTCATTTCTCTTCGATTGGGGAATTTTAAGGAAAAATAAGCTGCTGTTAAAAGATACAATGGCTGTTTCCGTCTTTGATTAAATAAAATCAGTTGACATTTCAAAATAAGCTAATATAAAATGAATTAAATAAACAGTCTTTGTCTCCCGGTATTTTTTAGCAAAGCGAAAAGCAAGGTTTTTTTTTTTTTTTTTTTTTTTTTTTTTTTTTTTTTTTAATGACTTTTTAAATGTATCGTTTTTAATCTGACGTAATTTTTACTAAACTTTTCTTTCTCCTTTTACTATTCACGTGAAAATAATTTTGTTAGAAATGAAATATTATTTGCGCTATCCTAATAAAAATAGTTGAAAATATCATCTTAAAATAGTACATAAATGTATCGCGCAATTTTTAAATTTAAACTCTTTTGCAATATTATTTTTTGTTCATTTTACGTAATGTGTAATGTGACGTAAATGTGACGTAATTTCTCCTATTTAAGACTTCTAACGCATGTTAATGAATTTATTATTTTACAACATTCTTTCACTTTTAAAATTCACGTGTAATATGGTTTTTATGATAATTCTCAATGAGTTCCTGCTTTTTATATTTTCTTGTTTATAATAGTCACGTGTAAAACAAATTTCTAATTTGAAGCAAATATTATTATTTGCGCTGTTTATACAGTTGGTAACAGTTTAAATTAATACCATTTTCTAAAATGTGTAAAATCATCTCTCGAAATGCTGAAAATTTGTATTTAAAATAGAAATAAAACCTCAAAAAAGGAGTCAAATTAATAAACTGAGTGCAGTCTGAACACCGGGAAATTCTGACGCATAAAATGATTTAAAAATGATTAAATTCCGATGTACAGTTTTTGCTTCTATAAAACTTTTTTAATGGAACGATTTTGTCCAACTTTAGCATTAAATATCTCTTTAAATATTTCTTCGATTTGAAAACTGTCTGCATCAGCGTGTTTATCAAGCATTTCTCTATAATTCCACCGATTTTCATATTTTTGTATGCAATATTTTGCTTAATATTAACGAAGAAAGACTTCCGGTCAAAAAAAAAAAATCAAAACCGGCGGCCGTGACAGCGGTAGTTACTTTTTTTTAGAATAGAGAGAAAATAATTTGTCTATACTTTCAAAAAGAAAAAAAAAAAGTATTCAGCAATTATTTAAAATAGCGTTCCGGTTCGTGGATTTTTACATTTCGAGTACTGCCCGATATTACCCCCTACAAACAAACAAGCGTTTTTTTCTTTATAATTTTACTATAAATGAGGGAAAAAAGTCTAATTTTTTTATTTTATATCTAGAAAATAAATAGATGCTACATTTTAACAAATATACAGGATTTTCGTCAACTATTTTAACAACATAAAATGAGTGATAATATACGGACTAGTTTTTTGTCTAAGACATCAGTGTTGCAATTCACTTATTCAATGAAATATACAAGAATTCTCAGTCTATATCAAAAGCAGATAGATTTTCGCTCATAATACTCCGAAGGGAACAGCATGTTTTACTTAAGGCTGAGAGTCACACAGCTTTAGACTTCCCCTCGCTAATAATAAGTCTAGGGGCATAGAATGCATTCGTATATTTAAAATATTTCCTCGGGTAATTAATATTTTTAACTCCTTTTTTTCTGCGTACTTTTCTTAAAGGATGTTTCTATTTTTTTATATCTAAAATTTATCCTTAATTTAATATTTTATGTGTTAAAAACTGTCGAACTGTGAGTAAGAGTTTAACTCTTTATAAAAAATTAAGCCTTTGTTTTAAAAATATTTTGAGAACTAAGGGGGAAAAAAAACCATCCTTTAAGAAGTGTACGCAAAAAAGAGTTAAAAATATTAATTTCCCGAGGAGATATTTTAAATATACGCCCATAGACTAAGCATTAGTGAGGGGAATTCGGAAGCTGGGTTACTAGCAGATATTACTTAGCTCTTGTGACAGCGGTAGGTGTGGTTTCAAGATCCGCAACATCCATTATTCAAAGGAAAACGAATGGCAATCCGTTTACAGAAGAATATAATAATATCAATCAATAATATCAATAATCTGTAATATCATTCAGTTTCCTCTAAACGGGTATTCATTCATCTCTTATTTGACTGGATAAACAGCGGCACCCCGAGGTCATTCCAACTCTGTCGCGATAGCTGACAGAGTTAGCTGACGGCACTTATATATATATATATAATATATATATATAGCTGTATATATATATATATATATATAGCTATATATATATATATATAGCTGACGGCACTTTTCGTGGTTGTTTAAGTAAGATCAAATACAAATTTGAAGATTAGTTTATAAAATATTTAATTGAAAATGTCGCTGCCTCTCAAATTATAAAGAGCTAAACTAAACCTGTGCTGCTGCAGTCCATTAAGAACCATGTCATAGTATAGTGTCGAACCCTGTTTTCTTGATCATGGACCCTATACAGCATATAGCCCGGTCAGGTGGTCAGCTTAACGCGGGACCCCCAGTATTTAATTGACAAGCAAGTTCGGTACTAATTTTATCGACCACGAAGGGATAAAAAGTTGAGTGAGTTAGTAGTATTTTAACTTTTCTAACAATACCTGCGTGAAGTTCGTTTTCCTCAGAGGTTAATTATTTATTTTTTAATATCAAAACAAAGCATAGGTAAGATAAAATTGGCTTACCTTGTATTTATGTTTATCCCTAATCTGTCTGGAATGCAACATCTGCAAGGGTAATTCCATCTATAGCTTCTCGTTTTATGTCTGTTTTAATCCATTGATAACGATGCTATATTCGGTGTCATCTTAAAACACGCATAATTATTTTGTGACTTGTGAATTTAAATATGTTGGGAACTTTTAAAGAAAGACAAAAACATTTTAATTCAGCATAAAAATCACATCTCTCCTTTGGAGAGTCTAGTTTACAAGTGAAAGTAGAAAAACATATATAATACATTATTGATTATAAAAAAACAGGAAATTAGTGCCATTTATCTTAATATTACATTATTTATATCAATATTTATACTTATAGTAATTTAAAAGTTTATTAATGTTCGAAAATCTTTAACTTCTTGATTGTATGATGAAATGTTTATAACAGAATGTTTATTTAGAATTGTGCAATCACTTAATCACTTCCTTGTTTCGGATAATAACCACTTTTCATAATTGCTTTTATAAATCACATTTGACAGATGAAAAGCAATTTACATAGTTTGATTAATTTAATGTCCTTGATTTGGAGATTATATTTCACAATAACTGTCAACAGAGTGAACCTTGCCCAATTATAGTTCGGAGTGGAAGTGTCTGCCTATAGCGTGGTAGTTTGATGCACTAACCACTATGCTACTGAACTTCTCCCTTACTACAACTTTTCCAAAAATTCCGACGTTCTAGCGTGATTGTATTGCTTTATGTTATGATAGCTTTATGTTAAATGTGTGACATCAGCAGATATGCTGTAAATGTCGACCATTTGCTTCAAAACAGGTTGATGACATATGAAGTCAGAATGTAGAATAATGTACGTAGGGTACCACTGACCGAATTAATGTGCACTTCCAGCACTTCCCACGATGTTATAACAGTTCAAGCTAAGCAATGTTAGTCTATGGGAAATGTCGTTGAAATTTAGGTCAATGCACACGCGCATTTAGATTGACAAAACTACGATTTTACTATAAACGCATCAAAATATTATAATTTTTGTTAAGCTAAATTGTAAAGACAATTATCTATTTAATATGAAACATTCAATAAAATTGATTTCATAAATTTATTTTTAATTTAGAATAAAATCAGATTTATTTTCCCCCACAATATTTCATGCACAGTCTAAATGCAGCATATAGAGTCGCCACTCATCGGGTAATATTTAATCTGTACTTTATGCTAAAAATAAAGAGAACACAAATATTAAAGATCTCCAAAAGCGGAAACGTTTTATTCATCCAGTTGCTATTTGTAGCCTTTAGAGGCGAAGCCCCAGCAGCCGTTATTCCCTCTGTCGGGTGACAATAAAGACAGTACGAACTTTATCGAACCATATATTATTCACATTCTTATCTGTTCGAAGACAAGTATTTCAGATATGGTTTAGTGCATGCATAATTCATATCCTTCGTTTCTAAAGAATATTTAAAGGCACAAATGCGCCTGCTGTAAAGTGGTCCATGGCTGAGAGCCAAGTAATGTTTGAAAAAGAAGCAGTATTTCTTGTCCAGTATAAATTACAATAATTTATTTGTTTGAGAGAAACTGCGTATTTACATTGGCATTAAATGGTTATGTTTTGTAAATGAAAACTCAAGAAAGCATTTTGCTTTTGAATTATTAAATAAAGAATATTTATTTATAATATTTGTCACACTTTCATGCGTCTGACTCAAACTGTTTTTGTAAAAGAGAGAGAGAGGGAGAACAACTGAGAAATGGGCAAAGAAAAAAAAAACAAAACAAACAAATGCTGAGTGAAAAATATTTTCTTTAAAAATATATTCTTCATAGAGTTATATATAGCTTTTGTCGTATAATTAAAGCATAATAATGTTAGCTAATTTCATAGTCTTATAAATTCATTAAAACTATTCTTTAATTAGTTTTTAAGGGGAAGGATATTTTTTTTTTTGTAAATTTAAACATTAATAATCATCATCATTATCATCATCATCAACAACAACCATTTTCAATCCATTGATGGATGAAGGTCTCCCCCAGATTTTTCTAATGTTTCCTGTCCAGTGCTGTAGTCATCCAATTAAAACTGGCGACTGTTCTGATTTCGTCACTCTATCTTACTTGGTCATTTTACATCTCTGGGATACCACTGTAGGATTTTATTGCTCTATCTATTGTCTTGTCTTCTTGCAATGTTCCCAGCCCATTTCCATTTTAGCCGTTTATTCTTTCAATGATGTCAAAAACTTTCGTCTTACTTCTTATCCAGGTTATTCCCTGTCTGTTTCTTCTAGTTATGCCTAGCATACATCTTTCCATACTTTTCTGTGTTGTTTGTAATCTTTGTACCATCCGTTTTGTTAGTGTCCATGTTTCTGCTCCATAAGTTAGTGCAGTCAAAACATATTGATTAAAGATCCTTCTTTTCAAACAAAGAGGCATGTTACTCTTCAGAATAATATTGTTCTTTCCAAAAGCACTCCATCCATTTCTTATTTTTATATTGATTTCATTGATGATACTGTTATCCGATGATATTTCCTGTCCAAGGTACACATAACATTAATCATAGAACAGGAACAAACAAGACAAAAAAATTATTAGTATCTCTTACAGACATAATTACAAATTTGAAAACGACAATTTTCATAACGGACAACATCGACTGTCAACACTAGAGGTCTGCACGGGCCCGGCCCGACTCAGAGAAAAAAAATTCGGCCCGGCCCGAAAAATAGTTAAAATCTCGGCCCGAGCTCGGCGCGGTCCGGCCCGAGTAGTGATTACAATCCCGAGACTAATTTCCAATCCCGGGATTTCGGGATTGCTTAGATTCAATCCCGGGATTAGGAAAATTAGAATTTCTGTAATATCATCAATTTTTACAATAGCTAAATATCATAATATTATAGAAAAGACAAAGCAAAATTACAGCTTAATTTACATATGAAAATATACCAAATTAAAAAAAATTAACTTCAGTTAATTATCAAAACTTATAGGATAAATTAGAACAATTAAAAATTAAAAGAAATACGCTGTTGATGTTTGAAAATGCAACAAAAAACATGAAATGTCTATGCTTCATCTTCTAGATAATTTCTTTTATTTCCTGTTAAACAAGTTTTTGAATAGTTTAATATTTACAATATTAAAAACTAATTAATATCACGAATTAAATTATGAATTATTCTCATATCCACGTAATTAAAGTTTATAATTCTAGGATATTGCAAATGCAAGGTTTTCCCTAACATGACGATTTTTTTTCTTGAAATAAAAGCACACACACACATAGAATAAAATAACACATGGATGTATAGTCTAAATTTCTAAATAGCAATAGCTGTTAAAATGCGAAAACGTTGCATAATATAAAAAATTATTACGTACCTCGTGAAAAAAAAAGATTATTTTGAATAGTTCACTGTTTCCTAACTAATCGGTATTCCTTTGAAAATATGTTCTAAGAAATATGACGGCATCTAAAGTTTCATCTCCAAGTCCCAGTTGTAACATTGTCTGTTTTTAGGGAAATGTCATATTCGTTTAAGCACTCTGTTTGCCTTTCAATGCACTTTTTTGCTGTAAAAGATCCATATATGCGCATAAGGCCTAAATTCCTGAATTTGCTCAAATTTAAATTTCTTGAATGGGCATTAATATTCATAAACTGCTTGCTTGCAGTAAATGTCCATTCGTCAAAAGTCAAACTAAATTTTTTTCCTGAATTTTTAAAAGTTTGTATTTCACTTGTAATTAACTCTTTTATTATAGTTCACTACACGATTTCGAATTGATACTGCAGATTTTGGCAAATCATTATAGCCTTTAGCTATCAGTAAGTTTCTTAAATCAGTTGAAGTTAAATGAAAAACAGTCTTTAGCTGTCATTCGCAATAAAATTAAATCCAGTGATTCCTTATCATTACTAAAATAATCTTCTATTTTCCGCTTTTTAGAAAGCAATGCATGTTCTATGCAACCTTGACGTGTGGAAGGAAGAGATGATGTATTAAATTCTTTCTAAACTTTAGTACCATGTTTCGTAGATAAATGTGCATGCAACCCTTAGTCGATGCACCTAACGTTTTAAGCACTTGGCTACATCTTTTACGTTTAACGATTTTTTCATCTTTTGACCTTAAATAGCAGTGTTTTACTGGAGATGTATCATTATCATTCCTATGAGCTACAAAATCCTTTTCATTAGACATCTTTAAAGCAAAATAAGTATAAACGCCCGAAAAGCAAAGAAAGCAAAGCACATAATAATGACTATGAAACTCAAATGCGACGCTTATCAGTAAACTCTAATTCGAAATTTTGTGATTCCCAGTTGCTGAAACGACCGGCTTTCTAAACGCGGTGAAATCGAAATAAACAATTGATTTCATTGTTCCCGAATAATAGCCGAGCGGGTTACATCTGTTTGCAAGTCAAAAGGTTTTCATGTTAAACGATTTAATCGCTTTGAAATATGTAAAAAATACTTGAAATATGTATATTTTTTCAAGGATATATAAATTTCATAAAAATTAATTCTTTTTCTTTCCAAAAGAGAAAGTCTATAAATATATTTTTTTTTTATTTCAGCTGAATATTGTTCCATTTAAAAAAAGGACAATCCCGAAAATCCCGGGATTTGGCAGACAAGATCCCGGGATTTTCGGGATTAAAAATGATGCGGGATCCCGGGATTGTAATCCCTAGGCCCGAGTGAATTTCTACATAACATTGATTTTTACGTTGATTTGGTTGTCTCGTACGAGGAGTTCAAGCCAAAAATATTTATCTTAACTTTTCTTTTCATGTTTATAATCTTCATCTTTATAGAAATGCCGCTGGGTGTGATATTTATTTTTTTAATGAATCTCTATTTCTTGTATGTAAATGTTTCAGTTATCATTACTATTCTTAATCCATATTCCATGTATTGAAGTGTTAAAAATCTGAAAAATGCTATACAGTAAAATCTAAGATTGAATTGCATAGAAAAAAAAAATGCCTTATAGACAAGTTCCTTGTTAGCAAGTGTAAATGTATTATATATTCTTTTCATACGTAGTAGTATATTAATTTTGCATGGATCAACACGTTTTTCAGTTTAAAACAAGATTCCGTCATAGGCAGGTTCTTTTTCACACCTTTTACTTTATTTTAATTTAAATATGTTTTAATAAGTGTAGAAATCTACTATTCTTTAACAAGAATGAATCTGAATGTTTAATTGTAGAATAATGGCGGTTTAAAAATGTATGCATTTTTTGAAAAAAAAATTGTGCCAAGCCTAATTTTACTGACCTTTGAACGGACCAGGCCACGCCGAGACAATGATTTTCATACGGGTTGTGTCAAAAGTAGGAATGAAAATTTTGGGCCGTGAAGATTAGGAATGAAACCAGTACCCGCACTGTGCAGAAAAAATAAGTTAGGCCCAGCCCGGCCCGAACTTTCAGGAAAAAAGTAAGGCCCGAGACCGGCCCGGCTCGTAAAGAGTAGTGAACGTGAATGAAAATAGGCCCGAGATTGGCCCACGGGCCGGGTCGGCACGTGCAGATCTCTAATCAACACTATAAATATTTTCAAGAAGTTAAGGGTGTTCTCAAATCCAAAGGCGATATTTTCTGATACATTTCTGAATTAATTTTTGTTCGGAAATGCATGAAATTGGCAGGAGGTTTTATTCAGAAACTATGAAATCGAATGGTGTTTTCCGTTTTTTGGCAAAGGCAGAAGATCTTTCAAAAAGTACTGTCAAAGTGGGCGTTTTGAACCAAAGTCCCCGAAGCTAGAAATAGGAAAAACTTATCGTCACGTGACAAGAATCGCTTATAGCTCGATAAGTAATTTATTTATAAAAAGGGGAAATTCTATTCGATTCCAAATCGTTAGTCATTGCGCCACCCCATGAGCATGGCACCACATTTTTTGCATTTTGCTAAGTGTGACGTATTTTGTTAATAATAGGCCAGTTTTGACCATATTTATGTAAGAGGGATACTTTCAAAGAGGTCTTTTGAAGGAAAAGTTACTCAAATTACCTTTCTCGTACAAGGGAAATCTTGAAAACCCTTTTCCCAGTCACGCCGTTCAAAGACCGCGCTGGTATCGCCCGCGAACATCAGTCCGATATCTTGATTTTGCGACCAGAATTCTAACCATTGGGCTGAGTGGGCGTGGAAGTGTGAGAAAGTGTAGGGGAGATGGGGGCACATGTGAACAGTTCGCATGAATATAGCTTTTTCTCATAACTGGATCAATTTCTATAAACAAAACCTACTCAATATAGTAAATAGAACTTTCTTTTATACATGGTAATTTTTTAAAAATCACCTGCATAGTTCTTCTTACATTTTTTAATAGTTTTATAAATTCGAAAAATTGTTCACATGTGCCCCATCAACGGGGTAGTTGTGAACACACGTGGGGCACATGTGAATACAAGAAAAAAATATCCTTTGACATGCTTTTTATTCTGTTATTCATTTGTCATCGTAATCATTATTTAATTACCTGTGAAATTCACCGTAAAGAAATATATATGTATATATATATTTCTCTAGTTTCTAGGTGATATGTTTAAGCAAAAGATCATAAAATGAAAATAAGTAGATTTTTTGGGTGGAGGATTAGATGATTCATTACGTTATGCTGAAATAATAATAATAAAAAAATAAAGAAGCAATTTAAAAAAAGAAATTAAAACTTTTAAATTTTGCTTAGGGGTTTTTGTTTGGGGGAAATTTTAAGAAGGGGGCGTTTACATACTATTTATCTCAAATCTACTGAAATACGAAAGATTCCCACTACTGTATTTGCCTTATTTACTTGAAAATTATAGATAAAGAAGGGTTTTTTTAATGATTTAAAAAAAATCTCGACTATAACCCCTCCCCCTCTCCCCTAACTTCTTTTGCTTTTGAAAAGGGAGGGCTTATAGCAGGGATTTTACGGTAGTTATCAGTTTAAAAATTTTACTTTCTTAAAATATTACCCATATTTATCTCCATTCAAAGCATTCTATACATAACTGTTTTAGATATGAAAGTAAGCCATCATTGCATTTTTAGAACAAATGTAATAGAGAAATTTGCAAAGTTGTTCTACGTAATACTTTTGTATTAACAATGTATAAAAAATATTGTTGTAAACTGTTTAGTAAAATAATATTTGACACTTATTGCATTTTACATCAAATTTATTTAAAGTACAATTGAATGTAAACGAGCTCGTTGCTCTTTATGTATTTGCTGAAAGATGTGTTTGATGAAGTTTCAATGCAATATCAACTTTGTGTGAGAAAAATATCTCCTATTTCATGAAAATTATAGATAATGGAACTGGCATTACTTATCATTAAGTTAACTGAAAGGAACAGAATCACAGAATGATTATTGGGGCACTTATGTATTGTTCATATCTGCCCCAACTTGTCTGTTCACAAGTGCCCACATTGCTGCTTCTGTTAAATTGATAAATCATTGACATTTCTCAATTTTAGAAAAAAAAAAGAACTTTATCAAAAATATTTATTAGTATTCATAGTAAATGTTAAAGCATTCAAATTTAAATAAATGACTAGATAAATAAAGTTATACACTTATCAACTTGGAACAAAGATTTGACTTTTGAGATCTAAAAACAGTGTTTTGGCTAAAGAGGACAAACAAAATGTCAAAAAGCTTAAAAATTTTTTTACCATATGTCTACAGGTGCTGTCATCTTTAGTAATTTTTTTCAAATAAAAAAAAAATTATAATAACTATTGAAAATTTGTGACGTTCACATCTACCCCCTTTTCACATGTGCCCCCATCTCCCCTATATGTTTCATCTATGCAGGGCCGGCGCAACGTCGCGGGGAGGCCCTGGCAAAGCAGTTAACGGGGTCCAACTGCAATATTGGATTAATAAATTATATAGCATAGAATAGTGATCACTGTATATATCATAGAATAATAATATATATTATAGATAATAAAATGTGTGCAAAATACGCCTACTTTTACATTTAATGTGCATAATTATTTTTAATTTCGCAAAATCGTCTCCTCTTTGCAATATTTTAAATATTTTTTGCGTTCAGGATTATCAAAGTACGACAATTATATCAAGTTTATCTGTGTAAGAAATAAAGTTCACTCTTTTATCATATTTTACAACAAATCTAGAACAAAATTCTTATTATTTTATACAGAGGAAACGTCATTTCGAATTATATATAGAGACACCTAACATAACCGCCCAATTAGCGCGGGGTTGCCCCGTTTTCCCGATGGTTGCGCCGGTTCTGCATTTATGCCTGCTAATTTTCAAGATTTCATAAATGAAATCGTGGAAAACCTTGAATTTAGTAACTAAGGGTATTAACTTGCATATGATAAGAAAGGAACAACTGTTATGATGTTTATCACGCTACATGGAATGGCCGAGTTGAATTAATGCAGCTTAATGAACCGTACACCAAACATCGTATTTTTCTGTACACAATCATGTGCAGAATGTGCTTCTGTCTCATGCAATCTGTGTAAAAGAAATTTTTGGAATCAGCTGTTTCATTTTGAAATATCCTGTATATTAAACTTCCGTGCATGCGTCACTATTTTCTCTGTTGGAGTTGGAGCTATGTGTTAAATAAATAAATAAATTAAGTCGATACGAAATAAAATAACAGAATTTCACATTACGCAAAAAATGAATCGAATCAAAATAAATCATTAATTAAAATCTACGCGTACATAAAAAAAAATATTCAGTTTGAATTACAAGAAATATCAAATTCGAACGAAAGAAATCTAAAACGCATGCGCAACTGAGAGTGCCCTGGTGGTTAGTACGGAACGAAAGCAAAAAAAGTCTTAAATTAAGACGTTTGAAGCAACAAAATGGAAGACACTTATGTGTCTTGAATTAAGACATCTATAATGTCTTAATTTTCAGATTCAGACACTTAAATATCTGAAATTCTTTCTTAGTCACATATGTGTCTGAATTTAAGATACTTTTATTTGCAGTGTGGAAGGAATTTATTCTGTCCTACCTAGAACTGGAAGTTTCTTACGTCATTGGGATTCATGGCAAATTAAACGCCATAAGAAACAAAGTACTTCTTGTTTAACTTACCAAAAGATTTATAGGCTGGTAAACCTCAATGTCAAAGGGCGAAAAGCATTATCCAATACCCACTGAATTGCCTTACGGGCTCAAAAATAACCATAGCTGAGATTATCCACATAACAATAAAGAGTAAAAATATATTTAAAAATAAATATAAAAGTAAAAATAGTTTTAAAAAAATCCCACTCAATTATAAACATTCAAAATGCATTTAGAAAATCCCATTTATTGTTTTGACGGCATTTCATATTTCCCCCCAAAACTTTCCGTTACAATACATTACTTTGGCATGTGCACCGATTTTCATTTCTGTTTTTAATAGTCACGTGTAAATAATTTTTTATTTGAGAAGAAGTATAATAACTTGCGCTGTTTTACAAATTGCATCAATATAAAAAAAATGACGTTTTCTTAATATGGAAAAAATATATCTCGAAATAACGAAAAGGAGAATAAAAAATTGAAAAAAATCTTAAAAAGATTAGTCAAATTAAAAACATAAGCCCAGTCTGCATACCGCTAGCTTGTGAAGTGTATCCCTAGAAAATAATAATAATAATAATTCCTATGCATAGTTTTTGTTCCTATAAAACTTTTTTAGTGGAACGATTTTTGCCCACTTTAACATTAAATAGTCTTAAAATAATACTTCGATTTAGAAACTATCGCTTCAGCGTGTTTATCAAATCTCTTATACTTTATCTCTATAATACTACCAATTTTCATAGTTTTGTATCCAGTAGTCTTCTTAATCTTAGAGAAGAAAGACCCCCGGTCAGAAAAATGCATTTACGGCGGCAGCCGTGACAGTGTTAATTAATATATTTTTTTAGAATATAGAGAAATTTCATTGTCTAAATGAAGGATTTAATTCATAGTTTGAAAGAACAAACATTTTTTACTCATTGTTGCCAAATTTAATGAAAGCCTAAATAATAAAATTTACAAACACATTTCAATTTAGAAATATATTTATACTTGAATGTTAACAAGTAATATAAAAATTTTCTTTTTAAAGTCAATTTCTACTAAGATCATCAAAGAAAAAATTAATATAATCCCTTAAGCTAATATTAGTTTTTGTTGCATTAAAATATCTCAATTTGTTGATTTTCTATAAGCAAGTAGGTTTACAATGGAAGTCTATGGGAATTTGGCGAAATATTAGAGATATCGCCAAGTTGGCGACAAACTTGGCGGTATTTGGCGAAAGAACAGGGTCCCCCTCCCTATGGTAACCCCCTTTATAGATATGAAGATGCATTAAATGCTTCAATAACCAATGGCCGCCATTTTGTTTCCCACGTAAAACTAAAATTAATTAATTAAAATTTAATTAAGGAATTAATATTTGAAAAATCTGTATTAACATCAATTGTCATCCAGTACAAGTTAAAAAAAATTTATTTCAACTTGATAGGATGAGTAATAAGTATTTTATTAACGATTGAAAATTTGAACAAGATATAAATAAATAAATAAATAAATATAGGGATAGTGTGAACTAATTGTAGGAATTGAAAAAAGGAAGAAGACTTTAAAATAATTAAATTATTAAGTACGAAAAGCATTTCATGGTGAAAATTACATTATATTAAAAACGATTAATTTAATACTAAAACGACCGGAAATTTTACTCAAGTTTTATAAAAATGTTTTACACCTCAATCTTTATTTAAATCGATTTAACATTTTTATTTAACATTTTTCTTCTTTGTATATTTTAAACTTATTTTACAAAGAAATTTCTAGTTCGAACCGAAATATAATAATGTGGTAGGGGTCGAAATCCAAAAATCTTTTATCCAAAAATCTTTTAACCGAAATCCACTTTTAAAGCTTTTTTTTTTTTTTTTTTTTTTTTTTTAACTATCACATTTCTTGTAGTCAAAATCCATTTTAAAAGCTTTTTTTTTTTTTTTTTTTTTAAGATTATCATATTCCTTGTGTGCAAGCAGTCCTTTCCGAACCACGAGTACATATAAATATTTTCGATCCCCTTTCTTAGAATTCCTTTAAATTTAATTTGAGCTCCCGTAAGCTGCGGAGTGGAGCGAACGAAAAAAACGAACAAATTAGTGATTCTGAAGCTTTTGAATGTTTTGCAACAGGTTTGGCTTGGATGGAGCAGCAGAAAGACCTGCGATACTGGCAAACTAAGAATATTTAAAAACTTCGGGATAGAACTTCAAAGCAAAGGCAATCGAAACTGCGACAAACAAAACATTGTTTCAAACCATCGTGAAATATGTAAAAGGTGCTTAATTTCAAAATTAAAGCTCAGTTAATTTATTCTTGTTTCTACTTCGCTATTGCTTTATTTTTATTAAGCACTTTTTACTCTAATAAGAAATAGCGCATATATTACTCCTCAATCTTAAAATTGAAGCATTCTCGATTATCCGAAAGAGGGTCGGTCCCAATTACTTCGGATAATTGAGGTTCTACTGTATGTAGTCCCAAAGTGGGACCACGGCACCGGAAAGGGTTAAAACGATTTTCTTATAACTCCGTTATAAAAATCCGAGAGAAAGCGAGATTTTTTACCATTTTATACAAGCTGATTTCCAAATGTGTAATTGATCTTATTTAATTAATCACGAAAACAGCCATTAGCTGTCGCGATAGCCGTAAATAAAGTACTTTTCGACTCATGAAATGTAACATAACGATGGTAAACGTATGTTGAGTGAAGAAAAGAAAATGAATAAAAGAGGATTAACTGATAAAGAAGATTGAAATTTTCTTCCCTTAAGACATCTAGGGTTAAATCGAATTAAGAATAAACAGTCACGGTCACCCAAATTGTTAGCAATGTAAACTGAAATTGCAATCACAAGTAGGGATTGCAATAAAATACATTGGTATATCGAAGGGTTCGATATATCAGTCCCTAAGAAAATATCGATGTAATAAGATGAATACTTTACTATGAAAATTTTGCGGATTATCGAAATTTCTGATTCGAGAAATTCAAATTGATATTAGATTGATATTGATTTCACCGAGAATCAATTTTAATCTATTTTTCCACCGTATACAGGGCCGTAGACGGAAACCGCGGGTCCCGATAGTAATTCGAATCCCCCCCACCCCCCACCCGCTATAAATATGACAACAATTGGTGCGAAATACCGTTTCTGATGAGTTGCTTCCGTCTTTGCAGGTATAATTGGATGCATATAATTTTTAGCGGGATCATGAACATTTTCCGTGTAAAACAGGATTCCGTTATAACCACGTATTATAAAATAAATTTGCTGGATAGCACTTTCTAAAAAATTGCTATTTATTATCTTACAATTTTATTATTGTTTCTTTTACATTATTACGGTTTATGATAAATTTTCGTGATTCTACAGTCGTTACCTTTAAAAAATATATGTTACACAGGATAAATTTCGTATTTTCCGAGACAGTAAAAGGTGTACGTACCCTTAAAAGTAATAAATATTAAAAAATATTCCTTTAAAGTTTCGAAAAAGTTGGTCTAAAATTTTAAAGTTAACAATCGTTAACCGCTTACCAACTTTGAGTTCAGCTGATTTTTAATAAAAACGTACTGTTTTTCGAAGGTAAAACGCTAAATTGTCAAATATACATATGTTTTATACATATACAAGAGTAGGAGCCCTAAGCCCAGGTTCTTGGCCAGGCCGTAAGGATGTTCTACCAAATTTAGACTTTTTAATTTTATTATTTGGTAGCTAATTTATCTTACAAAATTTACGTAAAGAAGAACGAGTCTACATTTTTGCTGTTTTACTTTTTATGTAATAAATCAGGACCGAAGTCGGGCTTCCTAGGAGAAGTGGGCTCCGGTAAATTGTACTGGTTTTACCCCACCCCCTCTGTACGGGCCTGGCCGTATATTTTTGACCCCCCCCCCACACACACACACACTCTGTGGTGTGGTCGTAAAAAAAAAACAGAGGGTATACGTTCTAAGCAGAGGGTATACGCTCAAGGCAGAGGGTATACTCTAGTGTAAATATACTATAGCTTTCTTGAGAAACAGAGGGTATACGGTGTTCCTTAAAATAAATCCAGAGGGTATACGGCGTATACCCCCGTATGCCCTCCAGTACATCCCTGCACACACTGTCAAGCTCGAGATAAATCAACCACTGAGCTGCATATTTTCATTGCAATCGATGTATTAATTAAATTCATATAATCTTAACGATTTAACACAGTTTTAAAACATAGAGTAATTGTTAATACTGTCAAGGTTTATCTTCATGTTTTTTTTTATATCATCTTGAAACAACCATCTCTTTTACGCATTAAAAAAAAAATAAAGAGTAAAGAACATTAAAATTTTTCCATTTTGCTGCATAGTCAGAGGGTTACGTCTATTTTATATTTATTGAAAAATTATAATTAAAATAACTCGTTTTGAAGGCATTTACTATAAGCCTGTAATTTCGCAATGTAAATTACAATACTGAATAATGTAAGGATAGAAGCTATCTATTTACTCTATGAAAATAATCCTAAAGTATCGTTTCCTTAAGGGTAATAAAATTTAAAATTACCTATCAAATGTTATCCTAAACGCCAAGATCATGAGGGGGCGTTCGTATTGTTCTTTTAAGCAATTCCAAATCTTTTATTGCTACTCTCTGAATTCTGAATCAGACTTATGAATAAATTTTATGACTTCCCGTCTACGCTTTTGTTTTCATGACCTGCGTTTTTCAGGTTCAGTCTATCAGCTGTAAAATACTCCCACTCATTCTGGAAAGTTACCGTAAAGAATTTTTTTTTTTTAAAGCTGAGCTTTTTCGGTATATAATTTTTGAACTTTTCCATTTGAATTGGATATTTAATGTTTTCATAAAAAGGTCTTTATTTGCGTGCTTGTTTGTTTGTTTATGTGTTATGCACATTTATCTATTTATATTATAAAGGACAAATGTGTCTGTTTGTAACGCTGACGTCATTTTACGAATGGCAACAGCTGACGATCAAATTTCGCTTTTACTGTAACTTTTTAAACTTCTAAACATCGCGCATTTTCAATCAGACGATCAAATTTCGCTTTTACTGTAACTTTTTAAACGTCTAAACATCGCGCATTTTCAATTTTTATACCGTCGACTAGGGAAAAATAGTTAGATATAACGCTTCCTTCTTATTTCTTACTATAATTTTATCTAATATCTATATTATAAAGGACAAATATGTCTGTGCGTACCGCTGACGTCATTTTACGAATGGCAACAGCAGACGATCAAATTTCGCTTTTACTGTAACTTTTTAAACTTCTAAACATCGCGCATTTTCAATTTTTATACCGTCGATTAGGGGAAAGAAATTAGATATAACGCTGCCTTCTTATTTCTTACTATAATTTTATCTAATATCTATATTATAAAGGACAAATATGTCTGTGCGTAACGCTGACGTCATTTTACGAATGGGAACAGCAGACGATCAAATTTCGCTTTTACTGTAACTTTTAAAACTTCTAAACATCGCACATTTTCAATTTTTATACCGTCGATTAAAAGAAAAAAATTAGATATAACGCTGCCTTCTTATTTCTTACTATAATTTTATCTAATATCTATATTATAAAGGACAAATATGTCTGTGCGTAACGCTGACGTCATTTTGCGAATGGCAACAGTCGACGATCAAATTTCGCTTTTACTGCAATTTAAAAAAAAAATTAACCTTCTAAACATCGCACATTTTCAATTTTGACATCACCGAATAGGGAAAAAATACATCTTAAATGCAATTAATTAGTTTGAAAACTATATCGTAACTGTATCCCCAATTTACTCAATTTTTATTATTTTTATAATAATTTTCAAACATGAATTTTTTCCATCTCTATCGACTGCAGATGAGTACGAAAGATAAATCCGTTTTCACTTAAATTAATATAAATAGCTCATCATTTGCTTCCAGTTTATATTCTATAAAGAATTAAAACATCCATTAATCAACAGGAAAAACAATAAAAAATATATAAAACAAAAATTTAAGACATGTAATCGAATCTTGCGCTTAAACCACTGAAATGAACAGAATCAAAAAGGCTGATTGTAAATTACGCGACACCAATTTGAAAATATAGCTTTTAACTCATTTCTGGTTACAGTTAACCTTTAACTGATGTCACAGAAATTGTCACATAACTAGTGTGAAGCGGTCTGTGAGACCGCTCCGTCGAAAGATGAATAAAAGGAGCAAATTAACTCATTTGATGGTGTTTTTGTACTAAACTTTTTGTACAGGACTATTATAATTAAAATTCACCTATTCAAAAGTCTCTGGTGATTGTACTAAAGTTCCAAACGGAACAAAATTTCGGTAGTGTTTGTAGTTAAACTGAAAATTGCAAGTTAAACTATAAAAATTTAAAAAAGCCGTGGTCTGAGAGACCGGTAACATCAGTTAAAGGTTAATGGGAAAAATAGTTTCAAGTGCTTTTTGATCATGTTACGGCATTTCAAACATAATGAAACTGATATCCATTTATGAAGTTCATTAAAATATGCCTTGCGTGTAGAATATGGGGTGCAAATCATTTATTATTCGTTTACAGAGGTCACACAAACGTATTCTGTTACATAATGGTCTACGGGGAAAATTGTTTTCAGTTTATTTTAATAAGGTATTATCTGATATGCATTTATGAAGTTCACTAAAATATATATATACTCTGTAGAACATGGGGTGCAAAGCATTTATTATCCATTTACAGTGTCACACAAAAAGATTTCCGTTCCATAATGGTCGACGGGGTAAAATTCATATCTGTACGGTTATCAGAAAATTTGTAATAAAAATATTGTTAAAATTCATACAAACTTCTTTTACAGTAACTATTATGTTTACGTATTCTCCATTTAAAAGAATACTAAAATTCTTATAACCTTATATGTATCAATTTTTAAAGAGATATCTGAGCTCGTCTCTGTATTTTTTAAAATTAGATTTTTATTTTGTAAGATAGACTTTTCGAAAGGCACTACTCTTAAAGTATTTTCCAACGGTCATTTCTACCACATTTTAAATTGTAACTCTTTTCCTACACGAGAAGGAATTGTAATTATTTGGAATGGTAATTACTTCAAAGATGCAAATGCTTCCTAAGAATTGTCGAAAGAAAATTCCAAATTTAAAAGGATGAAGTGAGCGAAAAGCGTTCTATAAGCTTTCTAAATTACGATTTTTATGCAATCTTACGAAATTCGAAACCGATTTCAAACATAATGGTTGCAAATTGATGGTGACAGAACCTGCTCAAACATAAGCTATATTTTATGTCGGTGCTACAAACCCTAGAGAGTTGCAGGAGCAAAAAACTTTCTAAATTGCGATTTCTGCGGTACTGAAGAGGCTAGAAACTTTAAATGTAGCAAGGTAGTTTCTAATAAAATATAAATGTCCTCTAAGAACAGTCGAAAATAAATTCGAAATTAAAAAGAAGTGAAGCGAAGGGAATGAGAGAAAAGCATTCTAAAAGAGGCCTAAATTACGATTTCTATGGAATCTCAGGAAATAATAAGCCGATTACAGAAGTTATTGTTTGCGAATCAAGAATGATAGTCCCTGATCCTATACGGGCTATATTTTATGCCGGTGTTACTACCGCCTGGTTGGCAGGAACAACAAGAAAGCCTTTAAAAACATCTAAATTCCGTTTTCTATAGAATATTAGGAAATACCAACCGATTTCAATGTTCATGTTGGCAAATTAATGGTGACAGTCTCTGTTTCAACATTTTTCGAGACATTCTATTTCAACTCTGTTTCGGCATTTTATGTTGGTGCCACTAATATCAGAGGGATGGTAGACTGTTAAACAAGAAGCTTGGAATTTGACATGATGGTTAATTTTAAAATGTAAATGTGTTAACCTCTTCTGTCCCTGGGTCCTCTGTTTTTTTCCTTATAAAAACTAAAATGTCCGATTTTTTTTTACATTTTCACACCACTTCTTAATAGCTGAATGTTTTTTGCGTTCAAAGCAAACGAATAAATGGCAGCATCTAAGCTGATTCCCACATAAAATAAATGTTATTTTCATCTGAGTTTTCAAAATGCCTAAAAATGCCCAAAAGAAAGTATGACCAAGAAAGCGAGAAATTTTCATAAGTATTTAACTGAAATCTTTTTCAATAAAAATTTTTGAGCATTTGTAGATTATGTACTTGTTTAAAGCTCTTAAATTTGTGATTGGGTTAATTTAGGTTAATGGTTACTAAATTGATGTTTTTAAGGGGGTTTGTAGTTTTAGATCCATATATTTGAACCTAAATTACTAAGCGCCTAAAGGATCAATTTCAGAAAAGATATTTTTTCTGTCATTTACGATGTCATTTTGTTTGGAAAAAACCAATGAATAAGCATTTGCATTATTATTTTAGCTTCGGAACTGAAAAGCTGAAAATGGTTTCTAAAAAAATTCAGAACTTCAAATAAATACTGAAACGAGCGTATGAAATCAGCATAAAAGTCTCAAAATACTTTCTAAATTATCATTTATTTGGAATTAGTTTTAGTTCTTCTTATTAATTAAAATCTCATTTCTGTCTATTGCACTTTTATAATGAAGTTTAGTCAAACTGTGGCGTAATTTGTAATTTTTGAATTATTTCAAAAAGTGTTCTTCTAATAAAAAACATTCATGCAAATATCACTTGCCATATTTCAACTATTACGCGAGCAAAGCCACGGGGTTTGCTAGTATTCTTATAAAGCTTATACAACTCGAGAAATAAAATTCTGTTAAATCAAAAAAGGAAATCTCATTTCGAAGAAAATCGTATTATTTGCAATATTGGGTATTAAAGTAGTGGTATTTCTATTAATTATTAAAATCTTGATACGACACGACTTTAAATTTTTGCAACACTCCTGAGGTCCCCTCACGGCACATCACTGCGCTGTGGCACACCCGTTCAGGTTCAGAACCATTTGCATATGAAGGGCTTGCAGCAGGAATGAGGTACAGCTTCGTTTTTGACATGTTTCGCCTAATATATTGCTTAAAAAAATCGTTCAGAATAGGTATTTTTGAAGGCAATATATGCATAGGTATATGGACTATTGCATAAGTGAAATAAAAACTTTTGACAAAACTTTAAAATTTAAGTATTTAAAGGCATTTTTTTAATTCTCCTAAAGCGAGGCACGCCAATCGAGAACATAGGACATTTGAAAGACTTGTAGAAAGAAGGAGGTAGCTCCATTTTTGAGGCGTCTAATTTCTTGTTAAAAAAAATCGTTCAGAAAAGCTATTCTTGAATATTATTGACAGCAAACCATGCATAGGTTTATGGACTATTGCATAAGTGGAAAAAATACTTTTGACAATAAAATTTAAATATTTAAAGTTTTCTTTTTAATCCCCCAAAAGCGCGGCACACCAATTCAGAACCATTGGCATCTGAAAGGCTTGTAGCAAGTAAGAGGTAGCTCCAGTTTTGACATTTTTCAGATTTCTAATTTCTTGTTTAAAAAAATCTTTCAGAATAGATACTTTTGAATATTATTTGTGGCAAACAATCCGTAGGTGGAAAAAATTCTTTTGACGAAACTTTAAACTTTAAATTTTTAAATCATTTTTTTAATTCCCCAAAAGCGAAAAATGGGGCTATCTATTTTTTTCAATCCTGCATATGGCAAAAACATTTATCCCAAAAATTATGGATTGGGAATACTGGTAGGAACAATAAAAATTTTCCTATACGTTTTGAGTAACGCACATGCGATGCTGATGGCTTGTAATTTCACTATTTTTAAATTTTATCTGTTTATAAAAGAACCGCGAACTCAAAATATTATCTAATTTGTCGCGTACCCGTACACTGTAAAAAAAACGGACTAAAATACAGAAATACTACTGTCAGTCTAGACGCCAGTACTATTTCCGTATTTTAACGGAACTTTTCCCCCTTAAATTGCAGAAAAATTTCCGTTTTTTTGGAATTTAACGGAAATTTTTCTGTAATTTACCGCGAAAAAGTTCCGTTAAAATACGGAAATAGTACTGGCGTCTAGATTGTCAGTAGTATTTCCTTATTTTAGTCCTTTTTTTTTTACAGTGTATGTTTGGCAGCTTTAAACGTAAGAAGGGGTAAGGATCTTCGATTTCCAAGGTGTTTCTTTATCGAAGCGTATTTGTATTGTTTCCCCATCTCATACTTTGTTATCTTTTTTTTTTTTACGTCAATGAAAAGGGAATGTACATTTTGATCTGAATGTTCGACAAAAAAAAAAAAAAAAAAAAAAAAAAAAAAACTCTATAAAAGAAGATGCTTGTTCCAGCTTTGAAATCTGTTTTCTCACATTTTCCCTTCTGTTTTTTGGGTTCGTCCGTAATTATACAGGGTGCCCGGTCTCAACGGTGCCCAATGGCTAATTCCTAAACCATTAGTCATAGACACATAGTTCCAATTACAAAAATGTTTTAAATCAGGTAAAGAAATGTTTTAAAAGCGATTTGGGTCAATAAAAACATTTCTTAAAAAATTACGAAATTTAAATTTTTATACGGTCCCCCAGTCCTATAAGTTATATTTAGTAAAATTTTCCTATTACACTGACAAGTAAGATAAAAAAAAGTCCCATTCATACAACACTAAAATTGAGCGAGTTATGAAACTTTAAAAATGCATGGCTTATGCCACTTTTCTGCTCTCAAAACAAATCAGTTCTGCTTGACTTTGAGGGGTCACATAACAAGTACTTAAAGTATTCAAAGATCTTATTTCATGTGTATCTGCGCTTTGAAAAAAATCGTACAAGTATTACGATTAAGTTAACATTTATTAAGTTTCAGATTGGCTAAAATAACATATGTTTTATTTTGTCAGGATTTGAGACTGTTTCTTTTATGATTTCTTTTAACAAAAATTGTGTTATTTTTATAAGTTTTTATGTTACTTCAACGATCGTATGTATGTTTTTCCAGTTCAAAATTTGTACTCGAGCTTTAACTCCCTTTTAAATATCCGATCGAGATTACATTTTACATGCTGGCGCAAACCCAATAACAATCTAATATTATTATGATTTTCGGTGGTTACCATTTATGCTTATTTTACAGGATAACACAAAAAATTTCCGATAGATTACCGCCAAGAAGTTTAAGAAAAAGTTTTAGATTAGATAATACAAGACTGCGATTGTTTTTTTTTTTTTTTTTTTTTTTTTTTTTTTTTTTTTTTTTTTTTACTTTTACGTATTTTTTAGCTCTGAATCAGAAAATTACATTAATTTTCAACCATCATGTCAGGATATTTCGCAAATCATAAATTGTCAAATTTAAAAAATAACAAAAATCGGATACTATAAAGTAGAGGAGATGGTTGTGTTTTTTTAACTTTTGATAATTGATTTTTACGTATTTTTTAGCACTGAATCTGAAAATGACCTTCATTTTTAACCATCACGTTAGAATTTTTTTGCAAATCGTAAATGTGTAAGTTAAAATATAGCGAAAATCTCATGCCATAAAAAATATGTAAAACTTTTTTTGTTTTATTTTATTTTATTTTATTTTATTTTATTTTATTCAATAATTTATTCGATATTTTTGCTTATCCTGTAATTCTTACAGTTAAATAGCTGAGTGGTCCGATGAGATGAGGCAGGAGATTCAATTTTAACGTTGAACTTTTTAACTTTGAAATTTGCGAAAAATCCTGATGTGATGGTTAAAAATGAAGGCCAATTTCAGATTCAGAGGTACAGAATACATAAGAATCAATTATCAAAAGCTAAAAAACATAACATAACCCAACTTTTGCAGGCTATTGTAATCTAATAATATTTTAAAATACGTATCATTTTGTAAAGAATTGAGGCTGTTAATTTAGCATCATTTTATTTAACAAAAATTCTGTTTTTTCTTTCTTCTTAAATGTTTATTACAAATTGTATATTTTGCATTAATATGTCAGAATGATTAAAGATTTAAAATTTATATTGCAATGTTAATTTTACTCTCAACCATTTTTTAATATATCTGACGAAATTATATTTCGACTAAATTTGTGAATGACCCCCAATTTGCAGCAAAAAATATGCTCTAACTTTAAACAGCTATTACTGGTCAATTTTAATCGTAGAATAACGGGACTTTTTGTGTATTACTTGTCAGTGTAAAAGGAAAATTTTACTAAATATAACTTATAGGACCGGGAGACCGTATAAAAATTTAAATTTCGTAATTTTTTAAGAAATGTTTTTATTGACCCAAATCGCTTTTAAAATATTTCTTTACCTGATTTTAAGCATTTTTGTAATTGGAATTACAGTTGAGCTTCGTTATCCCGACACTCTAATGACCAGAAAAAAGTGTCGTCATAAGCGGAGTGTCGCGGTAACCGGAGTTGGAGAAAAATATGTTTATAAAAACCATTGTTTTTAATTAATTTAAGACAATTTTAAATTCATAACTGTTCTTGCAGTTTTAAGCAATAAAACATTATTATTAAACAAAATAAACGCAAAAACAAAATTGAAAAGAATAAAAATCAGATTTATGACCACTTGTTTTTTTATTGTTACATGAATATTGAGGAATTAAGGTTTGCTTATCCCTAGATGTGCTTCTTAGAATTCTTTTTTCAATGTTATACAATGAATTGTAATCAATATTCGTTGTTTCAGAAATGGATGTTCGATAATTTCTGATCGTTTCAATGCAATGTAATGCTTCGGTTTTAGTCGGATGAAAAAGACCGTGTAACCACAAGAAAGCGCCGCCTGACCAGAACAAAAAGACCTCGAGTAGACTGATATGTCTATCTGGAACTTAAGTGGGTCATTCATAGTGTGTGGGTTTATTTATTCAGATATAGGATTGAAGTAAAATTTCTCATTTATCTCAATGGGTATTTTAGACACTTTTGTGAGAAGTTTGGCTAAGACATTTCTTACCGCTTAATTTCCGTGCTTATAAGATGGATTATGAAAAATGGACAATTCTCCTAAACCGTCGGTATATCCGGAGTTGAAAATTATTAAAGTCGTAAAATCCGGAGTTTATTTACATTAAAATCATATACAGAAAATCGGGACTTTGAAAAACTGACGTGATAAGCGGAGTGACGAGGAAACCGGGTGTCGGGATAACGAGGTCCTACTGTATATGTCTATGACTAACGGTTTAGGAATTAGTCATAGGACACCGTTGAGACCGGACACCCTGTATAAATACGTAGCACCTATAGTCGTCGTCAGGTCCGTCCGTCTGTCCGCATATAACAGCGCAAAAACTACCCACCCGAATGGTTTGATTAATATATAGAATCGTTGCAGAATTTTGTCGAGTCATTTCAAATTTTATGTAAATCGACTCAAAACTTAAAAAAAATTAATAAAAGTATTCTTCATTCTATTAAATTCTATCATACGTAATTAATTCAGTGATATCCTATGATACGTAATGATTCTAGGTTGCCACGGTGATTGTGTCCTATTTAAGATGGAGTCCTATTATTTCCGTATTACTGAGTTTAATGTATAGAATCGTAATAAATTTTGTATTCATGCATTTTTGCATAAGTGTGCAACAGCTATCGCACCAAGATCTGAATATTTATAAAACTAGTTGTAGTACGAACACACCTCATTTGCCACGTTTGACGTACAATTTCCGACTTGTTATTTTATCTGTTTATAAAAGAAACGCGAACTAAAAATATTATCTAATTTGTCGTGTGCCCGTATGTTTGGCAGCTTTAAACTTAAGAAGGGGTAAGGAGGCTGCTAATCTTCGATTTTCAAAGTTTTTCTTTCTCGAAGCGTATTTGTATTGTTTCCTCATCTCATATTTTGTTTTTTTTTTCTTTTTTTTACGTCAATGAAAAGGGAATGCTTTGAATTTTGATGTGGATGTTTGTGAAAAGAAGCTCTATAAAAGAAGATGTTTGTTTCAAGCTTTGGCACTTGTTTTCTCACCTTTTCCCTTCTATTTTTTTTCTATTTGAGATTAACTATTTGTTTATAAACATCTTTCATTTTATACAAATATAGTTTTAAAGCTTTAATCTCAAGTAAGTAAATAAGTAAAGAACTAATCATAACTGGGAAGTGCGGTCTTTCCATGATTCTAAGGCGGTATTTCAGTTTAACCAATTTCAGAGATACTGCATTTCTCTACTCTTATATTCTAAGAAAATCTAAAGAATTCACTTGTATTTTCAACCATTTAATTTTTTATTTGTAAATCATTACTGAACTTTTAAGGAAAACAAGGAGATAATCCCGAGCCTCCTGGGATACCGAGTATAGGCAAAAAACATCATAATATACATTATTTCTGATGTTAACATCTTTTTTTCTCTGCCTAATTTAAAAGGCACAGCAATGAATGATTTTTTTTTCGAAAGTTTCCGCAAGCGGCTGTTGACGTAGTATGCTTATTTAAATCACGTTGTTTAATTGCAGTTTATGAAAAGAGCATCAGCAAGTAATCTCAAGGATTACGGAGAGAAAGCCTCGCACTGGCCTACTGTGTTTTTTGTTTTTTTATTGATAACACTAATCGATTTTTTACATTTAATATATTTTTTAGAATGCAGACTAACAATTCCAAAAATCATATTTAAATGAAAAATAGCAATAATGCGTTCAAATAAAGTTTTAAAACGCATTAAAAGCGATATTTTCATATTGGCCTCGCGTCAACAGTTAACAGGCGAAGAGATCACCAAAGATCTACTTAAAATCAGCCTTTTTGATTCTGTACATTTCAGTGGTTTAATCGAAATTACATGTCCTATAAAATGTTGTATTGAACATCGAAAATACTGCAGTGTACATAATTTTTTTAAAAATTCTATCGTACCAAGAACTGAGTTAATAAACAATTAAATTTAAAAAATCAAAAACCCGACTGCGTAAAAAGCGAACTAATTAATTATTTTTCATTAATGTGAAACTATTTTTACCCGACTGAAAAGAAGGGTTATGTGTTTTAGGCGTATCTGGGTATGTAGATTTCTTTATACCCTCGAAACATCCCAACGGCTGGATGGATTTTAATGAATGAGGTCTCTATCAATTCGTCTTTACCGTCCGATGGTTATAGGATAGGTTTTGCTTTTATAAATTCAAAATGGCGGTAGGGACGAAAAAAAAAACATTTTATGCACACTATTGAGTGGCATATCATTGGATAGGTCTTTCAAAATGAAGACGATGTTTCATTGACTATTTTACACTCAGAAGCTCCGTTTAAATAGTACATAACCTGGAAATTGTGTAGGTAGGATCTCTAGCTTTACTGCAACTCTAACTATTATAGACATCTATAGGCCTCATCAAAACAGTGTTTATAGATAGGAACTAACAATCAAACGCAACTTAAAAATCATAAATAAAAAAATAGGTATGTAATAAAAAAAAAAAAAGTAGTTTCACATTGATGAGAAATAATTAATTAGTTCGCTTTTTACGCAACCGGGTTTTTTGATTTTTTAAATTTAATTTTTATTTCAATTCCTATTATTAGCTCACACTCTCGCTATATATATCTTGTTCAAATTTTCAATCGTTAATAAAATACTCATTATTCATCCAATCAAGCTCAAATAAATTTTTTAAACTTGTAGAGGATGACACTTGATGTTAATCCAGTTTTTTCAAATATTAATTCATTAATTAAATTAAATTAATTAATTTTAAATAATCGAGAGAGCCCTCTTCTTGATCAAGGTATTTTAAGACCGAGAGAGCCCTCTTCTTGATCAAAGCATTTTAAGCGCCAGTCAAGACGGAAGAAGAATGGGAGAAAAAAATTTCTTATTGGCCTAAGTAGGAATTGACTTAAAATATTTTTTTTATATTACTTGTTTATATTACTTACCTATTTTTTTTATTTACTTGTATTGATGACGTTTAAGTTATGTTTAATTGTTAGTTCCTATCTATAAACACTGTTTTGATTAGGTCTATAGATATTTATGATGGTTAGAGTTGCAGTAAAGCTACAGATCCTACATACACAACTTCCAGGTTGTATAATATTTTAATGGAGCTTCTGACTGTAAAATAGTCAATGAAACATCGTTTTCATTTTGAATGACCTATCCAATGATATGCCACTCAATAGGGTGCGTAATTTGTTTTTCGTCTCTATCGCCATTTTGTATTTTACGGCCGCCATTTTGAATTTATAAAAACAAAAGCTATCCTATAACCATCAGACGGTTAAGGCGAATCGATAGAGACCCCATTCATTAAAATCCATCCAGCCGTTGAGATGTTTCGAGGGTATAAAGAAATCCACATACCCAGATACGCGTGAAACACATAACCCTTCTTGGCAGTCGGGTAAAAAAACAAGTTGAATTAAGTACAAGAGTGTAAAAATATTAAGAAAAATTCAAATATTTCTCACTGCGGCTAATGTTGACTTTGTTGGACGTTCAACTAACACCAAAATAGGTTCCCTGTCAGTTACATAATGTGCATGTACAGAACTGTACATTTTTTTGGATAGTTTGTAGTAAACGTAATGTTATTTTCAACACATACTTGACCTACTTTATTATTTAACAAAAACAATTTTCGAGAAATGCTTATTTCACAACAAAATCTTTTTTAATGATTACTACAATAACCCGGATAAGGTCCAGCAAAGATTAGTCCGGATGATTAGAATTTCAATATATTAGATAAGTATCCAAGTTTGCCATCAAACAGTGATTTTTTTCAGGGAAAATACCAGTATTTTCTGATAGAAAATTTCGCCTTATTCAATCACGCGATTAAATAAAGCGAATTTTTCTATAAGATTATACTGATATTATCCCTGATATTATCCTGAAACATTCCCTGACCAGTAATCAACTTTGTCTATTGCAGAATGTATCTCTATATTTATGAACGGGCATATCGTTTGAATTGATAACTTTGAGTAATTTTTGGTACTTTTATGTTAGCCGGCCTCATATCTCGCCATCAGCCTTTTTTTCTAGCCAATAGCACTTTTTATTTTTCTCGTGTGTAAATTAATAGCACTGTTTTGCTTTATGGTATTATTTGTTATTTATTTATTTATTTTGTATTTTAAATGAAATGAGTTAAAGACATGCGTTTTAAATGTATGTAATGTATTTTAAATGAAAGTCAAGTATTTTAAATTAAATGAGTGAAAGGCATGTATTTTTTAATGAAATGAGTGAGAGGCATCATGTATTTTTTAATGAAATGAATGCAATACGAATGGTGGTGATGGGAGAAATTTGTGATGGTTTATCACCTGCGCCCAGCTAACATAAAAGTACCGTAATTTTTATATCTCTTTATCTGAGAAGGAATTTTTTCTGATAAATTTTTATTATGCTTTATTGAAATACTCCTTCAAAAAGGCTTGCAATGAGACGCATACTCGCTATGATTTTTATTAACCATTTGGAAATGGTTGTTTTTTTCGGTTGAGGATGGGGCCAAATGATGCTCGCATTTTATTTTATTTAACGAAATTCAACAATGCTCTTTACTTTTAGAAGAATTTTTATTTGAATAGGTAATCGAAAGGCATAAAATCGTTAAAAATTGAAAAAGTTACAAAACGCGTCTTGAAAAAGTTACGCGTTTTACAATCGCCGGTCGATTCTAACCGGGAAAAATTGAGCTCAACGCAGGTAATTTTTCGCAATCTGTGGATGATTCGGTGGAACTGCTTTCGATTTGTAAACTATTTTTCTTCTCCAAACGGGACTTGGAGAGTTTATCGATGAAGGTTTTGGTTCTCTGAAGTTTGATCTTTGTGATCTGTTGTTGAAGAGGGTGCGACGGAATTTGGTGGATGGAATTTAGATTTTTCGGTTAAATTTTATTACGAAGGTGTTTTGTCGCGATCTGTGGATGATTAGGTGGAACTGCTTTCGATTTTTAACCCGTTATCTTTATCGGCTTCTCTTGTCGAAATGCCTCAAAATTAAAACTAAGTAAATATTGAGTCAAAAAAAAAAAAAAAAAAAAAAAAATTCCATCCATACCGACCATAATGGTCGTTGTAATCTATTAAACTACAATTTTTTTTGTACCTATTTTGTCCTAATGTGAAATACTTGAGAATCTGATAAGGAAAAAAAAAAATCATTGGAAGTTAAATTCTCGTTTGCAATCTCGAGACTTCAACTGCATAAAGAGCTCTTTGCGGCTTTATCCGCACTGGTGAAAACCTAGTTTTACCTTTGTCCTGTGGTAAAAAACTAGATATTACCGGTAAAAACCCAACCATGCTACAAGCAGCTTAAAATCAGTGAAGGATGAAGCAATTCTATCTTAAATATAAGATCTTATGTAAAAGATAAGCATGGAGAGGATTTCTGATAAAAATATCAAGAGAGCAAGGTAAGAACACATCAGAATATAAGAACTTATCACTCTGTAAATACTGCTCTTAAAACGTTTATGATACTCTTCAAATTATAGATTAAGTCATATGTCCTGATGTTCATGGGTAAGTTTATGAAAAAGGGTTTTTAACCATTTGGAGTCAAGAGTCACATGTATAGGGTACAAATGGTCTAAACTTTTCGTCATCACTATTTTCGAATAGTAATCTTTGCCTATATAGCAGAATATCTACGATTAAATAATCTGAAGAGAACTATGCAGAAAAAGCGGTATTAAAACTATGTCGTTTATGGGATGCTGGAAGTTCCCCTTAACAGTGTGGCAAGAGCCCCCCCCCCCCCCCCACCACCTAATTGCTAAGCACAATACAAATATGGAAATAGTGAATTATATATTTAAATGTACATTCGAATGCGAAACGAACTCAGTTCGACCTTCACATTTATGAGGCTTAGATATATTTATCTTATTGCAATAGAAAAAAGTAAATTTATTATCGAAAAAGAGGAGAAAAAGACCTAAAAATTTGGTACAGAGGAAACAAGGAAGGTTTTGCTAAAGTTTTATGGTTATTGCTGGATTATCCTATAACGAAAAACTTAAAACATGGAGAGTAAGAAAAATATGTCAAAATTAACTTTAAGAACTATCAGAAATATGTTTTAACACATGTTTTCAAAGATGACATTCGTCACTTTACCCAAACAACTTTTGTTGTGTTAACACTTTATATCTTGAATTTTGAATTAAAAAATTACTTCAACTGAATAATTATTTACATTAATGTCTAAGATATCCAGAACAACATATGTAATGCTAATTTGGTTTTTAGATAATTTTTTAAAAATTAAAACTGATTTAATAAATCGGTAGTTAGTTATTTTTGCAAAATATTTACAAGAATAATTAGATTAATTAACAAAAATTACTGTTATGGAAATCTTACAATTCTTACAACTGTATATATACAGGGTGTATCTGAAATGCTTCAACAAACTTAGAGGGATGATAGTACTCATGAAGACGAACAAAAAATGCAATGGAACATGGGGTCGCAAATGAAGTTTAAAGGATGAGAATCGGGAAAATGTGTCTAGAAATGGACAAACTGAGACAAGAAAGAAACACTCAAGAAACTTATTTATTGCGCAGAATAGGTACAAGGCAGCTCGTGATATCCAGAGAAAACAAATAATTTATAACAATTGTTCAAAGTGTCGACCGTGGACATTATTACACAGAGTACATCTACGGAGGAACGACTGGAGAACACGCTCGAAGACTTCGGGAGTCCTGCATACGTGGATTCCTGCTCACAGATTTGTTTGGCTTTCTTCCAAGTTTTATTATCTCTTTCTGACCGGATATGCAGAAAGTGAAAGGAAAACCAGCTTCGTGCTACTAGCCAGTTCTGCAGAAAAGCAGCATGCGAGATTTCGTTATTTTTATTAGTTATGCGATTTTCACCCTTTAAACGTCATTTGTGACCCCATGTTCCATTGCCTTTTTTGTTCGTCTTGATGAGTATATTATCACCCCCCTAAGTTTGTTGAAGCATTTAAGATACACCCTGTATATAACTTTTTTATGGACACGATAACTTCCATAATTCTGCACAAATGTCTTCCAAACTGATACATAAAATCAAGGGGCAGAAAATCTCGGTCAACTTCGTTAATGGGTAAAATCGGGCCAAGGGGGTGGAAACGGGAAAGGTTTTGTGAAAACAGAAAAAAACCCATAACTTCTTAATATAATACATATCAAATCAGTTTAAAGTTATTAGTACTTCTATGAAAAAGGCCAAAAATTCATGTATAACAGATTTTTGACATCATTTAAAATGGGCTCAAGAGGCAAAAAAAATAGGGTTTTAAGAAGAAAAAAAATCATAACTTCGTCAATTCACAAGATAGCAAATCCACTTAAATTTATTATAAATCTTCTTAATCTTATGTTACAACTTTTATATTGACAAGTTTTTGATAGAACCAACTCTTACAGTGAAAAAAATATATTAAAAACAACAAAAAACTAGTATGTTGTGGCCATCACAAAACTTTCTTCTATCGCATACTTGTCAATACTTCAAAATTCATTATCACAGTGCATCTATGCTCATCATGAGGATTCTAAAAAGATGAAATTCCGTGCATTAGTTCTTGAGATATTACTGTCCCTTAAATCGTATAAATCCATCAAAATGCAGCATAGCAGCGCCACCTATTGGGTGATTTACACCAGAACCTAATTATCATCAACTTATGTCAATGTCTAACTGAATATGAAGTTTGGGGAAAATCTGTGCATTAGTTCTTGAGATAGAGTTATTGCGCAAATGATAACAAATGCAGCATAACAGCGCCACCTGTTGAGCGATTTACACAACCACATAATCAGCATCAACATTTATCAAGGTGTACTTGAATCTGAAGTTTGATGAAAATTCGTGCATTAGTTCTTGAGATAGAGGTATTGAGGAAATAGTGCAAAATGCAGCACAGCAGCGCCACCTATTGGACGATATTCACAAACACGTAGTCAGCATCACTTCATATCAAAGAGTAACTGAATAAGAAGTTTGATGAAAATGTGTCCATTAGTTCTTGAGGTATAGCTATTGCAGAAATCGGGAAAAATGCTGTATAGCAGCGCCACCTGTTGAGCAATTTACACCAAAATGTACAAAATGTCAATTCATATCAAGGATTAACTGATTCTGAAGTTTAGTGAAAATTGTTGCATTCGTTCTTGAGATACAGCTATAATGAAAATTCTGAAAAGTGTAGCATAGCAGCGCCACCTGTTGAGCGATTTGCACCAAAACACAAACAGCACTAATTTATATCAAAGTATACTTGAATCTGAAGTTTGTTGATTTTCCAAGCATTAGTTGTTGAGATAGAGCTATTGCGGAAATTATAAAAAATGCAGTATAGCAGCGCCACCTGTTGAGCGATTTACACCAAAATGTTCAAAACTTCAATTCATGTCAAGAACTAACTGAATCTGAAGTTTGATGAAAATCCGTGCATTAGTTCTCGAGATTGAGCTACTGCGAAAATCGTGAAAAAGGCTGCATAGCAGCGCCACCTGTTGAGAGATTTACACCAAAAACTAATCAGCACCAATTTATATCAGGGACTAACTGAATATAAATTTTTATTAAATTCCGTGCATTAGTTCTTGAGATAGAGCGCCCACAAAATTTGTGTCACATACAGACAGACAGACGGACAGACAGACAGACAGACTCACAGACAGACATTTTGTAAAAACATGTTTTTTGGAATCTCTGACCCATAAAACGTGTAAATCCGTCGAAAACTGGAATTCGAAAATTTTCATGAAACCAATACTTGTAAAGATAGAAAAAAGTAAAAAAAAGGGAGGGGTGTGAACAAGAAAAAAAACCTAATGAAACTTGGAAGGTGTTGTTACACAGAAACTATGTAACTGAAAGACGTTTTCCGTTTTTTTGTAAACACAATAGATGTTTCAGAACATAGTGTAAAAGTTGGCGTTTTGTACCGAATTTCCCGACGAAAGCGTAAAAATCAGTGAACGAAGAGAGAAAAACGCGTTGTGACAGGTTTTATAACATACCCTTATAATATATATGAGTAGGCGCCAATTTTATAACTTTACGTTTAAAAATGTGTATGTCATTGTTTAAGAAAGTATCAGACTTGTTGAGCAGTATAGTTGAGAACAGCCTCAACGTGATTCGGATAAAACCAGCTCTACAGAAAAATGAAATTAAAAACTCGTCAAAAGCGGCCAGATAAAATTGTGAAACTTGGTTTATCTCTAATCTTACATTTTTGTTGGTGAAATTAGTACTTGACTTCGAAATCTACCTGTGCTTGTAGGCCGAGCCGGCGGGGATTTTGTTTTAATAGAGAGATACATGAAATAATGAAATCATTTTGCTCGCAAATTTCGGTTTAAATTTTATATTAAAAACAGAATCTGATTGTATCACTGCATAGATGAGAAATGATTCTTGAGGTTGCTAAAGATATCTTATTTTAAGAGGAAAATTCACCATCTCTTCTTATAATAATTGAGAAATCTTTTGGCTGTTCTCAAATCCCAGAGGGAAACTTTATGACATAAGTTTTAATTTATTTTTGTTCGGAAATGCATGAAACTAGAGCAGGTGTTGTTGTTCAGAAACTATGTAATCAAACTGTTTTTCCGTTTTTTTGCAAAAGCAATAGATCTTTCAGAAAATAGTGTCAAAGTTGACGTTTTGAACTGAAGTTCCCGAAGAAAACAGAAAAACTAGTCAGCGAAGGGAGAAAAACGTTTTTGTCATGTGATCAAAATCGCTTATAACTCAATAGGTAATTTATTGATCCAAAAATGAAAAACGCAGTTCGAGTCCAAATCGCTTCCATACTCAGGCTGTATGGACCTTTCCGTTAAAAAATGAATTTGTAAATGTGTCAAAACCTTTTGCGCTTGTTGAGCAGAGCAGCTGAGAACAGCTTTAAATATGTTTTTATATATGTGATGGAGATTTAAATGCTATTAGATATTTGAATGCTTTATAGCTGACTTAACAACTATCATAGTCTGCTTAAGATGGAAAGATTATTTTAATAGCCCTATGAATGTATTATTAAGTAGTTACACGCACACTTTCCAAAAATGTACTTTTGACTTGCATTTTCCGAAAGTACAATTAGTTAAGAATATTCAGTTACATTCTCTAGCTCATCTCATAAAAATTAAGAAAGGTACACCGCTTTAATTTGCTTTGTTCTATCATAACTTGAAGCTTTAAAAGTGATTATCTCAAAACTATGTTTTTAAAGCCGGTAATCACGATAACTCGAACAAATCTCAACCGATCTTCTTCCAATTTTTACCAATTGTTGACAACAATATTAGTTAGAGAGTAGTCGTTCCTTTTGATCTGATTTTTTTCTATTTTTAGGTGAGTTCGTAATTATATAAGTACGTAGCACCTATAGTCGTCGTCTGGTCCATTCATCTGTCTGTTCTTCTGTCCGCTTAAAACATCGCAAAAACTACTCAACCGAATGGTTTGAAATTTAATATATATAATCGTTGCAGAATTTTCTCAAATCACTTCAATTTTTTTCAAAATCGAATTAAAACTTAAAAATATATCAATAAAAGTTTTCTTCATTCTATTAAATCCTATCATACATAATTAATTCAATGATATCCCATGATAGGTAATGCTGTTGCCATGGTGATTGCGTCCTGTTTAAGATGGAGTTCTATTATTTCCGTATTATTGAATTTATATATAATCGTAAAATATATGTTCGTAATAAATTTTGTATGCATGCATTTTTACATAAGAGTGCAACAGCTATTGCACCCAGATCTGAATATTTATGAAACTAGTTATAGTGCATTTAGTTATAGTACGGAACTGGAACTAGTTATAGTATATATTAGAACTAGTTATAGTACGTTTCATTTGCCACATTTGACGTATAATTTCCAATTTGTTTAGAAACGATCACAGTTCTTTTTTTTTTTTTTTTGAAAATCGGTGTCTTAACTTTAATCGGCTACCCTTTTGATCAAAAACGTTTACTCTCCAGTTTTAAGTATTCGGAGTAATGTCATCGTGCTAATTTCAGATTACTACAGTGGGTGATCAGTTAACGGACTGTTCGGTTTACGAACGGACCGGTTAACGAACACTTTCGTGAGAGATTTTTATGTTCGGATAACGAACAGATATTCGTTAACGAACGCCTAACAGAACAAAGACAAGAAGTAATGCTGTGTCTCAGATTTACCGAGCTGTATTTATTTGCATCTATTATTGATTTATTATCGAACATTTTAACAGTTGTATACAAATAGCCTAATTAATTCATGGGCTCCTGGGGGTCGGGCCCTACATTTTAGGGCTCCCAAATTAGAATGAGCAGATTACAAACATTATTTTGTATATTTTGTGCCTCTTTTTAAAGAAATATTTTTAATTGCAAATTAATTGTTTTAATTCAAATTTAGTTTACAAATTATTAACAGACGCTAGGCTCCATTTGAGCTTTATCGGGCCCTACAGTAAACACGATCTTTTAGAGAAATAAGGAGTTTTTGAAAGGTCAAGTGACAAATTGATATGATTTAATGCCGTAGTCAATTAGTTCAATCCTAAAAGTTTTTACAAAGGACATGCCATTGATTTTTTTTTTTTTTTTTTTTTTTTTAAATACGGCCATTTTGACAAAGCCATCAAAATACGATCTGTCCATATTAAATAATGACGTATATTAACTCTATATAAAGGGAAGATTTATATATTTTTTTATAGATTATTTAGCTTTTAAGAACCAATTAACTGAATCGCCATACAAAGGAATACAAAATCTGTGATCAGTTAACGAACACTTCGGTTATAGACCGGGAACGCGGCTGTACAGACAATCACCTCATCGAGTTCGCGGCTGAAATTCCTGAATTTGTTAAAACTCGATTCGCATATTAAAATGCAATCGGTCTGCCAAGTCATATATTGGTTAAAACCCCCGAAAACCCGATTTTAGCGTTTGACTCGTAGGGACTGACTACTCAACTCGTTGGGTTGACTCGTACCCATTGTGTTTTACTGCATCCAAAGGTATGAAAACATGCAGAGGAAAACACAATGGTAAACCTATGAGTCAATCGCTAAAATCGGGTTTTCAGGCGTTTTCCACCAATATATGACTTGGCAGACCGATTGCATTTTATGCGAATCGATTTTTAACTAATACTGGAATTTCAGCCGTGAACTGGATGATGTGATTGCCTGTGCTGTCGCATCCCTGTCTATTACATCATTTTGGAACGGATTAAGTTCGTTAACTGATCACCTACTGTATTTGAAAGAGTTGCGGTTATCATCGTGGATGGCTACCAGGACGACAACATCTCCGGGGAGTGGGTCAGCTGTGGACACCCAGATTTATTTCGTCATTACAAAAATCAATTTCTTTTCTTTAAAGTGTAGTAAGAACAAGTAATATAAAAATTTTGTTTTTAAAGTCAATTCCTACTTAGGTCATCAAAGAAAAATTTAATATAATCCTTTAAGCTGATATTAGTTTTTGTTGCATTAAAATATCTCAATTTGTTGATTTTCTATAAGCAAGTAGGTTTACAATGGAAGTCTATGGGAATTTGGCGAAATAGTAGAGATATCGCCAAGTTGGCGTCCCTCTTGGCGACTCATTTTGGTCGCCAAATTTGGTGATATAACGCCAAGTTGGCGACAAACTTGGCGGTATTTGGCGACAAAACAGGGTCCCCCCTATGGTAACCCCCTTATAGATATGAAGATGCATTAAATGCTTCAATAACCAATGGCCGACATTTTGTCTCCCATGTAAAACTAAAAATTAATTAATTAAAATTTAACTAATGAATTAATATTTGAAAAAAACCGTATTAACATCAATTGTCATCCAGTAAAAGTATTAAAAAAATATTTCAACTTGATAGGATGAATAATAAGTATTTTATTAACGATTGAAAATGTGAACAAGATATATAAATAAATAAATAAATATAGGGAGAGTGTGAACTAATAATAGGAATTGAATGAAAAAAACACAAAAGAGTTTTTAAAATTTCCTGAAATAAATTTCACCATAATACGCATTTTTTTCGACCTTACAAGTAGGTATAATTTCTTAAGCGTTTAGACGAAAAAAATGTGTTGTGAGAAATAAATTATTATGCTTCACTTTTATATCTTCTCCAATAGACCTATAATAAACTATAATAGACTTCCGATTATCCGACACTTAGGGGGCCGAAAGTTATATTAAAGGGTTCCGGTTAACTGAATATGTCGCATAACCGTGTGCTGCATAATCGGTAATCAACTGTAAATAAATAAACAAAAGCAAAGCAAAGTGCCCAGTTAAACTGGTGGCATTGAGCTCACAGGCTATTCACACTAATTTTATATTATGCACTTATTTCAAAGAATAATGCCCGTCGAAAAATGAAGAAATCGACGAAAAACCTGTTTAGCTAAATTAAGGAGGGGGATTAGCTCCCCTATTTCCCCCTTCATACTTAACCAATGAACCTCCAAATCTAACCAGGGAAGCGCCTTGTCAGATTAAACCGATATACCAAATTTGAAGTAAATCGGATAATTCTGCATGAAAAACCCACTTATCTAAATTAAGGGGGATTAGCCCCCTTTCCCCCCTTTATACCTAACCAATGAACCTCCAAATCTAATCAGGGAAACGTTATATCAAAATAAACCGGCATATCAAATTTAAAGTAAATCGGATAATTCTGCACATGAAAAACCCATTTATCTGAATAAGTTTGGGGGGGGGGGGGGATTAGCCCCCCGTTTCCTCTTTTATACTTAACCAATGAACCCCAAAATTAATCAAGGAAGCGCCTTATCAGTATGAATCTACATACCAAATTTGAAGCAAATCGGATATTTCTATATTAACTATATTTTCTGTATAACCCATTTACCTAAATTAAGGGGGAATTAGCCCCCTTTCCCCCCTTTATACCTAACCAATGAACTTCCAAATCTAATCAGGGAAACCCCATATCAAAATAAACCGGTATATCAAATTTAAAGAAAATCGGATAATTCTGCGCATGAAAAACCCATTTATCTGAATAAGTGGGGGGATCAGCCCCCCGTTTCCCCTTTTATACTTAACTAATGAACCCCAAAATTAATCAGGAAGCGCCTTATCAGTATGAATCTACATACCAAATTTGAAGCAAATCGGATTTTTCTATCAAGAGTTATCGAGTTACGTACATACATACGTACATGAATACCTATGTACATACAGAACCTGCGGACACATTAGTTCTCCGGTTTCGATAGCCTGTGAGCTAAAAATCTCACACAATAAGAATTGATTTTAAGATAATTATATCAAATTTTTTTTCCTTCGAAATAATCTACTGTTTTAGCATCTTTGACAAGTAGAATAACTCATTTGTTGTTTTAACGATAAACGCAGTGAATATTTCTTTTATGCCATTCTAACTTAGGCCATCTTGATTCTTTACAACAAAATATGTGATTGAATTCCACACTTAGCTTTATCTTTTGCAGCATTGTCAAACTCGGTTCAAGTTTCTACTTAAAATCGCTCTTTTTCATCCCCGAGAGGTTAATTAAAACAACAATTGCGAAACAATGGCGAGTTAAAGCCAGGAATACTAAATGTCCTGTCATTAAGTTGCCGGTGCTAATGTTTGCTTCGGAGCACTAATTCCTTCGAAAAAGTGTGTGACACTATTTTGGTAATTCTAGAATTACCGGAGAAGAATAAAGTTCACCTTCAAAATTTATTTATTTATTTAATTTGTTCGCAAATATTTACTTGGACGTTAAAATTAGAGAAAACAATTTGAAAACAGATTATCTATTTTTATCTTCTTCCGTTAGAAAATGGATATTTAAAAATAAGAAATATAGGGGAGGCCGGGGGAATGGCGGCACCTTAAGGGGATTAAAATTTTTTCACCTAAAGAAAAATGTTTATTTTTTAATAGTAAAAATTCTAAAGCTGAATCACGATCTTTAGTATCTATATAAATTTAACCGTAATAATTATAACTGTGAACTAAACTCACATGAAAAAAAAATTACTTTCAACCTTTGTACAGTGGAGGGATTACCCAGGATACTGGGTTAATTCCGCCACTATATCGGGGTAATGACGCCACTCTTTAAGACCTAGTAAATACATAAAATGAATACAAGGAAACACATAATATACTGAACATATTTAGAAAGCAATGTAATTTAGCAGAATAATGAAAAATTACAATGTTCCTTAAGCTAGATCTATTAATGTGCTAAGCTTACAATTTAACTCAAATTGCAAAAGTCACCCTTTGCCATTGTGGCGGCATTACCCAGAAAGGACAATATAGCGGAAATCCCCCAGCAAAGCCGAAAGAAGAACCGAACTTGTTCAACAAATTGCATCAAAATGTCGGCAAATGCATGTAGATTACGGGTAATATCATCTTAAGTATCTAATTTTACAATAAAAAGTGTTTACCTCTACTCATTTGAAGCTCCAAAATAAGAAGCAACTAGATGAAAACTAAATTTTTCACTAGAACAAATGAGCGACGTACAACAAAATCACTCTCACTCCAGGCACTGTTTCTATCGTTGGCCGCTATAGTGCAAGCGCATTCACTATCTCAAACTGCGTTAGTTTTTAAACTAGGCGGGGGTGGCACATAACCCCAAATGGCGCCATTCCCCCCCCCGGTCGCACCTATACTCATTTTGAGTAGTAATTTGACTTGTAATATCTCCAAATATTTAAATGTGAATTTTGAAAATCAGACGTATACATTGTGTAACGTATACAGGGTGTTCCAAAATTCGATTGACACATTAAGAGGGGTGATAGAAGGCATCAAGAGGATGAAAAATTACAATGATAGAACATGGGATTGCAAACCAAGTATTTAATAAAAAATACAGGGTGTTCTACCTTAACTCACTTTGGGTTGACTGTAATAACTTTCAGAAAACTGAAGTACAGTAAAACTTCCCTACAGCGACCACGTTCCGTTCCAATAAAAATTGGTCGCTTCGAGAGGTGGTCTCTTAATGGAGGTCATGTTTAAATCTAGATTTTAATTGTTGAAAAAAGGTAACAATTAACGTTACTAAAATTTACTTTTCACGTTAGGAAAAAATATGAAAATTTAAGCATCAAAACAAAAGTTAATTACATAAGTTACCTAATTACAGCAGAGTTAAAAAAATGAATACATTGACGTTTGCTTTGATTTTACGGTTTTATCTTTTATAACTTATATTTCCAAATCCTTTCGAAGTTCAGTAAATAAATGCAATTTTTTGTGGATGGGAACAAATAATGACGATTTCATTAATTTAGCTATTTCTTTGATAGTTTTCTAACAGAATAGGGCAGGCGAGTATATTGACAGTTATTCTTAATTTGTCATTTGAGTTAAATTCATTGTCTAAAAAGGCACAAAGGGATTTAAACACTTAAAAGTTACCGGAATAAAAAAAAAAAATATTCTAAACTTAGTTTAGAAATTTTCTGAAGAATGCGCTCTCCGGAATTATTTTTCTAATAAAACCTTCTTCGAGCGACCAGGCAAAAACGGAATTTGTTTCATTTTCTTCCAAGAAATGAATTCGGTCATGGAGGGAGTTCAACTAGGATGGTCTCTGAATGGAGGTAAAATTAGTATTGAGCCTATGGGAATAAATTTCGCTCCATGAAAAAATGGTCGTTCAGAGAGTGGTCGCTTAATGGAGGTGGTCACACAAGGAGGTTTCACTGTATATATATAATGAAACTTTTAATAAACATGCTTACTTTTGATATAAATAAGACAACACACACACACAAAAAAAAGTGATTGAAGTTTCCATTATACACGCCAACAGTATGCACTTGATGCTTCACATTTTGGATTGTAATTATTATTTCATACGGTATCATCAATTGCGTGAGCACACTGTTTTCTCAGAAATTTTCATAATGTAATAACATTTCACACAAAACAAGGTGCATATCATTGCATTTTCTGTGCAATGTTTTTATTTTTCTCAAAATTACACTGTAAAAAAAAGGACTAAAAAACGGAAATACTACTGGCAATCTAGAAGCTAGTACTATTTCCGTTTTTTTACGGGAATTTTTACCCATAAATTACAGAAAAATTTCCGTGTTTAATCAGAAAAACGGAAAATTTTCTATAATTTATGGGTAAAAATTCCCGTAAAAAAACGGAAATAGTACTGGCGTCTAGATTGTTAGTAGTATTTCCGTTTTTTTTTTTTTTTTTTCAGTGTATTGCCGTCAACCCAAGTCCATTTAGGATGAAACACTCTGTATTTGTGACTAAATAAGGGGTTTGAGACCCCATGTTCTATGGCAATTTTTCATGCATTTGATGCCTCCTATCAGCCCTCTTAATTTGTCGGTCGAATTTTGGAACACTCTGCATATTTCACTTCTTCTTTATTCTTATATATTAAAAAGTTCGCTATTACGGATGCATGCGCATATATTGATATTCGTAATTGATGCTCTTGATAATTCAGAGCATCATCACAAGAAATGCAAGCAAAAACGAGAAACCGATAAATACACAAGGATTCTATATATTAGCCATAATGCACAGTTCGTTATATTTGAAGTACTTAGGATTTTTTTTTTCTTCAAATTACCCTCTAAACAAAAAGTTCTTGCAAATTCTTCTTCAAACCGCACTTCTCTATGACAATTACTCGATTTTATATTGAGTTTTGAAATGTGTCAGGAAATTTTAGGACACCCTGTATAATTGATTAAGACAAAAGATACAGCCAAGAAGTATCCAATCAATATTTTAAAATGATTGTCAGTTATCTAGCTTGCTCTAAGAATTTTAATCGTTCGTTATGTTTCTTAAAATAGGTTTTTGAAACTGATGTTAAAATTTCTTTAATGGCCAGTGAACAACATAAACTTATCTTTTATATAACAAATCGGTTTGAAAGTTAAACTGCTGTCGCATTTTGTTAATAATGCCGAATAATGCTTGTCATAATTCTTAAGATTCACATAAACAGTAAAGTTGTGACTTTTCACGACACTTATTAGGAAGAATGGTGCCATAAATGTCATATTTGGATAATTAAACTTTTATCTCGTGTCTTTTACACATTAAATGTATTCATATTTTAAAGGATACAATTCTGGATGTACTAAGTTGCCTTTATGTGCTACTTGTGTAATCTAATATGATATCTGTGACACGTCATATCTTTATTTAAAGTCAAAGAGGCTTTCACCTGCATCCACTTAAATGTCTTATTTTGGTAACAAATAATTTGATAAGATATTAAAGAGGAGAAGATATTTCAAAAGTCTTTATGGTGCGCCGTCACCTCTTAAGAGATAACTAACTGTCAAATTCACAGTGTAAGTACTTGCTTGATGACAACAAAAGAAATATTTCGACATCTTTTCTACTTTCCACTTCAAATTTATAATTATTTTTTTGATATAACATCTTAAAAAGTTAAAAGAAAGGTTTTTAAAATTAAATTGTGAAAATTGAGAATTTTTGTAAGAAAAATGCATTCGCGAAAAAGTAAAATTTAGATTCCTTATAAAGCTATTGCATACTAAGATAAAAATTCTTAGTCATTGGCATATTAAGAAAATGTCTAAAAAATTCAGCCGTAAAATCTTCGCAATTTTTTTAAAAATAGAAAATAACCTTCTTTTAACACACTAAAATCATTGGATTTTTATCGCAATTTTTAATAAAATTCTTCCTTAGAATCAATAATTGAATGCAAAAGCAAACAAATTTATGAGAAATGTCTCTGAATATTCTGTATTTTATATATTTGCTTAGAAAAAACATCAATAATTTGGAAATTTTTTCTAGGAAATTTGTACTAATATACTTTTATCAAAATGAACCTCAAAAGGTAACCCTTTCTATGGAAAATAACCTTTATTTGATAAGGTCTGTTTTAATTAATTTGTTTATTAGAACAGACAGACAACCAAACATGTGGGTAAGTGTGATCACAGATCGCACAGAGGGGTTTCGCTTAATATTCCTTTCAAAACACTTTATCATTTTATAAAATCTGTTAGTTCCACATTTCGCAACCAGGGGGCGCACTGTATTCTAAACAAACCTCTATCCGAACGAAACTCCGTTTTTCAAACTATCCGTAGATATTAGCTGAGGGGATCGGGCCCATAGCACCCGAGATAGGTAGGCGCCCCCTGGCGGTAAAAATTGGAACTAAAATATGTACGGCTTTGATGCATAATATGAAAGAGTGGTCAAAGGAGTGTCGGCAAAAGTTAGAAAAATGCACCCCTGGTGAAAAGGGTGGAGGTTAGAAAAATTGCTAAAAATACAGAAGTTATAGCCAGGAGGGGTAAATAATATAAGACTTTTTGAAAATTTTATGATTTTCCGCGTGATCGCAAGTGTTCTGCTATAAGTATGCACAATTTCACATTTCCAACTTAATTAGGGGCTGAGTTAGAAAAATTGCTTAAAATACACAAGTTAGAGGCCAGAGGAATAAATATAAGACTTTTTTAAAATTTTATGATTTGTGGTTTGATGTGAGGTGTTCAGCTGTAACTATCCAAAATTTCAAGTCTTCAACATCATTAGGGGTTCAGTTAGAAAAGAAAGCTTAAAATACACAAGTTCGAGCCCAGAGGGGTAAATATAAGACTTTTTCAAAATTTTATGATTTGTCGTTTGATGTGAAGGTGTCCAGCTAAAAGAATCCAAAATTTCAAGTCTCCAACGTATATAGTTTCTGAGAACGGGCTCTGTGACGACAGGCAGACAGACAGAGGAGTGAGACGAATAGGGTTTCGTCAGATGAACGAAATCCTAAAAATGAGCTAATTTATCAGAAATACGCAATTTAAAACATTCTACTACATTTCATAAATATGTTTAGAAAATAATTTAATTTTGAAATTAGGTTGTTAAAAAGGTCTTTTTAAACCGATTTCCAAGGTTGTCTGTTATTACTATTCGTTTGCATGTTTTTTTTTTTTTTTTTTTTTTTTTTTTTTTTTTTTTTTTTATGTATTCCCACGCACTTTTGACCGGATGGTCCGATTTTCATCATTTTTAACTCTTTCCAACATATTGAAAAGTATTTATGAATTGGGCTTTTACGACCGTGCTCTAACTCGCGTAAATATAGTCCAAATGCAATGAAATCGATATATGTTATTGGGGTTTACTATGCCATGCTCGGTATTGAAAATGAAGTGTTTGCGATTTATTTACAGGGACACCCAAAAAAATTCTGTTACATGACGGTCTATGGAGAAAAATCGTTTGCATTGTATTTTAATGTTATTACACTATTTTAAACATATTGAAATTTATATATATATCACTGAAGTGTACTACAAGGTTCTTACAAAAGAACGTGCTGAGCATAGAATTTATCGTTTATTTACAGGGACACACAAAAGAATTTAGCTACAGAAGAAAATGTGCAATAATTGAACTGTTAGAACCTACGAACAGTAACAGTGTGTTTTCAGTTGTGGTATGAGTTTTTAAATTTAATTATTTTTTGAATATTACTTTGTTGGGTATAAACTCCATAGATCATATACAGGTGTGCACAAAAATTTTCAACAAAATCCGTTTATTGGTGGAAATTGCTGAATGGAAATTTTCAAATGTGCTATGCGTTTAACTGAGCTAACTTTTTTAGCATACTTATGTAGTATACATCTATAGATCATATACAGGTTTGCCTAAAAAAATCGTACATTTTACCAACTATTCAGGGTAATTGCAGAAATTGGGTTTTCAAATTCATTGTGCGTTTCCCAAATTGTTCATTTGAGATCATCTTTCCGCTTAGTAAATTGCGAAGTTTTGTTATAGTATTCTGAATGTGTTGGAAAGTATTCTATAATCTATGCCGTACGCATAATTTTTCGTTCTTATTTTTATTGGAAATGTCTCTTTCTAAAGAAGTCCACGTTATATTTCATTAGGTTAAGGGGACGTGGACATTAAAATTTTTGTTTTAATTTTCCTCATAGAAACAAAAAATTTTGTGCATATATGCATATCACCATAAGTATATAAAATACCTTAAAATAAATTTCCGATCTTATTATAATTTTAAGATAAAAAAAAAGTAAAATTTTAAAATGCTCTAGGCGTCACAGTTTTTGATATATGTCCTTGCTTTTGCATTTTAATCACTTAAAACTCTATCACAAACAAATCTAAGCATCGATTTTTTAATCTCTTGTATAGTTAATTTTTTAGAATTTTTTTTCTGAATTTCATATCGATTTTCATCAAAATTTTGCCTTTTAATACGTTAAAAATCAAATTTAATTATTTTAATGAAGTCGAATTTCAAAATGCATGTTTAGTTTCTTTGTAAACAATATAAGGATTCTTCCTTATCAATTTGATGAATTTTCATAAATTATGACGCTTGGAGCATTTCAAAAATCTAAAAACGCTGAAAAATCAGTTTTGAGAGAAACGGATTTAAAGTATATTAAGGGGACCGGGAAAGCCCTATTTCCGCCATGGTAAATTCATCAACTTTATGTACCTTTTTCTCAGAAAGGGTGAAAGATAGAGGTCTAGATTTTTTAGAGTAGTTAGAATAATATGATTTACATATTTTAACACACCATTTTCTTTCTAAGTGAAACTCAAAATTAATTATTAATTATTTATTGAAAGTCCTTTTTAAATTAGCATTCTTGGTAAGATTTCACTGCCTAAAATAAACAATTCTCAACAAATCATTAAATCCCTGTGTTAAAGTATACAATATAACATAATATAAACATTAAAAAAAAATCTGAGTTCTTAAGTTTAATAGATATTGAAAAAAAGGAACATAAACATGAAAAATCCAAGTTTTGGGAAAAAGTCAATTAAAGATTTAAATGGCCATTAAGCTGTGAAGGCCATTAAGCTCTTAGAAAGCATGAATAATTTTAACACTTTTTTTTTTTTTTTTTTTTTTTTTTTTTTTTTTATGTAAACATGTGGGACACATCGTTGAAAAGATAAAAGTTTAAACTATTTAATGATATAAAAAAAGTAAAAATCGATTTTTTGGTTGAATTTTGCTTTCCCAGTCCCCTTAAAGGGCCAAGAAACTGCTAGAATACAAGATCAAACGCGTGTAACTTTGTGAAAAATAATCGCATCTGCATGCGATTTTTCGCAAATGGTTCTGAACAAACTAGGGAATAATAATATACACAAAAATAATTTTCGATTTTTGGGTTCATTTCTGCTCAAATTCCACGATCCCCTTAAAAAAAAAAAGAGATATATTTGTTTATTAATTTGCTTTTATATTTCTTTTGTTTTGGAGTTTATAGCCTTTAATTTTTGTGAAAAATAAGCAACGAAAATCGTTGGGAATTTTGATTATGGTGTTAACGTACTCAGTACTACGTTACGTTTTTAGGTGCGTTCGCAATTATATAAATACGTAGCACCTATAGTCGTCGTTCGGTCTGTCTGTCTGTCCATCACAGCGCAAAAACTACCCAGCCGAATTGTCTGAAATTTTAAATATATGTTTGTTGCAAAATTTTGTCGGGTCATTTCAAATATTATGAAAATAGGATGTATAGTTTAATTACAGGGACATCCAAAAGTTTTCCGTTACATTGCGACCAATGGGAAAACATTATTTCAAGTGCATTTTAATGATGTTACAATCTTTTGAACAGAATGAAACTGATATGCACTATATGAAGTGCATTAAAATATACACCCAGTACAATATGCGGTGCAAAAAATATTTATAAAACTAGTTATAGTATGAACGCATCATATTTTCCACCTTTGGCGTGCAATTTCCAATTTGTTATAATAGTCGTCATACAGTATGTATCGTGTAAGTATTTTTTACAGGGACATCTAAAAAATATGAATATACCACCTTCTACTGCGCGCTAAAATAAGCCATAGTGGCAACAATAAGATTTAAAATGCATATGGGTTTCTGTTCTGCATTAAGAAATAACACCGCTTTGTCTGTTTTCAAATTTTTATTTTTTTTATTTTGCTGCTTAAGTCTTCTTTATACACACGACAATAAAATTTTATTAGTTAGAAATCGATGTCGAAAGTGAAAGGATAATTTTGTAGGTATAGGAAGTAAAGCGTGCACTATAGCGAGTTAAACAGTAACGAAAACTTATAAGCGTGTTTTATTTTTCAGAACAGCATTTTCGAAATTAGTGGACACTCTACCTCCGCTAATTTTTAATCAACCAACTTGATCTTTCTGAAAATTAATCGACAGACATTTTTCTAGAAAAATACGTAAGATTTATTTTTGAAATATTGATATTTCCCTGTTCTGTGTAATTTTAAGTAACGAAATTTGTTATTGAAAACTTATATTTTACTTTAAAGCGATGCCATTACCCTAAAAATGCGTATTTTTAAAAATGGCTTCGTATTTCACAAACTTTTGAACTAAGAAAACTGAATTTTTTGTTGCATTGTTCTAAGACAAGTCTACTATGAGTCCCCTCCAGGGACACCGTTTGTGTGTGTGTGTGTGTGTGTGTGGGGGGGGGGCAGACAGTTGCCCATCCCCAAGAAATATGATATTTTAAAGTGTTGCAATGATCATAAGTTGGTATTTAAAAAAAGAGGAAATTAAAAATTGTTCAAAATTTAAAATAACTTGCCAGATTTGAATAAAACAGAAACATAATATTAAGCAAGCAGGTTATGTACAGAAATTAATAAATTATCAATAACACTTGCTAAACCTTTGCTATTGCAACATTCTCAAAGAGAGGAATACATTTATGATTAACTTAGTATCTAGTATTTATCATTAACATAATACTTAGGTTAATTTGAAAAATATGTTGTGAGAATAAAATTGCACTAGATGCTTCTCAGCTGTACGCAACAAGATTAGTACCCTTGCACCCAACACCTGTCAAGCCACAATACGAGTAGTAGTAGAAGTAGTCACCATCCACATCCAAATAGTACTGAACTAACCTCTCCATATTTGCGAATATAATTATTATCACATACGGACTGAATAACAACATAATTAACATTATTTACTGTACGTTGCTGGCACTTTTCATAATGTCATTACATTTCTCACAAAATGTTAGAAATTTCGATAAAATATCTTCATTACGGCTAAAATTATTAACAAAAATCCGAGGTTGGATTGAAGAGAGATACCTTGTATATTTAACTGAATAAATGGATTGTGTTCTTGGTTCTCTATACAAAATTTCTTTTTTATAGTGTGCTCTACAACTCTCAAAGTTTGAACGGTCAATTCAGATTCACCCTCTATTCATCACTTGAATTCAGGGGGTGGCAATGAGGGGGTCTTTACCCCCTGAAGCCCCAAAATGCCCCCCCTGGATGATTTGAAATTTTGTGTTTCCTAATAGTTTGGAAGAACAACCCCCCACCCTCACCCTGAGCTGCAAAATCCACCCCCTCCCCGGAGATAAAAGTCTGCATTCAACACCGCTTTATAAAACGCTTTACGAATGATAGACAGCGTTTCTTTTATATTTTCATATTGTTAAAAGAAAAGAAAAACCTTGACCTTGGTGCTAAAGAACTTGTCTACTACTACTACGAGATTTGGCTACGTTTATTGACTTGGCAAGGCCCACTGGTTCTGACATCATGATTAACGACTGCCAATTTTTTCCACAGCTGATGTAACCAAACGCGTTTTTTATTTAAAGTTATGTTAATTTTCCATTGTTAGGAGTATTACAATTTCGTTCTGCTCTATACTTTTGCAGAAGATGATTCAAACATTTCATATTTTATATTGTGCCAACAATACAGTTTCTATTTTTGAAAATGAGAAGAATCATTTCAATTAATTTTCGAATGGAAAAAGTCGTATAAACGGCTCTACATGTTTTTTTTTTATTATTATTATCATTCTACTTTATTTTTTGCAGTTGTACGTAAAAAATAAAATAAAATCTAATAAAAATTTCGATGTTAATCTATGATCTCTAGAGTGTGCCGTGCCAAGAGTACGCTGACGTTGTTATTAGGCGTGTTCTAAAATTAAATAATGCAAAATTAGCTCATCTTTAACTTTGACCGCTTTACCATAATAGAGTAAGGACATGAGTTTGATCTTACCCCCCCTTAATTTTGGCATGTTGCGCTGAATACTCTGAAATCAAATAATGGAATCTATATTTGGTAGTATTTGAATATTTTGAAAGAGATAGCTCGATTAAACAACTGTTTAATTAAAAGTTGTAAAATTATCTATAAAAATGACTTAAGGGGTCTTAGAAACAAAAATTATCAATTTTTCGAAAAACATTACATTAAAACAATCTCTGTTCTTTCCCTGTTTATAATGACGGTTAAATCATGTTTCTATCTTAATTAGAACAGGATATATTACTTTTTTCTTGTTTTGGTTTGTTTTCAAAATCTAGCTTTCAAGCAATGTTTCTTATGAAAACGAGTTCTTGTAAAAATGCGTTTTTCTGCATGATGGGTTTTTTCACTGTTTCTGGTATTTAAATTGTTGTAAGTCAAGAACCGTTAAAGATAAATGGTTCAAATTTAGAACACGACTTTTTCAGTTGTTTTACTTTAAATTTCATTCAGCAAATTAAAAAAAAAATGTTTTCTTTTAAAGATGGGATTTTTTTAAAAATAAGTTACATTTTTTTTTAAATTTTGTACTTTAAATATTTTTAATTTTTTTAAAAATAATATTAAAAAAATATTGAATCAAAATTAAAACTTATGTATTTCTGTTTGACTAAATGAAAATGTTTTGAAAATCAACAAATAATATTTCGAGTTATAACAATTTTAAATTACCCCACTTAAAAAACAAACAAACATTAAATTAAAAATTTCTGAGACTTTCGTGATATAATTTTGTTTACAAATTATATGGTTAAAAATTGCAAAAAAATTAAACAATCTAACACAATAAATATATATATTTTTAATGTGTCCCGGACCCCCTTAAAGAATACGAGCTTTGATTTTAAAGAAGTTGTAGAAATCCTATACTTCTCAGTCTCTCCCTCACACACACACACACACACGTTTTTTCATTAATTTTTAACTAACTTCAATTTTTAATCTAACAACGTGTGTTAAAGAAATGCGAGTGTATTATATCAAAAGCCTGTTCAAAAACCTTTTGTATGATACCACATCCATCGTTATGCGTTTTGTATGCGTATAGAAAACAGGATGGCGACATCAAAAGAAATATATTTATATTTATTGTAAAGGGCAAATATGTCCTTGAGCAATGCTGACGTCATTTTGACGGTGGCAACGCCAAACGATTAAATTTAACTTTTACTGCAATTTTTTAAAACTTTTAAACGTCACACATTTAAAATTTTTACATCGTCAAATAGGAAAAAAAATATTCTTTCAAAAGAAATTTGTTTGAAAACTACAGCACTCAGCAAAAATTTAGACAATGATCTATTATGCTTCTGTACTGCGAAGTATGCAATGAATTGTTGTAGTTGGTTGTATTTATGACGGCCAATTATCTGCACGAGGGATATAGGCCCAGGGGGGGTCTTTCTAAGGGAACCTAACCCGTATTAACACTTGGAAATCCAAGGTTCGAAGAAAACCACGAAAACTCCGAACGATTAGGCCGACGGGCGCGATTGGGATCGAACCCAGCACCTCCCGTCTACCAGCTTCGAGAGCAGAACCTCTCAGCCACTGGTGGGGCAATGAATTGTTGTAACTCAACTGTCACATATTACTGGGGACTTATCCTTTATTCACAAACAATAAATTTTAAATTATACCTTTTACATAATAAATAATAACAAAAAAAATTTAACATGGTGGCAAAAGTATAGACAATCTGTCTATTTACAGAAAAATAACCATAAATTAAAATCGAATAACACCTACATTGTGCGCAATTAGTGCAAATATGTGACTAGGAAACTAAACTGTGTGAGGAAACTAAATCCTGCATCACTTGGGAGTCTATTTCGTACCAAACACGTTCAAAAGCAGTTCGATGTTGTCAAAAAATTGCGTAAACCTTATGAGATATGATGCCACAAACGTTTTCGATTGGGTTCAGATCAGGGCTACACGCGGGCCAGTCGAGAACAGTAATATTTTGAGAGTTAATTCCACTTTTGTCTTGCATTGCAACATGAATGGACGCATTATCTTGCACAAATACATACTTTGGAACAGCTAAAAGTTCACCAAATGGTTGTAAATTGTTTTCCAATGTATGTATGTAGTCTTACGCTGCATAGCAACCATTGAGGATCTCCAGAGATACTTGAGCATTAAAACAAAGTGGGGCCCAAATCATTAAAGAGCCACCTCCTTGTTGACGAAGAAAGAAAGCCCGAGGCTGTTTACGTAAGTTATGTCAATAGTATTCCACCCTATCTGGGTCATCCAAATTCAGCTTCTTTTTTTGTCGCTGAATGTCACAGTACACCCCTTTGGTCCATATGACATATCTCTGCGAGCCCATTGCATTCGTGTCGATTTGTTGTGAGATTTCAAGGCTGGTTGTTTTATCATTTTCATGAAAACTAATTTACATCTTTGTTTTATTCCTCTACGAATCGTATCCGTTGATACAGAAAGCTCTGACTCACTTTTAAAGCGACTAGCAATCATCATTTGTCTTCATGACAGTTTATGGGTCCTTCTACCATCTCGTTTTCTGGCCACGCGAGGCCTTCCAGATCTATGTTTTGCTTTGAAAGAGTCACCCTTAGACAGTACTTGATAGACAGACTTCTTTGGACGATTCAAAAGAGCTGAAATTTCTGCAACAGTCTTCCCTTTCGATTTCAGCTTCCATGCTACAATTACTTCATCTGACTGAAAATTTCTAGCTCGCGGCATCTTCACTAACCAATGCTATTGCGAGGTGCACTTAAATACTTCATGCATGTGGCGTCAAAAGTTTGAAATTTGCATTTTTCTGTGGACAGTTGCCAAATAACCATAAAAGTGTCTAAACTTTTGCAATAAGCAAATTTCACATTTTTCAGTTAAATTAAATAAAATCCGATATTAAAACCGTTATTTCCGTCCTAAAATGTTTAAAATATGTTTAAAAATTAGTACAGCCATTTGTATAGCCCAAGTGTTCGTATTTTGTATTTAAAGGTCAAATATCACCATGTCTAAACTTTTGCTGAGGACTGTATATCGCAATTTGCTAGAAAAATGTATCGCTATTTACTAAATTTTTATCGTTTTTAAAATAATTTTCAGACATGATTTTTTAAAAAATCTATGCGATTACGTAAGATAAATCCGTTTTTTACTTAAATTAATATAAATAACTCATCATTTGTTTCCAGCTTACATGACATAACGGAATTAAAACATTCATCAATCAATAAATAAAACAATAAAATATAAATAAAGTACAAATTTAAGACATGTGATCTCATTATGTACTTAAACTACTAAAATGATTATAATAAAAAAAAGGCTGATTTTAAATAGTGATCTTTGGTGATTTCTTCGGCTGTTAAATCCTGGCGCTTGGCTTATACAAAACTATCGCTTTTAATAAATTTCAAAACTTTATTTAAACTAATTACTATTTTTCATATAAATAAAATTTTTTATATTGTTAGTGTGTATTCTAAAAATATTAAATATATAAAATCTAATATAGTTATGAATTAAATAAATGGTTTCATCTACATTCTGTAACCCAGGAAGCCTGGGTATTATCCCCTTGAGATGATAATAATCAAATGCATTTATTTTAATGCATTAATTAAAGAATTAAAATCAATTAAAGAAACCCTTAATCTCTGAGAGAGGTAGAGCCGGTATAGATTACCAGGTCACTTAAAATGCTCATTATGGTCCTGTTTTTAAAATGAAATAGACCTGACCGTCTTTTCTATTGTGTAACATTTTAAATGTAAAATAACTAACAAAGTTAAAATGGCATGAGTGGTGGATAATATTAGCACACAGCGCAGAGAAAAGTAATTAAAATAAAATAACACGTCTACCAATATTAATTTCCAACAATGGTGCGACTATAGAATGGATAAAGTGACGAAAATACCCCAAATATACATGGGGGTCCAAGCTTCAAAGGCCCTAGGTAGCTAAAAATTGGTATACGATCTCAGGGCTTTTGACCATGACGGTTAATATTTTCCTATATTTCGTTCGTATGATGTTTAAATTTGAAGCAAACGAGCGTTACTTACTATACAAAGTAACTATTCAAGAAGTTTATTTCTAATGTCCGAATTCGGATCCCTACTTGGGCTCCAAATGGTGCGACTATAGAATAGATATACAGCAGAACTCCAATTATCCGAACTCCGACTATCCGAATTGCTGATTATCCGAATCGCTTTCAGAATTTCAGAAAAAAAAATTAAGACAGAAACGTACTGCAGTTGGATGGGAAAGGGAATGATGGAAAGTGGGAATGGCCAGTTTAAAACAATCTTTTTACCGTCAGAAGTCACAAGCTTATTTGCAATCAATGGACCAGTCTGTCATCGAAACCATGAAACGCCATTACAGAAGGCAACTTTTAAAGAAACTTTTGGTAGAGGGCGAAGACGGAGAAGGTGTGTTGGGTAACCACAAAGAAATAAATTTGAAAGAATGCGCTTACATGGTGGCGGAAGCTTGGAGCTTGGTTTAAGGCAGTCACATTAAGACGTGCGTAGAACAAGTTGAAAGGCATATCAACTAAAGCAGAGAAGGAAAAGGAGAAAAAGTAAAAAGAAGATCAAGAAAAGGAAAGGGAAGAGACAGGAGAAGATGAGGATGACGTGCAACTTGAGGGATTCAGAAACATTCTTTTGAAAATTTCTGGATGTTCAGAAGTTAGCGCTGAAGATATAGGAGAGGGAGGTGTGTGATTCGTCATACCCTGGGTTTCAAATTCTAAATGATGATGAATTTATTGAAAGTGTGAGAGAAGAAAGTGTCGAGGAAGAAGATAACATTAAAGTCGAAGTTGAAGCGGATACGGGACTATCAGCTAGTGAAGTATTTGCCGGCCTTGTAAGTGCGTTGAAGTGGAGCGTCAGCCCGAGTGTGATCATCTGCAACTTCTCACTGTCAAGCGGATGCCCGAAAACGGGTGAAGACTGTAAACAGCTTACTTCTACCGAGATGTTCAGCAAGCAGTGACTTTCCTTTACAGTACGGTACGTACATATTGTACGTACTATACAGCACTTTTAAGTACGATTAACATGTAAAATTGTTGCTTTTTCATTTAATTAATTAAAAGCTCTTTTTCTTTAAAAACAGTTTTTTCTCCCATTTTCAACATCCATACAATAATTAATTAAAATAGACTCTTTTTCGGAAAAGAATCCAATTATCCGAATTTTTGATTATCCGTATGGGGTCCGGTCCCAATTGATTCGGATAATTGGAGTTCTACTGTACTGGCGAAACATACCCAAATATACTTGGGGATCCGAGCTTCAAAAGCCATAGGTAGCTAAAAATTGGTTATGATCGCAGGGCTTTTGACTACGGAGGTTAATATTTTTGTATATTTTGTTTGTATGATGTTTAAATTTGAAGCAAACGCGTTTTACTTACTATGCAAAGCAACTGTTCAAGAAGTTTATTTTTGATGCCCGAATTCGGATTTTTACATGGGCTTCGAATGGTGTGACTATAGAATGGATAAACTGACGAAATATACCCAAATATACTTGGCGGTTCCTGCTTCAAAGGCTCTAGGTATCTAAAATTTGGTTATGATCGCAGGGCTTTTAACTACAGAGGTTAATATTTTTATATATTTCGTTCGTATGGTCCTTAAATTTGAAGCAAACGCGTGCTACTTACTATAGAAAGCAACTATTCAAGAAGTTTATTTTTGATGCCCGAATTCAGATTCTTACCTGGGCTCAGAAGTATGCGACTATAGAATAGATAAACTAACGAAATATATCCAAATATACTTGTGGGTCACTGCTTCAAAGGCTCTAGGTAAAATTTGGTTATGATCGCAGGGTTTTTGACCACGGAGGTTAATATTTTGCATACTTCGTTCATATTGTGTTTAAATTTGAAGAAAATGCGTGTTACTTACTATACAAAGCATCTATTCAAGAAGTTTATTTTTGATGCCCGAATTCGGATTCTTACCTGGGCTCAGAATTATGCGACTATAGAAAGAATAAACTGACGAAAAGTACCCAAATATGCTTGGGGGTCCCAGCTTCAAAGTCACTAGATAGCTAAAATTTAGTATACGATGGCAGGGCTTTAGACTACACTCTCAGAAAGACTTACTTCAATTCACGGAAATTTTCTTGGCAGCATTGCTACCAGGATTTTTTCGTTAATAGACGAATATCCTTTTCTTTTTTTTTCTCCGATACCGGAGGTAAAATATACGCCAATTGAAGAAAATGGGGATAAAATAAAAGTTGCTAACATTGGGATCAAACCAGCTACGAGATCAGTACTCTAACCAATCGGCTACAGTTGTATAGTAGTGAAACAGTTTGAAGTAAATAGTGAAAAAGTTTGCCTCACATGGAAATGGCTTGATTAATTTCTTTAAAAAGCTTTGAATTTTGAAGTTAATTTCTGGAAGATTTCGTTTTTAATGAGATTGTGTCTGGGGTTTTAATTATTTAGTATTGAAATAGGATAAAAATATAAATTATAAATATTTTTATGTAGATTGCTAGATGTAAAATATGAATATTATACAAGGGTAGGCTGAAAAGAAATACACACATGCTTGTAGAACACGAATAAAAGCAAATAGCCACATCCGGTGAAATGTACATTAATATACAATTCTTAAGCTTTAAAATCATATATTTATTTTTCAACAAAGTCACTGTTAAGAATAACACATTTCTCCCAACGTGTAACATGTTTTTTTATTCCGTCACTGAAACATTCTTACGACTTTTCTCGAATCAACACTGTTAAAAATTTTGCAGCATTCTGGCAGGTCATTCGACCGTTTTTTGAAAAAACGGTTTCATAACCATAATTTAACTATATTCTGACCATAAAATGGCCAATATATGGTCAGAATAGTGTTAAATTACGGTTGTTTTAACCGTTTTCGGAAAAACGGTCAACTGACCTGCCAGAATGCTGCAAATTTTTAACAGTGAAGAACTTGACAGCTGCCTTCATATCATCGTCTGAGGTGAAATGATTACCCTTGAGGTCTCTCTTGAGTGGAGGAAAAAAATAAAAATCGCAAGGTGCAGGATCAGGAGAATAAGATGGGTGTGGAATGGGCTCAAACTTAAGGTTTCGCAGAGCGTATTTTGTACAGATTTTACGGTATTCCAATTGTTCATTAAGGAAGCCGACACATTCCTTAGATATTCAAATATGGTTTGCGATACGCTTTTGTGTGATTTGCCGGTCATTTTGATTTGAATAGTTGACGAGTTTGCGATGTTTATCGTTTGTAACAGTGATCAGATGTCCGCCGCATTTTTCATCAAGTATGGAATTTGCAGGCTTCGATCACGAAATTTTGTTGCCCATCGATTTACAGTAGACCTATCAACAGCATCTTCACCATAAACAGCCTTTAAACGACAATGAATCTTAGTTGGAGTCACTTTTTCAGCTGTTAAAAATTCGATAGCAGCACATTGTTTAACTCTCGTTGACATAGCATTAGAACACGTCTCCATATTTCCGCTTCTCAAAATACTACATTGAATGAATTGAATGACCTCAAATCTGTGCACACGTATATAAGGGAGATGTTACTTTCGTATGCCACCGGGCGCGCTTCTGAAGGTCATTTCGTTCGCGCTCTACAAGCACGTGTGAATTTCTTATCAGCCTGCCCTCGTATTTTATGCGAGATTTTTTTTTTTTTTTTTTTTTGAGAAAAATCGATTTTTTTTTCAGTTTAATATTTTAATTAAAATATCTATTTTTAATGTTTTCATTTAAAATTATATTTTAAATGCGAATATTTTTTTTATAACTTTAGAAAACAAATTGCGAATACTTTTAAATGAATGAGAAAATTATTTGTTGTTTATTTTATGCGAGATTTTTTTTTTTTTTTGAGAAAAATCGATTTTTTTTTTCAGTTTAATATTTTAATTAAAATATCTATTTTTAATGTTTTCATTTAAAATTATATTTTAAATGCGAATATTTTTTTTATAACTTTAGAAAACAAATTGCGAATACTTTTAAATGAATGAGAAAATTATTTGTTGTTTATTTTTAAATTCGAAAACTTTTTTTTTTCCTTTTTTGTTGTTGCTTTAGTTTAAATAAAAATAAATTATAAATCTTAATTTATAGAATGTTTGGTTTTTCGTTTTTAAAACAAATTTGGATTTTAGCATTAATGGAGCCAATACGCATGCGTGCTAGGGATGAATGGAATTTCTCCCTCTTTTTCAGACTTTCGAAAAGAATTCACGGATAGAAGACGTTTCCTAGGAGTACGGAAGGTTATTTCTTAAAAAGTGAGAAATAATTTATTGTATATAGACGAATTTTCTTGACAGTATAAAGAGGTTTATATTTTTGTATATTTCGTTTGCATGATGTTTATGCGAATGTAAATGCGTTTTACTAACTATTCAAAGCAACTATTCAAGGTGTTTATTTGTAATACCCGAATTCGGAACTCTAACTGGGCTCACAGACTGCCTCTGTGGCTTTGTCTCCAGCGCTGCAGAGGAAGTTTGAGACCCCCCCCCCACCCCCCCAGTAGTGATTTGAATGAGGGCACTTAAGTATCATAGTATAAAATTAACTTTTTGACTAATCACTTTTTAAAAATTAATACCTATTTTCACGAATTTAAACATGACTTTACTATAAAAATATAGAAACATATCTGTGTCAAAAACGCAACACGTTAATTTTTTGTTACAGAGCGGCTTTTTGTAGTTACAGTATTAGCTTCAAAGAAATTCGCTATAGATTAACATGCGCAATGTTTTTGACTCAAGTTTTGACTTTTTAATTTTTTTACTTGTGAGTTATTTTATCCTTGAAAAGTTCAGAGTTTATTTTTTGCTTAAAAAAAGAGAAAAGACAAGACCCGTGTCGGGCTTTTCAAGAGAGTCGGTCCCGGTTAATTTGTACTGGCTCTACTCCCTTTGGTGGTCTTGCCTGTCTCCCAGTTACATGTACTCGCATTTACAGATCATTAATAATAATTATTATTAATGATAATCAAGGCGGTGGGAGACTCCCGCCGCCTTGATTTTGGGACCAATTAGAGTAGTTCTTAGACTAAAATTTTTGACCGCTACTGAAGTTCCTTAAGAAGTTTTCTAAAAAAATTAACTGCCAAAATACCTATCGTAATGCATAAATGCATTAGAAGCTAGTATATATTATATTGCACCTTGAAATATGTATTTTTTATTTGGTGTATTATGAAATAAGGTTTTATAAATATGGAAAAATTAAATTTCTTTTTCTAATTACACTCTAAAGCGCATTAAATTTGTTGTTTTCACAAAATTTTGCATTTATATGTCCTTGAAATTTGCTAATATTTATACAAATCATAAATTTTACAAGGAATTTTTATATTTTTCTTCATAATTGGAATTATTATTATTATTACTTTTACTAAATCAGCTTTGAAAGATATTTATAGCAATGCAAACTTTTAACCGAAATAACATGAAATTTTAAATTTCAAAATTAATCACAAAAAAATAATGTTAAAAAAAGCTTTTCCAGTATGGAAATTTATTTATTAACTTGAGAAGTACCTCGAGGAACTTTTTATCAGCAAGAAATCAAATATATAATATTTTCCGTAACATTTTACTCGTTTATATCTAGATGATACGAATACGAGCGATGCGATAACGGTACACATTTTCATTAAAAAGATAAATCTCTCAAAATACCATTTTCCTTTGCCAGAGGCGGCTTTTTAAGGGGCATTAAACATTTTCTTCGACAAGCCTGAAGCATAGCAGTGAAATCACCTTAAAAATTACTTTGCAAAATATGTAAAGTCGGTTTACATTCATACTCTAGAAATGGAAATATAATCTTATATGAAGATGGATTATGTGGAATTTTTTTTTCACAGGTCATACGACTGTTAAATCTTCAAGAAAAGTAGATATTTTTTTAAATTATGAAGAAAAAATATTTTCTGGGCATTTAAACTAATCTCAGAAAAATCCAATAATTACGCTAGTTATAACTAAAAATATGCCATATGTTTTGTATAACATTGATAAAGAAAATACTTTAAAGTTTTTTTTAAAGTTACACACAGAGCCCGATTATCACAGGGGCTCATGGGGAACGTGCCCCGGGGCCCACATTTTCAGGGGGCCTCAAAATGCCTTTTGTTCACCTTCTGAAAATAAAAATTAAAACAAATTTCCATTTGTAGTTCATAGAAAAAAATGTATTTTTCCGATTCATGTAAACTAAACTATCTTCGTATTTTTCACCAAAGACAACGAATTGTAATGTAACATCAGAATTCCAAGAAGAACATCTTACATGCTTTATTCAGTGTTATGGGTTTAGCGTTTTACTCACTGTAAAGACCCTAGGTGCAGAAGATTTCACCTTCCTATATTAAAAAAAAAAAAAAAAAACTTTTACATGTATCTATAATATACTGTTTTTTCCTTAAAGTTATGGTTTAAATTGTAAACTGCAAGTAAAGCTGTTTGTCCAAATTATACTGCATGACTTTGTTTTGAGAAAAGGGCACCGACATGGACTGTGTGTCCCGAGTCCAACATAGGGTTAATCAGGTTCTGTTCTGGTTACACGAATAAAATATGTTTTAAATGTATGAATTATTTATTTTTACATGAAGTTTTCATAGATTATTGATTATATCTGAATTTTAAGGCTGAGCATAAATTTGTTTATTTTTTTACTCACACATGCATGCAAGGTAAAAAAAAAGGGGGGGCGGGTCTACATTTTTTGGTAAGAGGGACAATATGCTATGCTTTTAACTTTGATTAAAAAATAGAAATATTTCCAAAATATATACAAATTTAGGCTCATAATGTTGTAAGAGTGTCTGAAACGTTTGAAGTATGTTGGTAAAGCAGGATGTCTCTATTAAATTTATTCTGAGTTATCGCGTGCGCAGCGATTTTCTTTACGATTTTCATGAACCAATAATCACTAATTAAGTTTAACAATCTTAAAAATATGGAGCAGACTTAAAATCTCATTGCCTGAAATATTGTTTAACGTAATAATTCGTAAAAGTTAGATTTCTTGAAAATACCGAAAATTTTATATGCTGTAAAACTTACATGGAATAAATGAAATTTCGGTTCTGTAAGTTTTTCTATATTAATTAAAACTAAATAATAAAGAAAATATGACTTGCATAGTTACGTTGAAGCCGCTAATCTGCATATTTTAAAATTTAATATCACACGATGGATTTTCCAATGGATTAGTCCAACGCGCCATAAAAGAACAGAATTTTTTTTTTGTATATTAAATATTACTTTTTGAACAATAAAAATGAAATATGAAAAAAATCTGAATATATAGAAAAAAAATATCGCTGTTACTAGCTAAAAAAAAAATAAGAGCGCTTTCCATATTCCCGTTAATATTAATGCTTTAGAGGAATTAAACAAAATGGAACATTTTTGTTCAAAAATACAGCACAAAAAATGTAAATTTGTATAACTGCTCCATAAAAGAGTAATAATTCATGGAAGAATTATACGATAACATAAACCTTAATGTTTTCTTTAATAAATATTAAGGGATCCAACCCAGATTCCTCGAAATTACAAAAAATAAACGAAATCCCCCTTTTTAAAAAATGAAAACTCGAATAGATTTTTTACATTTATGTATTTTTTTTAATTGCCGAAAACTAAGAAAAACTCGGACTTTGAAATGTCCCTAATGCTTTCAAATATTTTTTTTTTAATTTATTAAAAGCGATGCTTTTACATTATAGCTGCATGACAGCAGTTAGCACTTTGAAGGCTGAGCTATTTCAATCACGTATTTCCCTCTGGACTGAGGGTATTTGGTACCTTTTAATCATGATTTTTTAAAAACAATTGGAAGGTATGTATTTTAATATTTTTTTTTTAATTATAACCTTCAAACTGTTCTTATTCATAATCAAGGAATTATTTAAATGTACTAAAAACTAATACAGTAAAGCCTCGATTATCAACGAGCGGATGATCCGCGGTGCGGTTTATCCGCGAAGCGATTTTTATTTTATTATTATTTTTTTTTTAATTCAAGCCAACAGCAAGGAAAATACAATAAACCCTACTAATAACTATAAACAGAAAAATTCATGTATTCGAAAATAATAGAAGAATATTTCTAGATTCGGTTGCCATGTTTGAAATATTAGATATAAAGCCTTGATGTCTTTTCTTGATTTTATTAACCAAACGTAAACACAGCAATTAAAATATTTAACAATTAAATCAGACTATTATGATAAATTCCAGGAGAGCATATTAAGAGTAACTTCATTTTCGAGATAAAAATTATTCCATACTAAAAGAAAGACAATAGTTTACAATATAGAATTTAAAAAAAATCCCTGCCGGTCCGGCCTACAGGCGGAGGTAGATTTCGAAATTAAGTATACTAATTTCACAAACAAAAACCAAATCATGATTAGAGATAAACCCACTTTAACAATTTTACCTGGCCGCTTTTGATGAGTTTTTATTTCATTTTTATATAATAACTGTTTTTATCCGAATCATGTTAGGGCGGTATTAAAAAAAATACTTTTCCATGCTCAACAACTCGAAATTTTCTGGCATAACTCCAGATTCATTTTTAATAGGAAAAATATGAAACTTATTGATGTGATTTTTGAAGATACTTATAAGCGACCTGTGTTTTTAATTTTCGTTCAATTAATTAAAACTTGATATATAAACAATTATTTTCTCAGTAAGACAATATTTTTCGTTTCTAACACAATCGCTTCGGGAAATTCCGTTCAAAATGCCCACTTTGGCATCATGTTTTGAAATATATTCTGCCTCTGTCAAAAAATCGATCATTACGGTACATTATATAGTTTCTGAATAAGCGAATCTACCAATTGGATGTATTTCAGAGCAAAAATGAATTTAAAAATTAGTCAGAAAATAAGCAGTTTGGATTTGAATACTCCCTTAATACGATGATTTTTCCAACACAATCCGCTTCGGGAAATTCGGTTCAAAAGGCCCACTTTGACAGCATGTTTTAAAATATATTCTGCCTCTATCAAAAAATTGACCATTACGGTACATTATATAGTTTCTGAGTAAGTAAAGGTACCAATTGGAAGCCTTTGAGAGCAAAAATGAATTGTAAAATGATTCAGAAAGTAAGCATTTTGGATTTCAATACACCCTTACTAAGATGATTTTTTTTCTTCAACCACTATGTATTTTTAATTTGTTTTTGCTGCAAGAATTGGTCCTATCCAAAACTTGTCTATATAGATGTTGTAGACAATATTAAGAAGATATATGATAAATTCATGGGGATTTTATATCTTTTGAATTGACGGAGTTAGGGATTTTTTTCTTCTTCAAACGCCCTTTTTGTTTTCGTTTTTAATTTTTTTTTTGCGGTACGAATTGGTCCTATCAAAAACTTGTGAATATAAAAGTTGTAGATAATGTTAAGGAGATTCATGATAAAATTAATTGGATTTGATATCTTAAGAACTGACGAAGTTATGAATTTTTTTCTTCCAAAAACCCTATTTTTTGCGCCTCTTGAGCCCATTTTTAACTTTATCAAAAATATGTGATACATAAATTTTTGGCCCTATTTTTAGAAGTAATAAAAACTTTAAACTGATTTGATATGTACCAAAATTAAGAAGTTATGGGGGGTTTTCGGTTTTCACAAAAACCCTCCCTATTTCCATCCCCTTGGCCCGATTTTGCCCATTAACGAACTTGACAGAGATTTTTTGCCCCTTGATTGTATGTATCAGTTTGGAAGAGATTGGTGCAGAATTGTGGAAGTTATCGTGTCCAGAAGAACGTGATATATATACATAGCTAGATACATACATAGATAGATAAGTAGGGAGTAAATGAGAGTTCACCGGCGGCAAGCAGGAGCAAGGAGCAAGGCTCCTGCGTGCTGAATATCATACTACAGTATGATGTGGGAAAAAGGGACTCCTGCGTGCTGACTCCTGCGTGTTGGTGTCTTAGACTAGGAGGATAAAATTTTTGAGGGGGCTTAATTTTTGGGGGGCTTATTTTTTGAGGGGGCTTTTGGTTGAATATCATACTAGAGTACGATATAGGAAAGAGGAACTCCTGCGTGTTTTTGATGTCATGTTAGAGTAGGCGGGTAAAATTTTTGGGGGGCTTATTTTTGAGGGGGGCTTATGGTTGCATATCATACTAGAGTACGATATAAGAAAGAGTGAATACTACGTGTTCAGATGATGACTCCTGCGTGTTGAGATGGTATATTAGAGTAGAAGAGTCGCCCTGCCCCCTCCCCCCATTTTTTTTTTTTTTAATAGTGTCGCTCTCTTTCGATGAGAAAAATTTTACGTGTTGTATCATATTTAATTTTTCGTTTGTTTTGAACTTTGACAAAACGGTAGGTTAGTTTTGATGAGATTAAACTGGACTTGTGTTATTAGATGATGGTGCTTTTTTTTTTTAATTTAATTTGTATTCTTATTGAAAGGTTTTTATGAACAACTCTGTTTTTGGAAAAACTTTAGAGAATCTTCGAAAAAATGAGAAATGTTATGCTTTGCATTATTGAAAAAACAGTAAAAAATTAGTAACCACATCTAGTTTTAAGTCATTTGATGGAGATCTGATTGCAGTGGAAAGGATTAAACACAATTTAATTTTGCATCGTCCTGTATACGTTGGGTTTGTCATATTAGTACTGTTTTCCTTACGGGTTTCGAACCCTGAAACTCCCCATTATTCGAATTTCTGTAATGAGAATTTAGATGGAAACTTGAAAAATTTCATTTAGAACTGAAAATTGTTAATTAGTATTATCCTCTTGTTGCAAGTTCATACATCTCTTTACCTATTAGCCTGGTTACGAACCTACAATCTTCCCATTATTAGATTATTTCTATAACCATTGGGCTGGGTGGGCCCCATTGGTTTTTCACTTGAATTTGCTTTCTTTCAGTTTTGTATTGACTTCTTTTAAAGATGAGCAGAAGAAAGATTTTTCGTTAGAAGAAATTTTAACAAAGTGTTGCCATTGAATTTAGAAAAAATGAGAAATAAACATTATATATTTTTATTATCGTGCACTTCGAGAAATTATTTAATTATTAGATGAATAGGTTTTGCTAACATTTATTCATTTCAGTATTTATTTCAACATTAAGGAAACTATTAACAGTGTGTTGCCCCCGTATTACGTACTAAAAGAAATTAAAGACTGTTGCCATTGAATTTAGAGAAATAAACATTCAATTTTTATATATTATATACTTCGAGAAATTAATTCATTTTCTTAGATTTAATAATGCCTTCTTCAACTTCGGGAAAGTATAGTAATTTGAACGAAAAGATAAATTATAATCTGGATTTTAGGAAAGTAATATAATTTTAGCGTAATGATATTTTTTCAATCAGGATTTTCTTGTGCAGTTAATGAACTCTTTCTTATCACTCACCCAAAATGTTTCTTTTTACTTATACTGTAACAAAATTTATGGACTTTAGTTTAAAAATTAAAATGATATACAATTAAACCAAAACAAGTTTATTCCTAAGCTTTTAAAAACTAACCAGTTCTTCAATTTTCAAAGATTTGTGGTCATATCTATTTGTGGTCATATCTATTTGTGTGCTTGTTGTTTCGATCATACATAAACAGGATGTACTGTTTCTAATCTGGATATAATGATAAAGCGTATTTCCGTACTATGTGAAAAACAAGATAATAGTTCTTTTATTCCATTGTATTAGGAAAACAAATTTTCTTAATGGGTCACTATTTTAATTAACTAACAATAAAGAAATGAACCAGAATTTTTTTTTATAACTCTCGCATACACAAAAAGTTAATCATTTAATGATAAAAACATGTTAATTCAAAAAGAAATGAATTTATAAAATGATTCATTTTGTACACTTGCTTATTAAATGAACACAACAGTTTATGTATTAAATAGTTATCGCGTGATCTTCTTTTTTCTGATGCGCCACTTACATTGATTTAAGTGTAGTTTGTTTTCATTTCAGGTCATTATTCTGTTTTCTACTGTTTTGAATACATCTGCTGTATTTTTCGTCCTCGCACAGTTAAAACAGTTTTTAAATGAATATGCATGTTATTAATGATACACAATCGCCTGTTGTCATCAATTCGGATAAGATGAGTGAACAGGAGATAAAAGATGTGCCCGTTTCGATTAGTAAAAGTATTCCTGCTTCATCACAAATGTTTAAATTGCCTTATATTTGTGGAAAATGTAAAGCAGAATTTTACGAGAAACATGAGTTTTTAAAACATATAATCATTCATTTAGAAAAAAAACTTTTTATTTGCGACGTATGTGGAATGTTGTTTTTTCGGAAGAGTTCTTTAATGGAACATATGATAATTCATCGTATGACATCTACCATATACCAATGTGATACATGTGGTAAATCTTTTTCAAGAAAGAGTGTGTTAATCAGACACGCAAAGTTTCATTTAGAAAAAAAGCCTTTGAGTTGTGAGAAGTGTAAGAAAACATTCGTTCAACAATGTGATTTACGAAAGCATTTGTTAATTCACATTAAAGACGGAAAATTTCATAAATGTGAACAATACGAAGAAACGTTTTCGAGAAAGATGGACTTAAGGAATCATCTTAAAATTCACATCATTCCGAAGAAAAGTGAGCTTTCCAAGCAATTCAAATGTGATGATTGTGACCAAGTTCTTTCTGATAAATTCGACTTAGCTGAACACAGAAAAATTCATCTTTCACCCACCCAACTTAAATTGGAACAGCGTAATGGATTGATTAAGCAATTAGAAGAATTAACACTTCAATTAAGAACTTTGCAAAATGAAATATCTTCTTCAAACATCGAATTTTCAATGATTTGAAATAGACATATGTTTTCATTATACATATGTAATCATTTTTGTAACTAACGAAAAATAAAATTTTTCTGAATTGGAAAAACGTGTATGTTTTCATTTTAACAAGATGTCTTAGTATTTTATTGCTCCCACTACAAATGATCTTGATTTTTTTTTCTAAGTGAATGAAACTCTAATAATATTTTGGAAATACATTTTTTTTATTTTTAAGTTTTCTTCATTTAACTCACTCTATTAATTTGAAACCATTGCAAAATTAAAGTATATTTTAATAAAGTTAAAATAATAAAGTTCTAATAATAAAGTTCTAATGATAAAGTTTTAGTAATAATAATGAGTAGCATTACTAATAATTGTAAATGAATTTAATCATCTACTAATTAATTTAATCAACTATCAACATTTTTGAGGTGATATATTAAAGGAAGTATGTATCCACTCATTATTTTATTCAATTTCATATGAGTATGACTACATCGTAATAAAAACTATTTTAAACAATCAACTTCTATTATTTTTGTTTAGAGGGATTAGAAAATGAAGTTATTTAAATTATTGTTATCTTTATTACATATTTTTTAAAGTTTAATTAACAAATAATTAATTTAATTAATTTGAGTATAATTATCATTTGATTATATTTATCCACTCATTATTTTAATTATCCACACACTATTTATTTTAATCAATTTCATGAGAAAAAATATAATGAACTGGCGTTTCATTTTCCATGTGTTGCCATTCACAAGTTTAAAAAATAACTATCATAACGAAATATTCATGCTAGCATTAATCATGCTTTTCGGTTTAATCATCAATTTGAAAAAATTACTTGATACCGATTTTTAACTGAAACCGTCACTGATTTGAATTCATATAAATATAATTATTCACAATTTTAATCAATTTCATTTGAGTCAATTAATTTAATTTGAGTATAATTATCCACTCATTATTTTAATACATTTCATATAAGTATAATTATAACTTCCACTATATATTTTAATTAATTTCATATGAATAAAATTATTATTTGTACTGAACTTGTGATTCACTCATCGTGTGTCGCCATTCTTAAGTTTGAAAAATATCTAACATGATGAAATATTCATACTAGCAATAGTCATGCTTTTCGACTTGTTTCTAACTGAAACCGTCACTGATTTGAACTTATGTTAATAATCGTTTCGAAATCATCTCAATCCGTTTACCGTTGACTTTTGATCAGACTATACCACATACTGTTTGCTATTTAAAATGGCTTGTGAATTAAATATGCTGAAAAGATCTCCTCTAGAAATGAATTGCGTAGCAAAGTATCAACGTTTAGAATCATCTTTGGATACTGATATGAAGGAATTAAATCTCCCAAGTTTAGAATTTTGTAATTCAAACGAGAACTGTTCAACATTACCCTCAAACAAGGATTTACATGCTGAAGAACCCAAGTTCGATATGGATTCGACGACCCCAATATTCACTCATAATGATGACGACGCAACTTCTACTATGAGTTTTTTGGACACTATTTTTAATGACGTAGATTTTAAAAACTTGGAATCCTTCATTTCCCCAAGTACCTCAATTTCATCATCACAAGAACCAACAAATGCTGTTTTGAATACAATACAAGATCCCCTTATGAAAGACATTCCCAAAAGCAAACCACGCAATTTTAGCGTGATTGAAATCAAGTTGAGTGATTGTGTTTATTTAATTTTAAAACATCGCACCAAACGATTTTATGTGTATATCGGGGAGTTTAAACGCAATGTGATTAGAAATGAAGAAATGATGACAAAAATAGACTTTTGATGGACATTAATACGTGGTATGAATTTCAATCGAAACTTTTTGCTTTTAATTTGAAATATAAATCCTCATCATTTATTGCTAATAATACTTACTCTGTTGGTAATGAATCACAATAATAGCACTATGCGAATTAAAATCTTGATGAATTTTTCACATTTTGACTTAAACGATTGCCAATTATTAAATTTGAAGGATAAAGTTCGTCATTTTAACAAGAAGCTTTTGCAACACATGTATACAAATTATCTACCACGTTTAATTAAGCAAAAATGTACACTAGGTGACGTAACCATCGAAAATGAATCTGCTTTATTTTCAAAGCTCATCAAGTGTATTGAGAGTAATGTAGTGACTATTTTAAACCAAATTTATGAGTGCGTAGGATGTATTTTTGAACACGAAAGCATGAGTCTTCATACATGTTTCACATTTAATAATCGCGAAAAGTTTAATCAACTAGGGGACACGGTATTAATGTTAGTGAATTTCGATTATGTTGTTTCTATGTTTTTAAACGGAACTGGATGTGTTAGTAAAAACTTTTTATGTAACATCAATGTAGAAACTATACAATATGTATTGTTTAAATAATAAATTTTGTTGTTTTTCTTTGTTAAATGTATATGTTTATTCATTTAGTCTATCTTTTAATTATGACAATCTATATTGGAAAAAAAGAAATTAACAATTACCTAATCAAAATGTATATATACAAGTTTTTATTTTTTGAATTTAAAATGAATTCCAAGTTATTAATATTTTTAATAATGAAAATAAAAGTTTTCTACTTTTGCAATTTAATAAAATTATATTTACAAGTTAAAAAAAAAATATTTTTTGAAATAAATTTCAAATTTAGTGGAAATATATTTTTCAAGTTTTACAATTTTAGAATAAAGTTTTCACTTCAAGTTAAAAATATATTTTGAAATAAATTTTTTCAATTCAAGTTAAATTTTAAATTTTACAATTTCAGAAATAAAAAAGTTTTCAATTAATCAATTTTTTTTTTAATTAAACTATTCGTTGTAAAATTTTTTTATCCATGCTTTTATGTTTGCATACTACATATAGATAAGTAGTATGTTTTATGTAAGAACAATTATTTAATAGTTCAAAATTATTTACAAGTTAGAAAAATATACTATGTAAGAATAAATATTTTATTAGTTCAATTATATATTTACAAGTTAGAAAAAAAAATACTAGTTTACAATTTAAAATAAGTTTTCTAAAAATTACAAACATATTTTATCAGTTTTAAAAAATTATATAATTTTTTTTTTTTTTACGTTTTACAATTTAAGAAATAAAGTTATAAAAGTTTTTAAAAATTTTCATTAGTTAAAATTTTTTGTTTGTTCAATTCATTGTATAAATTTTTTATGTTTTCTAAAAATTACAAAAATATTTTATCAGTTTTAAAAAATTATAAAAAAAAAGTTTAAAGTTTTACAATTTAAGAAATAAAATTATAAAAGTTTTTAAAAATTTTCATTAGTTAAAATTTTTCGTTCATTGTATAAATTTTTTAAACATGCTTACATACTACACATAAATATGTAGCATGTTCAAAATGTAATATATTGTATACTATGTAACATAGTATATACTATGTTTCATATAAGAACAAAGATTTTTCTAGCTCAAAATTATTTACAGGTTTAGAAAAATGTTTTATTAGTTTTTGAATTTAAAAAAAGTTTTCTAAAAAATATTTTATAAGTTTTACAAAAAAAAAAAATAAGTTTTCTAAAAAATATTTTATAAGTTTTACAAAAGAAAAAAAATTTCAATTAAGTTTTCTAAAAAATATTTTATAAGTTTTACAAAAAATTAAATCAATTCAGTTTTCTAAAAAATAATTTAAAAGTTTTGCAAAAAAAAAAAAAAAAAAAAAAAAAAAATCAATTAAGTTTTCTAAAATATATATATACACATATATATATATTAGTTTTACAATTCAAAAAAGAATATATCCCATGTGCAGATAATTGGCCGACATAAATACAACCAACCAACCCATCAAAAAAGAATATATATATATATATATATATATATATGTGTGTGTTATTAGTTTTCAGTTGTATACAAGTTGGAAAATATGAGTTATTGATGTTAACATAGTATGTATTTATATATCTCATAATATATCTCATAATATAGATCACATAGTATATATCACATAATGTCGACTTAAGAATAATCATTTTTTTAGTCTAAAATTAATTATAAGTTATAAAATTATTTTTTAATGAAACTTTTCTTTATCCTTATCTACCTTGTTTCTTCAAACTCTAATTTTTACATCTACATTTTTAATACAAATTCATTTATATTCAAATATTAGAGTAATATCTACTTACAAATAGCATTGATTTAAAACGAAACTTGGCATGTCTCGCTCCTACAGATGAAATGCTTACTGCAGATAACTGACCGGATGTTTATATCATCACGTGACTTCCTCTAACATCTGATAAACCGATAGCAAGTTTCCCATTTCCAACTCAGTCTTCAATTGTGTTGGTTCGTTAAGTTTTAATCTCTATATTCCTTCATATTAAAAAAGAGCTACATATTTTCTTTACACGTTTGATATTGGAAAGATCTAATATAATTTTAAAACCTATCTTTTTATATCTGCAAACTTTCATTACTGAATAAAATCATCATCTTTTAGTATGTTTAGTTGAAAGATCTTTTATTTTTAATTAGATGATGTAATCGGAATTCTTATTAAGAAGTTTTACTTAACCGTCTATTATTTTCTAGAAATAATTTTCTTATGAAAGCGAAAAAGAATATTTCATCATCTATATAATCTAAGGTTGATTATATATTATGTTATCTAACATAATTTGTAATTATGTATACTAGAGATATATATATAATTATATATACTAGCTATATATATATATATATATATATATATATATATATATATATATATATATATGCTAAGTATGTATATAATTTTATATACTAAGTATAGATAATTACAAATTATGTTAGATAACATAATATATAATCAACCTTAGATTATATAGATGATGAAATATTCTTTTTCGCTTTCATAAGAAAATTATTTCTAGAAAATAATAGACCGTTAAGTAAAGCTTCTTAATAAGAATTTCGATTACATCATCTAATTAAAAATAAAAGATCTTTCAACTAAACATACTAAAAGATGATGATTTTATTCGGTAATGAAAGTTTGCAGATATAAAAAGATAGGTTTTAAAATTATATTAGATCTTTCCAATATCAAACGTGTAAAGAAAATATGTAGCTCTTTTTTAATATGAAGGAATATAGAGATTAAAATTAACGAATCAACACAATTGAAGACTGAGTTGGAAAAGGGAAACTTGCTATCGGTTTATCAGATGTTAGAGGAAGTCAGGTGATGATATAAACATCCGGTCAGTTATCTGCAGTGAGCATTTCATCTGTAGGAGCGAGACATGCCAAGCTTCGTTTTAAATCAATGCTATTTGTAAGTAGATATTACTCTAATATTTGAATATAAATGAATTTGTATTAAAAATGTAGATGTAAAAATTAGAGTTTGAAGAAATAAGTTAGATAAGGATAAAGAAAAGTTTCATTAAAAAATAATTTTATAACTTATAATTAATTTTAGACTAAAAAAATGATTATTCTTAAGTCGACATTATGTGATATATACTATGTGATCTATATTATGAGATATATTATGAGATATATAAATACATACTATGTTAACATCAATAACTCATATTTTCCAACTTGTATACAACTGAAAACTAATAACACACACACATATATATATATTCTTTTTTGAATTGTAAAACTAATATATATATATGTGTATATATATATTTTAGAAAACTTAATTGATTATTTTTTTTTGCAAAACTTTTAAAATTATTTTTTAGAAAACTGAATTGATTTAATTTTTTGTAAAACTTATAAAATATTTTTTAGAAAACTTAATTGAAATTTTTTTTCTTTTGTAAAACTTATAAAATATTTTTTACAAAACTTTTTTTAAATTCAAAAACTAATAAAACATTTTTCTACACTTGTAAATAATTTTGAGCTAGAAAAATCTTTGTTCTTATATGAAACATAGTATATACTATGTTACTTAGTATACAATATATTACATTGTGAACATGTTACATATTTATGTGTAGTATGTAAGCATGTTTAAAAAATTTATACAATGAACGAAAAATTTTAACTAATGAAAATTTTTAAAAACTTTTATAATTTTATTTCTTAAATTGTAAAACTTTAAACTTTTTTTTATAATTTTTTAAAACTGATAAAATATTTTTGTAATTTTTAGAAAACATAAAAAATTTATACAATGAATTGAACAAACAAAAAATTTTAACTAATGAAAATTTTTAAAAACTTTTATAACTTTATTTCTTAAATTGTAAAACGTAAAAAAATAAAAAAAAAAATTATATAATTTTTTAAAACTGATAAAATTTTTTTAGTAATTTTTAGAAAACTTATTTTAAATTGTAAACTAGTATTTTTTTTATCTAACTTGTAAATATATAATTGAACTAATAAAATATTTGTTCTTACATAGTATATTTTTCTAACTTGTAAATAATTTTGAACTATTAAATAATTGTTCTTACATAAAACATACTACTTATCTATATGTAGTATGCAAACATAAAAGCATGGATAAAAAATTTTTACAACGAATAGTTTAATTAAAAAAAAAATTGATTAATTGAAAACTTTTTTATTTTTGAAATTGTAAAATTTAAAATTTAACTTGAATTGAAAAAATTTATTTCAAAATATATTTTTAACTTGAAGTGAAAACTTTATTCTAAAATTGTAAAACTTGAAAAATATATTTCCACTAAATTTGAAATTTATTTCAAAAAATATTTTTTTTTAACTTGTAAATATAATTTTATTAAATTGCAAAAGTAGAAAACTTTTATTTTCATTATTAAAAATATTAATAACTTGGAATTCATTTTAAATTCAAAAAATAAAAACTTGTATATATACATTTTGATTACGTAATTGTTAATTTCTTTTTTTCCAATATAGATTGTCATAATTAAAAGATAGACTAAATGAATAAACATATACATTTAACAAAGAAAAACAACAAAATTTATTATTTAAACAATACATATTGTATAGTTTCTACATTGATGTTACATAAAAAGTTTTTACTAACACATCCAGTTCCGTTTAAAAACATAGAAACAACATAATCGAAATTCACTAACATTAATACCGTGTCCCCTAGTTGATTAAACTTTTCGCGATTATTAAATGTGAAACATGTATGAAGACTCATGCTTTCGTGTTCAAAAATACATCCTACGCACTCATAAATTTGGTTTAAAATAGTCACTACATTACTCTCAATACACTTGATGAGCTTTGAAAATAAAGCAGATTCATTTTCGATGGTTACGTCACCTAGTGTACATTTTTGCTTAATTAAACGTGGTAGATAATTTGTATACATGTGCTGCAAAAGCTTCTTGTTAAAATGACGAACTTTATCCTTCAAATTTAATAATTGGCAATCGTTTAAGTCAAAATGTGAAAAATTCATCAAGTTTTTAATTCGCATAGTGCTATTATTGTGATTCATTACCAACAGAGTATTATTAGCAATAAATGATGAGGATTTATATTTCAAATTAAAAGCAAAAAGTTTCGATTGAAATTCATACCACGTATTAATGTCCATCAAAAGTCTATTTTTCGTCATCATTTCTTCATTTCTAATCACATTGCGTTTAAACTCCCCGATATACACATAAAATCGTTTGGTGCGATGTTTTAAAATTAAATAAACACAATCACTCAACTTGATTTCAATCACGCTAAAATTGCGTGGTTTGCTTTTGGGAATGTCTTTCATAAGGGGATCTTGTATTGTATTCAAAACAGCATTTGTTGGTTCTTGTGATGATGAAATTGAGGTACTTGGGGAAATGAAGGATTCCAAGTTTTTAAAATCTACGTCATTAAAAATAGTGTCCAAAAAACTCATAGTAGAAGTTGCGTCGTCATCATTATGAGTGAATATTGGGGTCGTCGAATCCATATCGAACTTGGGTTCTTCAGCATGTAAATCCTTGTTTGAGGGTAATGTTGAACAGTTCTCGTTTGAATTACAAAATTCTAAACTTGGGAGATTTAATTCCTTCATATCAGTATCCAAAGATGATTCTAAACGTTGATACTTTGCTACGCAATTCATTTCTAGAGGAGATCTTTTCAGCATATTTAATTCACAAGCCATTTTAAATAGCAAACAGTATGTGGTATAGTCTGATCAAAAGTCAACGGTAAACGGATTGAGATGATTTCGAAACGATTATTAACATAAGTTCAAATCAGTGACGGTTTCAGTTAGAAACAATCGTATTAATTAAAAAACCGTGAGCGACTAAATTTTCAAATCGCCGACTGAGTCGAAAAGCATGACTATTGCTAGTATGAATATTTCATCATGTTAGATATTTTTCAAACTTGAGAATTTCAACACACGATGAGTGAATCACAAGTTCAGTACAAATAATAATTTTATTCATATGAAATTAATTAAAATATATAGTGGAAGTTATAATTATACTTATATGAAATGTATTAAAATAATGAGTGGATAATTATACTCAAATTAAATTACTTAGACTCAAATGAAATTGATTAAACTTGTGAATAATTATATTTATATGATTTCAAATCAGTGACGGTTTCAGTTAAAAATCGGTATCAAGTAATTTTTTCAAATTGATGATTAAACTGAAAAGCATGATTAATGCTAGCATGAATATTTCGTTATGATAGTTATTTTTTAAACTTGTGAATGGCAACACATGGAAAATGAAACGCCAGTTCATTATATTTTTTCTCATGAAATTGATTAAAATAAATAGTGTGTGGATAATTAAAATAATGAGTGGATAATTATAATCAAATGATAATTATACCAAAATGATAATTATACTCAAATTAATTAAATTAATTATTTGTTAATTAAAGTTTAAAAAATATGTAATAAAGATAACAATAATTTAAATAACTTCATTTTCTAATCCCTGTAAACAAAAGTAATAGAAGTTGATTGTTTAAAATAGTTTTTATTACGATGTAGTCATACTCATATGAAATTGAATAAAATAATGAGTGGATACATACTTCCTTTAATATATCACCTCAAAAATGTTGATATTTGATTAAATTAATTAGTAGATGATTAAATTCATTTACAATTATTAGTAATGCTATTCATTAATATTACTAAAACTTTATCATTAGAACTTTATTATTAGAACTTTATTATTTTAACTTTATTAAAATATACTTTAATTTTGCAATGGTTTCAAATTAATAGAGTGAGTTAAATGAAGAAAACTTAAAAATAAAAAAAATGTATTTCCAAAATTTTATTAGAGTTTCATTCACTTAGAAAAAAAAAATCAAGATCATTTGTAGTGGGAGCAATAAAATACTAAGACATCTTGTTAAAATGAAAACATACACGTTTTTCCAATTCAGAAAAATTTTATTTTTCGTTAATTACAAAAATGATTACATATGTATAATGAAAACATATGTCTATTTCAAATCATTGAAAATTCGATGTTTGAAGAAGATATTTCATTTTGCAAAGTTCTTAATTGAAGTGTTAATTCTTCTAATTGCTTAATCAATCCATTACGCTTTTCCAATTTAAGTTGGGTGGGTGAAAGATGAATTTTTCTGTGTTCAGCTAAGTCGAATTTATCAGAAAGAACTTGGTCACAATCATCACATTTGAATTGCTTGGAAAGCTCACTTTTCTTCGGAATGATGTGAATTTTAAGATGATTCCTTAAGTCCATCTTTCTCGAAAACGTTTCTTCGCATTGTTCACATTTATGAAATTTTCCGTCTTTAATGTGAATTAACAAATGCTTTCGTAAATCACATTGTTGAACGAATGTTTTCTTACACTTGTCACAACTCAAAGGCTTTTTTTCTAAATGAAACTTTGCGTGTCTGATTAACACACTCTTTCTTGAAAAAGATTTACCACATTTTTCACATTGGTACATGGTAGATGTCATGCGATGAATTATCATATGTTCCATTAAAGAACTCTTTCGAAAAAACAACATTCCACATACGTCGCACATAAAAAGTTTTTTTTCTAAATGAATGTTCATATGTTTTAAAAACTCATGTTTCTCGTAAAATTCTGCTTTATATTTTCCACAAATATAAGGCAATTTAAACATTTGTGATGAAGCAGGAATACTTTTACTAATCGAAACGGGCACATCTTTTATCTCCTGTTCACTCATTTTATCCGAATTGATGACAACAGGCGATTGTGTATCATTAATAACATGCATATTCATTTAAAAACTGTTTTAACTGTGCGAGGACGAAAAATACAGCAGATGTATTCAAAACAGTAGAAAACAGAATAATGACGTGAAATGAAAACCAACTACACTTAAATCAATGTAGGTGGCGCATCAGAAAAAAGAAGATCACGCGATAACTATTTTAGGGATGCACCGGATATTGATTTTGCCGGATATCGGATACCGGATATCCGAAGCTCCTTTGCCTGCCGGATTCGGATATCCGGCCGGATATCCGATCGGATATCCGGCACTAGATATGTTTTTAGTTATATGGTGAATTATTTCTTTATATAACGCCATCTCAGAACAATAAAATACAAATATGTTTCATACATCATTAAAACATTTTAAATGTATTGAAATATAATTTACAAAAACTATATCTCTTTGAACATCAGGGCTTGAAATTCAAGTTTTCCCCAGAAGGGGAGTTTCCCAGCCAACATTTAAAAATACAGGGGAGTTGAACTGCTAGAAAGGAAAAAAATATCTTTAAACCCCATTATTTTTTATGTGCCACTTAAAGAATTACATTTATACAGACATGACAAAATACCTTTGAAATAATTTAAATTAACAACTCAAGATAATTTATTATCAAAAATGTTTATTTTTACTAAAACAAAGGAACAGAATCAAGTTTTATATATACCATGTCTATTTTTCAACTTTCACCTAATGTTATGGGCAATTAACAATTGGGTTGCTAAATGAATTTCTTAATTTAGAATTTATTCCATTTTGCATGTTTTAGCCTCTTTCACAAGTTACACTTTTGACAAACAGCACAGACCAACTTTTATAACTTTAGAAATTATCGGAAACGCATGGTTATGCTCTGTTAAAAAATTTTAGAAAACTTTGCAAAATTTGATGTGCATTATTTTTTAACTTACTTGCATGAATAATGCATATCGGTGATTCTATCGTCAATATCCTACGGTGATTGTATGTCACTTCTGAACAAACTTGTTTTATTATATCCTTAATGGAGTTATAGTCACAATTGCAATCCCTGGTATTTTCGTTAAAATTGAAGTATGGAATTTTAAATGGATTTAACATGTCCAAAAACACTCCAGTGCATATATTGTCATCATTTCTGTCCACAATTCCAATGACATCAGTTTCTGCCGACTGCAACTGTGTTTCAAAGACTAGCAACTCAACCTTAGGCCATAACTTATGTAAAAATGTTACTAACGTTTTAATTTTAATTCACTTTCATTCACTTCCATCAAGAATCTAACCAGTAGTCAACTTTCTTCATATCCAGAAATTTTAAATTTTCAACAACTTCTGCTCCATCAGTCAGTCCTTCAATCAAAAACTGTATCAACCTTTTCCTGTAATGTCTCTTAATTTTCTCAAGGAGCCGTTCTCTGCTCCTGAAGCTAATGTGTAGCTTGGCAATATTTCATTATTCAAATCTGTTTCATTGCAATTATAGATTGGGGGGGGGAGAAGGCTGAGTAGTGGCATCTGGTAGGGTAAATAAGAAAGCTTCCCATTTATCTGAAAATTCTTATGGAACCCCAGTCAACAAAAATGTTTTGGTCCCATGCTTTTCAGATAACCGGAGTTCTACTGTACTTGAAAGATTAATGAATAAATGTTATGCTTATATTGATATTTTTTTAATCTATTGAGTATGAATTAATAATATTACATAAACTCCTTGTGAATCCTTCCTATTTATTTATTTATTTTTGTTAAGAAATACTTTATTTTTGTAAGATTTTAAGAAACATTTATTTCCTCAAAGTAATTTCTTTTGTTAAGGGGACATTCCAGTGAAACTGGTTTTCCCTTCTCAAATTATGAAATTCTATATTAACCCATGGGAAATTTTAGCAAGAACAAAAAATCATACATTAGGCCTACATTATAAAACACTTTCTAACACTATCATAATATTGTTACCAATTTTTTATTTTTATTCACATCACACAGTTAAACACTTAAGGGGACCCTTCACTAACTTGAAAATGGCCATTCCATAATGTTAAACCAATGGGCAGGGTTTTTTTTTTAATTGTTTAAATTTGAAAAGTTTTAAAAGATTCTCTTTGCATAAGATAGCTGAGCTCGATCTTTCATACGGCTGTTTTTTACTTTTTCGATTTCGGTTGCTGATTTTTTTGCATGGAATTGCAATGCATTGGAATTTTAAATCCATATCCAAAGTTTGAAAAGGAAATAGTCAATTGATTTCTTCTATTACACGACAAAAGGTTGATTTTAAAAGTCATGTCCTAATTTCTGTGAATTACAAAAATCAACTAGTTTGTTATTTCTAAACATGTTTTTTTAAGTTCACCAATTTTTTTTCCTTCATGTGTGCCACAAGTGTAATCTCATTTTGTTTAGTGCTGACTATTGGCCAATTTGGTAGGGCTCAGTCTCCGGTGGCCATTACTGCCCTTTTAGTTATTTCCTATTTTGGGCACAGGGAAAAAACATCGCAAAATACATAAATCTGTCATAAAAAAAATATCGCCGATTTCGTCAATTATGGTGAAAATAAATAACAAAATTTGTCGACCGGTCGCAAGAAGAAAACTGAAGTTCATGGGAAATCGACAGCGGGAAAATATCACAAAATTCGTCAATCGATCATGGAAAAATATCGTGAAATTTGCCAGTCCGTCCCGAGTAAATATCGTGAAATTCCTCAGCCAGTCGCAAAGAAAAAACGCGAAATTTTTCAATCTGATGCAAAAAAAAAAAACAATCGTTATTTTCATCAGTATGTCGCAAGAACAAACAGGGAAATTTGCCAATCGGTCACAGAATAAAATTGCTATATTTGTCAATTGATCTCGAGAAAAAAAATTATGAAATTCACCGATCGGTCTCTAGAAAAAATCGTGGAATTCGTCAGTCAGTCGTGGAGAAAAAGCACAAAATTTTTCAGTCAGATGCAGAAAAACAACTATGAATTTTGTCAATCTGTCGTAAGAAGAACTTGTGAAATCTGCTAATCGATAGTAGAAAATATCACGAAATTTGTCGGTCGGTCCTGAGACTTGATCATTGTTTTACAAAGAAACATTTTCGGAAAATGATTTTTTGGAAACAGGAGCCGCCCGCCCACAATAGGGCATAATAAATAGGACACAATAATAATCTTTAGGGCATGAATCCTGCCATCCCGTCTCGAAATTCAAGCCCTGTATCTGCCATTCAAGCCCTGTAATGTATATTAATAATATTGCATAAGAAATGTAACATAAACATTAAAATAGTCTGTTTATTTGTACAATGAAATGCTGATAATTGCTACTGGATTTGGATATGGGATTGACTATATTGATAATTGCTAATAATTAATTTGTACAATGAAATGCTGATAATTTGTATAGTAAATTTTAACCAATTAATATGCATATAATTGTAGAGTATTTTCGCAAAGAAATACTACATACTTTCTTTTTATAATTTAAACATAAAATATCTATTAATATACCCATTATTAAAGAGTTATTTTCTCCAAACATAGGTTTAATTGATGCCCTTTTTCTGTTTTAATTATTTAATATTGTTTTTGCTCTAAGTCACGTTTAGTTTTATTTTAAGTTAAATTATTTTGATTTTTATAAGTAAAAAGAAAATTACTTTTAATTTTAAATATTTATAAGGAAGTTACAAAAATAACTAGTTGGATTCACCAATCCCAAAACTTTCTTCTATCTCATACATCTTAATATTTCAAAAAGTAGTTCCAAAAGTTACCATTCTTTAATATTATTAGTTCAATATTATACCAACTTCGATTTTGATCTAAAATTTCTGCTCCAGTCAATTAATCAGAAAAAGAATAAGTTAATCTCGATCATGATATTTATTAAAATCAATAATTTTTTTGTTATTCTGTTGTACATCAGCTGTTTGTGAATAGCCAGCTTAGCAGGATGCGAAGTTCCCTTCGCTTCATGAGCCGCCAATATACAGCACAAAAAAAAAAAAAAAAAAAAAAAAAACCCGCGAAAAATCGAGAATTTTACAAAAAACTCTGTTACAGTGCCACCTTCTGGCGGAATATTTCCAAATGCAAGGAGAAACTGCTGGCCATAGCCAAAAATATACACACAAAATTGGTTCAAATCTATGCTTAACTTCATACACTTTTCAATGGTAAAATAAGGAAAATAACACAAAAATCCGTATTATAGCGCCGCCTTCCAGCAGAATATTTTCAGATTGAAGGAGGACCTGCTGGCCATAGCCAAAAACATACCCCAAAAAATTGGTTCAATTCTATGCATAACTTCATACACTTTTCGATGGTACAAGAATGAAAGTGGCACAAAAATCGCTATTACAGCGCCCCATTTTGGCGGAATATTTCCAATTTAAAGGAGAACCTGCTGGACATAGCCAAAAGCAAATACAAAAAATTTTGTTCAATTATATGGTTAACTTCATACACTTTTCGGTGGTTCAATAATGAAAATGGCACAAAAATCACGATTACGTGGCCCCCCTCCTTCCAGTGGAATGTTTCCATATTGAAGGAGGCTGACCTCTAAAACATCTAAATCCGTCGAAAACCGGAAATCAAAAAAATTTCTATTACAATACTTTCTTCTAAAAAATTGGCCTGTTTAATTGTTAAACTTAAAAAAAAGAAAGAAAATTAATAAAGTCATACTTTAATAAACAACTTCAAATTTTATTTTGCATTCTGAAAGTAAAGGTACAATTTTCTGAAAGAAGTAAACATAAATTCTTAAATTTATTATAAAGAGTTCAAATATCAATGTTAGGAAAGCTGACAATTCTTTAAACTTTTGAGAATTACCTTTTACTCATGTATAGTGAACTTACTTTCATATTTTGCATTATAAACAAAATTGTTCGGTATTGGTTGGGGTCAAACTATTTCTGTTATCCTTATATATTCACTTCGCTGCGCTCTGCCGGATATCCGGCAGAGAAGTCGGATATCCGGTGATTGTGATCCGGATAACCGACGGTATTTCGGATATTGAAAAATCAGCCGGATATGCCGGATATCGGATATTTGCCGGATATCCGTTGCATCCCTAAACTATTTAATACATAAACTGTTGTGTTCATTTAATAAGCAAGTGTACAAAATGAATCATTTTATAAATTCATTTCTTTTTGAATTAACATGTTTTTATCATTAAATGATTAACTTTTTTGTGTATCCTTCTGAAATGCGAGTGTTATAAAAAAAAAAAAAATCTGGTTCATTTCTTTATTGTTAGTTAATTAAAATAGTGACCCATTAAGAAAATTTGTTTTCCTAATACAATGGAATAAAAGAACTATTATCTTGTTTTTCACATAGTACGGAAATACGCTTTATCATTATATCCAGATTAGAAACAGTACATCCTGTTTATGTATGATCGAAACAACAAGCACACAAATAGATATGACCACAAATCTTTGAAAATTGAAGAACTGGTTAGTTTTTAAAAGCTTAGGAATAAACTTGTTTTGGTTTAATTGTATATCATTTTAATTTTTAAACTAAAATCCATAAATTTTGTTACAGTATAAGTAAAAAGAAACATTTTGGGTGAGTGATAAGAAAGAGTTCATTAACTGCACAAGAAAATCCTGATTGAAAAAATATCATTACGCTAAAATTGTATTACTTTCCTAAAATCCAGATTATAATTTATCTTTTCGTTCAAATTACTATACTTTCCCGAAGTTGAAGAAGGCATTATTAAATCTAAGAAAATGAATTAATTTCTCGAAGTATATAATATATAAAAATTGAATGTTTATTTCTCTAAATTCAATGGCAACAGTCTTTAATTTCGTTTAGTACGTAATACGGGGGCAATACACTGTTAATAGTTTCCTTAATGTTGAATTAAATACTGAAATGAATAAATGTTATCAAAACCTATTCATCTAATAATTAAGTAATTTCTCGAAGTGCACGATAATAAAAATATATAATGTTTATTTCTCATTTTTTCTAAATTCAATGGCAACACTTTGTTAAAATTTCTTCAAACGAAAAATCTTTCTTCTGCTCAGCTTTAAAAGAAGTCAATACAAAACTGAAAGAAAGCAAATTCAAGTGAAAAACCAATGGGGCCCACCCAGCCCAATGGTTATAGAAATAATCTAATAATGGGAAGATTGTAGGTTCGTAACCAGGCGAATAGGTAAAGAGGTGTATGAACTTGCAACAAGAGGATAATACTAATTAACAATTTTCAGTTCTAAATGAAATTTTTCAAGTTTCCATCTAAATTCTCATTACAGAAATTCGAATAATGGGGAGTTTCAGGGTTCGAAACCCGTAAGGAAAACAGTACTAATATGACAAACCCAACGTATACAGGACGATGCAAAATTAAATTGTGTTTAATCCTTTCCACTGCAATCAGATCTCCATCAAATGACTTAAAACTAGATGTGGTTACTAATTTTTTACTGTTTTTTCAATAATGCAAAGCATAACATTTCTCATTTTTTCGAAGATTCTCTAAAGTTTTTCCAAAAACAGAGTTGTTCATAAAAACCTTTCAATAAGAATACAAATTAAATTAAAAAAAAAAGCACCATCATCTAATAACACAAGTCCAGTTTAATCTCATCAAAACTAACCTACCATTTTGTCAAAGTTCAAAACAAACGAAAAATTAAATATGATACAACGCGTAAAAATGTTCTCATCGAAAGAGAGCAACACTATTAAAAAAAAAAAAAAAAAAAAAAAAAAAAAAAAAAAAGGGGGGGGGGGAGGGGGCAGGGGGCAGGGGGCAGGGGGACTCTTCTACTCTAATATACCATCTCAACACGCAGGAGTCATCACCTGAACACGTAGGATTCACTCTTTCTTATATCGTACTCTAGTATGATATTCAACCATAAGCCCCCCCAAAAATTTTACCCGCCTACTCTAACATGACATCAAAAACACGCAGGAGTTCCTCTTTCCTATATCGTACTCTAGTATGATATTCAACCAAAAGCCGCCTCAAAAAATAAGCCCCCCAAAAATTAAGCCCCCTCAAAAATTTTATCCTCCTAGTCTAAGACACCAACACGCAGGAGTAAGCACGCAGGAGTCCCTTTTTCCCACATCCTACTGTAGTATGATATTCAGCACGCTGGAGCCTTGCTCCTTGCTCCTGCTTGCCGCCGGTGAACTCTCATTTACTCCCTACTTAGATAGATAGATAGATAGATAGATAGATAAAGTTTTTTACTGAAGGTGGTTTTGGGCTCTAGGGGTCATGATCGGTGTAGATCTGCAAAAATTTTTCAGAAATTACAACATAGGAACGACGCCAATAGGTAGTATTTCATACGAAATCTACCTAAAAGGTGATTCGAAAGTAAGAAGCAAAAACAAGTTACTGATTTTTTTTTTAAAGGTGTCACTCAGCTCTTTTTTGTACAGTATGTATGGCATTGTTACTTGTTTACTGTTCTTTATTTTAGTGATTTAGATGTAAAGTAAAGGTTTTTGATGTACTGTGCATATGTATGTATTTTAAACGTTTTATTATGTTTTTTGTACACTAAAACATAGTTTTTATGTTAGATTTTCTTTTTTTCGTGTTTGCACCCCATTTTCAGTCTTTTTCGAGTTATCCGCGATTTTTATTACCCGCGGTGCCCTTGACATCCCAATTCCGAGGATAATTGGGGCTGTACTGTATTTAATGAGAAATTATTGAAAAAATCATGTTTTATATTTTAAAAAAAGTTCCTCATAAGGAAACATCTATTTTTTTTCTTTACATACAGTTTTACATAGACTTGAATACTTATTTGTATATAAACATTATTTAGTAAAATTAGCTAGATTTCAAAGCACGGATTTGCACAATGAGCAACACCACAAGTTTTACAATAAGTTCGGATTAAGTTCAAATTCTAGATATTTTCATATACTTACTTCCGTTTAGTGCTGTCACATATAGGGTCAGGCGGGGGTAATTATGACCAGGGGGTAATTATGACTGCCTCATATTGGAGAAAACTGTGTATTTTAAAATTTTGTTTCAAGCTTAGATATTAACCTCATAATGTATATTCTATCTTAGATATTCTTTATTATTAGTCTGAAGCCTTTTTGATATCCGAATAGCAATTTGCAACTAACAAGGGAACCACTTTAGGTGTTGCTCGCACTTAGAATCGAGACCTGGTGCATTTTGTAGCCCTATGCATA